>QUSF01000001.1:49608271-49669817 GCA_003676055.1 Chloebia gouldiae | reverse complement strand
GCCGCGGGTGCCGCGTGCGCGGCGCGCGAGCCGCTGGAGCCGGCGGCGCGCTCCGTGCTGCGGCACGTGCGGCTGGAGAACCTGGCGGCGGGCGTCGGCGGCGGCGTCCTGTCCACGCTGGCGCTGCACCCGCTGGACCTCGTCAAGATCCGCTTCGCAGGTCAGGCCGCCCTCGCCGTGCTGCGCTAAGCGCGCACCGACGTGCCCGAGCTCGCCGAGCCCGGGCCGGGACCTGCCGGGCTCCCTGCCCCAGCCCGCGCTGTTCTTCCTGCCCGCCCCGGTGCCGGCGGCGGCCCCACGGCTTGGAATAAACGGGCCGTGAGGCGAAGGGTGCGGTGTCCGGTTCTCGTCCCTGCTGTCCCGAGGCTTTTTCTTGTCGCTTGTAGGGACTGCAAAGTGTGCGGTGTGCCTCGAGCTGTTTGCAGGCGGGTCAGGGAGCTGCCAGCCCCTTTCCCCCTTCCGTGACACCGGTGCCGGGGGCACCGGAGCGCTGTCCCAAACCCACGTTCAAAGTTCACCTGTATGCCAAAGATTTTCAGCACTCAAAGCGTAGCGGTGGTTTTGGAATAACCTTGGTTGTTTACAATAGTGGTATTGTTTTGCAGAAAACTCTGTAGCTAGTTTGTTTTTCCACAGGGAAACATGGTGACTTCTCTAGACTTTTCTGCTAACTCGAAAAACTTGTCCACCATTTATCATATTCTCTTTCAGAGACGTTGAAACATTTTACTCTATCTTTGGATTGTTTTCTTAAATAGATACGTGGATATTTTAAGATCTCAAAACCAAACTATCACAGAGAAATTTTACACAATTCAAAACGTTGCATGTCCTAGTTGGGCACATCCTGGGCTGCATTATGAAAAGCACAGCCAGCAGAAGGGCTCTTTTCTCTCCGTTTTCCATTTGCAAGACTATGTCAGAAGTACTGTGTTTACTTTGGGGCTCTCCAGGACAAGGAAGGAAGGCAGTGACACACTGGTGTGACTCCAGTGGAAGCCACTAGACTGGCGAAGGGGCACCTGGCATGGAACAGGCTGATGGAACAGGATCAGTTTGGCCACAGAAAATGGGAGCTGAGGGGAACTAAAATTGCAGTCTATGACAATGTTATCAGAAGACACATAGAAGGTAAAGCCAGATTCTTGGTTAGTAGGCACAAGTGTGAACTTGGAAAATTCCAGTTATTTTACTGTGAGAATGGTCAAATACTGGAAAAGGTTACCCAGACAGACTAATCTCTTCAGCCATGGAAACATTCAGGAGTCAACTGGTCGTGTCCCTAAGTAACCAGATCTAATTAGATCTGATTTGAGTACAGGTTTGGATTAGGTGGCTTTTGGAAGTCATGTACTTTCACATGCTTCTTTGGGTTGAAAATAACAATTCCTATGTTTTGTCTTCAACCAGGGAGCAGGAGCTGATATCAGAAATGAATGTTGTGAAGATTCTTAGCAGCATCATTGACAGAAAGACTTGCATTTGCGTCTCTGATTTTCAATGTTGTTTAATATGTTTATAAAGTTGATCTAGTGTATGCATGGTAAAAAATTTCACAAATGTCTTTGGGAAAGGTCTAGCAACACTTATTCAGAAAGAAGGAAAGGGATGTTTGTGTTCTAGTTTTGAGTGGTTGTCAAGGTGTTGGGAAGGAGGTGTTGTCACACTGTGCTCAGCAAAAGCATTTTGTCTTTAATGCTGAAGTCTGTCACAGTGTCTATTCTGTTGAACACATAGTTCAAGGGGAATTAATAATAAATGTGGCACTGAACAGAAAATACCTGTTTACCAGGATTAATTTTGATGGGGACACAAAAAATACACTTCTTGTAAAACTTTGAGATCAGTTTTCAGTACGGTTGCAGTCTAGCCACATATCTGTATTAAGAATGAAAGCTGCTGCTATGTTGGCATCATAGAATAATTGAGGTGAGAAGAGAGCTAAGGAGTTAACCCCCTACTCAGATAAGCTCTGCTTAGATCAGTTTGTTCAGTCTTGTGTACTGGAGTTTGGAGTAGTTTCAAAGATGCTCTTCAGCTTCTTGTTCAAGTATTTGGCCATTCTGCTGGATAAAAAGTCCTGGTCAAAATTCCCTGTATTTCAGCTTGTGTCTGTTACCTCTTGTCATCTCACCATGGACTGTATCACATATCTCATCAGTAATCAACTTACTCCTTTGTTGTTATGGTAGGAGCAATAGTTGTTACCACTCCACGTTTTGTAGACATCCACGTTCTACATGATCTGTCAGACAAAAAAATTGTGTGTTTTCTGTACTTTTGAAGCGATAATTTCTTAACATTTGGACCACAAGCTGTTAGATTATTAGATGGAAGAAGAAGCCCTTGAGTATTTTGATAAAAACTGACTTGGCAATCAGTAAGACGTGACCCATTGTTTAATAGAACATTTTAAAGAGAAAATTTTAATTTAAGGGTTGCTACTTAGGACTTGTCTAAACAGCTTAGAGAAACGTGTCAAGGATGCCATCCATATCACTTGAGATATGATGCACAATTGCTGCAGTGCTAAAAAGAAGAGACAGAAAACTTCAGATCTGCTTCTCATCAAAAATGTATGAAAGTGCATTTATTTAGCCTTGTCAGATTAATAGGAATGTTAAGTAGTTATCTGAGCTAAGTAGTTATCTCTTTTTCCCCCCATTTTTTCCCTAAGTTCTTGAAGTCTAGGCTTATGAAGCTGTAAAGCCCAACTTGTGAAATAAAACTTGTGTAATACAGTTGATCAGTTAGTTTATATGTTTATTTATGCTTGGTTTAGAGGCTGTGGACTTCTGTGTTAGCTTGGATGCAGTTGAACCTAATGCTTCCTGAAATGTTTTCCAATATCATTTCTTTCTTTTGTAGTAAGCGACGGATTGGAGCTAAGGCCAAAGTACAATGGAATTCTTCACTGTATGACCACAGTCTGGAGGCATGAAGGACTTCGAGGCTTGTACCAAGGGGTAACTCCAAACATGGTGGGAGCAGGGGCCTCCTGGGGATTTTACTTTTTTTTGTAAGTAGAACTGTAAAATGTGTCACACCCTGCACATTGTAGTGTTCAGATATACATTGCATCTTCCTTGTGGGGTATAAAAATGTGCTAAGGGACGTAGAAACTTGTCGTTCTCTTGGCTAGTCCGGGTTTGTTAATGTTCATTATTGTTTGCTGGTTTAGAATTTAAGCAGTTTGAGTCAGAGACCTGTTCCTTTGTCAGGTATAGTCTATTCCCTTGATGCTGTCAAAATACTAAGGCATTTGAGAGGTGGTGATACTATTCATAAAGAATTCTCTTAAAGTGTTCTTAAAACATCATGAAAAGCGAGAATCTAAATTGATTTCTTAAAAATTAAAGAGTGAAGTTTTCTACTGAAACTAAATGTTTGATTGTTTTTAATTGTTTTAGTGACAGTTTTTCCATTGTTTTTGTCAGTTGATAAGCTTTGCTTTTAAAACCCATTTTTTTAATATTCTACTTTATTAACTCCATTACTGCTTATCCCTATTAATGGAAACATTTTAGGGACTAGTTAACTGGCATGCCTATGCAAAGCTCACTTTTGTCTAGACTGTTACTGTTGTACTTCAGTCCTTATGCTTTGCTGTAGATTGCTATTGACACTTCATCTTCTGTTGACAATTTCTTAATTCATAAAGATTGCAAACTATATTAAGAGAAGAATGCTCAATGTATTTCAGAGCTAGAGGGTAGATACCTAGTACTCAATCCCAATAAACTTATTTTAGAAGTTAATTCTTGATATTTGATCATTTTCAAGATGCAGTCCCATTGATACCGACAGTTTAATTTTACAATTTAAATATATATTACCATAGTCCACTTGAAAGAGCTGACTGCTTAGAGATCAATTAATCAATTAAATAAAGGTAGTTTGGATACTTTTTCTTCAAAGGCTGTGTACCAGCATGATCTTAGGTATGTGATTCTGGATTGTGTTATTTGTGATGTAGGTCTGTTTTCACCTTTACTGAACTATGTTGTACATTTTCCAGTTACAATGCCATCAAAGCTTACAAGAAAGAAGGGAAGATGGAAAGTCTCAGTGCCAGCGAACACCTAGTGTCAGCTGCAGAGGCTGGTGAGGTTTAATGCAAAAATTAATGTTCACTTGTAGCCTTCCAATATGCTGCTACCTGCCTTTCTGTGTCAGCACAGCTTTTTCTTACATGTGGCAAGTGTTAGTGTTCCAGCCCAGATGCAATGGTTTGTTGTCTGTAAATAAAACAAAGATGTCTAGCACAAATAGGTGGGTCACTGTGGTCCTTCAGGTTGTGGAGAATTAGCAGTTGTGAATATGTCTTTTGTCCTTGTTTTCATTCTGTGTAAGCACTTTCTATATTTAGTACTGTATTGGGTCCCAAATTACAGCCCAAATTGTAACTGTAGAAATCTGTTGCTATCAGATTGTTAACTTGTTAAATTTTAACACTTGGACCTTGAAAGGAGGTGGCCTTTTAAATCATGGAATGGTTTGGGTTGGAAGGGACCTTAAAAATAATCTAGTTCCAGCCCCCTGTCTTTGGCTGAGACAGCTCCCACTAGACCAGGTTTCTCAAGGCCCCATCCAGCCTGGTCTTGAACACTTCCAGAGGTGAGGCATCCACAGATTCTCTGGGCAGCCTGTTCCAGTGCCTCACTGCCATCACAGTAAAGATTTTCTGTCTCATACTTAATCTAAACCTACTCTCTTCCAGTTTGAATCATTCCCCCCTGTCCTGTCATTATATGCTGTACAGGCAATTTGGAAGACTTTTTATTAGGATTTTGAAGCATTCATTTAATGTTGAAATATAAGGCATATTGTTCGACATGAAATATAGTAATGGATTCTGCTACAATGGAATTTTTAATAACCTATAAAGCTATAATAACATGTTATCAATTAATTGTTATTAATTATTATTTGCTTAATTATTAAACAAATTTCACAACACTGAGTTGTTCATTAAATTTTGAATTATTGTATACTGAAGAATAACTCAGTATAATAAGGATAATCAGTGGTACATTAAGAAATTCCATTTTCTGTCTACTTCAGATAAAAATACATGTGCCCTGCAAAAGTACCCCAGCAGAAGTAAATTGGACTTGACTGTGAGCTTTGAAGGGAGAGAGAGGGAGCAATGGAGGGCATAAACTTCACCTGTTTTAAACAATATGAGTGCTCTGGTAGGAAAAGTTGTTTTGTCATTGTAGAAGCCTGTGTTCTATTGGACTGAACAAGCTGGGACAATCTGTGGAGTTGGCATAACAATGAGAGTAACTTCTGTCTGTTCTCAGGAGCCATGACTCTCTGCATTACAAACCCAATCTGGGTAACCAAGACTCGACTTGTGCTACAATATAACGCTGGCGTGGATCCATCCAAGCGGCAATACAGAGGAATGTTTGATGCTCTTATAAAGATATACAAGACAGAGGGCATACATGGCTTATATAAGGTAATCACATTTCAGAAAAAGTCCATGATTGCCTGGCACCACCCAGTAGCATGGTAACACTTCTAAATATTTGTCTACAAAAAAAAATAAATTGTAATAACTCATTCTGTGAGTCTTTCCCACTGAAGAACTGTAGCAAAACGGCTTAGTCAGAGGAATTATTACCATTAATTATCACCATTATACTGGTGATAAACTGCTTTGTAATTTTTTTTAATTTTCTTAGAATTAGAATTTGGATAAGCAGGGCAGCAACAATGTAACCTATGTTGCTGGTAGTACTTCCTTGCATTTTATCCCTTATCTCTGTATTTCTAACCTCTTCTGGAAGATAACATGACTAAAGTAACTGCAAATTTTTTCTTCCACAATGAATAGCTTCACAACTGCTTATTTACCCTCTGGTTATTGATGTCTGTAATCTGTCAGCTCTAGATACATTAAATTTGCAGACTTCTAAATATGGTCTGCATATGTGTGAGTTTTTTGTTCCCTTTAATTTAGGGAAACAGATGGCAACAAGATTTGGACTTCTTGCCTCCTCCTCCCTTCAGGTCATAACATCAAGATGCATTCTTTAATGCCTGGAAGTTGTGAAGAAACCTATTTTAGTTCAGTCTGGCTCTTCTCCTGCAAGTAATGCTGCAGAATCATAGAATGGCTTGGGTTGGAAGGTATCTTAAAGATATTCTTGTTCCAACACCCCTGCAATGGGCAGGTGTACCTTCCACTAGCCCAGGCTGCTCAGAGCCCATCCAGCCTGACCTTGAACACTGCAAGGGATAGGGAACAAGACCACTTTCTCTTAGAAATTATCCTGATTACTGAACGTTAGCTGATTTTATTTTCAGTGAAAAATGTGATCTTTCCTATTCTGTGGGACTTGTGTGCTTCTTAGCAATGAATGCCAAATTCTAACACCAGGAACAAGGCACCTTACTTATTCCTAAATTGAAATTGTCAGGATTTATGGTTTGCCTGCCTGGATGTCTGCTCTGTTCCATGTAGATAAGTTCTGATTTCTTCGATCTGTTAGCTTTTAAGATGTCCTTCCACCCTTCTTTTCGGATTATTCGTGCATGTAGCGTGTGTCGCCTGTGGCACTAGACACTTCTTTGTAGTGTTAATCTGCAAGTATGGGACTAAAGCAGCTACTTCCTTTGAAAGAGCAAATTACTTGCTTAAATCTGCAAAGAAGGTGACCTAAATAAGTCCTGAGTGACCTACTTAAGTATGCACACTGAGCAACTTCCATTTGACGTCAGGACTCTCTCAGCCTTGTCTATACAAGGGAAAAGGCACCTCTTCAGGTGGCTCTTTGACTTGTACATGCTTTAGCCTTCTTCCATTTCAGTGTTTAGGGGAGCTTTTATTTTTCTTGCTCTATTTGAAATTGTACAGCTAAAGCTTTGTTAATTGCCCTGAGTCAGGAGTTGTAGTACACACAACTGTCTTCTTTTTCCTCATAATCTTCATTTCAGATAGCATTCCTTATAGCAGACAAGGGGATCTCAGATAGTACTACCTTATATTAAATGAACGGATCACAAATAGAGCAACTGTCTCAGATAGAATTGGAAATAAAATCTGGAAGGAGTTTCTTTCTGTTTGAGATTTGTCTCCTAAAGAATGGTATTTCTGACCAAGCAATTCCATTTTGCTCTCTTTTGCATAGATGCTGTTACTGATCTGAGCAAATCCTTTCAGTCCTTTGAGGTAGAAACTGTCATGTCAGACTACATCAATCTTTCTAGCAGGGATCAAAGCTGTCTTTATTAGCTCTGCTGGGTATTGATTGTTCATCAGTATAGTTTGTCTGAGTCTGGGTTTCTGAGTAAGTTGTTCCTTTTGAACTTGGCCTGATTCTGAAAAGGCAGGCAGAGTCAGTGAGCCTCCACATGCTCCATCCGCTGGGCTTTGTCTTTTTGGCCTCCATCCCTCTGATGATTGGCGACAGAGCTGCTCTGCTGCACACCAGGCTCAATTAAAAAACAGCTTGGGATTATGTACTTTGAGTACACCCATGGATCTGCTGGAGATCTGAGCTCTAAAAATTATTTTGCCATTAATGAATGTCATGCAACCATCTTCATGGTTGCGTGGTTATGAGTGCTGTGTTGTTCTTTTCAAGCATAAAGTAGGAGTGCCCAAACATGGTTAAATAGTTGTAAGATTGTAGGATTGGTCCTTTAAGGAAAACATAAAATATCTCTCAGCTGTTGAGAAATTGTTAGGTGTATAGTCTAGAGAGAATGACTACTAAGACATCAGTCAGGAATGCAGCTAACATCCTTCATGGCCTCTGTATTTCTGTATGTGCGTTTTTTTATTCACTTTTATAGGTGATCTAGAAGCAGCATTTGGAAATAGAGCAATGTTTAATAAGCAAGAGTAAAATACACAGAAAATGTATAAAATTTAAGGAGATTAAAGTAAAATCCAGATTCATCAAGACTGAGAATAATAATGTGACACGCTGACAACAACAAAAGTCATAACAGTAATGTGTGCTCATTACCAAGTGAAATATATTTGGACACTTGTGTGCTGGCATTTCACTTTTGGTAGGCAAGGTTCTATGCTCTGAGGATAAGTACTTTTCCTGGTCCCTTAGCTAAGTGGCTAAGGCACTTAGCTCTCTTTATTTTGCAGTGCTTTTGCTTCTGTTATTTTTCTTCTTGTAAATATGAAGTTTGTAAGCTTTCTGTATCTTTGTACTTGTACATAGCAAAATCCATTGAAATTTGGCCATCTTGATTTTAACTTAAGTTGCAGGTTCTACACAGAGACATAAGCATAAGTGGCTTTCACATAAAAGGTGGTCACCATGAGGGAATCAAGATGATAATGGTGACTTCAGTGTCTTGTCTGCACAAGTTATCAGAGCAGGGCAGTCAGATGCTGCAGGTCTTTGACACACTGAAAGTCCAAATGAAGGCAGCACTGGAGAGACTACAAGAGGTATTTGCTGCATTCTTTTGAAGCATACAGCAGAGGCTGTTCTGGCTTGAATGCTGTCAGACACTTCTGGCAGTGATGTGTGTACCACATCACCAAATGATCCTTGTTCCCTTCTTTACTAAGAAGCACAGGTTTTCCAGTGTGTGCATTTGCTTGTGTTTCTTTTTATTATGATGGATAACATTTGAAACACTAACCAACAGGACATTTTCTCCTAGTCTGGATTTCCAGCACTTGAAACGCTTTAAGCCAACTTTAAAATATTTCTTTATTCCCACTGTCTGCTGCTCAGAATTATATGCCATTTAAATTTCTAATTATAGAATAGATAAATATAGAACTATATTTAATTCTGTCAATTGTTCTAATCCTTTGAGGGAGAATTCAAGCAGGACTTCTTTGAGGAACCATTCATCTTGTCATGCTTTCATGGCAAAAATCTTCTAAAGATACATTTCAAATATTAAAGGAAAAAATAACAAGAAATACATAAAGTTATTATAAAATTTTTCTTTACAGTCATATTGTGGATAAAAATATATATTAAATTCTATCAAATTTTGTGGCAAGAAAGAACTTTGAGTTAAGTTATTCAAAGAATAAGAAAATAGAATATGTTTCAAAAACTTCCCCAGCCAAGATATTTCAGTTCTGTGAATAAATCAGTTTTGCTTTGAAACAATTTTCCATAAGAACATGTTGTTTTCTATGATCAATAAAAGCCTGGGTCAACTCCTATTTTACAGGGGCACATTGGCTGAGAGTTGCCTCACTCCAATCTTGCATTTTTTAATACTGGCCCAACATTAAAAGTGCCTCAGTCTTTGGAAGCTTTTCTCATCAGCCCAAGACTTAAAGTGTGCTGGTATTTGTTTATGAAGTACAACCAGTAGATGCTTTAGGACTCAAGGGTGCAAGTTATACAAATCTTCTGGCTTTAGTTTAAGAGTTTAGCCCTCTTAAAGCTTGTTCAACATTCTTTTGTTGGCAGGAAAGTATTACCTCATTTTTCTATGATACAAATACATTGTTCTAATTCTTTCCAAGTGGAGAACAATCACTTCCACTGTCTTTTAGTTGTTTTACTGATTAATCACTGGGAAATGTTTGTGAAGATTTTCCCTGCTATCACTGTCCATAAGTTTCATATTGTTATTGGTTTTTTTTTTTTTTGCTGATCCAGATAATTTTTTCTTTGACATTTTTTCATAATTTTTTTTCTGCTCCTTTTATTTTCTTCTGTGATCCAGGATTTCTGAAAACCAAAGTTGTCCTTTTCCCTCTGTTGGGGCCCTTTGGCTTCAAACTTCACTTTGTGCTTAGAGCTGACAAAATACAGATATGTAGTTTAATTCCACTTGTTCTCATTTGGGGAAGTTTTTTTCTGGGACTTTCACTAACTCTTAATGCATTTCATCAGTTTGTGGTCACTGATGGTGAGTTCATGACCGTTATTTCTTACTATAAGAAGAAATGTATCCTCATGTATTAAAGAAATTCTAAAAAATCATTTCCTGAATGACTGAAAAACTTTAGAAATCTATATGTATTATTTGGAAAGCTGACCCCTGAAGTGGTATTTTGTATCTGTGCAATTTTTATGCCTGCTGTAGTTTTAGTTGTTGGAGGTTCTTCTACGATTTAGGAGTTTTATTATTTAATTTATTATTTGTCTTGTTAACACTAATTCAATGGACTTCTTCAGGATCCCTTCTCTTTTTCACCTTCTCCGGGCTTTTAATTGTATACTGATAAGTCTTCAACATTTTGGGCTTCCCTTTTAGTCTAACACAGAGTTTGGCATCTGAGCACATTTTTAAATGCCTTTTTCTTGCCTGAATGGATCATAGGAAATAACTGTTCTTTTTTGTTTAAACTTTGTTTCTTTGAGTGCTTTTAACCACATTTTGATCACTTACTCTGTTATAATTGTCCCCCAACAGTTTGCAGCAAGCTTTTGAGTCCCTTTCTGGGCAAGATGATTAATCCCCCATTTACTTGTTTTTCAATGTAAGTGACCAACTCTTCAAAATGAGAATGAGTGCTTTTCTGAATTCAGCTGGTCGCTCACTTTAATGGAGCTAGTCCTGCTCCTGAGGGAACTCCTGCCTTCTCTTTCTTGTGAAGACACTTCAGAAAGTACCTGTTTTTCCCCTTCACTTCAACTTTTTTGAAGCTAAAGGTTGATGTATATTTTCATGTGTTTGTGTGTGTAAGAAAGACAGTGCTGGAACAGCTCACTCTCTTCTCCCACAAGTACATGGTATGGTGCTGGGCATGGCAGTGTCAGGTTTATGACACTGATTTGATAATCCTATAGATCTTTTCCAACCAAAATGATTTTATGATTCTACATAGACACAAACATTTTTAGTATAGAAATGCATATATATATCTCACAGACACACATTTATGTAGACACACACACGCAAACTCATATCTATTTCCTGGGCTCAATCACAATAATGTTTTGTACCTCTGCTCCTGATGGCTCTTCTCTGAGTTGCCAACATCTGTCATTGCTTTACCAGTCTCAGGTGGGAACCAGACCCCTCAGTGCCAGTCTCTGGAAATGTGCATTGAGCAGCATGTTTGCAAGACCACAGCTTGATTTGTGATCATGCAATTGTAATCTGTGTTACCAGCTTGTGCTCTGTGAGGGCCACGTGTTTTATCTCAGTGACTCAGTAGGTGACTTTAGGCTGAATGCCAGAAAAGCAGTATTTGTTATGTGTTTGTGTGATGCTTGCCCTTAAGAATACCTGAGTCAGACTGCAGCTGCTGTGCAGGCACAGTCTGTACATTAAGGGAGGACAAACGTAGGTGTGTGAGTTGTGCTCTGTCAAGTTGTTTAGGTTTTGTGCATTACTCTTTATCCTTGTTCTATCCTTTTTTTTAGGGATTTGTGCCTGGTCTGTTCGGAACATCTCATGGAGCACTTCAGTTCATGGCGTATGAGGATTTGAAAGAGAGATACAACAAGTACAGAAACAGAGTATCAGATACAAAATTGGTATGATGCTTGAGAATAAAATTTTGTTGTGGCATGTAAATAAATAGAAGTTGATTCCATTTGTCAGGTTATACAGCAGCCAAATGTACAAAATATTGGTACCTTAATTGAAGTGCAGAATATATAGAAGGAAATAATACTTTCTCACTTTTTAGGAACAAAAAACTGGTTTTCACTGGTTTTGAAAACCAACTTCTTATTTTGGCAAGTGGTTTTAGAATTTTAGAGGAAGGAATGAGTGTTTTTTCTTACTTTGTGGAAGCAGAGGGGATGGTATTAAACCCTGGAAAACTATTCGTGTGCAAGTTGGACAAAGGTAGATACTTTTGGAAGAAGTGTTCCTCTTGGTGGGAATGAGAAGGCACAACACATGTTTTACAGTCAATTACTTGTAGCACTGCATGTAGTAAACACTTACATTTCTTTTAATGTGTTGTTTTATAAGGGGGGAAAATCTAGAGTATTCTTTGGTTGTACATTTAAAAATCAAGTAAGATTTTGGGAGCTGGCTAATTTAAACCATACCTAAGGCAAGCCTGACAATTTTTGTTGCTTTTAGAACACTGTGGAATACATACTGATGGCAGCTGTATCCAAAATATTTGCTGTGGTAGCAACATACCCCTATCAAGTTGTGCGAGCTCGTCTTCAAGACCAGCATAACACATATTCTGGGGTGTTGGATGTGATCCGCAGGACATGGAGGTAGGTGTGCAAAATTAAAAGCCTACATGTTGGAAACTGAGTTTTGCAGAATCACTGGCTTCTGTGCTGACTTGCAGAACCAGTACAGTCCAGAGCAAGCAAAGTGTTAGCTGTACAAGGTCATATTGTACAAGATGCCAACAACAGCAGTAAGCTAAGCAGAGAGGAGGAGATAGGAGAGAGTCAATGCCCCCTGCAGTTTCTGTTGTTTGTTCTGTCTCCCTTCTCTCTTGTCCAGCAAAATTCACATTCTAAAAAATAACATTGTCCTGGCTGGTTTGGGATACTACATGAAGTCTCACTTGAACTGGTTTAGCTTATCACATAGGACAGGAGCATTGTGCTGCTGGGAGTTGTGGCTAATCCAAATTCCTGGCAAGGTGAAGTGAGCTAGCCAGAGCTGATTATACTGATGTGCCTGGGTTGCCCTGGGGCCTGACTGCACTTGTAGTCTGGTCCCAGCTTCCTGTAGGACATTTAGAGACCTCACACCTATTCATATCTGAGCTTTTCACGCAGACCTATATAGTTACTAAGGGTGGCCACCTTTGCATGTGCATGCATGGCTTTGGGCAGTGCCTCTGGGCTGGGCCATATTGCTGGAGAGGTGGGAATGGGCTCCTGGGCTGTGAAGAGGGGCCAGCTGAGTAAGTGACTGAGGCTCTGTTCTTCCAGGAGCACCCCTGGTTTGGAGACTGTACAGCCATTTTGACTGGGGGCAATTCAGAGCAAAAGCAGCTCTGATGTGTCAGTGCTGAGCCCTTCAGTGCTGCAGGCTACAGGAAGCCTATTAGTTCTGTAGTACAGCCATTCTGGAGCCACTGCTGTGCTTGTGATGAACAAATGGGACTTAGGGAGGGTAGTGTAAACCACATTCAAGCATTTCTCAGGGTCTCTATTTTCTCATCCTTCCAGGTGTCCTAGGCCTGTGAGGCCTGCACCTAAAGAGCTGAGATTTAATGTCTCTGAAACTTTTTAACAGCCCTAGCAGGACACACTGATTCAAATTGGGTCAAATAAGATTCTTATTTATTGGCCAGTAGAATCAAAATTCTGGAAGGGGTGCTTAAATTCTCAAAAGATGAATGCTGGCTTTTCTTAATTGTTTGGCCAGTTCTTGTAACATGAAGAAAGATAGTAAATTGCCTTACTTGGACAATACCCACAAAAAACCGAGGCTAAATAACTGATTTATGTAATGCTATTACATGTTGAGAAGAAAAAATTATGGGTTAATACTTGATGCACTTTAAACACCGTCTGAAATTGTTATTTCTAACCTGAAGTTCATCTCTCAATGGGAGTGTGAGAAATAAAATGCCAGGCTTTGTTTTATGTCTGATTTTTTTCTATTAAAAGACATTCATTAAAACAAATTTTTTTTTGTCTTTAAAGGAAAGAAGGTGTTCATGGATTTTACAAAGGAATTATAGCTAATGTAATCAGAGTGACTCCTGCCTGCTGTATTACCTTTGTAGTTTATGAAAATGTGTCTGGCTTTTTACTTGGTTTTAGGAAGGAAAATAATTAAAGGTATGAACTTGTGTTCCTAGGAAGGAATCTATCCTTCAATTTTTTTATTTATGATCTGGGAGAAATTTAGTTGAGCAGTCTTCTTTGACACTGTGAATTGATCTGGTATTTTGAGGAAAGAATATAGAGACAAGAAACGCTGCCAACATCTCTCCTGTTGAATGTTCCTGTATTGCTGCCTTCCTCTCTGAATCAGCTGTGACTGGTTAAGCAGCTGTCTGCAACTGTGTAGTGCTGTGGCTGGGTGAAGGCAGCTGCACAGCAATTCCATTCATCCTGGCTTGCCTGGAATAACTCAGTAAGCAGTTTCAACAAGTCTCAGGATAGCAGTTGGTGAGATTCTACTCCTGCACAAGTGGAAAACTTCATCTGAAAGCAACCCTGGGGCCTGTCAAAACTTTCTTAAATCTCTGAATCTCATTAAAACAAGGAATGTCATCTGAATCCACCTCTGTTATTCATCACATTTTAAGATCTGGAATGCTCCAGACTCCTTTGTTTATCCAACACAAAAATGCTGCCTCAGTGAGGTGCAGTTTGGAAACTGAAATTGTTCTTTTAAAACAGCTGTCAATTCTTGACTTTGAATAATTGCAAGTCTGAAGCTCAGTTCTTGTCTCATACCAGGCCAGACTTGCACTGTGTTTTTTGACTTGGTTTTAACAGCAGACTGACGTGCTGAAAGTGCATGCATTGCTGGATGCTTAATTCATTTTTTCTCTCTTTCCTTCTCTCTTCATCTCTCACTGTGCTAGAATCTGTCTCCATTAGTGATACAGCTGACCAAATATTATTAAGTAAATGCATATTTGAAAGTGGCCTTACATTTTAAAGATGAGGATTTTTTTCTAGTAATCCCATAGTGATGCAGTGTTCAAGACAGTGTACTAACAAATAGGACCACACTTACTTTCAATAATATTCTCTGGAAAAAAAAAATGTTTCTAGTCTAAAAGAATACTGTGAACAAGACTTTCTTTTAAAAAACAGAACTGTTTGTTAAAGTCTTCTAATTTGGTTTAAGGAAAAGATTGTTAATATATTGATTGCTAATTTACTGATAAATTAAGTTATAGTACATCTCAGTAAATTTGTATAATAATTATGTTTTTTTCCCATGCCAATAACTGCCGTCAAGGATATGTACTTATGAGAGTTCTGGGTTTGGTGGTTTGGGGCTTTTTATTTCATTTAGAAAAGACATTACAGACCCTCAGATCTGCCTCCTGCTGTTGGTAAGAAGATATTAAGTATCTAGTAAGTATCATTTAACAAGAAATAAGTTAGCAAAGGCTATCCAACAGTTAGGGGAAAATCATCAATTTCGTAGGGAGCAGAATAATCACTTAGAGAAGTTTTCCGTTTACCAGACAAACCTAAAGCAGAACAATTTTTAATAAAAATTTAACAGATTAGGGACTTGGTTTAAATTTTAAGTTAAAATCTGGAAAACCACAGAAACTACTCAGTATTTTGAGTCTTCATTCAGTGATCCACTTACATGTTTTGTAGATACTGTTGCCACATACCACATTTTGTGTATAACTAAATTTATTAATAATTTACACTTTCTCTTCCACAATCCCATCCCCTCTACTGATAGAGCTGATAATCTCATCAGAAAGAATAATCTCATCTGGGGATTGTGGTAATATATTTCTCTCTCAGGATTTTTCATAGAGGTGCACAGAGAGAAATGGAAGAGAAAACAATTTCTATTTCTGCTCCTTGTTTTTCCCATGTGGAATGTGTTTGGAGAATTGTTTACCTGGAGTGATTGCTTGATTGGATTCTGGTGAGGATTGTTTGAGCCTGATGGCCAATCCAATCCAGCTGTGTCTGGATTCTGGGGAGAGGGTCATGAGTTGTGTTAGTTAGAGATATAGTTGGAACAAGAAGATTCGTAGTTTTTAGTATCTTCCTTTATATAGTAAATTGATGTATTTTAGCATAATTATAATAAACCATTCAGTCTTCTGAGTTGAGTCAGACATCTTCATCTCTTCCCATCAGGTTTGCCTGCATTCACAACAGTGGATGGCCATCTCATGGCTGGCTTTGGTTTTTATTATGGCAGTTTCCGTGTGTATTTAGCCGAAGATAAATTTACTGGAAGTTTACCATGTCAATTATGTAGATCCAGAACAGCAGCTTCTGCCTTTGGAGGGTGCTTACTGGGCTTTGTGTGTTTTGTTGTATACAGAATGAATTTAATGGAACATTGAATTAACTCCACCACCCAGGGTCCAAAATATATTGTGAAGACATCATAAAAGAGAAAAAGCTGTGCAGGTACTACCCTGGATTAGTGTGCTCTGGGCCCAGAACAGCTTACTTGTGCTTCAGGATAACTGCAAGGACAGGCTGTGAGCATGTGCACAATCACTCACTGTATGTTGGCTGATGTTCTGTAAGTTCACACCGCAGCTCAGCTCATAGTAACTTGTTTGTGTTCAGGTACCTTAAAACCATCGTCCAAGCCAGTGAAAACAGTGCAGTTCTTCAGAGACAAAATGCCAGCTGTGTAACTTGCTGCCTTGCAGCAAATCTCCCACACCATCTTGCAGCTGGGCAAGCCCAAGTGCTCCTCTCACTGCAGGTGTCCTCCCCTGGTATCTGCAACAACAGCTGCAGGCAAGAGCTACCCATCCGAGAGATGCCTGGGGGAAATCATACAGCTTGTTCAGAAAAGAAAATGAGATTTAATTCTAAATAGCTGAAATAGGTTCATTATCTCAGATTTAATGTGGTTTTTGTCTTTTTAATTTCTGGGAAGAGTGGAGATTTTTGCATGTTGTACATGCTTTTTGTGAGTTTTTTGTTAATGTGAAATTTGTTTTGTAATGCAAACATGATTGTTGTTTCCCTTTAGAATGTGTACAATTTTAAAAAAATATTTGAGTATGTCACTTGCAGTATTGGGAAGGCAATACTTAAAACATTGAAGTTTATGGTCTGTTGGCATGATCGGTGGTGTCACTTTCAGACAGCTGTGAGATCATTGTTTCACTTTACCAGTTCACTTTTGGAAAGCCTAGGCATTTCAACCTGTCTTATTTCTGTATTTTCTAAACTGTTTAATATATCTAGATTTTAACCAACACCAAAGTGATTCTGTATATCTGAAAGGCTAAATCCAGGAGAATTATTTTATTGGAGCAATGAAATTAAGTGTTGTAACTAAAATTATTTAGTGTCTGCGTCTTAGTAGTGGAGACCAGTCGTAGCTATCACTGAAATCCAGTCTGTCGAGAAGCAAGAGAAGGAAGAAGAGCTTACAGAGTCTGGTTTTGCTCAGTTATTCATAATGAGGTATTTAACACTTACCACATTGTCTAGGTCACAGTTAAGTCACCAGGAGTTTGTTGAGACAAGGCTGTAACAGCGCAGCATCCTATTCTGCAGTAAGGTTTACAGGAGTGCATTTCACCTATGTTTTCTGAAGGCTAAAGCAAACGCCTGATTTTACTTTCTTTGAACTTTATCTATAAAGCCTTCTAAAAAAATCATGTATCATGACACCATGTAAAATACCTTAAACAGATTAATGTTCAATAAAATAACCTGGATTTTTTTTTTTTTGTAAAAGGTCTTATTTATTTGATACAAAAAGTTATGGTTACTTCTAAAAACAGTGGTGCTATTACATCAAAAAAGAAATTTAAAATGTTAGTGAACTTGGTTTTGATATTTGTATTCTAAAATGATTATTATGAAAAGCTTCTGCCATGTACAAAACAAGGTAAAGGCTACAGATGCAAGGCTTTCGTGCCTTTCAGTACAGTACTTCATCCAATTCTATTGAAATAAATTCTGAAAAAAAAGTACAAAAATTTTTTAAAAAAACAGGTATTATAAAAAGGGAGGGAAGTTATTTTGGCAGTTCTTCAATGATGATTCGGGAGACTGAATTCCATCCAGTAGAAGCATCTCCCCGTGGATAATCTGAGCACGTCCCAACCCAGATGGCAATATCCACCAAGCCAGCATTGATCCCTTCACACAGACCTTCCACTGGTTAGAGACAAAAATCAGGTTATCTCAGCAGACACAATCCCTGTGTATTTCACAACTGAAGGTGAACTTAAGTACTTAAGAACAGCAACTTGTTGCTGTTTAGTTAAATGTGAACAGTTTTTAGCATTTTAAAACAATTCCAGAAATAGAAACTCTGATGTAGAGATGTGGCAACATCAATTACAGCCATGCAGTGCCTGTGTCCGTGCTGCTGTTTGACACTCACTGCAGTACCTGAAGCAGATCCCCATCCACAGGATGGCTCAATGGGAGGTATACCTGCAGCTTTAAATACCCAGATTTACAGAGGGAGCTGGAATATGGCTTCATGCCTTTCCAGGCATCTTTCTAGCAGTGGTGGGAGGGAGGGCACAGTCATGCCTGGTTTACAGCTAAGGTCTGTAAAGGTGATGGCCACCCTGTAAGCTTTTCCACATGACAGTCACTGCTTCTGCCTAAAGTTGCACCCCTGATGCCCCACTGGCACCACTAGTTGGAGGTGGGGTAATGAAGATGAGTCAGCTCTACCCCTATGCTGAAAAAATCCTATAATAGCTTTAGAAATTAGATTTCATGTAGTCATGCACTACAGGGAAGAAAATGAAGAAAGGGCACAGACTTTATATTCCTTTTTCTTAGTGTTGCATCCTTTTATGTCGAATGAATTCACTAATTTGTTTCTGCTAAGCAAATTAATAATTGCTCCCATATATTTCACTTTAAAGGTACTTTTTTGCCCCACCTGAAATCAGTAGAAATTGCAGGAGAAAAGTCTCATTTTTGCACAGATAGTGTGCAAATAACAGTATTTTTAGCCAGGATGATGCTGTCTACTTGGCAGTAAGACTGTTTCTCCATAGGCTAATACAGCACAGAATGTCTCTGTAATCACGTTCTGGCAGAGATCAGTAGACCTGTCTGGACAGAAATCTCTTCCATTTCTAAATCTCAGGATATAAGTACCACAAAAAATACCACGGCAAGAAAGTACCACTTAATAAATAATTATTATAATGTTACTTATCAATAGTCAACTCTGAGAGAGCGGAGTAAGAGAACAAGCGTGAGCTGTTCTCTCTGCATTTGGTAACCGCTGCTGCCTTCTGCTCCATCTCTGCTCTCCCGGCATACGTACCTGAGGAAGTTCTGTGTATGTTAATAGTGGAATTCAGCTCTGGGCTTCCTTGGTCTAAGTATATTATGGCTTCAATAGGCAGTGGGCCAGCGCACTCCGCCCCGTTGAAGGTGAAGTACCAGCGCTGGCAGCAGGCGTTCCTGCACTTGAGGCGGAGGGAGCCGCTGAAGAGCACGCGGAGGGCGCTGTTGGAGCGCATCTTGGTGAACGTGCATTCCTGACGGGAGACAAAGCTGCTGTGGCACAAACCTCTGCCTTTGAGCCTAGTGATTTTCTATATGTTTATATTTAGGACACAGATTTAGGAATGTATTTATTTCAAAATGTTTTGGCTATTCTCTTTAGCCCCCTCTGGGGGAAAAAAAAATCAAAAAATCAGAGCCTGTAAAATCCCTTGTGGTGCAAAGATGCAAATCAGAACAGCCCCTCATAGATGGTAAAGGAGAAATGGATTATGGAAATTCTTAACTTTATTTTGATAACACCTGCTGTTAAGTTGGTAGCCTAGTTACCTTCTGGGATTTATGTAAAGGGATATAAGCTCTCTGAAAGCTTCACTCAAGCCACAGGATCACACAATCATAAGGATTGGAAGGGACCTCTGAAGATCATCTAGTCCAACCCCCAAGTCCTTGCATGATGAGAGCACAGTTTCTGTCTCTGCTAACAGAAATCACAAGACTTCTGAGCAGTTTGTATCCAATAAAAGCTACACAACTCAAAAATAAACTTTCAGGTTTTTAAGTGGTTGTTAACCTGTCTTCAAAATGCTTGATAGCATGGGAGGAAAAAAAATAAAACAAATTTTAAAAGCTAGGGACAGTTCTGAAAAGGCAGTAAGAAAAGTCTGCTGAAAAAGTTGATTCTCCTTCTAGCCACAGCGCAGCAGTTAAACTGCTATAATCACTCTGTGCTTTGCTTCATAGTTGGGATTGAGCAGGGATTTTTTCTAAAGGTTTTGCAACCAGGGCTGCAGTGGAGGATGGATTGTTTGTGTCAGTCTGGGTGACACTGGCAATTCTGCTCCTGAGCAAAGCTGATCCTTTGCAGTAGCATCCTGCACAACTGAGTTTCAGTGAATAACCACTATGAAGCAAGAGTTATAACAATGGATACAATTAACAGATTATAGATGTTCATCCCTCCTTGGGATTGAAATTGTGAAAACCTTGCCCTGTTTTGGGCAAGATAGAGGTGTTTTTTTGGTACTGTGACTTTCAGCCTTACAGTTACAAAACAGCTCTACTAAATGTACTCTTACACCAGTACAAAATTCTTCCACCAGGGATGAAACAGGCACATAGCTGAAACACAGCTGAGAGCAATCCAAAGTAGCTAAGCCTTTGAGAAGTTCATCCTTGCATGCAGAAAAGGCCCCAGCAGGGAATCTGTGAGGCTGGTGCTGCCCAGCTCCCAGAGCAGCCCCAGAGCCCGCTGTGGCTGCTGCAGCCCCTCCGTGCAGAGCCCCTTACCGCGATCTTGCCAAGGTCGATGCCGTAATTCAGCGCGCTCCAGGAGCACTGCTTGAAGTTGGGTGTCCAGGACTCCTCGATGCTCTCACGCATGCACTCGCCCTTCTCCCCTTTCAGCCCGTCCCGTCCTGGGATTCCAGGTGTCCCAGGGATCCCGTTGGCTCCCGGGTTTCCATCCCGTCCAGGAACACCACTGGGGCCTTGTAAACACATGCCATTATACTGGAAGATAGAACAGATCTTGCTGCTTCCATCCCTTATCTCCGAGGCTAATCAAGTCAAGCACAAGTGAATAACAACAAAACACACACCCCCTACTGTGCCACAATGGGCTGTTTCTGAATGTCCAAGAAAATTATTCCACAGAAGAAAAAAAAAAAGGAAGAATAAATTTTCAAAGATAAGCAGTGCCAGCAGAATTTGCTGTAAGAGAAGATGCCTTTTTTTTTTACCAAAAATATGCATATATCCTAGAATTAAAAATTTACCTAGTCCAAGAATTAAAACCTGTTGGAAAACATCGCAAGAGTCAAAACATTTCAATACAGAAACAAAAGAACTCACACATTAATAGTTACTTTCTCCTAACCCACCATTACTTGTATAATTGTCTATGCTAATATGTGTTCAGTATTATTTTTCCTTTTTGATTTATTTTTAAAAGATTTTCCAGTTCATAGAGAGTAAAGGTTAATGCCGCTATTCTTCTGTCACTGCTCCTCTGGTGAGGAGGTGACAACCACACAGTGATAATCAAGCCCCACAATTCAGACTCCAGTACGGACACAAATGGATGGTGATATGGATGTGGGAAGCTGCACCCTAGAATAAAGCTGAACTCAGGAATTTTTTTTGTAACAGTGGGAAGGTACATGTGGGAGGAGGGCACACAAACATTCTTCCTAACATCACTGTATTAGGGAAGGTCAAATGTTGCTCTCCCAAACTCCATGTTAACACACATTGCCTTTTCACCTTCTGAGACTTGGGGCTGCCCACCTTGGAGAGTAGGTTTGTGGTGCCCAGAGCTCCTTCCCCCAGCAGCCTGAGTGCTGGGATGCGGGAGGAGCACGGCGTGGGAATGCTGAGCAGGAACCTGCAGGGGCTGGCCATGGCTTTTACTTCATGTGCTCTGTCCCATCTGGTGACTGACTGCTTCCTCCAGTCTTCATCCCAAATCCTCACAGATAGCTGCATTCTGCTCTTCCACTTTCTCACATTTCTTTGTCTTTATCTAGTTTAAACCACCTAATGCCCACCTGTTTCAAAAAGAAGCAGCGCTGCAGCTATTCCCCCTCATGCCAGCCATGCCCCTGTCTGCACTGCAGGAGCCGTAAACTACAGCCCCTACCCTCATTCCTTTGTCAGACTGGTGAATTTTCTTCACTGAGGCTGTGCCTTTTCACTGGCTCTGGTGCAAAAACCAGCAGACCCATCACAGGCAGAGCCACACCAAAAGTAAAATCAGTTACTCTATGGAGAGATCTAGCATGAAGGGTTTGACTAATGGTTGCTAGCTTTCCCTTACTACCTTCACCAAAGAAAATCCTGCTGGCTAAAGGCAGTGGAAATATTAGAATATTTTCATGAAGAAAACCACATTTTAGAAAAGTTAGCTGAAGAGAAGGATGGTTGGCAAAGCACACACCAACCCAGGAGAACAATGAAAAGATATTTCTATTTCACACAGAAACAGTTAATCTGGTTTTGCAGTTGCTTTCCCACTGGACTCTATTTGTAACAGTGACAGGCTCTGGGTTTTGCATGTGGTTACTCACCACAGAAATCCTGGATGTGGAAATAGGCAAGAGCTGGGTCAGGCCAGAGCTCTGGCCTATTGCCCTCCATCCCCAGAAACACCAAGAGGGGCTGACCTGCCTTCACACAGGAGCTGCCACCCACAGCCAGACAGGGAGAGCACCTCAGCCCTGGCACATCCCAAAAAATAAATGGGAGCACAAGATTCACCTGGGCTTTGGGCTCTACTTCAACTAAAATTATCTGTCTTGCCAAGTCAAGACTTTTTCATGTTTTCTTAAGCTGGAAATGCATAAAACATACTTTAAACATCCACTGAAGGCAGGATCCCCCCTCGGTCCTGCCTCCACTCTGCCCTGGCAGGGCTCCTGCTGAAGCAGTCTGTACAGCTGGGCTGTGCACAAGTCAGCTGCCATTGATTTACCTGCACTTTTGTGCATCCAAAAAGCACTGAGCAATTTCAAAGAAATGAGGGACCCTAAAATACTGCTTAGAAAATATTAGCCCATCCATGTGTACAGACTCCTTATTCTCAATGCAATTCAATTTCCACGATAGAAGTGAAAAGGCAATGAAGTAGTGTGAACAAAAATGAGCTTTGCTAGCAGTGGTGCTTCCAGCACATCACTTTAGGGGATCTCTCTGGAGATCATGGAAGAAATGGTCATACTAGTGATTTTCTATAGACGGTGAATGGCAGTCCAGCAACTCACAGAAATACCTTCACATCTGCTTTCTACATTCCAAGGACTGGAAAATTTCCCTCCTGTCATCATCTATCCCTGAGATAGGATAGTCCCAATGCATTCAGGTTTCTAGTAGCAATGGAATTGCAAATAGTGGTGTGCAGTCCCTGCCGCCAAAGGAAATAATGCATTCATGCGATTCCAAGGAGAATGTGTTCGGTAAGCATGCAGATAGTTTTCAGAGCATGTAGATAGTTTTTCTCATCACTATTTATCCACTAGCATTTTAGGAGATAAACAGCAGATAACGGCTTATGTTGGAAGGAACTAAGCAGCATTTACTACTTATGTTGGAAGGGCTGTAAGATTTCGGCGTTGCCCCAGCCCACGGCGCTGCCTCGGCTCCCGCCGCGATGTCCCCGCGGCGCCGGGCACGGCGGGGAGCGCGGGCTGCGCCGGCCCCAGCCGCCATCCCCGACCCTGGCCCGATGGAAAGCGCTCAAACACCGGGCCGAGAGCCTGCGGTTTGTGTCAAAGCCCGTCCAGCCCTTCTCCGCGTTTTCCTGATTCAGCACAACAAGGGCTTAATTAACTGAACCGAGAGATGCCCGCAGCGGGGGACCGGCGCTGCTCTGCTGGAGGGGCCGCGAGGTTTTCGAAAGCCTCTGATCTATCGCTTTTTCCATATCTTTGCAGTAACAAAGCGGCTGCGTGGCTCCTCCAGCCACCCTCCGCCCGCACGGCTCCCCCAACACCTCCGCCCGCCCCGCTCCCGGCCCCGGCCCCGCCGCTCTCACCACGTCCACCACCTCCCGCTGGCGGAGCGCCTTCTGCTTCCCCTTGGGGCTCTCGGAGCCGCCGTGCGGCGGGGCCGCCGCCAGCAGCAGCGCCAGCAGCAGCAGCAGCGGGGCGGCGGCGGCGGCCGGGGCGCGGGGCATGGTGCGGGCGGGGATGCGCCGGGGCCGGCTGAGGCAGGAGCCCGGGTCCGCCGCTCCGGGCGGCAGCTCTGGCGGCGATAAATGAGCCTTTCAGAGCGCGCAGCCCGAGCTCCCTCCCCGGGGAGGCCGGGAATTTCCATCCTGTAACCGAGCGAGACGGCCAGGCAGAGCCACCCCCCCGCAGCCATTGGCACGGGGCCGGGGGCTCCCGCCCCTCGGGCCGGCCCCGCCGCGCTTTCCCCGGGCCATGCCGGAGCCCCCGGCCGAGCCCAGCCCAGCCCAGCCCAGCCCAGCCCCGCCGAGCCGAGCCGAGCCGAGCGGCGGCAGCGCTGCGGGGCCATGCCCGGCTCTCCTGGAGCCCCTCCCGGCTCTCCCGGAGCTCCTCCCGGGTCTCCTCCCGGGCTCTCCCGGAGCCCCTCCCGGCTCTCCCGGAGCCCCTCCCGGGCTCTCCTCCCGGGCTCTCCCGGAGCCCTTCCCGGCTCTCCTCCCGGGCTCTCCCGGAGCCCCAGGCAGTTCCCTTCCACGTCCTCAGGTGCTTGCTCGGCACTCGGTAGCTCCTTCCCGATGAAGGAGCTGTGTCTGCAAGAAACCGCCTAATGCCACAGCGGGATCCTGACGCACCGTGTGATAAAGTATCAGCGGGGCATCAATCACAGATTTCACTTTAACAGGTCAAGGTAAGGACACAAAATCCTTCTGAACAATAGAGGATTTTGGACTTTTTCAGAAAACCTGGTATTGCCAGACTGAATATTGTCAATTTAGCAACAGAAGGAAAGTTCTTGGCTACCCAGTGTAAACCACCTCATATTGCTTTAGTGTAAAACCATACATTTCTTTTCATCATTCTAGAATTGAAAGCACTGTAAAATAAAGGATGTGATATGTCCTCAAAAATTCAAAATAGAAATAACAAATTTTGAGACGTAGCTTCTGTATATTGCAAACTTAATGGGATTTGTAGAGTTTCCAGAAGGGGGAGATAAGCTTCAACACATTTTTTTTTCCTGAAGTATTAAACAAAACCACACATTTCTCCTGCAGGAAAGAATGCTACAAGATGTTGAGTCATCCAACAAGCTGCATGGAACCACATTTTTGTGTAGACTGAACCCCTTCATGTGGCTCTGTACTTTAAGCCGCTTCTGCCTTTCTCCTCTTTCCATGTCTGTGGTGGTGAAGAGTAGTGAAGAGAGAGCTACACCACAGGCCAGTCACACTCCTGTCATCAACCCCGTCACACGCTGTCCTGAGAGCTGGGACTGACGTCAGCCTCACTGCTGAGGTGAGGCTCCTACCTTCTGAAGAAGGGCAGCGTTACACCCTGTCAACTTCAAAAAAACAGATGGAAAATAATAATGATTCCCTAAACCAGCTGGGAAAATTTATGGAATGATGTAAATCCTTAATTGTAACAATTGCTTTGGTGACAGCTCAGTCAGCATCCACAAACACACACAGGCAGAGGCTTCATTGAGCAATTGTGCAGTGCTGTCAGCAAACCCTGCTGCCTCTGGCAGTGCTGTGAAGGCTGTAATGTTTGATTTCTGTGTCACCTGCATGTTCACACAAGCGTCCTTACCAAGGGCTGGGGATCCTCAGCATCAACACAGGCTGTTGCTAAGGCGTGTCTCTTCACAGGGTGCCAAACTTCTGCATCACAGAATTAATTTCCTCAGGCAAGGTGAAGCAGCTGAAGTGCACAGTGCAGCAGCACTGCACTCTTTCCTAAGGCAATCACTCAGGGGTTTAGAGAACAAAATTGGCATGGATGTTCACAATTATTTCCCCACCTGGGTTTGCTCACCATATATTTGAGTGTGGTTTGAAAGCTTTGAAATTGCAAATGGCTTTGCCAGAGGAAGCAAACTGAGGAGCACTGTAAGAGAAGGTCTTAGCAAATAACAGTGGGACATCTGCTTTGAGCTCTGGTGAGTGTATTGTACAGTTCCTAGCACTCATTTGACTTGCAGTGTGCATTACCATCTGGAAAACAGAAATGTCAACATCCTCCTTAGCCTTTTTCAGCCCAAGCAAGCCTTGCCATCTGTTAGGCTTATGCTCTGTTGGCTTTTGATATATTTAAATGTTTTTGAGGGCACCAACCACTGCCAAATGCTGGTGAGATACTCAAATTTAATCAGAACTACTGATCTATTTTGACTTAACTATTTTGCAGCTCAAAGGAGTGATAATAAACTTGCCTGAGCATCCTCTGACCATGATCCAAGGACTGGTAATAAACTTGCCTGAGCAACCTCTGACCACTATCCATATTACATCAACTAGTGATTCCATCCTGCCATATGATATAGGCTTTATCTTTTATATAAGGCCTCACAAACATATCAGCTAATATTATGAGTTGTTATTAATGTAACTAAAATCTCCCAGATGGCCAGTCTGCTCTTGCACAGCCTGGGCAGGCTCCCACAAGGTCACCGTAGCACAGTCAATGCATCTTGCACCATAAGTGAGGCTGATGCCATGAGTGCAGTCTCTCTGCTGCAGCTTGAGCTGCTTTCCCCCTCACACAGCCTCTCAGCATCCCAAAAATCCAGACACACAAGTCTGCAGAGGAGGATGTTCCCATACACACATGTGTTTCTATTCACCTCAGCTATAACATTCAAATTCAAGGGACAAATTCATGGGGTCACTGGGTCTCTCTGCCTTTCCTATCCAAACTATTGCAGTTTATGAATACTGTTTGTTAGCACACTGGTTTGAATTTGACCAGTGTTTGTTATTCAATTCAATTGTTATTCAGTCCTTAGTCTTTACAGTGTGAAATAACTGCAGGGAACCAGAAGCACCAGACTTAGGTGTCTAAACATTACAGAAAGTTCGAGGCTGAGGATCCTGAGACAAAAGAGGCCCAGAGAGGTAAATGTCAAGACTGGGACTTTTCATCTGCCTTTAATTCTTACTGCTCTTACATTCCCCTATTCTGAGGATGTCTGGGGATTTTGACTTTGGCTGGCAGCCTGATCTCTGCATCACTCTGGGGAGCACGTTGTTATACCCCGGGTAACAGCAGAGCACTCGAGGTTAGCACTGCAGTGCTCAGCATCACAACACTCAGCATTCTTGGTGCTTTTTACTGTGGAGTTCATAATTTAGATCTTGTTCACTTTATTACTGACATTTTAAGGTGAGTTTTAAGTTGGTGTAAAAGGCTAAGATCAGGGAAAACTGTTGAATTTTTCAAATGGCTCTTTGCAGGCTGCCTGTCTGATCAAGGATACAAAGAGCTGTCTGTACTGCTGTGGAAGAAAACCAAAATAAGAGCTCTTGGGTAATTTATTACAGATTTAAGAAATTGATTCCAACTTCATCCACCAAAAAAGCCTTTGGAACGGCATAAAAATCAATGGGATTGTGGCCTTAGTCCCTTCTAACACCTCTTAATATAAATATATGATTCATATAGCATGAGTAATATTAAAAAAAAATCCAAAACATTTCTCCCTCTATTTTATTGCTTTACTAGCACAGATACAAAAAAAATCCTCCAGTAACTTCTATGAAAAATGATAAAAATATTTTAGCTACAGCAGTGCTTTGCAGGTACACATATTACCATTTGAATCTTAACATCTGATCTAGGGCATGTGTCAACCCTTCAAAGGCATGTCTGTATAAAAGAATTCCTGCATTCACATACATATGGACAGCATTTTTTGAGTCTGAGAAAAAAAATCCTGAAGGTAAGTGGTAATTCTTTATTTTTGAATAAGCACATGGCAGTTCTTAATATTACTATAAGAAATGTGTTTTTACATAATAGAAAACATGAGAGAATCAACACTTTTTATTACTCATATTAATTATGTTTTCTATGGAGAGAAAACTTTAACATGGTCTCTGCCAAGTCAAGACCAGAATATAGGTCAGATACCAGCGAAAACTTATGGAAACAGTTCCTTCCATTGCCTGCTGGGGTTCCAGACAGATCTGTTTTTTTTCTGACAAGGCAGCAGCTGATTTATAGTTGCATTTGCTTATAGCTGTGTTTCTACAATAATAATGGAGGCACTGAATATTTTAAACTAAACACTGTTCACAAACAGTCAGAGAGAGATAAACTTTAATAAAACTATTTGGGAGAACTGTCTGCTTCACTGATAAAGGATAGCTCAGGACATCCAGATGTTTCCATCGTGCAAACTTTTTGATGAGAAGCCCATACTGTTTCCATTAACTGCTGGTTGCAAATTTTAGACCCTGAAGGGGTCTGGTCTCTGCCTGTGCAAATCTGCTCCCAAGAGCAGCTGGCACAATCCCAGCTGCATCCATGGAAACATTTGGGTCTGCAGGGACATCAGGAGCACATCTGATTGAAGTGGGTGCACTTAGATTGGGTTGTTCAAGGACTTGTAGAATGGTAAAATTATATCAGTCCAGTTCAAAATTAAATTCACTGGGTGTCCAGTGAATCATCATGTGCAAGGGGAGAGCTGAGTCTCAGGAGGAACATTTGCTCATTAGAGTGGCTGGGAATCAGTCAGTGGTAGAAAAATCACTTGGCTACCTCATGAAACCTCAATGAATAGAAAGGCTTATACAGAACTGAAAAGCTAACTTTCCTTAAATCCTGTGCTAACAAATGGTTATTAGGACGTGAAATACAGTGCTCCATTCAGACAGGAAGGCTTCTTCAAATGAAGGGCACAATCTGCATTTTTCTACACCATTCATCAAATGCACTGCCAGAAGTTTGTCCTTCCAGTTTTGGAAGGTAGTAGCTCAAATTAGTGATAATCCTGAAATTAAAGGAATAGACTTAAACTTTGAAATGTTTTATTTTTGTCCAGTAAACCCTTTGAAAAGGAATTCCTCAGGATAAGCAAGATATGAGCAGGGCTGAGGCAGGGCTCTGCAGCCCTTCAAGGTGGCTTACAGAAACCAGAAGTCAATAGCCACCACAGCAGGCACACACAAAATGCACAGAAGCCTGCAGATGAAAGATTTGGTCAAAGAAACAAACTATTTGGGCCATTTGCACAAAACTCAGAAGAGGGACAGATGAGCAGAGCCGAACAACAATGGGAACACATACGATCACTGCAGCTCTGCTTCTTGGATGTATGGTGGAGCTTGAAGCCTGTGGCATTCCTGTCACCTGGCTCCCCATGCCCACACTGACCTCAGTGAAAAAGTGCCATGGCTTGAGGCAAGCAGGGCTGTGGAGCTTCTGGAGACCACCCCCAGCATCTGCTCACACATCACCCGCTGTCACTGAAAGGGCAATGCATGGACAGGGGCTGCTGGGTCAGGCCAGTGAAGTTCACCACAAGGGGCTCAGTGGGGTCATCCTTCAGTCCTGAGGGTACTGAAACAGATAAACTCTTGCATTTAAGTTGTTTTATGTGCTAATATAGAAATCATATTTGATTTACAACAAGTGACTGGTACAATGGCACTGGAAAGGATCAAGCACCTGAATTCCTAAAATTCACCTCACTTGGAGATGAAATTGTGTTTGGCCAGAACAGCGAAAGACCCACCAGGTTCCTGTGAAGAAAAATGTGATTTTGAGCCCTTCTTTAAGTTATATTTTTCCAGCAGGTGCTCATCTCACTACGCTTTTGTGAGGCATAACTTAGTGTTGGTTTCCTTGCTTCTATCCTTGTAACTTTGCTGTAATTACAGCACCCCTACGTTGATTACATTTATGAGTTCAGAATTTCCCATTGTCAAGTAGGGGAACTTTCAGGGTGTGTGCTGTAAAAACGCTGGTGAAGTAATATTAATTTAAAAGGCAAATTCCTCCTTTTTTTTTTCTTGTGTGTGTGTGTGTTTGTGTGTGTGCGTGCGCTTTCTTGGCTTCTCCTGCTGGTTTGGTGACCATTTCTCTCCATAGAGAACCTCATCACAGCTATCAGCATCTTTAGGTGTCTTTCTCAGAATAATCTTGCCTACTAAAATTTTAAGAAAAAATAAGAATAATTTTAGGAAAAATAAATTAATTTGCATGGTGAGCCCTGGCTTCAGCCAGCCCAACACACTTGCATCCACCCTCTGGCACATCACACCTATCAGTGCCATGTCTCCGCATTTCACAGATTCACGTGTCTAGATTATTTATCCCTGCAGTGCATCCACTTGTTCTTTACTTGGAAGTCTGGATCACAGCCATGCCTGTAGGAATCTCGAAGGAGAAGAACAAGTCCCAGATCGGGCTGTGTCCAGTGGGCAACACCAGTGACTCAAACCTAGTGAACTCAACTGCTTCAGCCTCCTCAAAGGCTCCATCTTGGGTCATTCAAGACTTACCTGCACTCTTGGATGGTGGGTATGATATTACTGGAATTGGCTCTGGAAGGGATGTTTCCCAGATAGCTTAAGCCTTCAACTAATAACTAAAAATTTACTATTAATTTCTTATCATCTAGTTTCATGTGGTAAGATAGAACATCAGGACGATAAACTGGGACACACATTCTCTTCTTAGTCCTTCATACATGACCAACATGGAACATCCTTTTTCTTGTTAAGTCCCCTTTAGTGGCCATGTCTAATCATCCTCCCCTCACCCCTCTGACAAACCTACTCAGTGGCAACAAAATGTCTTCTCACCTTGTGTGGCAAAAATGAGTCCCAAATTACCTTTCCCCTTAAAATACCCAATGTTCTGTCATGACTCTCCTGCTGTACCTGAGTGTGCTCTCCTGCAGAGAGGTCAGTGTCCCTCCACATCCCCTCCGCCCAGTGCTAAGTGCATGTTCAGCACTGCCCTTCCACAAAAAGTGCTTTCTTCCAAACAGAAGAAACTACTCCCCTCTCCAGCTCCTGTCTGTGCTAAGAAACCAGCTCTGACCCATTTAATGAAGGTAGATCATTATTTGTTTAAAGAGCTCATTTGCCATTATTTTATTTTGACTAGTAAAACCTGAAAGAAAGCAAACTTTTATTTCACATTTTGTTTCAGTGATCAAAGTTTGAAATGCAGGGAGTAAACATTAAGAAAGAGCTTGGATATAAATGTCCTGGCATGTTTTTAATCTTTTAATTATGCTTTTAATCTCAAGTGCTTTTTAGTAGGAAGCAAAATCCAGTTAGTAAACAGAAATGGATTTCAAAGATGTAAATCAGAAATACATTCTGAGCTCCACTTCTAGGTATACAAAGCAGAAAGCTCATGAATGCATGGTATAAGTTGCTTTAATTAAACCCCAGTCCATTAAAAAATACAAGTATGATAAATGTAAAGGCGTGAAAGAATAAATGCAAAAAAAAAAAAGGTAACATGCAGGAAATAACATCTATACTCATGAGACTCTGAAATACCTTTGGTGCCAGTACTGCAAATACCACTGGTTAATACTGGCAGCGAGTTTACCAGTGAACACAGGCAGAGAGCAGCCAGATGCCTTCAAAGACTGATCCAACAAGTGGCCAGTGTGAAGGGAAGGATGCAGAATTTGTCCTTTGAAGTGCAGCCTTCTGAAACAGCACGTTGAGACTGGGTGGTCAAACTTCACAGCAAACTTCAGCTACTGCATTTCTCAATGTTTTGCAGAATGCTAAACTCTTTTATTAAAGAAGCTCAACTTTTCATATTAATTTTTTTCTATTTTGCTTCTGAATTTCAACTGGATTTCACTGTTTAAACCAAATATATTCTGTATCCTGTAAGGAAAAAGGAGCTACAGTTCTCTGTAAATCAGCTGAACAATTGTCAAAGAAAATAGTGTGATACTTCAGCTTGTTAGTGCTCCATTGCTGAATTGTTGGGGTTTTTTTACTTTAAAAGATCAGAAGGATTTAAACAGGTTTTAAACACTGAAGTGTTTGTTGTTTGTTTTTTTTCTTCTCTGGTAATAGCACATTTTAAATGTTACAAACATTATTTTGTTTATATTTTCAAAGTTAGACTTATTTTTTCAATTATGTGCATAGATTTACACTCTAGGTAAAGTCTACCTGGTTTTCACTAAATACATTTCTCAAAATACAGCAGTAAGATACAGTATAAACAACATGTACCATTAAAGTACTATACTGGTAATTTCAGGTGCTGTTTATTTCACAAAGTAAGTATTATTTGATACACTTAATTTATCTTGTCCTTTGAAAGATTTTCTATGCAACCTGAAAACTCAGTGCAATGCATAATTGGAACTGATTTATGACACCTTCATTCAGAGAAAGAGTATTTGGCACACATAATTCCAGGTTTGGAGAAGCTGCCAGTATCCTGTAGGCTAACTTCTTGCAAACAGTGGCACCAAACAAGATTAAAATGGCTGTATCAATGTAAATAGCTGGATTTACAGCACATCTTCCAGAAGATTGCCAGCCTCCATTAAACAACTTCAGCTGATGGAGATCAGCTCCCTTCCTCCCAGGGAGAAGTTATTCTCACAGGTTCAGAAACGCCCTTTGAACATGAATGGTTTAACTTCATTCAGATTGCAAGAGGAAAGCAAATAAATAAATACCTTTTGTTAGAGAAGCTGCTTATGAGATTCTGCACTGCCCCTCACCATAAGGCAGTCAGTCTTCCAGGCCCTGACACATCTCTGGGCCTCTTCTTCTCTGTTTCCTTCTCCTCATCATTGATGTGAGCATTCAAACATTACTTCAACTTCCCATTCACTGCTTGGGTACTTGGCAATTAAAGCACCCAGAGAGGTCACACCCTCTTTGCCTACTGCAAGGATCACCCTGGGAATTCTGGTTTTTTCTGGTGCAGCTGCCCTGGAACACACAAAGTGCTACAGTTTCAATCTACCACTGATGCATTTCACTGCCAGTCAGTGTTTTGATTATTGCTTTGTTGTTCACACTTCTTTCATAATTTATCTATTTTTAATAGATAATTTCTCTATTTTTTTCTATAACTTCAAAATTACTTTGCATTTATCTTTTGTAGAGCAGTTACCACAAAGGCAGGTTTTTTTCAGAACTTCCTAAAAATGGGGATTAACACTAAAAAATTAAAAATTAGTATTTTAAGAAGGTGGAAGCATGAGCAGTCTGGAAATGCACATTCTACATAATCTAAAGGAGGTCTTTAGAGGTCATGAAAGAAAAAATGCTGTAAATATCAGGATGAAAGAACTAGCTCAAGTTCCTCACTCCTTCATAAGTCTGCGTTCATGTGAATAATTCCCAGCATTTTTCTGAGTTTCTCACACAGGAGAAATAAAAACATTGCAATACTTACTAACTCACACAGCCCTACTAAAAAATACTTGTGTTTTAGGTGCAAAAATAATACAGTAGTGGGTAGAGCAACAAACATGCCACATCTGGTTACTGAGAAATATCCACTCAGAAGCTCTTGCTATACAACAGCATATTTTATTACTAACAAATACAGTAAAAACAAAACTACTGAACATGTGTATAAAGTTACCTGGGTTACAAACATAACTAGAAAAATGAAGGGTATTTACTGCACCTTTTCACATGAGGTTTTTCCTATCTTTCTTATTGTCCACTCAGTAGCAAGAATTCTGTGTACTTTTAATGGAAAAATTCTAAAAGAAAGAGCATATCCATTGAAGGCAATAAATTACAAATACTAAAATGCAGGTACTGTAATATAAAGGTAAAGAAATTTCATTTTTAATGCATGATGGATAAAACTAATAACTTTGGTTTATCAGAACCCTAGTTCCTGTTGTTCCAGCATTTGCATGTCCTTTGAACCATGCACTTGTCATTGTTCAGTGCATCACCATGAATGCTGCCCCAACTCACAGTAAGTTCTCTGCATAATACCATAACATTGAGACATATTCTTGTTAGTGGACAAATGCAAGATGCTGGACAGTTTTACAAAATGCACTGACATTCAGGTTTAGAAAACAGCAAAATCTGTCTTCAAATTATCTCAAGTAATAAATCCCATTGGCTCTTAAGAAAATCTTGACTCAAATGAAATCAGACAATGAAATTGTTATCTGCATCAGCAGTACTTGCTCCTGAGAACCGCCTAGCATAAGAAAGGCTATACATATTAAGGACTTTTGAATTTAGAGAAAATATATTGCTGTAGCATTACAGAAAATTAGAATTTGTAGAAAATTAGGCTTTGGAGGAAAAGTTCTAAGGCTGTCTTCTGAGTAGATTGTTAAAGAAGCCTGCACATTAATAAGTCACCAGTTATCTGCAAGATATTTCTTTATAGCACTGAAAAAAAAATGGAGTTACTGACATAGAAACAGCACGAGACGAGCTGTCGCTGCTCAGGACAAAGCCCAGAGCCTGCATGTCAGGCTGTGCCCACTAAGCCCAGGAGTCTGGGGTGTTCCCTTTGGCACCATGCCCTGGAACACCATGCCAGGAGAGGCTCCAAGAGGCATTTTTCTGAGATAGTGCTGCACCTTCAGCATCATCCCTGCGGCAGGACCCGTCTCACCCCAAATATCAGCGCATGCTACGGATAAAGGTCCAACCTGCTTTTCTCAGAACTGTGTCGTGTTGGCTGATCACCAACTGCTGGCTTCAGCAACACCCTAAGGGAAGCACGGGAACTTTCTCAACTTTGTACAAGACAAAATAAAACAGTAGTTGACCTTATGCAGTCACTTATTTACAAAATTAATTTTTATGTACAAAATAAACTGCTATAATTTCATATTCCCTTTCATATTCAGTGTACAAGCTACCATAAACCAGTGCTATAATTGGTACAGCATGATACACAATTTAGAGAGTTTTTATAGATTTCTGCATCACCTATTAAAGTGATACTGTTGTTTAAGAGACAGCAAAAAAGAAAAAAATTAACAAGTTTTTAAAAACATTGAAGAGGCAGACAGAATTTTATACCTTGAAAAGTAACAGTGCTTTCAAAGCATTATTTTAATGCAATTCATTACAAAGTGTTCTTTATATAAGGAATAATATTTGTCTCTCATCGTTTTCTTACATTATTGCCATGTCCTACAGAACTTCAATTTCAATTAGTCCTGGACAGGATTAAATACAGTACATTATTGCTAGCTGTCCCCACAACAAAACATACATTTTTTTAAGTGCAAAGCAGGATATATGTGTTTTTTAATAAGGCACAGAATATCCATTATTTCCAGTGTAACAAAGAACTCATGTCAGTTTTATACAATGCAAATGCTCATACAAATTCTCAATCTTTCAGTTTCATGCAATGCAAATGTTCATATTAGTTTTCAATCTTTCAAGGATTAGAACTGTTTCCTGAATCCAACTCTCTTCTGGTATCTGAAGCTGAGTAGACAAGCAGTGATATGGAAGGTGACTGTGAGACGACAGGTATTTGGGAACAGCTCCTTTGTAGTGAAGGAGATTCACTAAAATCATTTTTAGGAGTTATTCTGTAAGTAATGAAAAATAAAACAGACAGTAAATTTTAAGCACAGTTTAATTACATTACACTGGAAAAAAAAATGAGTAGTGAAAGCATAATATATATTCAGCTGTATTCTTTTCAAAAGAATGCAGTACAGCTTTTCGAAGCCTACAGTCGCCATTGTTCTTTTTCAGACCCATCACCTCTCAAAGTGATTGCAGTGCAGTCACAGGTTTCTTGAGGGTCACTGTTCAGCAAGGCAAGAATATTCTACAAGCTGAAGCTCCAGCACACAATACTTAAAAAGAAGAATCTTACAAAAATACAAAATAGTCCATATGCTAAACATACACGGCTACAGCCTGCAAGTTCTCTTGACAGCTACTGAAGGTCAGTTGCATCCTGAGAGTAGCCTGATTCCTCAGAGAGAAGAAACAGAACACTAACAAAACCAGCGGTAATACGTAGAAACAAAGAAAATACTGAGTTCAGGAGCCTTACCTTCCTTCACCTACTCTCTTAATACTCTCAGCCAAAGTACTCATATGGCAGGTGCTGTCTGCTTTGTGTCTCCTTTCCAGCTGATCCACGGTCAGTTTAGCACTGGGTGACATCTGATCTCCGCCGTTCTCACCTTCCTCCGCTCTTCGGGCGGATGCTCCGTCTGCCTCCATCTCCTTCTCAGATGTCTCTGGAGAGCTTTTAATTTCTGCCACATTTTCTTGGCTCAAGTAATCATGATTAGTGATTGCTACTGCAGAAGTTCCGTGATTTGTTGTGCCACCTGTACTGGTCCCCATTGACTTTGAAATGACTTTCAGTCTGTGTGAAGTTGACTTGTAGTGCTTCTTCTTATGTTTAACTTTGGAATTGTGCCTCAAGAAAAATTCGCATGATTCTTGCAGCACTCTTCGACTCTCACTGATTGGACTGGAAGAGAGTACAAGCACATCACTGAACAAAGAGGATAACCTTTGCTAATATAATAAAGAGTAGTACACTAAACCTTGAAAGAATAGCAACCAGTGATGCAATCTGAGCTGGATGTTAATGAACAGGGAAAAAACTGTATGCAAGAAGGAAAAATCATAATAGCTCCAAAGTAACTGTCTGTGGAACCAACAAATAACGCAGATTTTTATATTTCTTACTTCTAAAAATTGGTCCAACGACTACAGTGAATTAATGATCTACTAGAAAGAAAATAAGAATTAGCTCATAAGCAGCTGCATTACCAATTTTATATAAAGTTAACCTCCTCCAAAGGAAAAAATATAAGCATTGTAAAAATGACTTAATTATTTTTAAATCCTTGTAGCTGAAAGCAATTAACATCTGAAACACAAGAAAAAATTGTATAAATGGAAGAAAAGGGGAGAGGGAAAGAAAGCTATAAATTCACCACTGAGAAATGTGGATGTAAAATAAAAGAGCTTAGAGACTACTGCCTTGGGAAATCCAAAGAAACAAAGTTATCTAAAACCACAATATCATTTATAAGTAACAGATAATCTGAAAAGAAATAATCAAATCATAAAAAAAGAATTGAAAAAACCAACAAATATGAGAAATGAAGACAAAATTTATAAGCTGTTTAAATTGTAGGTATCCATTTGCTTAAATTAGGTAATTAAACTACATTCTTCTGTTTAATTAAAAAAAAGGAACACTAAATTAACACAATAAAAGTGATAGTAAGAAAGGTTCAATGAATATTAATTTTAAAAGAAGACAAGCCTGGCAGAGGAAAAAAGAGGATATTATTATTGCATGACAGTAAATGTAGTACTAAGTACCGTGCCAAATGAAGTTGTCACAACACATGAAAAAAACTAAACTGATTGTTGAAATTATCTTTCCTCTTTTGACTGTGAACCAGAGATGTATTAGCCAATGCTAAATACAGCAACATACCTTCTGCTCTACAAAAGAGAAATCAGCAGAGGAAAATACTTTCTGTCTTCTTGAGACTGTTGTTAAAAAGTCAGTGCATATTTAAAACTTCCCCAGATTCCAATGGAATTCTGTTGATGCCCAAAGCACCATTTATAGTCTGAGAACAACATTCTGATTACCTGAGCTATATATAAAAAAACATGTCTGAAAGCCAAAGTTAAGCATACACTTTAAATAGAAAAAATAGACAAAAAAAATTTCTTACTCTCTTTTGCGGTTTCTGTTGAAGAAATTGGCCCATTCAGAACAGGTCTTTTTACTTCCCACCCAGAACACTGGAGATATGCCAACAATTAATGTTAGCAAATATTTCATCAGAAACAAAAATATTTCTGGTCTTGCAAGTGCCTTTGCCTAGAAGATAAATGCAAAGGATAAAATATACTAATCAATTATTTTTTTAAATGAAGAAAACAAATTTCTTAAATGAGAGACTTTCTCCTTATGACTGTTGCTCTTTGTTGAGGCTTGTACTGTGGACAAACATCAGACATGTACAGACAAGTCAGACGTGGTTCAGCTACATATACACATAGAAGAGATATGTCAGAAGGAATTGTTTTTCTTTTAAATTGAAAAGAAAGGTAACTTTGGGAGTAATAGTATTAGTAAAAATGTTCTCCAGAGATAAGTGTGAAAGATTTATCCCTTCAACTTAAAAGACACAGCAAGTGGATCACAGGATCATAGAATGGTTTGGGTTGGAAGGGACCTTAAAGATCATCAACTTCCACCCCAGCTGCCACAGGCAGGGACACCTCCCACTACACCAGGTTGATCAAAGCCCCATCCAGCCTGGCCTTGAACACTTCAGGGATAAGGCATCCATAACTTCTCTGGCAAACCCATTTCAGTGCCTCTCTACCTTCAAAGTAAAGGATTTCACCCTAATATCTTCTTAATCTAAACTCTCTTTTCAGTTCAAAGCTATTCCCCCTTGTCCTGTCACTACATGCCCTTGTAAAAACTCTCTCTTCCTCTTTCTTGTAAGGCTCCCTTTAGGTACTGGAAGGATTAGTTGGGAGTAAATCTGATTAGACAGCATCTTCAAGGAGCTGCAGGGAACTACACAGAAGCTTTCTGTTTGTTGCAAAATTAATCCACCTATTTGCAGAGCGGTATCATAGGAGCTGAGACATTTAACTCAGTGAGAGATGGTTATCTTCAGCTCTCATGCTGCAAATGTAATTTATGCCACTTGTCTTATCTGCCACACCCATCTATCAAAGTCACTATTTTTGTTAGCCAGGTAACATTAGCTGCTTCAGTTTGTTTTTATTTGGTTTTCATCTGGAAAATGTAACAAAAGTCTACAATCCAGCTCAGGTAAGCCAAGGCCAAGCACACCACTTGAAGGTATTCCACAATTAGCACACACGGTCTATCATAGGGATAGAGCCCATAAAGTAGATCTTTGTATAATATTTAATGTTGGTATTTCTTCCTTCCAATGGGTTAATTAAAGGCTAAAAATACATGCTCTGTGTTATTATGTCAAGCTGTTACATTTAAGCACTACAAAACAAATTTATTGATTACTTTTAAAGCATAAAAGTCTTGTTTTCAAACTTGTATATTCTGAAGCATTTAGGTTTATACAGAGCTCAGAATAAAACCCACTGAAGTCAACATACACTTGTTAAGAAACAGTATTAGAAGCCAAAATAACCAAGCTGTCTTTGAGCTGTGCTACTCTCAGCCTACACTTCAATACAGAGGATACTAAATTATGTTTAAGAATGAAAAAGGGTCAATCCTGATCATTCCATAATTCCTCATTTTTAATGATAGTTTATTGCAGCAAAAACATATATGGGAAGCATAATGAAATCGAAGATGACACAAGACAGTTCCATTTCTTAGTGATGTTGTCTTTTTATATATTTGTTCTTAAATGGAAAGAAGCAATACTTGAAAGTATATAAAACTCCCTGCAACTGCAGCAGACTTAATCCACTAAACCCAGGCAGATTTAATTTAAAAGTCTTTCCAAGGAAGTTGGATTTTAAGAGTCAAATGTTAAACACAACCACCTCCACAATATTAAGTTGAGGTTTTTTTTCTTCTATTTGCTTTTTTTTTTTTTTGGTTGGCTTTTTAAAAAAGAATTCTTTGCAGCTTTGAAAATCAGCCTGCAAACAACAGCTATTGTGGAAAAAAATATATGGGAAATTTCTTCTGCCATTTCAAGTGGTTTACACTTCTACACTTTAAAGAAAAAAAAAAGAAAAAAGTGATTCTAAATCTGTGGTTATAAGCAGCATTAAAAATCCAATTTAGTCTAAATTTTTAAGAATCATTATTTCAGCTTCAACTGATACAGACTTTGATACTAAGCTTGGTACCAAAGTACTAATACTTTTAGAAACAAGTATCATAAAGAACAACCAACCCTCCTCCATCACAATTTGTAACGTGAAGTTCAAAGATCATAAAAATGTTACATATTCTGTTAGAGCTGCAAATTGGAATTGCTGAATGCTACCAATTAGATTAAAATTTTCAAAGCAAAAGTAACATTCCATTGTTTTTGACTTAAAGAGGAACTAATACATTCCATGTTTTTGAACTCATTACTTAACATAAAAATAATTTACTCATTGCATGGTAGATATGCATAAGGGTTTTTGCTAATTAACTTTACAGTATTATTTATAAAAGAAAACATTACTTTACCTGATAAGGGCAAGGAATATGGTACTGGTCACAGTGGTCAAACACCCAAGTGGTTTCCCAGATTTTCCGATTCACCAGTTCATAAACGTAACATCCAAGAAGTGCTACGAGTGGCACCAGGTACAAACCACTAAAAACTCCGATTCGGATCATGAACTTCTTGAGCTTCTCCTGGTTCCTGCCATCGTGCTGAATGACCTGCCGCACGTGGTTCAGGGAAATGATGCCGGCTAAAAGCAGAGACAGACCGAAAAAGACACAAAGGCACAGCGGCAAAAGCACGAAGTACAGAGAGGCGTCCAGGTCATAGAGCCCCACAAAACAAACTCCACTGATATTGTCCCCTTCGACTTTGTTCATTGCAAGGAGCATAATGGTTAGAAAACCAGGTATTCCCCAGGCAACTGCATGGAACCACATGGCCTTTTGGGCAATGGCTTCACAGCTCCATTTTCTTCCCGCTGCAAGGAACCAAGTGATTGTCAGAATCACCCACCATATAGTTCCTGCCATAGTGAAAAAGTACAAAACCATGAAAAGGACAGTACAGGCTTTGTTTTGGGAGCCAAGAACAACCGTTTCACCAATTTCTAACTTATCATCTGCCTCATTACAGGCAGTTCTGTTCCCAAGTAAAAATCCAATAAAGTACATTAGAGACACTATGCTGTAACACACAGAATAATATATGATTGGTCTCTCTGGGTATCTAAACCTTTTAACATCAATCAGAAAAGTTAGGAATGTGAAAAGCGTAGCACAAAGACAGAAGATTGAAACTATTCCAATGAAGCTTTTTGCCACATCCAATTCATAATTTTTGAAGTACATATTGGGACACGGGGGTGCACACTGATCAATTCCTAGAAACTTGTAGCCTTGTCCATTGGTAGTGTGTAGGTGTCGGGGACACCAGAATCCATAATCCCTTCGGATCTGGCTTGGGGTCTTCTGAGTTCCATGTACGTTTGTGGTTACAGCAGCTGTGGCAGGAGCAGTCTCATCACAATTGATTAATCTGAATAAGTAAAGAGAAGAGGAAATATCTCAATGGCCCTCATTCTCAACTAGAATGGATGCCTTAGGTTTTAGCTTTTATATTTTTCCAATTCTGCACTGTTTTAGTGTGTAGTTCTGAGCTTCATATTAGGGGATGGTAAGCTCTCTTCACAGGGCAGCTAGACAAAACACTTCCTTTCCTAGCTTGGAACCAAAGACAACCACCCAAATTTCAGACCCAAGAGCATAAACAATGGTGGACTGAAGAGAGAAAAACAAGAAGGATGGGACTTCTTGTCCTAAAGCTATAACTGGACAATTAACTCCAATATGCAAATGGACCAGAACTTATAAAAGTGAGAAACCCTGTAACCAATCATCCATTTTGTGACCATTTTGGGTTCTTCTTGGGTGTAGCCCTGGTTGGGCTCTTGTACTGCCCAAGGTGCATCCAGTGAGGCCTTCTAATAAGTACCTGCTTCACTCCATCAAGCCTCTGTTCTAGGTCAGCCTTGATAAGGCATCAGAGTCACTTCTTAGAAATATGAGAAAAATCTAATCCTAAGCACTGTTAAATTTTACAGATGATGCAAATGTGAAATTATATGAAAAAAAAATCAGATGGCATTACAAAAACCAAACTTCAACTATCTTCATTTCAGAAGATTTCAATTGCATTTATTTAATTGTTGCTCTTTAGCTGTTGTTTTATAGTTTATGAAACATTACTCAAATTACAATCATTCTACACTTTAAAATTACACTAAACTTTTACATACATACATAAAATATTTACAGTATATATATATTTTTTGATAATGGACTTTTGTTTATGGCAGCAAAAAATCTTGTGAAAATACAAGCTTCCAATTAGGGAAGAAGAATGTCATCATACTTGATGACTAGTATATTATTATTAGACTTTTTTGTGTTGTACTGCTATTTCACTACCAACAATAAACAACCTAACTGAAAAAAAAAAAACCTAAGTAGAAAATGTAAGCACTGTCAAGATTTTTAGTATTTTAGCAAATTTCTAGCTCTGTGATGTTAATTTAAAAACTGCTCAAGACTCAATTGCTCCAGGGTTTAACTGGACATAAGATGTGATTTTTTATATGGATAATACCATATTAGCAATGCTGGATGTATCTGCAAACGACATTATATAACTCAAGCAGGTAAGCATTTACTCAAAATGGGATTTATGGTTACATGCATTCCAAGTTTACATGTCCATTAAAAGGAACAAGTTTCACATTCTAGCTTTTAAAGTAAAATTCTGTTACCTCGATATTCTTTGTCAAACACTATTACAAGAGTCTCTCAATTCAGTATCCGAGCTCAGCTCCAGCTAAAAACTCCTTCAGTTTTTAGCATGCACTATCATGCTGTCCAACTAAATCCAGACCAATTGTTAAGAAAATTGATTCTGTGGCAGATTCTCTCATTAACCACAGGCTGGAGCAGTACATGTAGAAACAGAGTGAATTTCATTCACTCATTGTCTTAATTAGCTTCATGTTCATCTCTAAGAATACAGAAGTGTGAACCTCAGTATTCCAGTTACTGCCCCACGCTCACACCAGCTCCTCTCCCATGGGCTGCAGCAGCTGGATCTCTGCTGCTCTAAGAACATCCTGGATTTCTCAGAACATGAACACAGACTTTGCAGTATTGGCTACCAGGGAGGTATCCCTTCACATATGAACTGGAAAAGCTCATTTTCAGTAAATGCTATCAGTAATAAAGTAATGTAAAGCTGCACTAAATCCTGCAAAAAAACATAATTTGATTTAAAATGTCATTTTAAAGATATATTGTATAATTGTATACATTTGTAATTTTTCTATTTTTTCAAAACAATCCTTGAAGATATCTGCTGGCTGAGGGGCACTGTTGTTGTATACAACCCCACAAATGATGGGAAAAGTTAATGCCTTCTTGTCTTAAAACTCCACACACTACTATTTTTCTACAGAACTATGGAAAATGGCATTAATGCCACTTGTCACGTTGACTCCAATACTGATTTCTACCAGAAGTCATCTACAGGACAACTGCCCCAGCTCTCCCTCAGCCCCATCACAGACTAGCAACTGCATGTGGGGTAGAAAAATTGAGTTTCCAGTCTCTGCTCCTTTCCTGTACCTCTTGACCTGATGTGTGTTAACAAACAAAAAAAATATGGTCTTAATAATTTATAAGTATTAATTCACAGTTGGAGGCCATAATCTCAAAAAGATTGCACTGGAGTACTTCCAGGGGTTTCCATTTAAAATATGTAGACATCTTTTTCCCGAATGAAGTATTAACTGTCCTCCATCTAAAACAGACACAAACACCTTTGAGAAAAGGTGACATTTCAAAAAAAGAGAGTTTTGGCAGGCAGTACAGCAACATAAGAGTAGTTTGGCACATTTGAACAGTTAGGAACAAGATAAGGTTTCTACTATTTAATGTTCTGGGTCTGATGAAATGCAGAATATTTTATATTTCTTATAAGCAGTTACTTCTAAAATCCCTAATAAAGTAAGCATGATCATCCCTAGTTTAGAGATCAGAAACCAAAGCAAAATCTATGTTGTATACAACATTATGTTGGGGTGGCTATTATATGTTGTAACATATAATATTTTAAACTTTTAGAAATGTATACTAAAAAAGCTACCTCTTTCAGGGATCTGATTATTGAAAAGAATTGCTGCAGAACTTTGTTGCAAAAAATGTCATAGGCAGAAAATGCAGGTGATCATTTGAGTAACAAAAAAGTTTTAATAAAGAAATGGTCCTGTGCATAGGCACTGCAGGGTCAGCATACTAAGGAAGTTACTGTGAGGTGATCTTTAGCATTCTGCCTCAGATTTTCAACTCGGTCTGGGTCAAACATGAAAATACCACTCCCACCACCTGTCAGTATGAAAAATACCTGGTACATTCCAGCTCTTCAGGCCATGCAATTCCAAAAGTGTCCATCAATTGCTTACAGTCAGAATACACTTTCTCACAGAGGCTTCGACACGGGTGAATCACGTGAATCTGATCTAGGCAGGCTGGGACAAAGGCTCTGCACAGAAATGTGTGGACGTCTGGTGAACAGTGAAGATTCATAAGAATAAGGAAAGGCTACGGGGAAAAAAATATTTTGGTTAGGAATTTTTAAAAGATAATTCAAAGCATCAAATTCAAAGCATCAAAACTAACTTTCATCACGAGGGCTTGCATTTAATCCTATGTAGGTTTGAAAAGATACAGCAGTTTGTTTGTTTGTTCAGCAGTTCTGAGAAAGCAAAACCTGCTGGCCTGAGTGGCAAGAGGCTCCACTGGCACTTCCAGCCCAGCCCTTGTCCCAGGATCTAGGCAACCTCTGGCTATCAAAACCTCATTTTTCCTATCTGACAACATTAGACATCTGAAAGGTATTATGAATACCCAAGATATTAAAAAATAAAGTAAAACATTGCGTTTCTTTGTACACCAGTCAGCCTCTAAACAAATGCCCTGGGGTTTTCTAAGGTGTGTCTGTTCCTGTAGTTCCTGTTAGATTACATTTTCAGTCCTAGGTGGTGTGGTGTACCCATCTCTCACACTAAAGAAATTTGGGGATTTTTTTTTTCTTTTGTTAATGAGGTGCAAACATAATTTCTCATTTTTAAACATCTCATTTCGAATCTCTCTCAACATTATTGAGAATTTCTTTGCCTGGATTACCAAGTGCCAGGCAGTGAGTAACTGATGACTGCTCTTACTAGAGAATTCATAAAATGAAGTTTAACTTTTTCTGTTCAATGTATTCAATTGCTTATTCACACTCAGACTTTAAAAAAATAAACCCAGCTTTTCTGTTCTACATTTTCTCAGCTTTTTTGTTAGGGCAAATTATTTTGCCCAAAATACTACTGTGTGTGCAAATGTTACATGTGATGTTAAACAGGGAAAGTGCATGCAATTTTCAAAGTAGGCCAAGCTTTTAGTAAGATTTTTATTTAGTAAGAATTTTATTTAATTTTTTGCCATCAATATCTGTCTCAAATATTCAACCAATGGGTGCAAAAGGAAAGATTAGATTCTGAGTCCAGAATAGTAGCCTTACTTTTTTTCAGCTTTTAAGTATCTCATATCTATCTATCTATCTATCTATCTATCTCTCCTTACCCAAGAAGCAAGTCTTACTGCTGAACATGCAGTTTAAAAGAAAAGACATTGCTAAATAAATTTCCCTTACAAAATGGAATATCTAAAAGTCCTTAAAGGACCTTGGTAATAAATACAGGGATGTGTGGGGAGGAAGGAAGAAGATAAGGCAGAGCAAGAATAACATAAAAGTGCTTTATGATACACCAAAAAACTGTTGGCAGTACCCTTCAGAGCACTCCAGCTGTGTGCTGCATCTGCACATGCCATTGCAACAGGCACACATTACTTTGATCCCCTCTCTGAATGTCTCCTCTTGAGCTGCCTTGGTTGGAACCCAAGATTTGAATGTCCTTGTGACAAGGACAGAAATGCAGTTCTGGTATACTGTGTTCCAGTTCCATAAATTGGATTATTTCCTGAAGGCTGCACAACTTCAGATGAAAAAAGTAGTCAGAAGTTTACCTTAAATAAATTAAATTCCCTTTGCATAATCATGATGCTTATTTTCTTCTCAATTGTTAATTTATATTTGCTCTGTTCTTCCTGGAACTTGGATAAACAAAATAGCCTGGGTAGTCATATTAAATTGTTACAGAAATTGGGTTTATTTTTGACATTGTCTTGCAGAATTTGTCTTGATTGTTCTGAATGTTTCCTTTTTGTCACCCACAGCTCATCTAATTCAATAAAAAGTAAAAATAATTCTCTACAGCAAGTTTTGGACTACTAGCCAAAAGCTTTTTCATCAATCTTATCTAGAAAAGATTTTTTTAAATATCAGTATTCATATCAATGAAACTGCGTTTACCTACAGAGATATTTTACCAACTATTTTTATAAGCAACTTGACAATAAATAGCATTTTCCAATACAGATAATAAGGTTACATATTTTAAGCCTGCTCCTTTGATACAGAAAATGAGCAGAAAGAAGAAGAGAAGAAGAAAGCCAGGACATAAAACCAACCTCTACCACTCTGTTAGAGTTGCTGTCATATGAAGCTACCAAAAAGCTAAAATAGCACAAGAATCACAATATGTATAATGATATTGTGTATTAGAGGCAGATAACAAATGACAAGCAAAAATAAAATGCTTTACAAGAGTTTTACTAAAGCATGTATAATATATTGTATAATACATTGTATAATATATTGTCATTGTATAAACACTCGTTTAAAGAGCATATCTTATTTAAATGCAAAACCACCCTAACAGATAAATTGAAAAATGCAAATTTTTAGGAAGAATGTTCCGTTCAGCCTATAAAGTAATCAGAGTAGCATTCCAAGGACTTGGCTGCCAAGAGTAACTGTCCTTACAATATTTCTTTTATTTCTTTCAGCTTGCCAAAAATATTTACCTTCTGACACCTGAAAGTATGAGCACAAGAGCAACAAGTTTGATGCTCTGAAAACACAAGCTGACCCCCCAAGTCAGACAATTCAGCTGGACACCTCATTCCACTCTGGCTGGTAGCAAGGGGGGCTGTAATAAAACAAGCTGACATCTCTTCCATTTTCCTACTACCAAGAGTTTAGGAAACAAGCTGCACATTGTAACACAACCACTGTGCTGAGAACACAGACACAAACCTTTCGTCCTAAAATGCATCTTATCAATTTTTCAATCATTTAAGTTTAAACCCTTTGTAAAATACTACAGCAGTAAGTTGTTCTGCATAATTTGAGAAAATACTGCATTTTACCTGTTTATTGTAACTCCTGGTTTTGCAGCCTAATGTGTGTTTTGACAAACAGATAGCAGATTGCATTATACTTTTTCCATGTCATTTTGTCTTCCTGCTATAATTTTTATATTTATATATTGGTATAGTAATGCTTTAAATTTTGATTTCTGCTCCTTTCATAATATATTTTGCCTTCTATTTGCCTTGACTAAATTTGAAGACTGACATCACATTTCCAGTGACAACAGAGACTTTCTAAGTGACAGTAACTGGTAAAAAACTGTGTCCACCCACTTGTACAGATAGTGGGTGTTACTCTTCTCCCATATTTATTACTCTGGGGGTTATTTTCCCCCAGAGTTATTACTCTGCCCTAAATTTCCCTACCCTGAATCACACCTACCATTTTATTGTCCAGTTGCTTCTAGCACATGATTTCTCTACAATTCTTTCATTCCACTTTGTTTTCTCAGCAAATTTAGTATCTATCCCTCTTCTAGATCCATTTATGATTTAGTTTGTTATCAGAGGTTTCAGTACAAGAACTAAGAGGAACCACGGTAGTGATTTATTTGGTATAGCATGAAACTATCAGCTCAGGATTTAATACCTCTTATTGGGAAAAAACCATTTATCTATTTATTTATACATATTTTTTTTCTTGTTCTTTAGGCAGGCATTGGAAAACAAAGCCTCCAATTGGTTACCAGCAGTTTCTTAAAAAAATATAGGCTGTGACCATGTTTTTGGAAATTGAAGTATATATAGTATACCATCTGAATTATCCTTTTCAACCTAAGTATGGAGTCCCTCAAAAAACTAATAGATTTTACAGCCAATGAGTTTTCTCAACCAAAGAAAAAAAAACTCTATAAAATGTAAAACTTTGCCTCAAGCATACACAAATGGGATTTGTAAAATACAGATTTATTTTCAGCAACTGCCTACTTTTACCATTTAAGAATATCAGAAATATTAGCAAATTGTGCCCAGAACTCTGCTAACAATGAGGTATCTTAAATGTGGGCTTCACTTCCAGCTAGACAAAATGGAAAAGTTTGCTCATAGAAAATAGTATATCTGCATTTCCTGATGGACCATAAAAGCAAAATCTCACCAAAACCAAAGTATTTGCTCCTCCAGCTTCATAGTCTGGAAGCAAAAAGTAAAGCCAAGATCACAAGCTCACTTACAGTAAGAGATTTCAGTTCCTTCAAGGGCACTTTATCTGAGCCATGGATGTCCCAACCACAAAACATTTCACACAAGCGGTCAGCTGGGTCACTTGCATGCACGCACTGGTGTCCTAAGCATGCAAGTCTGGGACTAAACTCACAATCTTATACCATAATCCTCCTCTCTTCAGGAAGTTCAGGGTCTGCATGTGGCATGAACAAACAAAATTCACTCTTCCAGCAAACCAAGATACTTGGCATTTCAAGCATTAGCACCACTGCCCTGTCATATGAAGCAGAGATGAAAATCTGCACACTGGGTGATGAGAATGTTAAAAATAGAGTGAAACCACACTCTTGAATAAACAAAAAAGGGAGCTCACACAGCCAATGTAAGTTCTAAAATATAAATTCTCTTCTTCTTGACAATGGGAAACAAAACTCAGTAAATAGAAGGCAAGCTAGAATACAATAACAATCCTTAAAAAAACAACACCACAAAAAAACCCAAACCAGCAGCTCTAAAGTCAATGATAATGTAGCCTGTACCAGCAAGAGGGGCACTGCCTCAAGCACTATCAGTGAAGAACCAAAGATTGTGGGATGCAAACTTTCCACTAACAAACATGAACACCTCATTAAGTCCTAGATTCCTTACAAGGTGTGTCTATGTTATATTTTCTCTAGCAGCAAAGATAAGCTACCTCATAAATTCAGTTATGGTGTGGTTCTACAAACAATAACACAACAGAGACAAGTGAAAACAAATGATGCAAAACACACAAAAAATGTCTAAGTGCAAACGTGTTCTTAAATATGCTTTGCCAACAAGTAAATTGCAGAGGATACTGTGCTTGCCATGCTTCTCTGTTTTGCTTGCTTAGCAGGCTTACAACTCCAAGACACAAGAGAAACAAGTTCATTATTCCATGCAGACATTTCAAATGATCTGTTGTACTTCACCTCAGTCTGATCCTAGAGAGAAGCATTACTAGAGATGATCAGTCTCTGGGGTGCTGATATGTGGCAACTACCAGTATATGCCAAAACAAGTAAGTGAAAATACTCTCCTGTACTCTGCTGATTAGTGTCACATAGATACTTTCATGATATAGAAAACAGTGGACTGAAATATCAAGGCCTTTGTTACAATCATCTATGGCAAACCTTCATTGTAAGAAACAGGAAATGCCTTGAATTGCTGAGAAGCACAGAGGACTTGAGCCTTTATTCAGCCACTGGAATCAGATACTTAAGACAGTAACAACCTGCTCTCCTAACCCACTGGGCTCCACCTACCATGTGAAAGCATTTGGTTGCATTAATCTAGTTAACACTGAGCTTAACTGAGTTGAACAATGACAGACACCAACTGTCTCAGTGTTAAGCCATGTCACCTCTTTGATATATATCTTGTGACTAAAGCAACAACACTACAACCTTGCTGCTTACAGAACCCTGTATTTCAGTCACTGAAGCAAAGGCAGGCTTAAATCTGTATTTCTACAGTTGTACTACACTGTATACCTCAGATTCCTACCTATATTAAAGATACACATTGCTATTCATGTAACTATGTATCTGCTTTACAGGAAATAACACCTACCTAAATAATTAATAATTAGAGTCAGAATATCTCAAATTGGAAGGAACCCAGAAGGATCACCAACTTCCTTGCCTTCATTATTAATAATTAAAAATTAATTGTTAATAATTTACAGTACCATACAAACAAACATGCTATCCAGACACTACAGAACCGAAGTATAGCCTCAAACCCTAAACCAAATATATTTATAAACATGTAAGTTTTCAGACGTGATAGTCAGGAAATATAACCACTGTCAATCACAGTGCACATAAAGTATCTCAGAGGAGGAGACAGTAATTATTCTTCATACTCACAGAGCTACACTAACAATATTCACAGTATCTTTAGCCACTTTTACAATGATAATCGGTTTCAATTAAAAACAGTGGGGCAAGTATGGCACGGCTGATTTAATCCTCCACTATTGTTACAATGGAGTTACTCTCGACTGGATGCAAACAAGATTAGCATTACCCCAGAGAGATTAATGCCTTCGTGCAATTCCTAGACAGGCTGGCACTTTGCTGATGGCCATAGTGAATCAGCTGCCAAGAACATCCGACTTCTAGTTCATGTACAATTAACTAAGTCATGATAAATAAATGTCCCAACACATGAAGCTAAATGAAGTATGAAATTTACAAGTTCAATAGATTCAAACCAAGGTTGAGAAAAAACTAGGTTTTCCCATTGGAAGTTACATTGATGAATTTAGATCAAAGGCAAGTTAAATACACTTAATTTGGTATGTAAGGATTTTGCAGGAAGCTGAGGCAGTTCAAGTGTCAGTGTCTTGTTGCTACATGCCTGCTAAAAGCTGTTCCTTAACAGCAGAACTGCAAAACAGGAACATGGGAATGCCCAGAAACATTAGTGCAATGTCAACCATCCTTTAAACCAGCAAGGAACATGGTATGAGCTCACTTGAGAGTCCACATACATCACGTCTCTACCTGAGCTGTGGGTAATACTCAACTATTGCTGCCAGCAGCAAATATCAGTTGTAATCTGTATTTTTGCAATTCAGTTAAAATTACATGGGTAAACCAACGAAAGTTTTTCAGGACTAAAAGTCACCATTTATATTTTAGCTATAAATTTATGTAAGATACATATATTATAAACCTGAATACTTGTATGTTTATTATGCATTATTAGTGCATCCTGATTTGAAAGAAGAAAACCATCAAACATACACAAATTTGATTTCTCCTTTAAAGAACTGCTGCAAAAAAAACAGCATTACGTTCTGCAGCTTCCACCATAAAAGTACATGAAGTTGTGTTTAATCTAAAAGCTTTTCAAACATTTTTAAAATGTAATCAACTTAACATTAACATAGATAAGAATGAATTATTTTGTCAGAATACAAAGTGGGTTCCCCTGTAGTTTATAAAACAATAGTTTAAGTTTCCTACCCCAGGAAAATCTGAAGTTCAAAGAGCTGGTAGAGGGTAGGGGTGGTGCAGAGACAGAAAAGGTAGTAAACAAGCAGTGGGACAAACGATGCTGTTGTGCAGCAAAAGATGTTTGCAAAGATATAAGCTTATTTTTGTCCTTCAACCAAACAGCAAAGGCAACACATGCACTGAGACTGTCAAAGGGCTGTGAACAAAGCCTGGGGACAGCCCAGCGTGCAGTGGCTGATAAGCTGGACTGTGCCCAGCAGTGCTCCTCCCACAGCCGTACGGGCCAGGAGCTGCCCGCCGCTCATCGCCTGGAGATCAGTGCTTAGAGGGCAAAGGCTGGCAGCTGATCCTAAAATCCCTTGTGCTGGGAAGTGCCCAGGGACTGGCCAGCAGGCAGCCAGGTGCCCGTGGGGACAGGCTCGGTGGGACTGAGCTTCATCACCCATCCAGGCAAGAGTTCAGAAGCCGGGCTGTGCAATCGCTCAGCAGAGAAATGTTCAATGTATCTGCAACAAGAACGAGTCTGTCTGCAAACTCTTCACCATCATTCCCCCTACATATGCAATGCACATACATATACACACACACACACATACATCTACGTGTCTGCATATATATTCTGGTCTGAACTTTCATATTAGGTGTTCAAAGGTTATGGGAATATTGATCAAAATATCCTACCAGGGTAAGGATAAAGCACATTGGGGAATGTTTTCAAAGGTCAATAGGACAGCAAGGCACTCATACACTGTCAAAAAAAAGGTAGAAAAAACTCAAAAAAACTACTCCAATATCACACCTTGGCAGTAAGGTTGCCATTGACATTACAAGTTGGCAGAGACACAGAAGGATAAAGCAAGCTATTCTGCTTTTTTACTTTTATACACTCTGAATGGTTTTGTATTAACGGTACAGAGCCACAAGGTATTTTGAGTTGAAAGGGACTCACTAGGACCAAGTCCAAGTAAAGAGAATGGCCCATGCAGGGTTCTAGCAACAGAATTTTTTTCTGTAGTAAAACAACGTACTTCCATGTAGTGTCTTTAAGTATTTTCACATGCAAAATAAAAATACATCTATACCTATATTTTTAAACTATAGCAAAGGTTACAAACAATATAAACAGGAATATTACATCTCACTATATGAAGCAAACTAAAGTACAAGTACTTCAAATACTTTTGAAAATAGCTTATGACCAAAATCCACTGCATTTTTGTTCTAACCTAAATTATAGCTTGACCTAAATTATAGATATTCCAGCTTCTGCAATTTACAGTTCTTAGCAAACATGAGAGCTTTTCCCAAGTGTTACAGAACTGAACTATTTTTACTAAGATTTTCAGTTGTACATTGTATCTGATTTAAGTTTTGTGTAAACTAGACAGCATATAAAACAGACTATAAATTAACTGAAGGAAGGTATACTGCAGGCCCTCAGACATCTGAAGTCTAGACAGAGCTTCATTACATCTGGTCTGTGGTAGCATAAGAATCTCAAATCTTAAATTCCCCTTGTATTTTCCATGTGTTACAAGAGTATGTGGATTTATTACTAAACCTTTTGTGCAGCATCCAATGTAAAGGATTACCTGTAATAATGTTGATAGACAGTCTTATCTTTTAAAAAGTCCCCCATTTCTAAGAAATTCCAGCAGAAGTCATTACTGCTCTGATTCCAAAAGTTATCCAGATTTATGCTTCCCCCTCTCTGAGTGTGGAGACACACTGCAGCATAACAGCACCACCCAAGTTACCAGAGTAGTAAACCTGCACAGTTTCTTTCTTGCCTACTTCATGCATTTTAAGCAGCTTTAAATGAAAACTTTAGTAGTCTTAAAAAAATCTAACTTTGTTATGATGTAGATGTCAGTCAGGCATGCACAAGTCATTTGACCAAGCTGAATCCCATGAACCTGCAATCACCTACCTCAGCATCTGCAGTCATTACCTCTGTCTTCTGCTTTCACTGGTTCCAGTTGGTCATACTTTGAGACACTCCCCAGTTTTGAATACCTGCATTAGACACTGTTTCTTCATTGTGAGCCCACAGCACTCATCTTGGTGAGCTGCACAGAGACATTCCCCTTATTATCCTCTCTGATTCTCCTGTTCTAAAATCTCAGGGCCACCTTTTCTTTCTTGCTGTCACGTTATGATTTGTGGGCCATGTTAGCCTTTGACATTTAATGTTCTGTTTGTAGCTCCATGAATAATCCCCAGCAAGATCTACCACCCAACTGGATCTTAGAAAGGTTCACCTTGTATCTTCCTTGCAAGAGCATTAGCTCATGTGAAAGAGTATGCAGCTAGGACATGGCATTCTAGCAAACAGGTATTGCTAGGTCACCATGAGGCTGGATAGGTACAGTCCCCTCTCCAGAAAAGCAATGCTTTTAATTTTGTATGCAGGACAACTGTGTGGAGAATTTGGCCACTAAGTGTTTTGTGGCTGTAGCAACTGAGTCAAAAGAAATCTGGTTATGCAAGCCCTCTGGGGAATACAGCATGAGCCAAACTTGGAAGGATGTGCTTATTCTCTGAAATAACTTGATCTACCAGAAGTTTAAGTACAGGAAAGGTGGAATTTTTTTTTCCCTCCCAGATAGTTCTTGTCTAGAAGAGAGGTATCTTCAGTAAGAGGACATCCTTACTGTCCTACAAAGACTGATCATCCAGGCCTCTCTCCACCCATCTACAGCAGCTACTTACACACCCCTGTACACTTCTCCCAATAGCTACACATAAATCAAGCAAAACTCCACTCATCTACACTACACAGCTCAGAAGAAGAGGGCAGACATATCCATCTTTTACTCTGGCAGGCAAATTACCAATGTGTTACAGCAATCACAGATGCACACAAATACACAGAAAAGACCCAAAAAGGCAACCATGTGTAAAAGGAGCTATGTTTGCCCCTAAAGGCTGGTGAATCAACAGTCAACACTGATAGAGAGAAAAAGGCAGCAAATTTTGTGGTGCAGCTACTCCTACCCCCTTCTTTGGAATACAGAAAGAACTAAGGAGATGATACAATAGCAGTTTTAGAAACTGTCAGCTTTAATCACTGCACTGTCAAACTAGAAAAGAAACCATGGACATTTGACCATATTTGCCATGCAATGTGGTTATTTTCTGGACTGTTTGCTTTTTATGGTCTTTTTCAATGAAGGCATAGGTAAGGTTTTGTAGCCAAGTTGTCACCCTGAACATCCATCCTGCAAATGCAAAACTAAACCTGCATTCCACCTCCACCAGCACACAACAAGGGCCTGAGCTCCATCCAGCCTCCTGACCCATGCAGCACTGTGGACAAAGAGCATCTCACACCCCAGCACCACAAAGCTCGCTTCAGAAAAACATCAGGATCCTCTGCCATTCTTAGGCTAGATTTGCAGATGACAAGTATCAGGAGCCTTGAAAAGGTGTCCCACAATGTACCTTGGTTCACCAAATCCTTCAAGACTATCCAGCTGCTGTTGCCAGAGCTGCTGTGGGCCAATGCACTGGGTGTGAGCTGTTACCCAGTTGTTGAGCCCACACAGTTTGACAGCTCACAGGCAGCAGAGGGCAAACAGTGTGGACCACCAGCACATAACAATATACAATTTTGTCCTACTTGCCTACTATTCAAAGAAAGATATGTGAAGATGACCTTCAAAATCATGGTCACCACATCACCCTCAGCAGCCTATCCTACCTAATCTAATGCTAGGTTTTACTAATGACCAGATAAAGTTTACAAGGTTCCACTGGGCAGCAGCCACTTCCATAAAAACACTAAGACAATATGGAAATTGCATCTGTGTCTCAAAGCTTTGTATCCACTGCTGACTCTCCCCACCTCCAAGGATGATGAGTTTTCAGCAGACAGCTCAGCTCCCAGGCCCTAAGGCCTATCAGTGAAGGCAGAGTAGTTACAAACTCAGTAGCTCTGTTCCTGTTTTCATTCTCTATATAAAGAGTTTCAGGAAAGCTGTTCCATTCACCCATAGGTGTCCTCCAGGAGTAGGCTACAGCCACATGACTAAGTCCATCACTGCCTTGATTCAGCCAGCAATTGCAGATTTGAGCATGGAGAAGAGGGAATTGGAGACAAGGCTGCACAGGAGGGCTAAGGAACCACCAACAGCTTGCAGCTACACTTGAACATTATCCAGGGCACTGCAGAAGGGACAGACATCTGCAGGAGACAAACAAGATACCATGGTATTTTTCAGAAGTCTGCTGTTCACAAAGATCTGCAAGATCTAAAGACAGCATTCCATAGGTCAGCTTCAGATCTCATGCGCAGTGAGACTGGCCAAAATCTTACCCAGAGTAGAACTCCTTTGTCTCAGGCAGCAGACAGGTAAGAAGTGTGCTGATAACTTCACCTAGTGATTCACTCCTGTAACACCAAATTACTTGCTAGTGTAGGCATAGCCTCTGAAGATGGATAAGGAGGAGGCTGTTGGAATCACACTGTCAACACCATCTCCAAGTACTCCAGCCACCATCTTTTTTCCAAGCATGCAGTAGTTTGGACCGCCATACATTCTGAAAAACATCCTTGCAGAACAAAAGCAAGGCAGTGATATTCACATTATCAAGTGGGCTAGTCCTGCTGCTCAGAGAAAGCAGCAGCAGCAGATTTTGCAGATGACTGATAGGCTTAGAGGCAGGGTAATGGGATTACAAACATTCACCTATCTGCTTTCAGTCAATCTGCACAAGTCAATCACACTTGAAGGGCCTCAGCACTACAGGTAACAAACACTCTTTTAGTGGCTGTAATTTACTGTACCCATAGGAATCAGCAAAAATGGTTTATGAATGTTGCTATAAGCAGCACTCTAAGAACTAAACATGATGTGTGTTTCTTTGGAATACCTGAAAGCAAGAGCACAACAAATGAATACACATCCCAAATTTTTATGTTCTTTTACAAAATTATACAGATAATTCACATGTTTTCAAACCCTCAGTTAATGCTTTTCTGCAAGTTCCATGGTGATGCTCAAAAGAATTACTCATGTCCAACTATTCCATATTTCTGGAGACAACCAGCCAAGAAGTCAGTTGCACTGCCTTGTATTTCCTTTGATCCATATGAAGTATGTATAAAAAATATTTTGGCATCTGCTGACTTCCATTTAACAAGCTTCAATTTTGCTGTTTCTTCACCACAATCTTTTGTGAAATCCACTACATTCTGAAAAGCTAGAAAAGTTACCTTAGTTTGTAAACAGTAACACATGATGTTCTAAATTTACCACTTTTTAAAAAAGCCTTCCCTGCTCTTTAGTACCACAGTAAAGAGACAACAAAAATGTTACAAACAACATATGAATTAAAGATTCCTTTGTGTTTGTTCCATTGGGTTGATGTCCACACCTCTGCACACATTTCTTCACTTTAGGATCTGAGGCAGCACCACGGACAAAACATAACTCCAAGGAGATCAAGAATATTGACTGTTTTCCTAAAAGATACTGAGATTTAAGCTTCAAGTTTTAAGTACTAGTGATTCATATATTACATGGTTCATGTGGAGTACAAGTGAGAAGCAAAGATGGCTGTCTCTAGAGATTAAGTAAAGTCACACCTGTGCTACTTTGCAGGCCATCTCAGTAGTAGCTTTTTCACAAAACAGCACTTATTTCCCCAAAACTACAGCCTACAGTGGGAGTACAGGGAGTTCCTCCCTGTGTGTACACACACACACATTTACCAATTTCAGCTTGCATTCACCAGGTTTGCAGGCTTTTATAAGTACCGTTATATTGAATTAACTGTAAATCTGGATTTAGTGGAAGCAAATTAAGCCATTACATTACAAATTTTAACTCGTACAACTTCAGCATTAAACTTTTGAAGGTGCTTTTTAACCCCCTGTAAATGGCTTTGTTTAAACTGACCCCAGTTCTCACACAATTTCTGCCACTGCTGCAGCCAGCTGCACTTAACCCTCCACAGACACACACACACATTCTGGCACACAGCCATGAACTCAGAAATCAATGGAAAATTCACTGCTGAATCATTTTTTCATCTCTGAGGTACTTCATTGTTCTCTGTGCAACATTTTCCAGTGTGTTCTACAGTCTGCTCCAAAAGCTCACTGGCAAGCCTTTGTACTTCTACAGACCTGGATCTTGCCCACATCAGGAAGTCTTAAGGGTTTGTCTCCTGTGGACACATTCCAGAACTGTAGCAGAACAGATTAAGAGATATGAATGTAAGTTACAACACAGTAACTCTCTACCCTTGATGGAATAATGCCTTCAGCTGACAACCTATTCCAAGATAGTTAAAGTAGGAATTACTTCAGAAGTGACTTGTTTTTGTGGATGACCACGAGGGGGAGTTACACCTATTTAAGTACAGCTGTAATAAACCAAACCTTCTGTTAAGTCCACTTATTCTCCTCATCAGACAACCCCTAGATCTTCCACCTCCCAATGTGAACTAGTAATAGCGAGAACAGTTACTGATAAACTGCTTTGAGATAGAGATTGTAGACATCTGCAAATAATCATATTCCACAGTCATGCAGCTGTTTAGCAAACATACACAAGACTTCACACCACAAAACCATGTTGTTTTACTTTCCTAAAGCCACCATTTGTTGTGTAAACAAAACGAATCCAAATATAAAGTAAAACTCAAGAAGCCAAAACTCAGTCTGCTGAGTTGAAAGCGCAAAATTAAACTAAATAAATAAATATGTGAATGGCGGGAGCAACTGGAAATTGCATATTTTTTACTGCATGAGACAAGATCCCAGAGGGACTATCCTCACTAGCCAGAACATCCATAACAGAGGCCCTAGGACTGAGTTAGTAATCTTCCTGCTTTAGTGCTTCAGTGTTCTGGTTTATAGCACATCATTATGAACAGCTGATACATGAGGCAGAATTTTAAGACCATGTATCAGCTGCTTTCATGGAAGACAACCACTACCTGAGACAGCAGCTCCACATCATCCTCTTCTGGAGGATTACTATGAAGACACCATCCAGAAATACCAATTTGAAACATTCCCAGCACAGCTCTTCCGGCTATACAACACTCCCTTACAGCAGAACACACCTGCAGAGCTTCAGAGTGGGGCATTGTGAATTACCACTGTTTTGGAGAGTGAACTTCACCTTGAGGTGAGACTTGCCCCCTTGACAAATCTTGGTCCTTTTGGGGAGTAAACACTCCCCAAGGCATCTTAGAGGGGATAGAAACATAAAATTGGATTAACATTAGGGCTCTCTCTGCACAAAAAAAAAAAAAAATCTATAAGAAGTCTCTACCTTGTTCCTTAGGATTGCATGATCAAGCATCTTACTCAAAGGCAGTTATGATACAGGGAGCAAAATACTGCAGGCCTCAACCTCAAAACCCTGTGAGACCTTACATGCAAAGACATAAATCTCATGCCTAATTTTGAGAACAGGCAGGGGGAGGGGGAACGGCAAGACAGAATTAAAAAAGAAAGCCTTTAAGCATTCCTACTGAGGATCAAAAGAAAGCACTTCTATAGAGTGAAAACATGCCATTAAAATTCTTTCTTTGGTATGAATGAAGTTGGGACAGAAAATTACAAAAAAATTTAAGAGAAGTCTCCTCCACTTCCTAATCCATTGCCCCTTTATGGCTGCAAGCTGAAATGAAACAGTATTGCAGAAATTAGTGACTCCTCCTCCCCTGCTGCAACACTAAGTCCCCTGAAAAGCAGAAGCCTTTGACAATCCTGAGACGGTTCTCTGCTGCAAGGAACTACGGACAAACTGGAGCTGCTACTGAATGACGTGAAGAATGGCATCAAAATATGTGACACTGGTCCCTCTCGGAAAAGAGGCCCAGCAATGAACCCGGTAAGCTTTTACCACATTAATTCCAAAGCTAACCACTAGCAGTGGATTCAACATGAACTTCATACAGAATGGGAGCAAAGACCCTTTCACCTGTAAAGCAGCTGTCTTAAAAATTCACTTTGACCAAGTAATCCATCATCACTGCTGGACCACAATAAAGGCAGGCAGACCACCAGTCAGGAGGCAGTTCAGAAATGTCTGCACAGCAGCACAGTGGTTAGGAATATCAAATTAGAGGCCAGGCAGTGGGAATGACAGAAGACTAGGAAGGAAATCAAAAAGGGTAGGCAAATTAAATCCTAATAGGCACTGTTGTTCCCTGCAGCCATCCAGCCAGTTGGCTGAGTAGTAATCCAACATTAGTAGTCAGATTATAAGGGTGACAGGATGGAAAAAGAGGAAAACAACAAAACTTCTCACTACCACACAATTTTTAATGAAATAGATATACAAGAAGGTAGGTAGTTCTATGTAAGGCAAGCCATGAATACTTTCCAGGAGGAAGTCCCTCCACACATGCACTAGGCACAAGTTACTGACAGTTGAGAAAAGTCAGTCAATAGCAACCTAATAAAAATGGCTCTGTGGTCTCCCTGCCCTAACAGCAGCATGACTGGAAGGCACAAATACTGACAAGTGCTGGCTCAACGGCTGCAGTTAACACACACCAGGTCAGAAGCAGCAGAGTACAGAGGAGATAAAGTGGCAGATACTGCAGGAAGCATTCCTGAAAAGTGGAAGCACAACCTGCCTTCCAACCAAAGAGCCCTCAATGTGTCAGAGATCTGCAGCCGAATTCAGTTGCTTGCATACAGATGGCTTAACATTTGACACCAGAATTTCCCACACATCTACATCGGGCTGACAAAGCCAATGTGAGACCAAAGCCTGTGCTTTTCCAGGCTGGCAACTGGCAGCCAAACAGGGAATCATCATTATCCCAAGCAACACTCAAAACATGTTTCAGCAACTGAACCAAGCTCCTCCTGCAAGCTCAGTAAACAATATGCAAATAAGATTTTAGTAGCAGTACCTCCAACACCACATGTAATTTTTTTTAAACAGAAACTTAACCTAACTTCTGTTTCACTCTCTGCATAGCACAAGACACTGAGATTTTCAAGACCTGTATTAAGATTTTTCCCCTTCTCTTACCACGGAAAAGCCATTATTAAAACAGGTTTAAAACTTGTTTTACAAGCCTCTCACCCAGAGAGGCACTCACCCTTTACAGGTATTGCTATGGGCAAAGCCTTTCCACAACGTGCCATATTCCCAGGGGAGGCACACTTACAGTCAGTTCAGGTAAGAAAAGTGCTTATTTTCAGTTTAAAAGACTAAAGTTGTTATTTCAGTAAGAAGTTTCAGTATCCAGTCAGAAAACAACAGAATGCAAAAGCCACAATGGAGCTAGGGCTAAGAATAACTTCAGGTGATTCTCCTTAGTAGATGTAAGGTGAGAGAGAAGCAAAGAGCATCTTCTAAATATTGATTTTTGCACAGAGTTCAGGCAGGCCAGGATATCATAAACTATTTCCTCTGAGAATTTCAACAATTGTTCTGTATAACACTAAGGTGCCTGAGTTATATGTGATCAGCTCTGCCAAAATGCTCTGAATAGCCACATTGCTGTGCTACACCCATTCCTCTTCCACTCTAATACAGGATCCAATGCAGGGTGGAGGGAGGAAGTCGGTAGCTCCTTTTTATAGTGCTTTACAAGGAGCTCTAGAACACTCTTAAGACACATCCATTCACTGAACATTTTCAGTCTTGTCATTCAGTACAACAGGTATCTCAAATAATTTCTTAATGACATATTTGTTACATACTGGGGGGGTGGAGGGGTGAGAAACTTACGTCCATTTTGCGAGCAGCCGTGTCCTGATCATAGTGTCCCATGAGGTTTGGGAAAAAAGTCATATTGTAAGGCATTCCTGAACATCTGGAAATAGTAATTGGCTCACATGTGAATAAGCTGTGCCCTTGCACCAGAGCTAGAAGTAAACTGCAGGTCGCAAAGAACACAAGTGCTCCCATTTTGTCAGGATCTCCAACTTCAGCACATCGCTCTGTTCAGTAGTTAGACCGGCGTTGCACAAGGATAAAAACATGCATCTTCCTCTGCTAGCTCCAGCGCAGGGCAGTAAGGCACACAATCAGACTCCTCAGAGCTGCTTTAGCTATTGCTCCATTTCAGCTGAGCGCGACTTTACTAAATCCTTTCTTCTTCGAGCCTGTACGTGCAAAGACGGGACGGAGAAGTGAGCAGCAGAAACGACCCGACCGCGACCAAACCTTCTGTCTGCAGGCCGGCCTGCAGGCAGATCGGCTCCGGCCGGGACCCCCCGGCCCCTCTCCGAGGCCGCACACGCCGCCGGGGCCGCGGCTCGGCGCGGCCGCGCTCCGGGAGCGGCGCCCTCGTCCCCCGCTCCCAACGCCCGCTCCCAGCCCCGCCCTGGGAAGCGGCGCCCGCGGGCTCGGCAGCGGCAGCGCGCCCGGCCCGGGACGCGGGGCTCGCCCGGCGCCGCATCCCCGCCACGCCCGGGCCGCGCCCCCGCCGCCCCCTCACCGGGACCCGCCTCCGGCGGCCGCCCCGCGGCGGCGCTCCCGGCTGGAGCCGCTGACTCCCCGGGGCGAGACGCGACGGGGCCCGACCCGCTGCCCGCCGCTCTCACCGGCGGCGGCCCCTCCGCGATGGCCGCCCCGCGGCACCTGCAGGATGTGGCGTCTGGCGGGCGGGGCGGGGCGGCCGCACCTTCCCGCCCCGGCGGGGCCGGGGCCGGGGCCGGGGCGGCGGGCAGCGGCGGCCGGAGCCGTCTGTGTGGTCGCCGCGCCTCGCTTGCCGGGGGAGCCCGGGCTGAGAAGGCCTCCGGGACTGCAGCACAGACGAAAACGGCGTGAAAATCCCTTCAAACTGACTCGGCACTGGGCTTTTCGTAAACATCGCTGTAATGCGCTGTATACATTCTGAAGGAAACTTACCGACATTCGAGTGTCGGGCCATGAACCTGTCCCGCCGCTGGAAGCGATCTCGAGGATTGTTTCCAAACGCACCTCGGCCTCTGCCAGGCGGGAGGGCTCCGCGG
>QUSF01000001.1:49572071-49608261 GCA_003676055.1 Chloebia gouldiae | reverse complement strand
CCATCCTGCAAAAAGCCTGAATCCTCAGGACATGACGGGTGCAGACACTCAGTAGATGAGGCTACAGCTGAAGAAGAGATTGATATTAGGAATTCATGTTCAGCAATTGAATTTAATGAAGGAAAGGGAAGTAATCAGAAAGATTTGCTGAGGAAAGGGACGCTGTGGTGAGAACAAAGGGAAATGACTCTTCAAGTGAAGGAGAAGCATTGTGGTGACTTTGGTGCTCAGACTACAGCTGTCTTCCAGAAATGCGGCTTGAGGATGTGTGAACTGTCCTCCCACTGCTCCCACACCTGCTGCTGGCTGAGAGCACACATACCAGACAAGTGCTGGCCAGTAGTGCTCAGCTGTGTTCACAAGCACAGGCCTGAGCTAATGAGACCTAACTATAGAAATTAGGAAGGTTACTAAGCAGAGATGACCAAATTTCTCAGCATGGAGCCATCCAAGGTCTCATCAGATTGTTGTTCAGCCATGCAAGTTGCTCCACGCTCCAGGACTGGAACAGGAAACACTAGATGCCGAGACATGCAAACCAGATTTAGGAATGGTTTGATGATGTTCAGGCAGCACTGCCTCTCTTCTAATGAGCCCCTAGATAGTCTGTGCAGCCTGGCACATTCATCCAGAGAATCCCTTCATGGATTTTGTGTGGAGAGCAGGAACTTGCATGTGGTTATTCAGAAAACAGTATCTAGAAACTCTCTATTCATGCAGATATTTTGTGTGTCATTGCCTGTGTCACCCTAAGGAAACATAATACTCCTCCAGATTCCCTTACACCAAACCATTTTAGCACATCTATGAATCATGAGGAAGATTATACCTACCTGCTGCATATCCACATAGCTGTTCCACATGAGCACATGGAGTAACTTGATAGCTGGAATTAAATTTGCTGTACAAACAAGCAAATTATGCTAAATTAAATGTTATTTGCAGATTGTGGAAGTTAATGTACTTTACTGTATGATGACCCCCATCTACATTATCCTTTGTCATTGCTCCATTTCTCATCTTCCAGCTATCTTCTGTCCTAGTCTCTCTCAGTAGCTCTTCCTATTCTAGAAATACTACATTTTTCTTTTCATCAGCTCTGGTAGGCCACATACTCTAGGGATCTGGAAGTGAGAGCCCCAAGAGCATGCAAGGGACAGTTTCCCCATTCCACTTCTTCAGAAGTTCTTCTTGGGAAATTCTTGATCAGCCCTTGCTAAGTTGCAGAGTTGCAGAGTTGTTCTCAGCTCTGTGAACACCATCAGACACATTGAAACCTTGCATGGACAAAGCATATTCAGTGCAGATTCACACTCCACCAGATTTCTAATGAACACTCCTTTCTAGTTCCATTGACTATGGCATTATATAAAGTTGTGGCTTAGTTTGTTCCATTAGAATGCATTTTTTAACATAAATCACTGAAAAACAGATGTGGTTAATTAACATTCTTTTCCTTCCCTAAAGACTCTCATGTTTTTATTGGATGACAGGAAAAGGCAGAGAACAGGAAGCATGAACCCTTTCTTCAGTCACTCTATTAATATATTTTCTTTGCTCAGAACCCAGTTGTTAAGCAAGTTATTCCAGAGGTTGGTTCTCAGAGTGTGATCTAAATATATTTGTTTGTGGCTCTATTAAGGTCTTGACTAACCAGAGTGGGGAATGTGAGCACTCTCTTTGGTATCTAGCAAAGCACCTTTAAGTATAATTAAGTATTTTAAGCATGTGCTCAGCTATATTGCTGATTAGGGATGCAGCTACTCAGATGTGTAAATACTTTTCTTACCTGGCACTGGAGATATTGTTAACATTCCAGTTAATATTGATTTGCTGATCTTCCCTGGCACTGCCTCAAATAAGTATAGTTTAGCAGTTTTTACTGCAAAGATTTTAAGTTATTTAAAGCCTTATTTTAATCCTAGGTCATCTTCAGATGTCTTTCAAAAGAAGGGAATTCAGCAGTCATGCACAGCAGGTCCTTTCCAAGCTCTGCTTGCTTCCACCATTTTTGCAATGGATGTGCTGCAACAGGCTTTGTGCCATCCCCTCCATGCCCATGCTCCCTCCAGCTTGCTTAAGCCCACCCTCAGCAGAAACATCCACAACGTGCCTGGGCTGTGAGATAAAGCACCATTTTCTCCATCCAATTTTTTGTGGTGACATCCCTCCAGCAAAGGCGAGCAGCAAGGTGACGATGTTTACCTGCTGTGTGAACATGCTAGTGCCCCACGTGCTCATGCTTTATGGAGGAGGGATCTCAAGCAGTGGCAGTTGTCAGGATGAAGCCTTCCTCTGACACACAGGAGGATGTGTGTGGTGGTAATGCTTGGAGTCTGCACACGAGTACTTGTACACGAGCTTTCTCCTCTTGACACATCTAAAAGCTTCATAATTGCATTGCACTGTTGGAACATTGTACCAAAGTTTGACCTAATGTAATTTAATGTTACAGATTTACCAATTACATAGTTTGATGTTGGCTGATTCAGTCATAAGGCTCATAATGTTCTTATTATTCTGCATTTAAAACACATTATTCATAATTTGTTGGAATTTAAAAGGACTAAATTGCCAGTAGATGGCACCAATAAATCCTGTTGTGAGACTTAGAATGGCAAAGTGTAGTTCTTGTCTTTTTCTCAAATGTATTTTGGAAATGAAAAAAACCTAGACAAAACAGCATTATTGACATAATTTATACTTCTTTGTTTACAGTAATAGTTTTTTAACAGAATGTTTGTCTAAAGTCAAAATTCTACCGTGTAATTGAATACATAAGCTCATGACGAAGAACACAAAGATGTCTTACAGTAATTTCCCAGTTATTTAGAAAATCCAGTCATTGCTGAGTTAGTGCCTTCTGTGTACTTCTGCAGTCTCATGCAGCTGTGTCATGCAGTCATTGATAAGTTAGTGCCTTTTGAGTACTTCTGCAGTCTCAGAGCAGCTGTGTCAGCTTAAAACTTGTTTATAAAATTTTCTTCCATAAAGCCTTTAAACTGTAACTCGGCCCCCTCAACTCACTATAGCAATGAAGACAAGAGAAGGAATCATATAGAGAAAGCCAGAATGTTGGTGCATTGCTGTGTATTAACTACATTACTGAGTACTTGGAACCCATGTCATGTTCTTCTGTGAACAAAGTATGTTATTTAGACTTTAGTCCTCCAAAATATTCCAGCTGTGTGGGTTGTGGCACCCACACACAAGAAGATGTTGATTTCTTTGATGTAAGAAAGATCTCAAGAAAGATCTCATCTTTCATTTGTCTGTAAATGACAACAGCATGCCTTCACAGCATTGCTTTAATAAAACAGTGATTATGCTAATAGTATTTCTTTCCAAACAGGTTACCTCACCCAGCCTCGGATATTAAGCACAATGCAAACTAAACAGGAAGTATGCTTGCAAAGAGTAAACTGTCCTAACAGTTTAAGGCCAAGGATACCTTATTCCTTGTGGATCTTTAGCAGCTGCCTTCACTCCTGATAAATCTGCAGCCCATCTTGGGGGGGTGACAGTAATGGTAGTAGCAGCAGTGAGCATTTTTCTTGACAGAGCCCCTCTTGTCCCATTGTTTCTGTGGCTGGAGTGGAACTCACCATAGACAATGTCACACAGGCTGGGAGAAAAGAAATCTGTATTTCAGAGCATGACTACTATGGAAAAGATACAAACCAAGCAATCTGTTAGAGTGGACAGGCAAGGTATAGGTGATTCTGACAGCAAAGCAGAAAATTCTGGTTTAAGACATATATTGTAGCTTTGGGTTTTACTCCCTCCAAAACATCAACCCATTAATTTGAGGTGAACTGTCCATTTCAATACAACGTGCAATTATTAAAGCAGGAGTGTCACACATAGGTAAAACCTTACAAAAGAAAGGCCTTGCAAGACCATGGTTCAGGCCTTGTTACTTCAGATAAGCATAGCTAACAGCTAGCCTGTCCCATGAGAACCTGCAAGCACATCAGCCGTTGCTCATGAAAACTATCCAACACCTGTGAAAATAAGAAGTCTATCCCATGAGAATCCATGAAGAAAACATGTGAACATCTGTTGAAGAAGAGGATCTTAACACATATACACATGAGCAGCTATGAACCAATGAATTGAGTGGCAAGAAAGTTACTAAGCAATTAAACATGAGGCTTTTGATGACAGTATAAAAATAGGCTGTGAACATTAAAGGGCAGCTTTTGCTGCTTGACTTTGAAAGTGTTGTGTCCATCCTTATCCTCCTCACAGCAACACAGCAGTGACTTCACACACATTTCAAATGCTGTTCTTTAAGTTGGTAGTTCATGATATTTATTGAAATGTGAGCATGCTAGAAATACAAGAAAACAATAGCTTTGGAAGTTCAGAGGCACGTACTACAAGGTGATTCATGTCAGCCTGTTAAAGACAGACTAAAGAACATCCACAGAAGTGTTTCAGGACATTGGTAATTATACCCATCCCTTAACCAGCTACTGTATCATCTCTCCTCATCATAACAATCCTGTGTTGCAGGGATTTCCCAGGTTCTGGTGAACTACTTAACAGAGTACCTTGTAAAAATAAAACAGGTCTGCCTGTAAATACATCCTCTCAACACCTCCTCCCAGTGGGATTTCTGGAGTAGCAGATTCACTATTTGCTAAAATGTGAAGGAAGAAGTTCAGATAAGAAGCACAAATTTTCCATTATTATTGCTTCTCATTTTCTTTAATAGCATTTCTTTTAAAACTTTTAAAACTTGTTAAAGTTATTGGTAATGTGTAGAAAATTTATTAGAAATTGTCATGATCACTGTATGCATTATCTTTACAAAGAAAACAACAAGTCATTTTCTGTCTTTTTTTGGTCACTGTTTATGACAACAAAAACTTATTTTATTAATGGTTTTAATGCTCAAAAATAATGCTTTTCCAAGCCTGTTTGCAGGTGCTCCTAAGCTATTATAAATAGAAACATCATGCAAAATATTAAGGATGTTTTCAGCTGAGACATACAGTTTTGCCTGAGATCAATGCACAATACAAAAATTAGTCACACTTCAGATCTTATAGTAAGTATAACCACGTAAGAATTAATTTCTCAGGTTAATAAAACCTGCTACACTCCAGGACTTGTGTCAGCATAACTTTTAAATTAGGATTTGCAAAATAGGGTTCTGGAACAAGTTATACTTTGTCCTGGGAGATAGTGGTGACCGCTTTTAAGACTTCTAAATTATATAAACCTCATTTTCTTAGTCTCCTTCTGTGTTTTTTCATCCTTGGTGTTTAAGATCAACCATCATATAACCAGTCAATCTCTGGAAACTAAGCCTTTCCATCCAGGAATTTGTAGTCAGATGATGGAGACAACTGTGTGACTGTGAAAGCATCTCAAGTACAAATTATAGCAGAAAATAAAATAATGGAATTATAGAATGGTTTGGGTTGTAAGTGGACCTTAAAGATCATCTCATTTCAATTTCCCTGCCATGGGCAGGGACATTTTCAAATAGACCAGGTTGCCTAGAGCCCCATCCCACCTGGCCTTGAACATATGCAGGGATGGGGCAAGTGGAACATGGAATATTGTCAGGCAAAAAAAATTAAAATGGCCAAAACCAATAATGAATAAGATAGGAAAGATTTTAATATGCATCAGTAATAATCACAGTAGGTCATAAACAGGAAAAAATACTTCATTAGCAAGGGATTGAGTCTAACTATCTTTCTGACTCTACATCTAGTTAACATTCAAATTTATCTTCCCATCTGGCATACCAGAGTTTCAGTAATTCACAGATATCAACTATGGCAGCAGACAATTTGAGACACAAGGAGGCAGACCACTAGTCTCATGTATTTTTACATGACTTTTGTACAACTTATACTGATTTCATGTTTATGCTTTCATTTCCCTTCTTGAACTTTGTGACATATAACTGAGTGTGTTCAACTTAAAGGTGAAAGAGGAGGCCAAAAGTCAGAAATTAAAGCTTCAGATAGAGAAGGAAGGCCAGGAGCCAACAGGGACAGAGAGGCAGGATTCTCCCAAGCATAAATATGAGAAGCAGAGGAGGAAGGCCAGGAGGCTCTTTTCTTCTCTAAGAAGAGTGTATGGGATGCCGGCTGAGAGTTTACTTGCTGGATGGGGATGGCAATTATAAAGCTCAGCTGTGGGCAATTGCTAAGGATCTTACAAAACATCCAAAATGGCAAAGCAAAGAAAAATGTGGCATATAAGCAATGAGAAAAGGGAAGCCTGAGATATCCGGTGGGATTTGTGCCTCTCTGTGACACAGGAATCCAAACCCACCCTTCTCGGAGTGCTGGATTGTAAAGGCCTATGGTGTTGTTTTCCAGACAGGGTTTATGGCAGAGAAGTATCTATAAAGCATTCCCTTTCACAAACAGAAAGTGAAAGGCATTCATGCCATCAGCTCCTGGATCCTGGAGACCTTGCTAGAAAAAGAGACACTTAGAATTCTTTGGAAAGTTCTCAGGCCTTCCTTACCAACAGCAGCCTAATCATCACTGTTATCTTTGTCCTCTGAGGGCCCAAACTGCCCTGGAATGACAGAGATGTCCATGTCCCCTTCCATGGAGACACTCTTGTGCATGATGTGATGCCCTTGTCCTGCAAAAGAACACAATTCAGAGCCTTCCAGTAGCAGAGGACAATGGCTTAGCAATGGATAACTGCTCATTGTTGTATTTAACTGTTTTCCAAGTCCATCTCAGGGCTTTAATTTTAGTCCTGCACTGCAATGGGCACAAAAGACCAGAGTGAGTCATCCTGTGCCACCAACTGCCACCTCATGCACTGATGATTCTTAGCTCAAACTTTCAGGCAATTTTAGAACCATCCAAAAGGTTCAATTTGTATCATGATATGCTGGAAGTGCACATTCTTCTGGAACATTGTTTTTCATGGTTGCATTTAGGGGTAGGTTTGGAACTATGTTCTGTGTCTGGTCTAATTTCAGAGTGGTATCATTCTGTAGAGCTGATACTTTCATGGTTGAAAATGAAGGCAAAATAATCCCAGCATAGTAGCAGAGGCCATAGGTCTGCTGAGCAGCAAGATGGTTGGGAGCCACTACAAACTTAAGGATACTGACAATACTTAAGGGAATAGGCAAACTAGTCCATGTAAAGAGGAGCATAGATATCCAGAGATGACAACCCTCTTTACAGAGGTCAGAAAGAGAAAAATATTCCATACCAAAGGTATTGTAATACAGCTCCCAGGACGCTTTCAAAATGTCAGTAGAGCAAAATCAATAGACAAGTAAAAAATCAGTTTAACTCACCCAATTCAATTTCTGATGGAAATGCAATTGGGATAATGTTACTAGAATTTGTCAGTTGGGCCCTTGGATTCATAAATCCTTCATAAATTCAATTGTCCTGTCTCTTCCTTGTGCATCAGATGTCACAACAGCTAGCATAAGCACTTAGAAACATCATTCTTCACCACTTGAGCAGTTATTTGCTCTTGAACAAAGGGACTGATTAAATAACAAAGACAGCATTTTTTTCTATTCTCCTCTTTGCACTTGCATTATACAAACACATGCCTCATTATATTTTGCACCAAATTAATTCAACTTCCTTAGAAAACTCAGATGAAACTATTTAAGCAAGTGTTGTGGAGTAATATATCCAAAAAACAGATACTAACAATTTTAATAGAATTAATAACAAATTCTGTTCTCATATCAAAAATTTTAATGTAGTCATTGATTTATACACGTATAACTAGAACAATTATTTCAATGGACTGACATTCCCATAATTTCATAATTTGTATATTTCCCTTGTTCCATTCTCCTCTCTTTGCCTTTTCTGTCAAAACATACGTGTTTCTGCATCTCTGCCAATTGCATTGTGACTTTTCCTCAGTCACTAGCAGATACAAGGTTTCTTCACTCCTGGGAGTAAAGTGAATAATTTAGCTTAGCTATTGTTTGAGCACTACAAGAACTGTGTAAGTGAAACTGTTGAATGCCAGGAACGAGTTCTCAAATCTCTACCACTTTGGAAGAATCTAAAGTTGCTTTATATTCAGCTCTAGCTGTGTGAGTTGAACTGCTGGTTTTAACCTGCTTCTGAATCTGAAAGCAATAAAAAGGGAAGAAAATCGAAACTGCATTACTAGAGCTTTCTACTTTCATAGTAATTTGTAGTAAAGTAACATGGTTTCTTCTAGATTGTGGACTATTGCAGGAGAATAGCAGCAGCAAAATCCATGTTGAATGAATGAACCCAGAGGCTCACTAATGAACATGGCAAAATAATTATTTTGGTATAAAAAATATATAAAATTATATAAGGAAAACAATAGGAAAAACTACAAATGCACTGATTTGAGCCCACAGTTAAGTCACTTTATATCACAATGCCAATATAAAGTGTATAGAGTGTGCAAGCCACACTCACTTTAACGTTTTTATGCTAACAAAGTAGACAATGTGGTATGCAATGGCCTTAGTGGTGAAAATCAGTGTCTCTTGAATGAGAACTTACCTCTGCTAAATGCAACCAAAATGATCAGTTAGTGGAAGGAGAAAGATGTCACATAGACTTATTGCCACTGAGTTTTAGATATATGGAAAAAATCCTAGAGTATAAAAAATATATACTGAATTGCTCTGGTGTAAGCAAAGCTTAAACTTGTCTGCCATGTAAAGTTGGGAATCATTATTTCTTTTGATCTCAAGGATATCACAAATATCCAGCAGAGGTGGAAGGTGCTATTACTTTTCTAAGAGTACAACAGGCAGTCTGAGAGAACTGTCAAGATATGTTTTATTATACTGCACATATCATAAAAGTGGTCACCCGGACTTGCTCAAGCAAATCTCCAACCGGTTCTTGAGAGCACAGAAATATATCTGAGTGGCACTGCCTGTTCAAGCATGTGGGATAAGCCCCATGTGAATTGGGAGAGGAGCAGTCCAAAGAAGACATAAATGAGGATATCCTGAGCTAATAAGAAAAGATGATAAATTTGCAGCTGAAGATGTCCTGGACCAGCACAGTTTCATTGCAGAGGGAACTGGTAGATTTGTTCCTCTGTGTTCACCAGAGGTGAACTTGCATATGTGCCACATGTGCAGAGCAGATGGTCTGGGACCAGGATCCAGGAGCAGGTATTGGAGTTAAGAAATCTGGCAGCTTAAATTCACCCTGTGATAAAAATACATCTGTAACATGAAATACCAGCAAGAGCTTATTAGACAGAAATTAAAAATACCTCTATGCTGAAGGCATAAGAAATAATTTCTTACCAGGGATGCAAGTAATCAATACATTGTAAGAAAAGACAGCATGCAGACAGATGAGCAGCAATGATGACACTAATTTTGTGCTGAGGACAAAAAATATATACCAGTATATATTCTGGAAGTTATTCTGTTATACTTGTTAATTATTCCTCTAAATTGTCAAACGGTATCAGGCATAAACCAGGCATAGAAAATCCTTACCAGATATAAAATCCCAGCTAGAGCAGGAATGATTATAAAGTGCTGGCTTCCACAATGATTTTAAACATGTTAGTTCATCTGAAAGATGGTTTTGAATCAGAAATATGAATAATGAATAGCATTTGCATAGGACACTATACATGTACATTAATATTGAACACCTTACATCCCAACAGTTCCCAGAGGTGATGATACTGCTTGGGTGGGGTTGTGTCTGTTCAGTGAATTAACGAGAATTAATTTTGCCCCTGTGCTTGGCAATTGTGATCATGAGCTTTAGTTTTCAGGCCCATGTCTGAATTGGTAAAATGATGCTCTCAATAATATAATAACGTGTCTAATAATGTGCTGCAAAAAATATGTCATATTAATAGTAAAGTGGAAAATAAAGTGGAAAACTTTTTCTAGGAGGGAACTAATTTGAGGGCAAAGGAAATGCTACTACACTCCAGAAGGGCTGGTTTGGGGACTTGAACAGGCCACAATGCCCAATGTTTTAGGTTCAAATCAGTCCTTGAGTCAGGCAAACTGAACATTAAGCCGCTTACTAAGTGTGACCTGGAAAGTTCTACCTGCCTTGCATGAACAACCTCAATATTTAATTTCCTGGTAAAACCAGATACAGATGAACATAAATAATTTCATGCCTTTTGTATTTGACAGCTCTTCATAGCTGATAAAAAATAGGCTGCTGCTTAGCTATGGTGCCTTTTCTTAAGCCGCTTTTTGACTGTGAGCAAACTGGTTTTTCTATCTGTGCAGTAATACCCCAGACACATTTCCCTGTATCCAAACATGTGGATGTTTTGCAGAGGTTAATGGAAATTAAATTAAAGCTGAATAATACTGATTATAATGCAAGAGTGTTCAAGCAAAGCTAATTAATACAACTGGCAGCATGGCTCAGTCTTGCCCTGTGACACCACTCTCTCTCTCCCTCAATCCCATTTTTTTCCTAAGCAGGAGCCCACAGCAATCTAAAGCTACTTGTATTATACAGTCTTGAATGATAGATATACAGCAGCATCCAACTTTTTGCACTCAGGATTTAAATTATATTCAATCCCCCAGAAAGAAATTAAAAGCTATTATGTTCTCCCTTTTTCATTTTTGCTTATGAACATCCTAGTTCTACCATTAGGATTACAGTATTTCCTAGATTTTAGTGTTTGCTGAGTTTTTCCATGCAAGGAGCTGTTGCAAATAAGCTTGGATTTTATCTTGATTAAGTGACATATGTCAACAAATATAATTTCTGGTGGAAGAGCTCACTTTTTATCTTATATTAATGACCCAACTTTGCCATTAGTTTACCAAAGGGCAGAAGAATGCCTTTTAACTATGGATAGTATGCACAGGCTACCTAAAAAAAAAAACCAAAATCTTTGAAAATCAGAAGGAAAGATTTGAAAACTGGAGGGTGATAGCAGGACAGAATGAAATCTTGCATCCCTGCACCTTAGAGTACATCTTGTCTCTTGCTAGTGCCTTTTTCACATGCTTTATTGAGCCAGTCTAGAAAGGAGGCACCTGAGAAGGCACTGGTGCAATGAGGGATGCTTGATATGAGGACAATGAAGATTTAGTTTTGAAACACTGCAGTGTAATTGAGTTCAAAGGCTCCACTTGCAAGGTACTGTCTGATCCCAGAATTTGAAGCATCCTGTTGGTAGGGTTCCCTTGGGCTGTTACATGCCTGACTGCTGGACTATGGCTTCCTTGTGTCCCTACACCCTTCTCTTTTTTTGGTACATCTGAAAACCATTCCTTTGATACTATTCTTCCTTTTCCACAGGAAACAAACGAGTTTCTGTATCAGCATCCTGGCCAGGAATCAAAGAGAACAAGCAACTTGTCAGGCAATACCCAGAGCACAGACAATTAGGATGGGGATGATATTTCAGCAATAGCCTTTCTGATAGTAAGGCAAAATATACCAAAAATTTCATGCAATTTTGGAAAAAATAAGAAGCATCATCTGTAAAAGTTATGAGTTTATTTCTATGGCAGAGGTCAAGCAACACCACAGCTATTTTCCATCCTGTGTTCTCCAGTTCAAGCAGGAATAAGAGTTTTTCTTTAGCTATGTATTCTAGTTGCCTCATAGTTGCCTCATGGCATCTTAGTAGAGGAAGTGTCTCAGATTCCCAGTGTCTTCCACTTTAGCCATGACAGCAACCACAAACTCTCCCATTTATAATTACAGAGGTACAACTGTATTTTGACCTCATAATCCCTCTTTGGCAAATACACCAATTTCTTGTGGGAATATATATATTTTACCTTCTTTCATATGACCAAAAAGTCCATGAGCCAAAACCTGAGGACATCAGATACAGAAATATTCTGATTTCATGAATAGCAGATGTGGGAACCATTCATTACACCTTTGCCCTCTGTGATCTCAGCTTTAAAAGTTAACCCAACCATAAACACAGAAATGTGAAATAAGTGGAGTAATAAACAGACACTTTAAAAATGTTCTTTATTTTCATTTGCAAATTTAGGTCAATCTTCATTTATTTGCAAAGAGTACAAAAATGTTCACTTTAGTCTAGTTTGAATTTAGATGTATTTGTAAATAAAACTAAGCCTGAATTTTCAAATATTAATTCTGTGCACAAATTATATAGCGCATTCTTTTCATATAGCATGTGAAACAGATTTCAGTTCAAAATATTTTACACTTGGTTATCAGAATTACGAACAGAAATTAAAGGTTCTCAAAAAAATGTGCCTGAACTGCAGAAGTACACACTAAAGACATTACAATATACATATGCAGAGACATGCACAAATAAATAGCTATGTATATGAACATACTAGGTAGATCAAAAATACCTGTGTCCTGATTTTTATGAAACTCAGTGATTTAATGAATAAGAATGCATGTTTAATGCAGTACTCATATATTGCTTACACAATAATTATAATCTCCTGTTTATGTCAGTACAAAATCATTTCAGTCACACAGTAAAACTGTGTGTCTTCCAGTCAATGTCCTACAGTGATGCTGAAATAAAGAAATACATTAAGGAATCATAAGGGAGAAGATGAAGGAATAGTGCAAGATAAAGCTGTACTGAGTCTTTGAGAAGATTAATTTGCCTCATGATGAATTTGTAACTGTAAATCCTCTCTCTTCTTTAGACAATATCGTCTTTGTTTTGAATGATTCCATTTCTCACATAGTGGAAGAAGATATATCAAGATATATAGGAAAATCCTATGTACATTTTGTGTTGGAATTGTGGAAACATGACAATATTCCTTTCTGTTTAAAATCTGAACTTAGATAAATCTTAAGAACTCACCATCTGTTGGTAAATCATTCCAGCAGAAAGTGTATTGTTTCAGAATACCTGTAGAAATCTTCATGTGCAGGCAAGGGACATCAAACAAATTATGTAGCAATAATGTCTTCCTGTGGAAAATTACATTTAAAAAATCCTGGCATATAAGACAGAGATGCCCACAGGTCCGTTATCTGAAAGTCCATGTCTTTTAACATGGTTATTTTAGTTGATTTCTTTGTGCCATTTGTATTTGAAAAATGTCGCTCGAAGAACAGACCCTGTAAATAAGACTCCTCATTTCTAGGAAGGCCACCTGGAGTGAAAAGGTTCAGATGATTCTTTGGGCTTGCTTTTTCCACTACAACCAACATGGGACTCTATTATGAGGACTTTAAATTGTCTAAAATGGTATAGACTAGATTCTGTCACCTTAATTATACAGAGTGGGGTATTATTTTATAAATTGGTTGTTTCTAGTTGTGGTTATCCCTGGTAGAAGGAAAGTAAACATAAGTATATCCCAATCTGTGTACAGAAGTAATATCTACATCTCCACAACATGCTCTTAGTTTTATTAAGGTCATTGGAAGTTTGCACATCAAACACTAAGAAGCCACCCAGGACATAATGTAATTTCTTTTCAGTTACTAATGCCGAATGAATAAGAACAGTAATGTATTACATGAGGAGTGTATATAAAATTGCTTGTTACTAAACATGGCTTTTAGCACAGAAGATGGATCCAATCTTTGAATGTAATAAAATTAAGTTTCATGGTAGAAACAGGTCTAAGGGATCTTGGAGTAGCTCAGGAATATTATCATGAGCAGTCCAGGGAGGCACCATCCAGCACTCTGCAGCTGCCCCCCTGGTCAGGGATGTGGTCAGCATGAGCAAGGCCTGTGCTGTCGCCCAGCTAACTGTGTACCAAGGCCATCTCCTGCAAACATCCTGTCACCTCTCATGCTCAGAATACAAGGCTCAAGAGCTGCCTCCCTGATGGCTGCTGGCATGAGCCAGGGCTGTGGTTCATGTGCCATGCAGCTCATGGGCTACCTCCTGTGGTGTGACCCACGCTGTCTGACACATCTGGTCAGCACTTCATCACTAAATAACTTCTTAGCTAATAAATCATCTCACTACCAGAACTCTTTTGTTCTTGTATCTACTCACTCTAATGTGGTATCCACCCAAGGCCACAATCTCTGGAACAGCTTCTTACACAACAAACTTTCCCTTTTGCCTTCCTTCCAAATCCTGTTTACCCTTAAACACATCAGGATCATTATTCACTTTTTGTAGCTTTCTTGTATCATACAGGATTATACTGCACTCTCTCAGTCAGTAAATCCTTTTAGAATATGCTATGGTATGCAAATTTCTGGCTCTAACTCTGGATTCCAGTTTGCCTTTTTGTTGGAGTAATTAAGAAACTATTCCTATTGCATAGACTTGTTGTACAACAAGGAAAGTAACTCACACACCCAAGCAGCAAGCTATTAAAATGATCTGAATACAGAATAAACTAGGGTTCAGTTCGCAATCCTATTCTTGTATGCTTGTTTTGAGTGGTTCTTTTAAACTTTATATATATATATGTAAGGAGATATATATATATATACATATACATACATATATATATATGTCTGATAGGGAAGGCAAATACATTTACCTCTTTTATCTTCATAAACATGCAAACTCACACAGAATATATATTATTACTTCCACATTAAGAAGTAATACATTGAATTTATTCATAGACTTCACTATACTGAATATTTATATTCCTTTTAGATATGTATTTATTATAATAATGGAATACTGTGGTACAGGATACTCACAATGTATTAAGTAAGTTCTGCACCATGAATTAATTATATCTTCTCAAAAAAAGTTAATTTTTTGAACTGACATTAGAATATGACTTTTAAAATTCTGGTTATTTTCTTGTAATGTTAATGGTAACTTTTTTCCTAGTCAGACTGGGCTTCAATGTAATCAAAGGGGCATTTATAAAACAACCAAGTATCCATAACTTACTAGTTCAGACTAGGACCGTCAGGTAAGGCTAATCAATGTGAAAGTTACTATTTTTAAGACCAAAATTATGTCAATATGAACAATAAATTAAAACCAAGTAATTTAACATTTAATATATAAAAATGTTACTGTATGACTTAACTATATATAGCCTATACATATAGTTGAAAAGAGATTTAGTAGAAGACTAGACTTTAGTCTCACTTTCTTGAGATATCTGGGTTTGTGTTTTAAAATACGTGAATGCTTTAAATGAACTCTGTGTGGGTTTGAATGTCCACACTCAAAACCCTTTTATGACTAAAAATGCAGATTCATTTGTTCATTTCCTGGTTTTAATTGTGATAAGCTGTACCCTTTATTATCCACTCTCATCTTAATAGCAATGTGGAACGGGACATACGCATGGGATAACATGGAAGTTAGTAAAAACCAAATGTCATGAATTTCTGTGTATGTCTGTGTTGTGCTACTGCTTTAGGCAAGCAATGTCTACAGTGCTAGCAGCTGGTTTCCACAAGACCTGCTTCTGGAGGCACTCAGTAGCAGCTGCCTGGTGTATTCAGCCTGGAACACCTAGAGATCTTCATGTCTTCAGTGAATGACATTTATAGTGCAGTGAAGCTTTGTTAAGTCCATCCTCACCTGCAATTTTCTTCATTAATTGGCACAATTCTTTGTTTTTCTTCTGTCACTTTGTCTGATGCCTTTTGTAACATTAATGGCGACTTCTTGTGTGGAGGTTTTCTGTGTGTCCCATTTACTCTGTGAGAGTTTTAAACAGTACAGTGAGTTCCACGATGACAACAGAAAGAGTCACTGATGATTAACCCCGAATTTACAGAGACAGTTCTACGTAATAGATGTCTCCAGCATCCTTCACATGGCACTGTATGCAGAGCAGCTGTCTCATTCAGTATGGACACAAGCTTTTATATCTGCTGCAAAGGCAGCAGGTGTCAGTAGGCTTTGGATCAGCATTTTGCCTATAATTATCATCTCTGCATGTGTGTACTATAAAGGCAGAGCAAATGAATCTGGTTTCAGTCTAGAAGTGAAAATTAGATGTTCTTTTTGATGTCACTGTGAATAGTGCATCACTAGCCTGAGCTGGAATTTTCTGTAATTGATTTTATATTTCTGATGAGAAAATACAGTTTTAAAGTAACACTTCTGCCTGCATACAAGACCCAAGCACAATATATACCTTTCAGAGCTTTATTGGTTTATTTTCAATATTCAAAAAAGTAAATCCTTCAGAGGCATATAAGTGCATCCCTAATTTAAATTTATACTTTTCCATCTCCCAGACTGTTTGTTGCCATAAGCAATGCACCATAATTCACAGGAAACTGGATAGGTCTAACAAAGTGTACCCAGACATGGGCTGATAGAGACACACAGCTGAGTTAGGTGGTTTGATTATTGCAGTGCCAGCGTTCCATGAGACTGTTTGTCAGTGTAAGGAATGCCAGGTAAATTAGGCATTATTTACATGGTAAGAGTGCCAGGCAAAATAATGTCTGATAAAGTTCAGACACTGACATAATGGAAGGTTCATACATATCACAGAGAAACACCTGGAGTTAGTGTGTTGATGTGTATTATTTCACATTTCTGCAGCCTGAATACACCAGCTCCTTTGCTATTTGCTCCCCCAGTGCTACTGCTCATGCAAGTACTTGCCAAAGACTACAATGAGAATCAAACCAGATTATTGTCAGTCAGGGACATAATCTGGATACCACCTTTTCTTTGGAGGGGTATCTGACCAACCTGTTTCCTCCACTGGTATTAGCACTCCTTTCTTTATTACTGTCTTCATCATCATCATCATCTTTTCCTTCTAAATTGTTTTGACATTACCAGCATGAGAGGATGATAAAATTTCCCAGATACAGTCAGTGTCAAACCTTATCCCCTTCAACAGCACAAGCTGTACCCTGTCATAACCCTGTCACAGGCCAATGGCACAACCCGAGTCTCCCAGGGGCACCATGTGCTGCATTACACTGTGTTCTATAGCATGTCGAGACAAAAGAAAAACAGTAGTCAGTGTTCAGGTAAATAAAATGGGTAAATAAAATTTTGATCTGCAGGGGATAATCCCCTTTTCAACTCTAGGCATCTAAACTTAAGTTGTTCACATTATATGCTCACTTTATGGTTCCCTAAACAGTAGAAAAACAGAGGTGCAGAATGGCAGACCAGAGCTGGAGCCTACATTAGATAATACACTTTCTCTCTAGGCATATGTATTTCTTTTTTGACTATAAGAAGTTTAGAGAACTTGTTATGTACTTGCATTGGATGTGGAGATTAACATAAATGCTTTAGTTATGATCAGAAATTCTTTTGCACTGAGCTGCAGCAGCACAGTTACATGTCACTGAACAGCACAGATACACGTTACTGAATGTATCTCAGCTAGAAAATGCAGGAGGTGTCTTCAAAGTCATGGGGCCTAAGGGCAGGAACCCACACTTCACTGAATAGTACCATTACAGTCAACACTCTCATTGTTAATACGTTGTGGGAATTTGTCCATATTTCCTACTAAGTGCCATACAGAAGTAATTTTCCATCCATTACAAAATTAGACAATTTTCTCTAACAGTAGGACAGGTACAAACTGTAATTATAAATTGTGAACAAGATTTCTTCAAATTGAATTAGTAATTATGCAGTTCTGTTTGACCATATCCAACCTCACCAATTAAAATTTCTCTGTGGGCTAGTGGCTATGACAAGCATTTGGGCTTTTCATTTACAGAAATCCCATGGATCTAGATGTCATGCTGCTGTGGAATGTGTCCCTGTCCAACTGGAGGTGCAGTATCTCATGAAAAGATACAGCAGTATCTTTTATGTCACCTGGGAATATCTGTACTATAGCAATACAAAAGTAATAATACAATGGAGGTATAAAATAGACATCTACTGATGTGCTGTTTGTTGGCAAATGCAAGGTGAAGTTCAATCTAAATTCCTTTTGCCATTTGCTCAGACACCTTGGCTTAAGGATGTGACTCTCAAGATGGGACAGCTTCTGATGGGGTGGGTGTAGCTGTTCTGCCACATGCTGTGCTGAGGCACTTTCTGTGGAAAAATGTCAAAAGACAAAGCTTAGCAAGGAGGAGTGCCCACACTGGCAGTAATTCAGCAGAAACAAGCTGTACACGCCTGAGGAGCAGGGACACATGGGGAGCTTGTTTCATATCTGACAGAGGCAAGAAACAAAGGCTGGAATTGCACAGAGGTGTTGCAGTCATTCGCTGTTTAAAAAAATGCAGCTAACAGGAATTAAGCTGAAGGAATGACCCAAATGGTGACCAAAAGATGATATTTGCTTGAACTTGAAAACACATGTTCCTTTTCATGCCCCATGTAGCATGCTAACAAAGTAAAACCTGCACAATCTTTACATGTATATAAAGTCACTCAAACTCCATTTAGGTGTAAAATTAAGTCAACTGAAACTTTTTTCCCCCATCCTCAAAAAGAACAATTTAAATATGACTTAACAGGGGAGGGAGGTCAGAGGAGACTCTTCCTTTGTGTCCTGGGATGGTCAACAGGCTGTACTCTCTCTTCCCCCATGGGGACACCTGTCAGGTAAACTTTCTTCCACAGTAATACTATTGCTTATGCATTCTGATATCGGTGCTTTTATCAACAGCTATTTGTGGACCTTATTTTGTCCAAGAGGCAAGAAATGTCACTACTTGTGAATGTGGAGTCTTGCTGAGTTTGCCCAGACTTACAGTGCAATGTATGTCAGTTTTGCATCAGGGATTGCTGTCCTCACCAGAATTACTGAGCCACCACACTGCACCTCTGGCACCTCAGCAGAGTCAAGAGTGCCAGATTGCTTACTCTGAAATATTGTCTGTGAAGGTCTCCCAGGATCTCAGACAGGCAGATAACATTGAGTGAGAAAGGGAAGGCCCCCAGGCCCACTACATCTGCAGACAACACAGAAAAAGGGGGGGGGGGCATGGACGGGCCTCCTTTCTCGAATTTTTTATGTGACAGAAGAATTGGTGCAGTCAGCTGGATTGCCATGGATAAACAGCTACACAAGTATGAATATGCTCCTTCCCAGGCAGGCAAGGAATGAGCCCAAAAAATTCTGGAAAGGCAGAGCAATTATTTGTGCAGTATTGGAGGGCCACTTATCTTACATGCAAAAGGGAATCAAATATATTATATATAGAATATGCTGCTTTGAAATCAGAAAATGGAGTATTAAAGTCATCACTGGCTTTTGAGAGGGAAATAAAAGACAGATTGGAAACCCAAAAACAAGCTTATTACTGAGAAAGATAATTTTAATATTCTACTCGCTTCAACAGAGCATAGGGAAAGACAATTATAGTAGAAATTCGATAGGAAAAAATGCAGTGTGAACAAAATCTGAGAGAGGAAATAGAGGGAAGGAAAACAATGGAATTGTTACTATCTTTGGAAACTGAGCAGCTGCGCAAACAGTTACAGAAAGAAAAGTATATAAAGCAAAAACTGGAAGAAAATGTAAAATTTATGCTTAAGAGGGCTGCCAATCCAACCAGTATTGTTCAGATAAGAAAACCAATTGAAAACCATTCTCACCTTGGAGAATGGTGAAGAAGCTGAGGGGACAGTGGCCACTCACCATTGTCTGCAGGAGACTGAATGCCAATATTACACCTTTAACTACTGCTGTGCCAAATTTTGTGGAACTGTAATGCAAATTGAGGGTGCATCCTGTTCACAGAGGGCACAATTAGACGTAAAAGTTGCTATTTATGATTCCACTCTGGGAATACCTCAAGGCTCTGTTCATGCTTACCCAGAAGGAAGTGCAGTGTACCTTTGACAGATTCCCACAGGGACATAAACATTCACCCATGACTGTACATTTTGTGATTGCCAAACTTTTACCGTCTCACTCTCCCTAGATGTGAAATTAGATTATATTGTAGTAAGAGGAGACTCCCCTGAAAAAAGCAGGGGAAGCAACAACAACAGCATGGCAAGCACTTCTCAAGGTAGAAACTGAGATTCCCCCAGAAATGCCAAGGACCATGTAAAGGACTTGATCTGCTACATCTACAGATAACCCAGAAGACAAGGAAATCTCCCTTCCCCAAATTTTTACCTAACACCTTCTCATATGAGAAACCGAGGAAGCAGCAAACCAGCTACAGATTTTGGCTTTCTTTAATCTGCAGCAGCTCAGCAGCTGCTATGCAAACAGGGCAGCAAGTGGAAGCCTGTAGGACACAGGTGGGTGGGTAGGCAGCTGTGGCAGGAGAAGGCTGGTCTTTGGTGTAGCCCCAAAGCCTTGCTCTTATAATATATACAATGTACACAACACATAAGTGAGGGGGGAAAGGCGGGAGGACATGATCCAAAGCCTACTGAAGTTACTGAAAAGACACCCATTGACTTTTTCAAGATTCATGTTCAGCTTTGAATGAACCAGGGCTCATGCAGTGCACATATTTTAAGCAGAACATCAATTAAGGGAAAACATGTTCCTTTTTGGATAATTAATCTAAATAGTTTGCACGATACATGCCACAGCTGGACTGAGTTGAAAGAAATTAACATGGGGGCTTTTTTTTTTACTGTAGCAAGTGTGTGTTACTCTGATTGACAAATAAAACATAAATTCCGTGGCTGTTCAGGCATGAAGCACTGCCAGAGGTGCTCAGCTCAATCATAACATGCCTGTAGTGCAGCCTGGCAGCATTTTCTCATATCTCATTAAATACAGTTTCACTGCAAAGGGCAAGGCTGTCACAAAAGTAACTTAGACCTGGTTGAAGCTAGTGCTGGGCAATAGGGAACATAATTATTCTCATACCTCTGTGGTCCTGAAGCCATTCTGTCTCTGTGCTGTAGTTCCCATGACTGTGGGGTTTGTACACTGAGAGCCACAGTTGTTCCTCTTCTCAGCATTCAGCATTCCAGCTGTGGCTGATGCTGTAGACACACCTGTGTGAGCCAATTTCCCATCCTCCAGAAGACCTATAGGGACACATGGAACTGGGCAGTCAATTTGCAGCTGGCTCTGGCATCCCTCTATTTTGCCACATTTTGTGATTGTGTCAGTGATGCAAGGTGTGGTACAGTACCACAGTGAGATCAGTCTACCTCCCTGTGGCATCTTCATCCTCACATTTGACATCATTTGGCCTTTTTTCTATGGCCCACTGCTCTGTAAAACATTGGCTCAGAAAACTTGGGAAAACAGTGAGTGCAGCATATCAGTAGATTTTTGTCACCTGCAGGTCTCCACTGACTTCCCTACACACACACCTCCTTGCATGACCAAGAGTTGAATTTAAGCCCCAGAGAAGGCCTCCTTAAATCTGTTCCAGTTCTGGGAAATGAAGGGGTCAGATGTGAGCATGACAGATGAGACCAATATGGATGGAAGGGTTGCTCTATGCGTGGCCTTGCCTTGAATATTTTTTTCATTTGAAGTTGAGAAATTTAGAAAAAAGATTTTTCATGTTGTTTTGTCTATCAGCAATCAAATAAATGAGTAATTTGCTTTCTGCTCTAGCTATGTGGATACACATGAACTGTACAATATGCTATTGGACAGCATAGATGGATTTTCCCATCTTACTGTATTAACAAAAATCAGTTGTCATTTATGGTGAGTGCAGAGCACTCAATGTCTGGTTGCAACTCTGGGTCTGAAATCCAAATACAAGGAGTAAGTGGGATGCATGACTGTTGCTCTCAATTTAGTTTTTGTCAAAGCTTATTTATGAAGACCTTTATGTTAAAACAGAAACAAAGAACAAATTTACTAACTGGTAAAGCAGGTATCAAACCTAGAAAAATTAAGGAGTCACAGACACTAAGTGAGAAAAAGTATGTGGAAAACCAATGACAAGCCACTGCTCTATGAAGTGACATTGTGTCATCAAAACCTTCTACATTAATCAGGCAGGAATTCAAATGCTGTGTTACAGATATTTAAAAGAAAGCAAAGCCCTGAATTCTTTTTCGGAAATCTTTAAGAAAAGATAATTTGTCAGTAGAAAGCAACATTTGTCAGTATTAGCTAGCAAAGGCAATGACTGAATTCAATAAATTTTCACCCAAATATTCAAAGACTGGGTCTTGAAAATATATAAAATTTTGTGAAATTAAAAAGTCTTTAAGATCTCTTCTGACTCAAGTAATTCTATGATTCTGAGTTAAGGTAACTGGATACAATCTAGTCACTGCATTTCCCCGAGCAGTCAGAAGATGGAGGCAGAGTATTCCAAAGAGACTTTAACTTGTAGTGGTGGTAACTAATGCTGTCATCTAGTTTTTGATAGAAAAAAATTGAGCTGAAACTTGAAAATACTATAATTTATTTTAAAAATACTTCTGTCTTTGCAAACTGCCTTTTCTTCTAGATGTAAAAACTAATGTTGTTCTTGTGTCTAAGTTTAGATGCAACTTCAGTAATGCAACAGTAAACTTCTCCTCTCCCAAAACTGCCCACCTACTTATGTTTTAGGTCTTACCTCTTCCTATCACTACACAGAACCAGAGGAGAGGCAAACGATGCCTTAGTGCAGAGCAGTAGTGGCAGAGGCTGATATCGTAAACAAAAGCAGCTGTCAGCAAGGGAGATGGAGAGGCAATGAGCCACGTGTGAGTCAGAGCTCAGCCAGGAGTCCATTGCTTCACCTGGCAGTGGAGCTCTGAGAACAAGCTTGAGCACAGCTTTCAACAGGCAAACTGCACTGGAATTACATACTAATTCCATTAATTGAGTCTTTGACATTTCAGGCATCCAAATGATGAGTTTTAACTTCTCTGGAGTCATCCTATGAAATTACTTTCCACCATGTGTCTCTTTGGCCATCTGGCCTCTGGCTAAATTGTCTGGTGAAACATCTGTCAGCTAAAAAGCCATTTTGTTATTAAGTCCAATTGTTCATTTATCAGATTGTGTTGCATCTTTCGGCCTTGCATAGAAAAATTTTTCTTACATTAATCCATTTCCAGAGGCTGACAGAAAATCTCAATCCTGAAAATAGTATATCTGATTCATCTTTTATCTCTGTTATTTTGCAGCCTGAGCATACTTGCTGCATCCTACATTGCAGGGGTGTGCCTTGTTTTGCAATACTTGTCAAGTAAAAACCAGGTATCAGTATTTGAGCCTCCCACTATCACTCAATATTTTACATGGATGACCTAGTGGTCACCAATATTAAGCAAAAAGACTTTTTTTTTTTATCCTGTAATACGTTTGCTATTCTGAAGTTAAGAAACTATTTTAGAATTCATTTTCATCGCAAATAGATGATTTAGACAGTGGGCAACAGCTTAGTGGCTTCAGTGACTTGCACATTATTTATGAACAGCAAGAAGAAATTACAGTGAGAATACAGAGGCAGTGATGTTAAAAAGCACAATATTTGTTGGTAATACATAAAGCAACACCTATTTTATAGGCTAAATACATAATACAAAATGATGATTGCCAAACAGAGATGATGTTTAAAAAGGATTAGGAACACAGGGTTGCTTTTAAAATAGCAAATATTTTTGCATTCCTATTTGGGATTTGCCACAGTACACAAAAATGAAGTTAACTCTCTTATGTACTATTGGAATTTAAAAGCCAGCAGGGTGGCAATACTAGGGGTCTTGCCTCAGTGTGGTTTAAAATAAGCAAACTGTTGAGATATTTATACCATCATTACAGCAGGGGTTTGGTAAATAATCTCCTTAGTCTTTCATGGTAGAGCTTCAGTTTACATCAGTGTTGTTAGATCACTGTAGACATTTAAATAAACGGGTTCATTAATGTTGTTTTCATTCTCCTCATTCATGGCAACCCTGCCAAAAGTCTATGGGCCAGGGGAAACAGCAGATCCCACCTCATTGCTCTGTCAAATACACATTTTAATTTCAAATGAACTGGCAAGGTTACAATATTCTCAGGGCCCCATTCACAAAACCTGGGTTTCTGGGTAATTATTAAATGCCCATGACTGTGATGGGGACCCTTCCCTCAGGAATGGCTGGTTGGGGTTTGGGGCTGCTCCCTGGGAGGGGAGGAATGGATGACAAGTGGCAGGTATTTCACTGCACGTAATCAGGTTTATTTGTAAGGAACACACATGAGTTCTCTCTCAATGGCCACAGAAAGAACACCCCTGCAGCAGTCCCATTGCTCATAAATTCATAAATCCAAGTGTACCTTTCCAGCACAAAGTGTGCCTAAAAGAACTTGTCCTCCCATGGCAACGTTTACCACCTTCCTTTTTGCTTGCTAGACTGCACAGGCACACTAAATCTTGCCTTTCTTACCATGCCAATAGAAATCCCTTCGGCTGGAGCTTGAGAAATGCTTTTTTCAGCAGCATCAGGGGAAAAAAGGGTTATTTTAAACTGAAATCAATCCTAGACTTTATTCTTTCCCCAATGACGCAATCAGTCAGACTGGCACAACTTGAGAGGTAGCAGAGGAATCAGAACAAGCAGCTGAAAGCAGCTTAGCTTGTTGTGCTCTCCAATAAAACAAAACAAACATGATAATTTTAAAATTTTGAACAAGTTTTCTTAAATTGTCAGATGGCATCATCCCTATTTTGTAGTTTAGGAGATAGATATTTCAAACTGCAGTCTGAAAAATTGCTCACAGACTTGCAAGCTTATGTCCATTCAAAACGCTTAAATCATATAGCTCTAAACCTCCCCCCTCACATTTACAAGGGGAGGAAGCTGTCTAAGAAAGCTTTGAAAATAATTATTTTAGTAGATAGGGTGTTCATCACAGAGAAGTCAGTGAAAACGTAAAATACAGAATGAAAATTTAAGACATTATACCTGCATTTCTTAATTTTTTCTGGTCTCTTTTATTATAATGACAACACTAATGATAACCAAGGATAAACATTGCATAAATGCTGCTCTAGTGCTTCATATAGCCTGGTTACATCTAAGAATTCAAATTATTCTTAATAACAGTATTTCATAAAGAGGAGAAGAAATTTTTACTCTTAACTCTTTCTAACTAGATTTTTGTATGAAGATTTTTGTATCACCTTTGTATAAAGATGATGTGAAATGGGGGAAATCACCTAAGTTATTCAATTTGTGAATGTAAAACTAGTCTAAAAAGCAAAGTTGTGTCATGAATTGACACCTGGCACAGAGAGACAGAAAAGAGATCCAGGAGGGACAATTCTGTAACCCTTAAATATCAGGACCACAGGAAACTTCTCAAACCACAAAAAACACATAGGCAGATCTGCCTGGATCTCCTGCACAGGCATAATCAGAAGAGTAAATCTTAGTAAGGCTCAAAATGACCTGATTTCTGTGACTAAGAAAATCAGCAATGCTGCAGTAGCTAATGCTGTCGAGAAGTTTGGGCAGGATATGAAGCATTGTAGTAAGGAGACAAAGTTAATCTTAGCCAAAAGAATCAACTACTTGTGGAGAAAATAATTCTATGTGTGTTTGCCATGGTATTCTCCTACTTCATTTTAAAGCAACAGGTAGTGACCAAAAGAGGACATGAATTCTGACCCAAACACGCTCTAGATCTGACCCAGTACCCACGAGACCCTGCGCTGTCTGGTGTTCTGTTACAAAGTAATGAGCATACATTTGTTTAAAGCAGGTTGCTGTTGATTAGCTGAATTGATACCTTTGGAACTGACACTCATGAACAAACCAGTAGGGTTCCATTTTCTAGTTCAACAAGACCCTTTTTTTTATTTATCATGAGTGTTATCTCATGCATAATGCATAAGATGCTGGTTGAGAAAACACCTGCCTAAAAACATGCTTGCACTGTAAAGATGGACTGAGAAAGCTCACAGTGAAGACAAATGGAAAGTGTTATCACCACATGCAGGTGCTTCCAGAGGGAACATGTGTTTGCAATCATCAATGAGTTTCTTGCATTTAATGCTACAGAGTGATAACAAGTACAGAAAGCCCTGAAACATCTGTTTTCTCTACCTATTTTCCTGATTTGAAACAATATATTTTTGGGAAAGCCATGCATCTGCAGGCCTGAGGGCTGGTGCATGCTTTGGCTGCAAAAACAACACATAGCAAGGATCCAATAAAAAATGGAGTGGGGGCTGTGACAAAAGTCAGGTTTAAGTCATTTCCTCCAAAGAAGCAGCCTCAGGGATGAGGCCAGGTGCTCAGGAAATATGCAATAGCTCTTTTACCTAACAAGAAACAATTTAGAAACTTTCAAGCATATCAGAGTGGTTTTGTGAGCTAGGATGAAGTATCTAGATTTACAGAGGGATGACCTACTGCAGCAGAAAAATATTATCAGAAACAATGTTTTGTATCAGTAAATACAATAATGCAATAAATTTGCTTCCCAGACATTCAGAAAATCCAGAATGATTTCTCTGAACTCTAATGTGATATGAATTGTAGTCAGTGAAGCAAAATACAACAAACACATTTTCACTTTCCATGTATTTTGCTGTCTCCAGGCAGGCAGGGCTGAGCCATGCCCAGACACACCACTGGTGTGGGGTGGCAGCCAGGAGCTCTGTGCCTTCCTCCATACTTACAGAGGGATGCTTTTTTCAAGTGAGCTCATCCTAAAGAACAAATTCTCAAGCTGCAAACCTTGGTATCACTTGCATGGCCTAACTTCCCAAGTACATGCTATATCTTTGCATATTGGTATATTTCAATTTCAAATGGGGATACAGAATTCCAGAATAACTATCTTGTAAACAAATTTAACAGTGTTTCAACTATGTCTGTGAAATAAAGGTGAATATAAAATTTATATTTATCCTGAATAGGGAAAGCATGCTGCAACACTCTTTAACAAATGTGTGGTCATTTCAAATCTCCAGACAAAGGGCTCTTCATGGCAAATAGGGTCCAGAAGATGAATTAAAGGGAATTGGCGTGACCATCAAGGGAAGATACAAAACTTGAGAGAATTGTAATCATGGTTCTAGGCAAGGACTTCAGAAAGACAACAGAGTTTAATGTATGAAGGTACAAATTTTGATAACTGGAACAAGATAGAAGAATCCAGTTTTCACTATATTTTCACTGCTTATTGGAATAAGTATTAGCAACATTTTGGAACATCTTGACAGCTTTGAGTACATCTTTTGCCTGGGAAAATGACACAGGAAGGATTAAGCAACTAACCAGTGCCACATGATGTGCCAGAAACAGATCACTCCTTCCTCCAAACTGAAAAACTGACACACAAAAAGCAAAGTTCTGAAGTGTTTTCATAGTACTGTTTTTCATATACTGGATTTTAGAAGGATAGAGAGTGTGGGCATTTGCTTTTCTACATGCAAATATACCAGCTGTGTTTCAATAAAGCCCATAAATATACAGAAGGATACTGCTGACTTAACCAGAGTAACTGACCATAAAGTGCTTTGGCTTTAAGGTATCTGTATGCGTGTGAAAAAGTCATCACTCACATTTAATGTTCATCCTAAAATGAAGGCAGTAACTACATTAAAACTTAATGCCATCAACCATCAACCATCTTCTAGATAAATCCCTTGCATTTTTCCATCTTTTCTACACACGGTGTAAGCATTCAGAAAGCACTCAAGCATCAGCATTGTGCAAATGTCAGATATTCATGCTTTTAGTACTGCAAGTGCTTGAAACAATTCTGATGGCCTTGGGAAATGCTAGCAGTTTCCAAAACTGAAAATTGCGACATGAGGACAACAACCAGACAAAATGTACAAAGACAGAAACACAACTATATACACTGTTAGGAAACGGGTAAAAACCCCCACAATCAAAATATTTCAGTCAGTCAATAAAGAATGGGCTGGTTATTTTTCTCTTCAGTAGCTAGCATGCATCTGGACCAACTAGCCTAAATCTCCCATCTCCCAGGAGGAATGAGGCTCAACATTTCTTTCTTTTAATCACCTCCTTAAAATGTTAGACTCAGTTAAGCAAACAGCAATGAAGAGGAGCTTAGTGGACTCAGGAAAGACTTAAAATGTGAAGTCCTGCCTCACAGCCCCCAGGTGCCCATGTTAATTGGTAAAATACCGCTCCTTCATCTACCTCTTTGACTTACTTTTAAGCTGGATTTTTCCTAAACAGAACAGATAAGTCATTGTGGCAGTCTAGGGAAGCAGACTGGTGAGTTATTTTCCAATGTATTCATCAGAAGATAAAATTGCCTTATTGCATTATTTCTTTGCGCACAGTAAAGGACCAAGCCACTTGTTTCATGTGAGACAACTGCTGAAAAATGCATGCACTCACCACACAGCCAGAGAGATCTGGTCCTGTAGTCCAGAAAAGATTGCTTGGTGAAGGTTAAAGAGAGAGCTTTACAATAAACTGCTGGTTTTGATCATTCTGTTCCTGAGTCTTAAGTATTACAGATTTGATTTAAGATAAAACCCAACTTTCAATCCCATGTTTCTTTTAACTGCAATCTGTTTTAATCTGCAGGAACATCCGAGGGAAAAAAGTTGCAACTAGCAATATAATTTCTCTTTCTATGAAGAAATATATTACTAGAACTGATTACAGTTAAAGAAAAGAGATTTTGGCCACTTCAATGCTGAATTACTGCAATATGTGCTTTATGTGGAAATTTTAGAAATTTTAATCAATGAACAACAAGGTAAACTGCACTCTTAATTGTTTTTCCTGTATGCAATACATTGCTCTTCTGCTTTGAGATTGTCATGAATCTTTGTTTAAAGCTAATTAAATTTTTAATTGTTTGTTGTGAATTCTACATTCCTAAACTAGAAAATGCAGAATTAGAACTGGCTGGAAAGTGTAAATACATTCCCAAGGAAAAGAAAAAAATCATTTTTAAATGTCCTGGACCAGGATATAAAGGCTGGGATGGGAGAAAGAGTGCTGTTTCCACAAAAAGAGTAATTTTACAGAGCAATTTCCTTCTCAGCATTTTACAGGCAGGATCTGCCATTGACAAAACCATGACTCAAGTTTCCTGCTCAAACCCTTTCAGACACTCCCTCCCTCACCATCCCTCCTCCCCACCATCTGATACAGAGACAGTTTAAAACCCCTTCCTTTAGTTAATGACAGACCTTTGGCTCTCAATAACTAGGAATATTTTTGCCTTTAAAGATTTCAATGTGGCAAAAAAGAGGTTTTTTTCACAGGGAAGTCATTTGGAGAGATGGTTCCAGTTACTCTTACTGCAAATCATCTCTATTGAAGCTCAACAGTCTACTGTGACAGCTGAGAAAGCCTTTCATGTAATTCAAGTCCTCCTGTACGTGACATTTTTAGCAAATTTACTTTTTCAGTGGGTAAATTATTGTACTGAGGTAAACTGTGGGTGATCAATCCTAGCATGTCTGCTTTAGACTGTAGGGAGGGTTTATCAAGACTGTCAACCACTAACTAAATGGATGCTAATCAAAGCCTGACAGATTTTGTGGAAAGATTATCACAACTTAAGCTGGCTGATGTTACAATTTTTGCAGTGTTTTGAGAAAATCCCAGAGGCAATGAAGAGGCTGCTGGGGAAGGAGGAAGCACCCGGAGAACCCTGTCCAGCCCCTGCCCTCCCTTCCTGTCTCCTGTCACAGGCCTGAGAGGTGGCTGCTCCCACCTGAGACACGAGGACCAGTCAGGAGGCTTCATGCAGTATCTGAACCACTCTCAAACAAGATTGAAGTTTTCCCAGCAATTGTGTCTGACACATCTCACAGAAGAGCAGGCTGAAGGGTCATAATAGAAAAAAATTTCTCATCTCTCAATTATCTTTCACACTTTTACTTAAGTTCTGCTATCTATGGATGCTTCCTTTTTTTTTTTTTTTGTGGCAGTGGATATTTATTAAAAACCAATTAATTAAAAAATACTTCCAGAGGTGGTAGGGTAGATTGCTTAGCATGATCTGATGGGCCAAATAAGTATTGGTGCCATTTTTTAACTGAAATGTGAAATTAAACCATCATTGCACTATCAAGTGACAGCAGAGGGGAAAATGTATGGAATGGAAGAATTAACATCTAGGGTTGGGCTGCAAAATATGGTCATTACAAAAAGTTGTATTTATCATCTGAGTCTGATTTTTTCCAATAATTTCAATGCTCTCTTGTGGAACAATAAATAGTGATTTAGGCCAATACTGTAATCCTTGATCAGCTTCTATGCCGAGCAAACCCCTAGTATACGATGTACTGTACAAGAAAATCCAAAGGTTGTAGTGTAGTGGTAATTTTCCTGCCAGAGAAGAGCAGAGTGAGAACAACCCTGCAGACACCGAGGTCAGCAGAGAAGGAGGGTCAGGAGGTGCTGCAGGCACTGGAGCTGAGATTCCTCTGCAGCCCTTGGTGCAGCCCATGGTGAACCAGCCATGCCCCTGCAGCCCACTGAGGTCCCAAGGGATGCAGGGATCCCCCTGCACCCATGGATGAGACCCACGCTGGAGCTGTGGCTGCCTGGAGGAGGCTGTGGAGAGAGGGCCCTGCCCCCAGGCTGGGGCAGCCTGTCCTTGGAGGGCTGCACCCATGGAAGAGTGACCCACACTGCAGCACTATTGGAAGGACAGCTGCCCATGGGATAGACTCACACTGCAGCTGTTCACAGAGAGCTGTTGCTCATGAAATGGACTCACACTGGGGAAGTTCATGGAAAATTGTCTCCTGTGAGAGGGACCCCACAGTGCACCAGGTGAAGGACTCCTGTCTTTCCCTGAGCAGCAGGAGAAGCCTTGGGTGATGAACTGACCATAACCCCCATTCCTGGTTTTCTTGACCCACTGGGGGAGGAGGTAGAGCTGGAAAGGAGGGAGAGGTGGGGAGAAAGTGTTTTTCGGGGGTTATTTTACTTCTCATTATCCTGCTCTGATTTCGTCCATGTGGTAAATTCACTTCATATCACTAAGTTGAGCCTGTTTTGCCAGTGACAGTATTTAATGAGTAATCTCTCTCCCTGTCCTTATCTCAGCCCATAAACCCTTTATTAGATTTTCTCTCTTCTGTCCAGCTGTGGAGGGGAGTGAGTGAGTGCTTTGGTAGGCACCTAACATCTGGCCCAGGTCAACCCACAACAACGTGTTGAATGGGAAATGGCAAAAGTCCTGCTCTCATATATTCTCACTCCTCTCTCCAGCTGCTCTTCTGCAGGTTCTTGCCCCACTTACTTCTTAAATGTCTTATCCCAAAGTGTTACTACTATTGCTGATGAGCTAAGCCTTGGCCAGTTGTGGGTCCATCTTGGAGCTGCCTGGCTCCTCAGGACGTGGGGAAAGCTTCTAGCAGCTTCCCACAGAAACCAACCCTGTACCCTGCTCCCCTATACAAAACATTGCCCTGCAAACACAATACATTATTATACCCAAGGTCTGGACTAAGATGGAAAGGGAATTGCTGCAATATGTCTACAGTCCAGGAAAGATGCATTTATTCACTTTTACTGTAACTCTGAACAGTAGTAAGGCTATCTCCTGAAAATATCACATCAGAATCACTATTATAGTTGTTTACTAAACAAAACAGATTTTGAAACAACCCATTAATAAAAGAACATAAGGGCATAAGAGCACAAAGAGATCCTGATACACCCATGTATTGCACTGATCCATCTTTACCTCTTGACCTAAAACAGATGGTTTATTAAATATTTCTCTGCAGTCCAATTAATGAAAAACACTCTGCTGCACCGGGTTCTTAATTTGCAACCTGATGCTTGCTTGTTGATGTCTGCTAAGCTCTTGACTGTGCGTGCACAGGCGAACGAGGGAGCGGATGACGGCAGCGCGGCCCGGGCCAGCGCCGGCCCCGTTGTCGCGGCAACCGGAGCTCGCACAGCCCGGCCCGGCTGCGGCTGCTCTGCCGCACGCCGTGCGGAACTCACTGCCCAAAACTTCCCTGCCAAAGGCTACCTCTGAAACGCCGCAATTTGCACGCTGAGGCTTGGCCAGAGCCTAGTTGCACTTTATGAGCCTGGTCCTGGAGCTGTCGGCGACCAGAAAAGAGCGGAGCAGCAGCATGAGCCAGGCATTCAGCCCCAGAGAGCAGAGCAAGAATCATTCATAAACGCACAAGCCTACTAGGGCAATTATGCAAGATAAACTGTTAGCCAGCCAGATTGCTAGATAGTGATAAAATTTCTCCTGTATTCCTTTGATTTGCTCTATTTATTTTACAAAGGACTAGACTGCTCTCCCATTTCACAGCTATTTTGAAAATGTCTTCACTGATCCTAAACTGCAAGTTTCATTCCTGGCAGACCACTTACTGCAGTTACCTTTGCTGATGCCATGGGCAAGTTTTCCTTCTGAGTACATTGGGGGGGTCTGTGAAACACGGATAATGTTTTCTTTAATATGCCTCAGGAAAAAAAAAATTACTTCACTAAGGAAAAAGTGTAAAGTTCAAAGAACAAAAAGCTTTTTTTTTTTAATCCGATACTGCGTGCGACATCATGTTAAAAATCAACAAACAATTTAGTAGATGAGGAAGAAGTCAGTCCTGAGGCAATCAGTATTCAACTTTTCCATTTTGAAATGAATTATTTTTTACTTTGTTGATATATAATGCAAAAATTAATTACTTTTATTTGCATTTCATTAACAATCCCTATTAAAGACTGGGGTCTTACTGTGCTGGTTGCTGTGGGAAAACAGTAATGAGAGATCCTTTCCTAAGATACTTGCAGCCCATGGGGTAAATTGATTGTAAAGTCTCTCTGACCACAAGACAACAAACCATATCCACTCTGAAGCACTTTCAGGTATAATAAAGGAAAAATAATTGAATACAGCAGCTAACTTAGTCAGTGAAATAGAAAGAAGTAGAAATAAGATGGTTTTAATCCTGCTTTAAAACAAACAAAATTAATTTTTGTTAGTTTATATTGACTGTGTTTATAGAATATATTCACAGTTCTGGTCTCTGGTGGTAAATTGTACATCTTATATTTCTAGGATATACATATACATGCACATGTACATATACATATATATTTCATACATTTTCCCAATACAATATAACAGGTTGTGCAAGCCTGTTCCAAAATACTTGACAATTTTTGTGTGCATTTTGGTGAATTTGACCTTTTTCCCATGGTTTGTGTGCTACCTGTGGTGACTGCCCTGGGGATTCATCTGTACCCACAGATTATTTCTTCCTCTGAAAGTCATTACTTTGCTAACACTTCCACTTAGCTGAATCAGACCTTCTAAAGAGAAAGCAATTTGTGCAAAGAGTTGCAAGGATCAAGGAACGGTTACTAAGCAGAAATGTAGTCTGTTATTTCCCCCAGCTATAGCCTATGCAGTAGCTCAATCCTGTGAGAAGTTCTTTGCTCACACAGCAATGATGTTCTTCCAGGAAATTGCTTTATTGTAAGGGCTTGCTCTGATTCTTTCCTTTTTTTCTCCCTCAAAGAAGCCACTCATTGTATGAACAGTACGTCCTCTTATTTTCCAGAAAATTCCTTTCAATTCCAGCACCTGCAGTGCTTCATGGAGTTATTTATTACTTTTCTATCCCTCTTCATCCACACCTGCTTGCCCTATTCCTCATTGCCAAAGCCTCAGCAGCGTACTGCAACACTATCAAGTTACATAATATGCATTATTAGAAAAGTTACAACCACCTATACTTGTGTCTGTTGGTGACTTCTCATGACCTAAGTCACTTTTCATTAACTTAAGTCCATCTCTCTTATTTTAGGTATGTTATAGCAACTAATACTCTCCTCTATGTCTTCCTGTAAAAAATAAGGAGATTACAATACACTTTATAAAAATAAATGTAAAAAATCAAGTAGGGAAATTAATAAATAGTCTAAGAAGAGATCAATTGAAATTGGAAAATTAGCAAAGCAAATTAGAAAATAAAAAAACCTCAATACTTCCCTATTCATTTAATATTATTTAAGCTTTCAAAGTACTTTGGTAAAGGTACAAACATTTGGCTACAGAAATACATATAGTTCCAATGAGAGCAGTCACAGAAAGCTGAATGTACTAGCTGAAAAAAGAGAAGCATATGATGAAATTTGTGGTGGTATGAAATTACTAAGATTCATGTACGGTAGTTACTAACCCTTTCTTCATTGATACACTCTCTGATTCTGTATACATGACATTCCCGAGGGATTGACTCCTCTTTACATGTTGATGTCCAATTCTGTTGTTTTTTCTACAACTGCAATCATAACCACCCTTACTGCTTTTGTCTTTTCCCTAAAATTTTTTCTCTTTTGCCAAAATATTTATTTTATCCTATCTCTATGTCTCTCTCTTCACAGAATTTCACCAATTTATTCCAAATGAAAAATGAAAGAGAAGAACTTCACCCTCTTTCCCCATCCTCGTTTGGCTGGTGCCCCCTCCCCTGGCCGCCTCCTCCCTTCCTGTGTCCCAGTTACAGCGCCTTCCTACCTTGCCTTGTGCCAGTGTCAGCTCCCATTTCCCCATCTCTCCATCCTGCTCTTGTCCCCTCCCTTACCCTTCCGTCTCTTACTCTAAGGTAGTTTTCAGTTCTCACAATAAAGGCATGAATTCCTCTTCATGTCTTGTATTTGACCTCATTTGCCCCTTCAATTGCTCTTTCCTGTCCCTTTTATCAGTAAATTCACTTAAAGTGCTGTTTCTAGTACCTGGAGTACCTGCCCTTATCCCCATTCCTTCCCTGCCTCAAACCTTAGCTACAACAGCTCTCCATGAAGTACTTTATGACTTTTGAGGCACTAATTTGGAGCAGGGTGTTCCTCAGATTCCTAAAGCTGCTGCCACCACAGCTCTGTTGAAGAGTGAATCTTGACCTAACTGAAGTCTGACTCATCATTTTTGCTTCTACTCTGTCCTTTCCTCATCACCTTCCTTCTAATTTCTTCTGCAAGGTTTTCTTGTAAAGCTTTTCATGCCCTCTTCAGTCTCCATTGGTCTCGAGTGTTGCTCTCTTCTTATCTCTGGTATTCTCATCTCTAAACACAAAGTTACCACATGTTTCTAGGAAGAATACTTACTCATCTACCTCTTTATTACCTCCTATTCAGAATCAGATCTTGGACTGTCTGGCTTCTGTTTACTATGTTTAGGCACCAACTCAAAGTAAACATGGCTAAGAAAATGATGTGTGGATAAAAATGTAACTGTTTAGCTTTCCCTGGAGATGACACTGTCATTTGAACTTACTGATCAGCATCATCTTGAACCTCCTTAAATTCCTTATCTAATCTTCTTTAATATGGTATTTCATAGACCCATTCCCCTTTAAATTCTCGTCATTTCCTATGTGACTATGACAGAGTCTTTCTTTAGCCTTTAGGAGTACAACATAGACCCTTTGTGACTTCTCCTTCCCTATCATATTTTGGTCAGCAGAGAGGTGTGGTCTCCCTGTTCCGTCTGGCCTGTGATGCCCACCTTTGTGAATTTTCATTCCTGCACTTTCATAATTTCTTCCTGGTGCTTTGTTACTTTCTACAAAAAATCTGAAAAGCTACTTCTTTTCATCTGAACCTGCCTATAGGCATTTACTGCTTTATATGGAAATTATAATTATTCTGGGCAGCAACCATTTGTACAATATCTAGCACAATGAATTTCTGGACTTAAGCTGAGATTTCTAGATCCTGCTGCAATACACAATAATTTTTAAATCATTTCAAACTGCACATCAGATCAGAGCTCCTCAATCCCTTTCCCACATCTGTCGCTTCTGTAACACCTCAGGTGCACAACTGGGGATGTAGCATACTGACAAGAACTGGGAAATTCAAACTTGCAGGTCTGCTCTTGTGCAACCCACCTTCTGGTCAACTTTCTGTATATCAGAAGGCATCAGAGGTAGTGTGGAAGAAAGCTGCCTCTGCCCAATTTCAATTTATTTCCTAAGTTACTTGTCTTGCAAAAGAAAAAGCCACGTATTCCACGAGAGAGCCTCAAGGATCGAGTTCTCTTCCCTTCCGATAACATAGTTCTACAGCTGACGGCGTCCGTACGCTCTCGCTCGTTGCCGAGCACCGCCCGAGGATCTCTAAAGCCCGAGCCGGCTCCGGCAGCCCAGAGCCCGGAGCGCGGCGGCGCCGCTTTCGGCGCCGCCTGGTCCCGACTCTGCCCGGCCCCGGAGCCGCTCCCGGCGGGGCTGGCCGAGCAGGGCAGACGCTCCGAGCGCTCCGAGCCCCCGCGGCTTCAGAGCAGACTTGGGCGCCTGCATTCTTGGCGGAGGGGCTGGAGCAGCTGAGTGCGTTCTTCTCACAGCAGGAACACGGGTACATCCCCCTCCGTGCGCACACACCGTGTGTGTGTACGTGTGTATACAGCGGCTCTCGGTGCACACGGCGTGCCTCGGTGTGTACACAGCGTGTCTAGGTGCACACACACGGTGTGTAGGTGCACACACACGGTGTGTAGGTGCACACACGGTGT
>QUSF01000001.1:49447759-49572061 GCA_003676055.1 Chloebia gouldiae | reverse complement strand
CGCCGCCGTTCCCCTCCCCGCGGTGCCCGCTCGCGTCTCCCGCACTCACCGGGGCGCGGGCCGCCCTGCTCGCGGCCGGGGCCCTCGGCGCTGCCGCCCTCCTGCGGCGGGCTCTCGGAGTCCGTGTTGGTCAGCCAGGTGGACTCGGTCTCCCGCGTCCAGCTCTCGTAGTAGCGGGGCTCGATAGCGTCGGCCCGGCTGCCCCCGCAGCCCATGGCGACCCCGGCTCACAGCCGCCGCCCGGGCTCCATGGCCCCGCCGGGCGCGGCCGCCCCGCCGGCCCCTCACGCCCTCAGCCCCATCCCCGCGCGTCCAGCTCCCCCCCGGCTCCGCTCGCCCTTCTGCCCCTTCTCCCCGGCTTTATTATCTCCGCTGCTCCCTCCCGCACCCCACCCCGACTCCTGGCTGTCCCCTCCCCTTCTCCTCCCTCAACCCTCTCCCCTCCCCTCCCGCTTCTCTCCGCTCTCCCAGCCCACCGCCTCCCGGCTCGTCCCCGATGTTCGCCATCCGCGGCTGTCTCCCAGAGCGGGGAGCCGGGCCCGGCCGAGCCCCGCCGCGGGCGGGCAGCAGCTCTGTCCTCCCCGGTTATCTGGGCAGAAAGGATTTGCGCGTACCCCCACAGCAGTCCCCCGGCCTGGGCTTGCACCCGGCTCGTGTGCCCTGTGCCCCTCGGTCTTGCGCTCTGTTTCACTAAGCCATCTGTCCCTTCCCTATTTTAGCCTTGTGGGAGAGCCTTGCTCCCACTTTGGTGTAGGAGTTTGCTGCTGTACAATTGGGAATAGAAGGTGCAATACTGAGTGCTCAATTCTAGAGATACTTCCACTCTTTCCTCTTGCATACTCACTTTGGGAAACAACCAAGAGCATGAGACACCTACAAAACAGATTATAATTAAAGCTTATGCTTGGGTAATCCAAATGACAGAGATTCTGCACTGAGTCGTACTGATGGTGACTGCAGCTTGTATTGCAAGAGCTGCTTCACAAGGTCCCTGCAGGGCTGGAACCAGCCTCATGAACACTAGACACTGTGGGATCATATCCTGAAGGGGTGATTTTATCCCAGGTAAAGGTTTCTCTCCTGGAATAATTTTACAGTAGAGCAGCAGGAATGACCCTTTCCCTTTTGAGAATTTACAGAGCAATACAGAAGTCATGTTCCACCCTTCATGTCATTACCCAGCATGGCTGTCCGCTGTAAAGGATTCATCCACTGAAATCCAAAATCAAGCTGTCCAGCGTTATGGGAGCTGCAAGTAGGGACACAAAGTCTCTGGAGTAAAAGCTCTTGTCCCTAAGGCTGGCTCAAGATCTTTACCAGGATCCCACAGGCCTTAGCTTTGCATCCCAGGTGGTAGGTCCCGTGTTCTTGCTCTGAAGAGATTCAGGTCAGACACTGCTGTCCAAGCTGCCAAATCACCCATTGTGCTTCTCAAAACAGATGACCACGGAGGTGCTTCTAAGCAGCTTCCCAGCCAAATACTGACTCCCAGCAATCTCACTTTCTGACTGAGGTCTGCTGAGATCCCTTACCCACATGGGTGCTGCCAGCAGCTCTGGTCCCTGTACTTGTGCTACCAAGGCCCCAGGGTGACTGAGGCAGTGATCTGAGCTACTTTTTCATTGCTGTGGTAATGTTTTGGTAGATTAAAAATACATTATTTTTATAAAAATAGAGTTTCAAAAGAGATTATATTTTAATCAAACTGCCTCCCCGAGGCAATGGGATATAATGGTGTCTGAAGCAATAAAGAAGCCTAACACACATCCCCCTTCTCAGGAGCTGTGTGTGCCCTAGGTGAGCATAGGGCATGGCCCAGGAAAAACTGCCAGACATCCCTGAGTCTTCAAATGAAAATATGACCAACACATCAGTTTCTCACACTGTAGCTGTGCAAAACTTCCTAGACTAAGAGCTCTAAATGAAGAACACACTGGAACAGAACCTTGGGGAAGCCTTTATATTTTGTTTCAGTTTAACTTAAAAGTTTAAGGGGCTCTGGCAGGCTTCTCCCTGCTGGCATGTGTGCTTTTACATCACTATGATTTCAGTTCTAGCTCTACTTGCAGGAACTTTGTCTTCTGACACTTATTTTTCCTAGCAGTTTTCAAGCCCTTGAAAAATCAATGGCAAGAGAGCAGCAAAAGGCTTCTCCTTCTTTTCCTGTTACTACTACCACCACTAGAGAGGAATTAGACCATAAATGTGAAGTGGGGTCTTAAAGCATTATATTGAATCACGTTCATTTTTCTTGCACTAGTATTTCACATCACCTTTCAAATTTCAACTTTTGCTGGAACATTGAGAAAATTACTGCAGAAAAATAATAATGTAACTATTACAGATTTCATATTTAAACTTCTGGCATCATTATGAGTTTAAATTTAAAAACATACTTTCAAATAAGATTTTTTTTGTATGACTAAAATGTTTGTTAGCTCTAGTAAGTATATTATTTAATTTTTATTTTCATGAGCTCCTGGTGGAACTGAGAACTATTTTTTGAAACTGGAAAATTTTTTTCCCCATAGCTAAAGGAAGTTTTATTCTTTGATTTGTTTAGAATAAACTTAAGAGACTAGGAGAAAAAATGAGGTTTACATTGTTTTGTTAAAAGAGCCAAATACAATTGTGGGTACCCTTTTATCATAATTAATTCTGGATTATTGAAAATTACTCCTCACTGCCCAGTGTGCAGGGCACAATTTTGATAGATCTGCACCATACTGACTCCGTCCTGAGCTAAAGAGCAAACCCGGAGGCACAGAGGCACACGGCCATTGTGCAGAGGGCGTGTGCTGTAGCTATAAAATAGCCGATGGCAGGGAAGTGCGTGTGGGCTGCCATGGAACAGAGATGGCATCTTTAATGCAGCAAGGTAACAGTACATGTTACACAGTAGTTACATAGTACACAGTACGAATTTTATAATCTTAGTTTTGCACTGGGAATTGTATTGGGAAAGAAAGTGGACAGATAAAGAAATCTGTCTCCAGAGACAGAAAATACCCAGGATCAGTAGAATCTTTGGTCTGATTCCATCTCCTCCAGTAGTGTAATCATATGGGAACTACTCAGCCTGTGGAGCTGGATGGAGAGCAATTGATGCAGGGCAGGAAGAGGTTGATGGCAATGTGCAAGTGAAGAATTAAAATCTGCAGAACACTTAAGGGGAAAAATTTTACAATTTGTTTTTCTTCCTTTACTTCAGCACCTGAGGTGGTGTAGCCTAGCAGGAGAGGGATTAAAAGTGCAGGTTTTTTGGATCAAGTTTAATTTGTCATGCTGCTACCCTCATGCTGAGAGATGATTAAGGCATTAAAATCTGATCTCTCTTCATTAATTGCTAAAAAAGGGTGGTCTCCCACAGATCCTATTAGTGGAGCTTGGACTGTGTTTTAGCTGCTCTGGTTTTGTGCTGCCTGGTGCACACTGCAGTGATGCTGTCCCTCCTCATGCTGTCAGCGATGTCTGCTCTGCGTATGCTGGTTTCAAAACATGCTACTTGAAATAATGAGAGTAGGAAGTAAAAGGACAGGGCAGGCAGGGGATGAACGAGGGAAGGGGATTTCAGGGAATTTATATTTACCTCTAAAATAGGTTTAAAATAATGAAAATAAACTTCTCCTCATAAAATTAGTATGTATTTTTTGTAGGACCCATTATTAATGTTTCCTTCAGTGATACTGAGTCAATTAAATCTTTTGTATCCCAATGGTCATTTCAGTGTTAGGTGCAGAAGAAGCAACAGGAGGTTTAGGAGATGTCCTGCCTCTCTTCATTTTTCGTGTGGCATGTCTATTTGTTTTATTAGATGGTGTTAAATTTCAGCCCCCATCTTTTCTCAAAAATCTGTTCTCTTCACCCCAGAAAGTAGACAGCAAATCAGTTTACTGACCTACCCAGGATCCCTGTGGTTTAAGAACATTATTAGAGAGGAGAGAAGAATTTGAATTTAAAACTTTTTTTTTCCAGTAATGTATTCTGTATATCTGAGGAGATCATCACTCCAAGCTTGCAATATGCCTGGAAGCAAGACTGCCTCTGCAGCTTTCACACCATTTATATTAATAAATGATCAAGCATTCCTCTTACTGCTGTGAACATTTGAAAAATATAATTTGCTCTACCTTGATTTCCCAAATAATTGTCTTTAAAAGTTTTTAAATTTATACCATATAATTTCCACATTGCTCTGCATAAATTATGCATTTCTTTCTAACAAGGAAATAGTAGCATTCATTTATCTGATATGACCATTCAAACAAAGAAAGTTTTCATTTTAGTAATCACAGCTTCCTGGACATATGTGGGTGATACTCAATATTAGCTACATATGAAGGTTTGGTAAAATCTCCAAAGAGCTTATAAATAGAGAGAAGTAAATTAACTCACTCTTCCACTGCATCTTTTTCACATTTGAAATGACTCTGAAACAGAATCTCAAATTCCAATTTCACAGAGTCAGAGAGCAAGGCCTTGAATTCCCCCATCTGAAACTTTCAATTTCATTTCAAAATAATAATTTACTAGAGTATTAATTGTGAATAACTGTAGCCTGGCAGCACAGAAGTTTCCTGTGATGGAATACTATCAAGGAAATTTTGTGGTCATTTCTTTTCAGCTTTCTCAGCCTTTTAACCACAGCTGGACTTTAATGCTGACCTGCACTTGTCAGGGTCCAGTCTCCTTCACTTGTGAATGGTGAATGTTTCCCAGTGAACAAACTGTAAGCTTTGCATAAATGGGAAGTTTAGGATGGGTATAATCATGTTCACTTGCCCAGCAAGTAGTGAAAAACTAATACATAGCAGGCATCAAAGTGACCTCACTGCATGGCATCTTACTGATACCTTATGACTGAAAACTGGGGCAGATGTGCATATTTGTACAATGTGTATCATGCCTTTTCTGTGTGCTGTGTGAACACAAGTCTTCAAAATCAGTATATGGAAAGACAAAACTCTAGGTTTGCCTCATCTAACTTCTGACACATTGGAAGTTCAAACATTCCAAAGTTGCATGAGGATATTTTCTTCATTTGTGACTTAAGCAGCAGTGCCCTTTGCTGCTCTTGGAATGCAGAGTTACCCCATTTGCTGCCAAGGATAGACAGTAGATTGCAAGCACTGCACAGAAGCAGACCCAGCATGGATCCTGGGATTTCATGAAAGTGGATGCTCGGGGGATAGCATGCTTGCTAATGGCTAAGTGTATTTTCCTTATGGAAAATACCTCCTACTTTCCTGTGAGTTCAAATAGTTCAAAGGGATCAAAAGAACAAGAGGTAGGAAAAGGTCATAATAGAGAAGTTTTGGCTGTATTACTTTGTCACATTGAGAGCTGCTGGCTGTTCTAAACAGCCATTCCCTTCACCAGACTGTTTGGAGGGTGCAATAACCACCATTGGAAACACACCCTACAAAGCATTGCTAGGCTGTGACAGCCCAGCTGAGATCTCTTTCTTAAAGAAGGTCTATGGTCTAAACCTTCCTTAGGTTCTTCTTAAAGAAGGTCTAAAGTCTTCCTCCAGTCCCTTTGGGTGTCTCACGCGTGTTCAAATAAACTGGCAGCTAGTGAAATAAAATTATTTTCTGGGAAAATACAATTTTCAGCTGTGCACCAGGCCTCATTTGGGAGTGTTTAAATCTCTATTGTTTAAGGCACCCGAATAAAGGACATCAAGTGTAATATCCAGCAAGGATATTAAGCGTAAGTAAGAAAGGATAATGCAGAGAGAAGCTCAAAATATCTGGGTGGTGCTCTCCAGCAGAAAAAGCCATTGGATTTGTTCCTAAAAGGGCTCAAATCAGTCACTGCAGCCTTGCAGAAGGATATGGGCACTAACCATAATGTCCCTGGAAAACTCAGACTGCAAACAGAGCTGTAGCACAGAGCAGTGATGGATTTATTCTCATTTACCTAAGTCTCTGCAGAGCTCCTCCACATAAAATCTGTTTACCTTGTACTCTGATCCAAGACTACACTTTGTTCCTAATTAAGAAAATAAATCATAAAACCTAGTTATGAAACCAGTATTTTATGTAACTAAGTATCATACTGGGTATACATTTAGCACTTCAGTTGTTCCTGGCAGAGCAAACCTGAAATTTTATGGCCCTGATACCCAAGTCTTAATTAAATATCTTTGACTTTTTCCTTTGGATGCATTTTTCTCTCTGTGGGTATTACAAAATTAAGCATGTACCGCCACATTTTAATTGTTTACAGGTAATTAATTTATTTTGAAATAGACTGGATGCTCTATCAGCCTAATGTAACAGTGCAGGAAAATCTAAATGCAATTAAAAAGGAAGTAGTCAGACACTCCATTAGCTGTTTTCTACATTAGGAAAGCTCTGTAATTTGAGGAATTTCTAGTTCTATATATTCAGGGCCTACTCAATCAACTATAAACCTGACAAATACAATATTTTGCTGTCTTCTTTTCCTAGGCTTTTTTCTGTTTCCTACAGTGCCAAGAGGACAGGAAAAAAGAGATGGAAACCTGCAGGACTTAATTACAATTGTGTTATAAGTGTGTAAGAGCCCAATTAAGAGCAATCATTCTGAATTTTAAAGCATATTTTGTCATCTAAAAAATAAAATGTTCCAAAAAAGAGGAAAAAATAATCTCCATTCAATAAGTACTTGTGAATATTTCTAAGATTCAGCACAACCTTTTTTACATGTGTCTTCCTTTGAACTCCACCGCCTCTTCTGAGATTATTTGAAAGTGGTACTGAAAATTTACCTCAGTACAATTATTCTGAATTCAGCCTCACTCTTTATAAATGCTAATTCTGAAAGATCCTGTCCTTCTATTCATGTCTGTCCTCTTTTATTCTGTTTAAACACTGTGGAGCCTAGAGCAGCATCTTCCTAATATTCCTCCAAAGTTTTGACTCCTGGTTGGATGTCATCAGTCCAGGGGAAACCAGAATAGCTGTGCACCACCCGTGCACACGCCCAATACCTTTTAGCACTGAGATGTGAAATGCAACTGTAAATATTTTGAGGTTTCCTCCCTTTGAGGTCGGTACACAGCATATGACTCACTGGCTGCTGCACAGAGCCTGTGTTTGCTGTTGCAGAAAGCAGATGATACTCTTATTATGCAAAATCACTTCCACCCACCCTGGTGACTCACCAGCACGTCACCAAACAGGATTTACATCCGTTTCAAAATATATCTCCATTACCATTCCCATCTCAGCAGATTACTTATTTCTTCCTTCCTCTCCTTCTCTGAGTGACGACAACGAGGCTGAGTTTTCCTCTCGGAAGCAGAGCAGGGCCGGAGGCTGCTCCTGCCTGGTTGAGCTCAGTTTGCCAGAAGGTCTCACTTACAGATGGAGCAGGAATGCTGGCAAGGGCTGCCTCTCCATAGAATGACCAAGCCCTTTTCCTATGGTGGAGGTTTCCCTCTTCAGCTAAGATTTTTCTTGCTTGTTTAAGACCAGTTTCATTAATTTGTATCTTAAAGAGTTGATTCATCTGCAAATTAACATAAGCTGGCACTGATCTCGGCTTGCTGTGATGTGACAGTCTGTAAATGGTGTCTGTAAATGGTGACAGCTCAAGGGCTGCTTGACTTAAACAAAAAATAAAAATAAAAAAATAAAGATTAATTTGCGTCAGTCTAAAATTGTTACACTTTTTAACTCCATAGTCAAACAAACTGCAGTGGGAAGTCTGTCAAGTCAGGAAAGCAATAAGATAATCCTCTTTTAGAAAAGTTAGTTATTCTCCTGTGGTAAGGCATTACCTCAGTCTTGTGGAAGCACCTGGTGATGATAGTAAATAACTAAATGCATTCCTATTTATTTGAGGAATTCTATTAAATTATGAATTTCATGGTTCTCTGCTCTGGCATATTTTGTGTCCCAGCATGAGTAGATAACATTTAAGTGCCATTGAATATTTGGGCTTAAATTGAATTGAGATTGGATGGATTTGCAAACCTGAATATACTCAGAAATTGGGAAGTTTAGCTCTCTGCCTCACCTGCAAAAGGAGAATATTCTAGCCCTTGTTTGCTGGCACAATAAATACACACATTGTATGGGATACTGTGCCAGTACACCAACTAGGGCATGAGTATAAAAGCTAGGATATGTATAAAAGCAGAGAGGTCTCTCAGGAAGATCTATCCTGAGGAGTATCCCAGCTGCTTTTGAGGAGGCATGGGCTCTCAGGCTGAGAACATTCTCTTAATTTTTGATTCACACGGCTACTCTTTTCAGAAGGAGCTGTTCTGTCGACCACAACACTACTGGAGGGTATCATCTCTTTGTCCATTTGCTCTACCCATGACATCCTTTCAGTGCCCAGGTGTTCATTCAGCTTCACTCTGCCCCTGCTGTGTGCTGTGGCTGCACTGTGCTACACTCGTGCAAGCAGAGCAGCCTGACTCAGCTGGCTCGAGAGACCAGCAGCTGGGAGGGCACCAAGTGTTTGCTCTCTTTGTACACCTGATGGTTGAGACCAAGCCAGGAGCCTGAAGCTGCTGTGTCTGACCACAGCTGGATCACTGATACAATCCCAGTGCACTCACTGCTTGGTTGGGTTCACATTTGGCAGCACCTTTGTTTCACGTTCTGTGTGTGATTCACCATAAAGATAGGGAAAACCCCCACAAATTTAAATAGCTTCAAGAAAGGTTAAAAGCAACAGCAAAAAGAAAGCAAGCAGCTTAGCAAAACAGTGATTTGCAGAGAGCTCCAGGTAAGACCTGCAGCTTGAGGAGGCTGGAGACATCACAGTGTGGAAATGAAGCCCTTGGGATTCAGTTAGATGAAGACATGTAACCCTATCTATGGCCCACCACAGTCCATGGGGACCTAAGAACAGAGTTCAGCTGCTCAGCTAGAGGGGATTCAGGCAGACATGCAAAGCATTTAGTGATCCAGGTAGAATCCAGATGGAAATGGGCCTCCCACTGGCCCCATGTCTTACCTATCATCCCATCTTTGATGATCTCAAAGGCCTTTTCTAACCTCAACAATTCTGTGATTCTACCAGCAGATCTCAGCTGCCTTATGGAGTGTGCCATGGCACTGGCCACCCCTGCTCCCACAGCACCAACAAACTGCTGCCCAGGCTGTCTAGGCTGAGAGCTGAGCCAGCCAGCTCACAGGCACACATCACCATTTTTGCTGTTTAGAGATGAATTTCACACTTTGGTGAAGCTGCCTTCTGTTTGCTAACGCTGCTCCTCCCACTCTTTTGCAGGAAATGCTCACATCCTGCTTCTCTTGCCATGCTATGCAAAAAGGTTGGCTACTGCAAAATGTATTCCTTTGAGATATTGTCCTTTGCCAATATTTGCTTAAGATAAGACAAGGTGTTCGTAATTATATTTTAAAAATAGTTCTGTGTAGCAGCTGATCCACTTCCAGAGGTTGTTGTGAAGTTCACAACTGTCTTCTGAAACTTGAATGACCTCTTGTTGTGGGTTTGTTGAATTTGGTTTGGGTTTTTTTTGGTTGTTGTTAGTTTGTGGGTTTTGGAGTTTTTTTGGAGAGTTTTTGTGGTTTTGATTTTTGGTTTATTTTTACTTCTTAAAAAATTTAATTAGGAAATAATTCAAGAGGAACAATGTAGCCACATAGTTATTTTAAAAAAAAAGGATTTTGCATTATTATTCTCATTTGACTATTACATTTCTTGGGGTCAGCTGCATGAGAGCCAATGAGAGATGCAAAGGCCTGAATCAGAAGCCTGAACTGTCCTTCAGCAAAGCAGAACAAAAGGAAAATTATAGGTTTGATTTAGCATTTTGAGAGATCATTAACTGACATGGAGATGGCATGTAACCTCCTCATTTTAGCTCCAAGTCTTGAAGCTACAAAGGTTGAAGTGCTTGAATAAAAAATGTACTTTTTTATTACAACAGCTTTTTTTCACAGAAATAAAAGAGAACCCTTGTCTGTCTTAATTAATACCTTTTAATAAGGCCAACTGCAATATTTTAAAAATTCAAACCTGATTTTTAAGAATTGGAAGTGGGGTTTTTTTTTTAAAAAATGTAAAGTTACTTTTACCTAATCATTGTATTATTATATTTTCCACTAGAAAATATACTAAAATTATTTGAAACCACTACTTTACAGCACTAACCACAGTAATTTTTAGAAAAATATCAAGATGCAGGTACCATAATCCATTCTGGTATCAGCTGGGCCAATTCTTCCTAAATAGTTTAATTATCAATTTTCTACTGAGTTTGGTCCCACTCAAAACCACTGAGTATTAGCTTTGAAATCTTTATTTGTAGTACTAATGATTGTCACAGCAGTCACAGTGTTGAACATGGTAGCAGCAAATGCCTACTTAGCATCTACAAAAAATACACCCAAGCCCTTGAGTGTGTTGGTGTTTAAGATGCCTTTAGTGCTGGCCTCTCAGAGACACAATTCCACAATTTGGCTCTCCCATCCATCTTCATTCATCTACAGTGCCACTGGACCACCTCAGATCTTTAGAGGAGGAAAAAGTCCTTTGCAAAAGAGTAAGCCAAAGATCTCTCTGTCAAAGCTGGGCAAAGATGTTTTTCTAAACCACAGCATTTCCACAAGGTGACAATCCCAGGTGGAAACCAGAGGGAAACTGTATTAAAAGCATCTCTAGCTGGTAACAAAGTTGGTCATAGATATGTACTCACAAGCATTTTCTAAATTCTTATGAAAATTTAGCCACTACAGGTGTGTCACACATTTTTAGAAACTAACCATTTTGGACAGTTTAAGTGAAGAATTCTTATTACACCAGTTTGGTATTTGGGAAGAAACTTGCCATTTCTATTTCATTCTGATGAAGTAAAATTGATAGAAGCTTTATTCTTCAAAGTTATGTACCCCAGTTAAAAATATCATTGATTTACTATTCAGCACAAAATGATGCATCATTATTCATTTCAGATTTTGTTGCCACCAGGAATTAAAATCTGCTGTTTTAACAGTTTCTCTGCAAGAGCAGACAGAGACCCTTACAACACTCTGCTGACACAAAGGCTTCACTAGTGTAGAGCCAGCATCCATCAGCACAGCAATGGTGTCAGAACTAATCCTTGTCAGATGGGGAAATACACTCAGCACGTGCTACAGTGGCATGTTAAGGCAGACCCTGCCACTTCACACCAGGCTCTGTGCAGGTAACAGCAGTGGCAAAGTAACAGCATCCCACTGGTTCAACACTATTTTAAGTGGAAAATTATCTGCTGGGGGAAGAAAGAACCAAAAATACTTATTAGTTTACAGCAAATGACAGTAAGAAATTTCTACAGGCTGGGGCTCTGCATGGCAGTCATTCCTCTCTGTGCACATCATGGCCTGAAAAAGCACATTTAAATTTGTCCTTACAGTGTCTCTAAAGGTGCTGAACACTTCTAAGCCATCTGAATGCCCAGTGTTTCAGTGACAGGCTAAAAAAGCCTCTGTGGTGCCACAGTGGCACTAACACCTCCCCCACACAGTCCCAGAAGCAGTACAGGCCTGTCACCTGGGGATGAACTCTCTCTGCCTGCATCTGATGTGTATTTCCTAATGCATTTTTCCTGACACCTATTTAACTTTGACTTTAGTTCAAAGAACACTGACATAGGTAACTCTAATCCACAGAGTTACCAGGGGTTGTTAACAAGGGTTAAGTGGAATTTTTATGAATAGTTTGACTCCAGTAGCTGGTGAAAACAGTGTCTTTTCATCTTGATTACTTTCTGTACCATTAGTAGCTGAAAATCCATATGTAATTTTGTATTTCCAGACCCTTAATCAGTGGAGCGTAATGAGCATATTGGCCAAATAATCAGCCATCCTTTTCTTCACAATACCTTGGAGCATAGATGATGGCTGCAGCATGATGGGCTTCAAACCACATGCTCCAGACCCTGGTCCAGGTTGGATAAGCCCTTATGAGCAGGTTGCAAGTCTCTTGTAACAACACAGTCAACAAATACATTGTGAAATATAACCAATTCTGAAACAGTACTGACCAAGAAAATAGTTTTAGTAATGACTACAAGCTTTCAAAAAGGTGAATGTGGCAAGGTGAGCTGTTGTTTAGCTATGGAAGATAAAGAGAAAAAAGCATCTGAATTTAGGGAAACTAAGTGGGAACTCTAGGTACTAAACACTTCTAAGAAAACCAGGCTGCTGAGAAGAGAGGAAAAATATCACTTAGCAACATGAAAACATTCAAAAATGCAGCCTGTGGTACTGTGGCAGTTTATAAATACAAGAGGAACAAGGAAGGGAAGAGTAGAAGAGTGTAAAGAAGTGGGGAAAAGGGGGAAAGGGGAAAGTTGGAGTTGCAGAAGGACAGAGAATTAAGAGATTCAGTAAGGAACATGCAATGACCTGCAGCAGAGTAATGTAACCAAGGTGATGTGTCAGAGCAGGAGTGGGAAGCTAGCAGGGCTGAGGCTCTGCTCCTGGCTGCTCTGCTGTGGGAAAGCAGGGCCTTAACAAATGAGATTGTCCCATGTAACCCAGAGTGACACTTCTTACAGCTGCTTTCTCCATCGTGTTTACAGGTGAAGCTTGGCTAAAAACAGTTTTTCTATTTTCTCTTAGCCAAAGGAGGTAACCAGGACATGGGAAAACAGGTGGGGTTTAGCTGGACCAGCTGGCAGATCTGCTTTGGACTGATGATGTTGCTCACACAAGGCAGAGAATGGAAAAACAAACACGTGCAAGATAAAGTAACTGTGTCCCAATTCCCACATGTCCTCAGATACCAGGAATTCCTCCTGAAGGGTCTGAAAGGAAAAGGCAACCTTCTGCCAGGCTCTACTAGAAGTTATCAAAGCCCTGCATTCTGAGTATTCGATTTAAAAATCTAAGTTTGCTGCGGAAAGAAAACTTGGTAGCTCAGGAACTACAGGAATATTTCCACACATCAAAAAACTCACAAATCTATTTAAAAAAAAAGATTAAAAGGTCTGCATTAAAGTTCTACAGCCTTCAGCTGCAGGATCTCCCCTGTTGCCACAGGTGTGGAGCAGAGCTGAACATTGCAAAAGAAGATGGTACAGAAGCTGAAGACTTTTGCTTTGATGGAAAATACATGTGAGCCCTCAAATTCCTTCATTTAACACTTGGTAAAATAAACAGTACTAGTAAACAATGTAGTCAAAGAATCTACTTTTAAAATATTGAAATCTCATAATGTACCTTAAATTAGACATATACTATTTTAAGTAGCAATTCTGAGTCCACCAGAATTCTCTTTCACCACAGGGACATGCTAATTGCTTCAGGCTCTTCAGGAAGGAGCTGGATATGTACTTGGCACCACACAGATCTTAAGGGAGCATAGGGAAGCAAAACATAGTAATTATGGACAATACTAAAAGCTTCCTTGGTACTATGAGACCACGAGACTATTCAAAGACCAAACACTTCAGTTCAAACTCAAATCATTCACCAAAGGTTTCGTGAGAGCTTTACCCCGCAGTTATTTGAGAGCAGCTCGAGGTTGCTCTCTAGAGGTGGAAAATACAGATTTCACTTCTGCAGATGTTGCAACCAAAGCAATTCGTCAGGGACACATGACAGCACACAGCCGGACAGAGTTAGATAGGAGAGATCCTTGATGAGCATACAGAGGACAAAAGCTAAACCCATTACATTTTCAGAAAAATGATAGTGAGGCCAAAACCAAGTGATCAGTCCTACAATGGTGTGTACACACACTGCTCTTTGTAACTCTTTAGCATGACAGTGTTGTCATCTGTTCAAAGCTGGCTCTCCACCATCTCCTTTTGCCTAATGTAGTTTCCCCTGTAATTTTCTCATTGGCTCTGTCACTGTCCAAAAGTGTCCACACAGCCACAGCTCCCCAGGTCCCACCAACCACCATCTCACCCAGTGTCTCAGGGAAATACAGCATTGCAACAACCTACTTACAGATTTTCAAGAACCTCATGAAAACCACATTCTACTCAGTGAAGCTGCAGGAATACAAATATTACACTTGTATTTCCCCAGAGCCTACAAAACGTGAGCTTCTTGGTGAAGCACAAATCCCAGACCTCTGCTAGAGGAAACATTCATGGTTTAGTCTATCCATGATTCTTGCCATTAATGCCACAGTACAGTGAGTGACAGAGTTCATTCGTTTATACTGAAGCAACATCCCAGGCAGGGATCCTATCCCCATGAAGTGAAGCGTGATACCTTTGCTTCTGACTCATCTCACCAATTGTGCTCTTACAGATATTTAAGTCAGTATAAGATAAACTACACACACTATCTGCCTGGAAACAAATACTAAGCTGCTGGCAAATATTAGAGTCTTTCACTCGAAGAATCCAGTCCTGGTTGGGCAGAAGACAAACATTGCAATTGTTGACATAAGTGATGGAGCACAATTCAAACATCCCTTCTGCAGTGGGAATTCTGCCAGAAAACCATAATTAAAGTATAAAGATATCTGGGAAGAAGTTACTTTCTAAACACTTCTCAGAAACCAGTCATTGCCTGAACTGTCTAATAGTTCAGCAGATCATAGATACATTTATCTTTCAGAAAGGTTTCAAAATCATCAACATCTTTATGAAAACTGAATTAATACAGAGGTTTAAATGCTAAGCATTTCAGACTATTATATATTAAGAAGAAACCAAAACAAAGATCCCACATCAGCTGGTCACTGTACATTGCTATATCCAAGAGCTATATTCCTTACAACAAAAATAACCCCAGAAAACAAGTGCTTGAACGCTGCAGAGGGCTCCAGTACCCTCTGCTTAAGAAAATAATTAGTCTCAAGAGCACCGTGTCAATGTTTATTCATACTGATGGGAGGGTGTAAAGAGGGAGCCTGACTTCTCAGTGGTGCTCAGAGACAATGGGCACAGAGACACATCTTATCCTGTCTAAACAGAACAGTTTTACTACCTGGATGTTTGAACACCAAGGAAGATTGCACTGAGAGGGTTGTGGAGTATCCATTCTTGGAGATTTTCAACCCTTTACTGGACACAGTACTGAGTAATCTGTTCTTCCTGACCTCGCTTGAGGAGGGAGGACTAGAGGATGGTCTTCAGTGGTGCCACTGCCAAGCTGTGGTGTGTCTCCTTAGTGCTGAGCTGAAAGGACTAACCACCCTCCTCAAACCATTGGCAGTGCTCTTCCCAAGGTGTGCTGTTGGCCTTCTCCACGGCAAGGGCACATTGCTGCCTCATGCTCAGCTTTTCCAAATGGAGCCCTGGGTCCTTTTGCTGCAAAAATGCTTCCCAGCCAGTTGGTTACCAGTGTGTACTGGTATGTGGCAATCTGGTATTCTTCCCCAGATGTGGGACTTGACATTTCCCTCTGCTGAACTTCATAAAGTTCCAATGTTCCAACTTCTGCAGTATATTGAGTGCCTCTGAACATGGACCATTTGGCATATGAGCCTCTCCTCCCAGTTTTGTGTCACCAACTTGGTGAAGGTACACTGTCCCATCATCCAGGTCACTAATAAAAATGTATAAAAATACTGTCCCCAATATTGAACCCTGGGATATACCAGTAGTAGCTAGTGGCTTCTGCGTGGACTTTGTGTCACTGATCACAAACCTCTGGCCCCACAAATTCACCTATTTTTTAATCTAACTCACCATGCATTTAACCTACTCCAATGTACTCCATCAGATTGCCAATGATGCTACAGGAGACAGCATCAAGGGCCAAGATACACAAACATCTACTGCTCTGCTCTCATCCACTGATCCAATCATCTCACTGCAGAAATCCACCAGGTCAGTAAGGCACAAATCCAGGCTGACTACCCTTAAACACCTTCCTGTCCTTGGCATAGTTTGCTCCTTCATCCTTACCAGAGATCAAGGTCAGTCTGCCCAGACCTCATCAGTAGATCTGGGTCAGCAGCTCCCCACATCCTCTTCTTGACCTTCTTCAAGGTGATGCTTTTCTTCCAACAAATTTGTCATGTTTCATTTTCCTTAGAGCTCACTGAAATCCTCTCCTGCTCTGACCTCAGCTACTGTGATGCTCCCCCACATCCCTTCCTGCTCAGTAAGGAGTTACTAAGTCTGCTTAACTGCTCCTTCTACAAGCTCCTGGCTACCACATTCCTACTACCTCTCCCCAGTCCTGGTGGTCCTGGTGATCACTGCAGGTATTGCTTTGTCACACAATTTCATTACTAAAGTTTTATTTGTGAGCTTTCAAATGGCATCCATCAGCATTTCAAGATCTATGTTAATTTTATATAAGACTAGTGTATTTATATTTTAGATACTTCGGTTGTGCAGCAGCTATCTCCCCTACTCAGACTTTGATTACAGACATGTAAATTGTAACAATCCAGTTAACACTGCCTATTAAGACATAAATCATCTATTGTTGCTTAATTATAAGAAAAATCACACTCACATACTCCTCACATTCCAGAATATACTATGTTTTTAATTTCTTCTGACCTGATGACTTGCCCTGCTTCTTGAAAACAAAATGAAAAATGTTCATTTCTACACAGTTTTAACTTTGTTTCAGTTGCCAAAATCTTTGAAGAACCACAGAAATAAAATAAACTGTAAAATTATTTGGGCTAAGTTCTATCTTTTCCTTATAAATCAAATCTAACAGATTGACTAACTGATCTGACTCCCAGCTCCTGTATCCAAAGTATCTCTCTTCATCACTAGAAAGGCCCAATGATATCCAGACATCAGCTATCCCAGACTGGTTACTAATATTTAATACTCTGCAATTTTCCCTTCTTTTAAACAGCAATTTTGAGTCTACTCAGCCACAGGTAATGCCAGACCAGATACACCACTGAAAGGAAATGCACCATGGGTTATTTATTTCCCTACAGCCCACAGAGGGGACCACAGTGGAGCAGGAACTGTCCTGCAGCCTAATTAGAGGTCTGTGCCAGAGCACTTTCCACACTGCAGCCTCTGGAGGACCCAAACCAGACCAGGGGAACAAGCCCTGAAGGAAATGTGACTCACAGAGGATCTATGCTAGACTAGAATTACTCTGAAGGACTGCAGCCTGTGGAAGAAGGCAAACTGGAGCAGGGGAAACATGCTGGGGAGAAGATAAAGCAGAGAGGAATTATTATGAACATATGATCATAACCTCTATTCTTCATCCCTCTAAGCTGCTGGACAGAAGGACAGAGGTTAGAAGTAAAGGAGTTAAGCTGAGCCTCAGGAAAAACAAAAAGATAAGGTATTTCACTTTTTATCTGCTTCTCATAAACCAAATCTTCTTGAACTGGCAATAAACTTCTGCAACTCCAACTCTCCCATCTTACCCAAGCCTAGCCTGTTTTGCCTGTGACAGTAACTGGTAAGCAATCTCAACATCTTTATCTCAACTCAGGAGCTTTAGCACCCTGTTTTCTCCCCTGTCCCATCAAGCAGGAGTAGTGAGAGAGCAGCTGGTGGGTAACTGACCACCAGCTAGGGTCAACCCACCACGGCCTACAGTGAGCATTTCCCACATTCAAACTTGCATCCTTTGCCTCTCCTTACTACCACGTACCTCTGAGAGGTGCTCAGGCATATCAGAAGGCTCTATCTTCTCTGTATCCTCTGTTCAGGCCGCTGGAAATATCAGTAAAATCTGCTCTTTGCTTTTGCCATCTCTTCTCCAGCATGGAGAGAGACAATTCTCCCAGTCAGTGTCACATGCTCCACCTTCCTTATAAGCCTGGCTAGCTTCCACTGGACATTCTCCATTGTGGTACTTCACTTTCTTGCATTATAGAGTCCAGACATGACTTTACAAGTGCCAAATACTGGGGAAGGATGGCTACCCACCTGCTAGCAGCCATTCCATAAGATGGCTGCCCAGAAGCTTCCCATGAGCAAACCCAGCTCCTTCTCTGCAGTGTTGCTTCCTGGCTAGTCCACACCCAGCCCAGGCTGGGGCAGAAGAGTTATTCATCCCCCAGCACTGGACTTGGCAATTCTCTTTGCTGCAGTCCATGCAGGGCCTGTCAGCCCATTTCTGCAGCATTTCCACATTTCTCTGTCTTTCAGCATATTGACTGCTTCCCTCACTTTGGATGGTGGTGTCATTCTGTTGTCCACCTGCCCTTTGCTTCCATTCATTCCAGAAGGATCTAAGGCTGATTGAGCAGGGACCAGTATCTTGAACAGGGTGAAATACACAGCAAAGCACTTCACACAGCATCTACTGGAAACCTAAGCCCTTATCTGCACTTGTTTGTATAATGGCTTTGAAAACAAAATCAAAAGAGAACTAAGGTGAAGGACAGAGACAACAGTTTAGCCTGATTCCTCCTGTGATTAGAGAGGCAGGACAAAAAATCCTCTTTACCTTTAAGCAGTGTACATGTTACAGTGGGCTCAGAGCCAAGATGACAACCTTTGTGAGCAGCAGTAACAAAAGCCAGTGTAAGAGGCAGAGCTGGGTGATAAAAGGGAAAACCTCTTCCACTTGGGTACACTTTTAACAACCTGGACAACACAATAAACAGCTGTTATCTTCTGTAAAGAAACAAGAAGTGGAAAAAGCAGAAATGTGACCACAACAGGACGCCTGATCTCACTATTTCCCTTTTTGGCTATAAAAATAGGAAGAAAAGCAAATCTAAATTTACACAGCAAATATTTTCATAGATGTCAAACTCTCTCATAATTAGAGATAACAATGTAGGCTTACAAAGCTAGCCAATTCTTCAAAGGTGCTGCTGGGTTATGATTAGAGATCCCACAGCTGAAAGCTCTATAGTGCTTGGAGCTCTGATATTTTCAGTTAGGGAGAGAAAAGAATACAGTGGTTACACTACTTCAAATATTAATTTTGATAAATCAGAACTCCTCCAGTCTCACTCTTGACTCAAGTCAGTTTTAAACAATACTGCAGCTTTTACTTCATATTTAGCTACTCAGACAGGTAGAATACTTGTAATAGCTGCTACTGAAATAAACAGCTCCTCTCTATACACATTAGAAGGAAGTCATCATATTCCCTGTATGGTAGAACAGATTTTGCAAAAAAAAAAAAAGTGAGCATCTAATAGTACAGTATTCAAAGCCACAAAATAGTCTCAAGCTTCAACTGACTGAAAAGAAAGAAGAATTATTAAAATCCAGCTCAGCCTAGCTTGTTATTATCCCAGCTTGCCATCATCTTCCCAGTAATTGTCTCATATATTTCCTTTAGAGTCACAAAGACATAAACATGAAGAACATTCATACATATGTGTGGTGGCCAAACAATATACTTGAGACTTTCTGCAAAAAGCAAAATCAGTTCCTGCATCTATTAAAAGTACTTGTGCTGAAGCCAATTGCATTTCTGTACCAGTGCGTGCAGGATGCAGCACTATTAAAGACAGTATCTGCAATTTTATGTGGTACAAGAAAGTGACACATTTGCACAGGTATGTTTATTTTCCCTGTGTTTACAGTGCATCAATTGTAATTTTAAACCATTCAGAAAGCACGATTTCATACCAATTTTACATACTTTACATCACAGTTCAACAACGTTAACACAGTTGTATCTACTAAATCAAATGAACAAAATGGCCATTAACATTTACACTAGTCTTCTGTAAACAAGTTTTTTTTATAAACAACAGTAAATGGAATTAACACAGACCACCATAGGAAAGAGGGATAAGCTTTTCCTTAAATAAATCACTCTGTTTATAAATACTTCAATTCTCTCAATATACATTTACAGACATAGTCGATTAAAAGCTGGTTACCTACACTGCTCTTTAAAAAGAAAATGTCTAGAGATGGACCACGGTGTGTTCAATTCACCTAACATAAGAAGCAAGCATATGATTAGTAGAATGTTAAAAGTATTACTATACTTCAACCTCACTTCTGCTTGTTTACACCAACACTGAGAAGATTGTCATGTTAGGGAACTTTTACTTGAATTCCAGCAAATTACAATCGATCTTGTAGTACACATATGGGTAGTACTCCTGCTGGCTGAGGTTTAAACCTGGAATATCCATAGTTGCCTGCAAATCAAATTTGGAAACCAGTTATACTCTTACAATTCAGACTCCTATTAAGAAGTAGATGAAATATGCATATGTGTTAGAAGCAAATAGGCCAGGTAAGACTTCAAGCTTTAATTTTCACATTCAAGTGACTGTTTAAATAACAGGTAAAGTTGAAAAATACATTAGTCCTTTGTCAAAGTTCTAAAAGTAAATACAAAGTGCTTTTTTCAAAATCTAAGTAGTTCTTTTATCAATATTTCACATGCATTGCTATAGTAAACACATCATGACTACTACATCTAAACACTGTCAGTTTCTGATGAGAATGTTAGAGGGTGCTGAATGATCCAGGACGTTACATAAGTTCAGCATCTTTAATTTTCACCTAAATTGCGTCACATCCTCTTTGCACAAAAAGGCCTGGAAATACATTACATTCAATATAACATTAAGAATCTTTTCTAATTCAGCTAAACTCATGGTATCTTCAGTTAACCTTTAACTATGAACATGACTGCTTTTCAATACAAAGCAAATTAGTAGAATAAGCCTCCCAATAAACCAGTTTTTACACATGAAAATGAGACCTCTACAGATGGAAAGGCTGACTCCATTTTGACAATGATTCAGCCTTCTTCAGCAGAGGACTACTATGCTAACTTGCAGTCTATCTTTCCATCAGTAGTAGGAAAGAATGCAGTAACAAGAAATTACATGTGACTTTTAAACTAGACAGCTCTTCAAATATATTGGTTGCAACTTTAAATACCATCTGCCTTGGAAAAGTGTAAAATAGAAGCAGCATTTTTTTAAGGAGACAAAATTCTCCGTACTGTGAGAAAATGAATATGGAGAAGTATAGCTCTTTAATAATGCCAATAGACTTTGTTTAAACATACTAGTAGCAGTTAAAAAGTACTTACATCAATGATAGCTGCTGCACTGCTGTCAAGATGTTTGTATAAGTCATACAGAACTTCCCTCAGTTTCTTCATTGTTTTCTTATTTGGCTGAAGCAGCATTGCCTGGAAGTTAACTGGCAAACCGTACCTGAGGAAGTCAAGTAGAAAACCATGGAAATGCTAAAATAAACCTTCTTTCATAATTCAAAGCAGAATTTTATTTTGAGAAAGAATCCTATTACTGAAGAGGAAATTCTGCTAACTTCCATTTTTGCAAAACCATTCTGTGTCCACAATTCAGAAGGCATCAAAAAAGTAGAACTTCAAGTTTAAAATAACAAAACAAAAGCCTAAGTATTTTAAAAATAATTTTAAATCTTGAGTATTTAGCATAATTCTCAATGTTACCTGAATACAGACAAAATTTTGAACATTCCATTAGTTTACTTTGCTTATGACACTTGGTGAACAATGAACTTAATCCTCCTTTCTAGGAGTGTGGAAACAGCTGCCTACATTGCAGTCAGGTTCAGCTTTCTTCTTTACTCAAGTTTTGTCTTAACAATAAGGCCATAGCAGCAAGAATGCAAGTTCATGTGATTTGTTTTCTTTTTCTCCTCTGCTTTTCTCCATTATGACAACTGATCAAAAAGGCTAAAGACACCTTGCCCTTTACTGACCACAGTAGGTACGTCTTCAACAATGAAAAATTAAGATCTTTTTCTGCAGAACAACTACAGCTGTTTTTGACTAGTAACAACACTTGTGGATAGTATGAACAAAAAAAGGCAGATAAATTTTCTAGTTAGAATATTGAGTGGTTTAATACTGAAAAATTTAGAGTACAAAAGGCAAGTCTTGAAGAAAAAGCATAGATTTCATTATGCCAAACTATGTTACAGAAAGCCCAAATAGTTTTTATTCTGAACAATTCAAATTTGCCATTTAAATATAAGATGTATTTCTTGTTGCAAGAAGCTCATAAAGTAACCTAAAATCAGCAAATATGTCTCCCTGCTACTTACCCAGTATCTGTAACTCCTAAAGCAATAGTGAAAAGACTATCCAAGGGGAAATACACAATTATCTACCTCAAATATTTCACAAAGGGCAACAAGAGCTATTGCCACCAGCTATTCTAACTACCCTACTTTTTGCTTCTTACTTCCAAGAAGAGTAGCATTCACATGCTTCACTTTGGTAAACACAAGCTTGGTAAATTCTTACGAAGTCTAGAAAGAAAATCACTATTCAAGTCTGCCTCATTACCTTAAAACAGATTCAACAAAAACACGTAATGCTTTCACATGAATCCATGCAATGAAAGCTTCACTGAAATTAACTTTCAGCCACCGAACCAGAGGCCCCTGTGAAAGAAAAGAAGGGGAAAAAAAAAAAAGCTATTCAAACATCAGAAAAAGACTCAGCCAATTATGCATGTTTGAGCAGCTACTCAATATCTGTATCATGATAATAAAAGACAAGTTAAAGACAGAGTTCACTGTAGACATAATGGCTCAAGAGTGTTTTGATACAAAGTAAAGAGACATTTAATGAGACTTCCCATTAAATGTCCCTTCAAGTCCCCATCTCAGTTGTCATGATCTAACTGTATTAAAGATCCTTTTAGTAATACCTGATTATGTAATTCAAACACCTGTCCATTTTCAAACTTCAAACATTATCAGCTGCAATACCAGCCCTTAGTTCAAGGCAGTGAGGAGCATTTGTGCTGCAGGAAATTCAATTATCCCAGAATAGATTAGCTGGGTGACAGGATGGCTACATCATGTCATCCTTACAATGCTTTCTCTGAATCACAACTTCATGAAATTTTTATGTAGCAATAACAAGTCTTAGATGTCTCACATTTCTGTAATGACCAGTTTATTAAGACTTACAAACTGTTTCTTCTTGTCAGTTGACAGTCTATTCATTTCTTCTTTATCGGCTTTCATCTCTTCTTCATTGTACTGGAAGTCACGGACCATAAATCTGCATTTGGAAGTGAATAAAATCAAGTGCCTGTCTAGAGATCCTTCAAAGCTTGAGACAGAATGCACACAAAATAAACCTTACTTATATTCTCTGGCTTTGTGCTTGAAGTCATCCACTGCCTTCCTGAACAAGGTGACATTACAAAGGTAGCTGTCTTGGTCCTCAAAGAGTACACTAGACAGAAAGAAAACAAACCAAATATCAGAATTAACCAGGTTCAAGTCAGCACAGATCAGTCACACAGTACCACATGTACTTTATTGCTACAAGGCAAGACATAAATGTAGAAAATTATACAAGATTTAGTTCCCAAATTAAGCACCTCATACAGAATGTAACTGACTGCTCTTAATTACTCCCTTCATAAATGATGGCAGCTTATAGTTCACATTCAGAGACTTCATCATGCACAACCACTTCATACAATATTTGTTCAAATTAAAACTTAATTAACAAAAACAGCAACTGAAGCTGGTTTAATACTGAAACATCTGGACTACAGATTTATTAGAAACTCATGTTATAAAGAAGAATGAAATGGATATAAAATATAAAAGTACACAAATGAAAAAGATACAGGTTGGCAAAACAAAATGTTTCTTAGGCTGCAAAGATGATCCCTATATTTACTATTTTATAATTAAAAAAATATTGCTTATTTTGAAGCTTTACCTTAGAAAAAGTTTGAATGGATTTAGACGGCTCCTCAATGTCATACTGTCCTCAACACAAGCATTATCCAACAGTTTAACAAATTAATTGCCTTTTCTTAAACTAGCCCTAGGCCATGGCTTCCCAATAATTAAATAAGAACCACTAGCAGGTCTTCTAAATGTGAAGCTATCCAGAGCAAGTTCAGATTTTTTAACTGGCACAGAACCAGTAATATCAGATTTGCCTGATCAAAACCTCAGTCTGTCAGTTAAAATTAACCACAAATCGATGCTTTGTGCTACACGTGGACTTTATCTTCAGTGCGGTTACAAGGTTGTTAAAGTGGTTTAATCTTGCCCACCACAGCACCTAGCACCAGCTTGATACCAGGGACCCAAAGAGGCAATCTACCTTTCTTTGTACACAACAGAACCACTTACACTTCCAGTTGTCCATTCTTTGGAATTTTTTTAAGAATTCATACAACTTGTTTCAAGTCCTGTGAATACAGACCTAAAGCTTACAGGCCAGCAGCCATCATTTTTGCTTATCTCCACAACACTCCAGCTAGAGGATGAATATATCTGACCAAAACTAGATTAATTTTTCAATCCTCTTACTCTTCTCATATAAATTAAGTTTGATAACTTTGCTAACCCTAGAGTTCATTTGAGTATTTCCTCAATTATTGGATCAGGATCAGATTTGATCAGATAAAGCTAGACAAGTTTTTCACCAATTTTTAAAATTCAAAGTCTTTCTAGATAAAGAACACTCCTGAAACACAGCACATGCAAATATGAGACTTAGCATTTAACAACTTACTTGCTGGAACGTGGTACAACCATCTCTGCTAGTGTTTCATACTGCTTAACCCAGTCATTGTAATTTAACCTAGAGAATACACAGGTTATTGTTAGACTTTAAATTGGAGATTAATGGATCCGTTTTTTTTTTAAAGGGAAAAACATTTAATCATCACATATTCCAACTCAGGTGTAGGTTGTCAGAAATATGCAAGACTCAAGAAACGCTCAGTTCTCAGGCTGTTTTTATAATTATTGATAAATAAACTACTGTGACTGCAAAACTAACATATTTTCAGTTTTCATGTCAGTTTACAAGTGCAACATTTTTTAAATCAAAGAACTATGAAATTAAATCATCATTAAGTACAGATCTCAGGCGACCAAATGGAATTAACTGTCAAGGTTAATCAGAAACTCTTCATGCAACTCTGCTCCTTTGAGAAGAGGAGTACTTCTTCCACAATTATAAACCAGTCCTCTAGAGTCCTACACTTGCCTGAAGGACTGAGAATTTTGGAAGCCCTGCCTTTCTGTAGTTAGTTGTGAAGATGTTTCATCCATTCAACAGCAAAAACAAGAAAAAGAAAAATAATAGCTGAGATATTCTAAACATCTGCTTTCTGCTAAAGCCACCGCAAAACTGTTTTTCCTTCACCAGAGTTTGACATGTGACAGACTCTAATGGCTCCTGTGGTAAACAGAGCCACTGGGCTTTTAATAAATTAGAGGCTCTCTTTGCTTGGAGCTCTAGTCAAGGGCCATTTCTTCAGTTTTGAGGGCATCTGTATCACCACTTTCTTTGGCCAGGGGAAAACATGAGGTTTCTGCTGTTCAAACACTTCAAATAAGAACAGCCTGTTCCCCCAGCAAGCCTTTGACAGGACATAAACAGGGTTCCAATGGCACAGACTTAGTTAAGTAAAAAAAAAGTCAGTGTTCAGGCAATCTAAAAACATGCAGAGCAAAGCAGTAGAGTTCACTCACTTCGTGGTGAAAGTTGGCATAGTTGTAACCAGGATAATTTAATGATTAAGCCTTTTAATGTAAAACAAATCATGTTTTTACTCAGCACTTATCTTCTTAAGGACACCATCTGGAACATGACTAGTCATAGCAAATACTGGATAAGAGACAAAAATCTAATTTCCAGTTTCTTTAAGAACTTCATAAGCACTGAGCACTCCTTATAAGAAGTTTTTGTGAACAAAGGAACGCAGGCACAGACACTCACTTATCTCTCCTGAGCATTAACAGTTCTGTTTGCTCATCCAGGAAAGCCCCAGGTAAATTCAGATGTCATTCTTACAGTATTATAGAGTTGTGAGATCTATTATCTGATTTATATTTCTTATTGTATTCTGCTCTTAGGATGAAAAAACTTACTTCGGCACAATCACTAATAATGTGACCAAATATTCTGAATCAAGTACAAAGTCCTCTTTCTTTACAATATCAGCAAGACTTCTGGTTAGCAAGCTTCCCCTGTAGAGAAACAAAGACAGCCAGAACAATTACATGTTTAAGAATTGAATTTGTCTGGACAACAGTTTCCAATGTTTGATAATACAGCATTCTCAAAAATACATTTTACCTAGACAATTGCTATTAGCAGAGCAAACAAAATGTCCTTGTATGCATTTTATATCTCACTGTCCAAAGCCACCGACATTTTTATCAGTAGCTCCACTGCTGTGCGTCATTTCCATATTCCAAATACGTCACACGTGTAAGTGGCCAACTTGTCTTTTTAGAAGTTATTTAAAATTGCAATAACCATTAAAACCATGAACTGTGGATTGTAGCACACAGAGCCTCAGAGTTATAACTAACGTAGTCCAGATCTACCTGCAGAACATCAGTAAAAACTTAAAGCAGTGTATTTCCTCGTATTCATAAAAGACCAAGAACACACACAGGTTTAATGGCGTTCAGCTGACAAACTGCCACGGCTTAGCCCAGAACTTATGTCTCACTCCTTGAACAGCTTGTCACGTACTGTCACTGGCATGACCCATGGCTCTGAATCAGCCTGCAGGCCTGTGCCATTCACTGTAATGGCAGCGTTCAGGCACATTACTCAACCACATTTGCACAGAAGAACTACCGTACTGCAATCATACTTCAGAGAATCATCACGCGTACGTGACAAGACAACACACAGTCCTTGTTTAATTTATTATCCGTGTGTACACAACAGCTGTCTCTGCTGGTAAATTCTGAGGGAAGAAAACCAGGTGAGATGGTGTGAAAGAAAGACTTTCTTATTTAGACAAGACTCGTAAGTAGCAGCATTACCACTAACAGCAAGCTCCTCTCAGAAGTTCCAGCAATTTATGCTATTTGCCCATGCTTTTGTGATTTCTTAATTGCTTTTCAGTCACAGGTAAGTTAACACCAACCAGACAGCTGGTAATAAATGTTCTTTTATGACAGCTGCTCTTCAAGACTGATAAAACACCTCAAAAATACACTAAGCTTAGAGCCTGTATCACTCCACATTTTCTTAAGTATTCATTATTAAATAACGTTCCTGCACTACATTAGCAAAAAATAATACAACTTACGCATTCTTTCTTTCCAGATTCTGAAGATTCCCTTTCAGATTATTGTATGCTGAGGCTCTTGCTTTTAGATCATTGTCAATCTGGTTTACTCCCTTAAAAACAAAAAGAAAAGGAACTGTGTCTAAAGAACTAGAATAGAACTTATGTTCAGCTTGCCACTAATGCTCAAGTAATCCCGGAGGATGGATTTGAGGAGGACGGCTTAATTAGCATGATTACCAAAAAGGATTCATCCCAGCTAGATAACTTGGCAGCAAGTGGAAGAATACAAAACAAATGAAGCACTTTAGTACATGTTAAACTGCCAACCATACTCATATCGGTGTGTACCCTATAGAAGGAAGTGTTTTAAATCAGCCCACTCAGTAACAGCTGGGTAAGTGCAAGAACATGGCACTGTTGGTCTGGGATTATAATGCTGCCTACTGCCTCCTTCACTGCCTCCTCACCGTAATAAGGAGGTACAAGCATGAAAAAATTCCCAGGGAAAAGTTTCTGAACACTGTCAAGGGACTCTGCCTTCATATAGACTTAGACCACTGACAAAACATTTTGTTTGCATAAAATAGTTCAGCTTGGAGATCCAGATATGATTGTTTCCATAAAATAAATCTCTCTTAAAAGCAAGATCACTTAATTAAATAGTGACCTTGTTTATGGTAACACCTAAATTGGTTTGTCTGTAGCAGGAAGTCATCAAAAGCCTGAATAATCTGTAAGTTTCATGTAGCAACACATGAACAGCTTGCACCTTTACAGATAGAGAAATCCTTTAGACGAAATACTCTGAAAATGACAAAATTAAACAGATGAGTACTTAAGGCTATTTAAATCCTTTGACTGATACAACCTTTAGCAAAGCAACATGCATAACATTTCAGCAGGTGTCACACAAGGCATGTATCTTCATGAAAACTTTTTAATATTACAAGAAGTAACACAAGCAACTTTTTTTTTACATCTAGAGGACATCATAAGGGGAAAATTAATCAGAAGATATTAAATTAGTATCTTTGTGCATTTCAGCTCTTCCCCAGACTGACAACCTTTTCCAAGGATCAAAACTTTCAACAACAGTATAACTATGCATTATTAATGACAAAACCCAAAAGCCTTTGATATCAAATACTGCCATTATAAACCAGTTTCATTCAGCATTTTCTACTTCGCAATACTCTAATTGCTCTCATTTGTAGAGTCAGTAGTCTTTTAAAAGATGACTGCTTAGACAAAAACCTGTTACTGCTGTGCTGAAGTTTATTGTAAAGACAATCAGTTTTGCTTCCTACTGAATGTTAGAGAATATAGAACCACAAACCTCAATGCCACAAAAGAGCTCTTGAAAATAAATTTTTGTAAAATCATCAAATGAAGCAACAATACAAACTTCCTTTTGCAAATAGAATTGGTGAATAACTCAAAAAGGTCATTGCAAAAGGAGGCAGACTCACAGTATTGCTAAGGAAAGTGTCAGTCTAACATAGTGAGCCTATTTCTACACAGAAGAATCACAGATATTTAAACCACCTAGGTAGTCATTGGCAATACAAGAGTGTCTTGCAGCCATACAACTGAGCTCTTGCACTTCAATGCTGCTGAGAAGGTTGGACTAGGGTACCAAAAATATTGAAGTTGTCTGCTTGCATAAGTTTGATCACTAATTCCAAATTCAAAGAATGACTCAATTAAGTGACAGCTCTCACATAGCACAGATGCCATCTCAAAAGTGTTCTGTATTGACACTGGGGCTCACAAAACTTCTGGAAGTTAAAAGATGACAAAACCTGATGGATAGTTTCAGCAGATATTTTATTTTAAATGTTTCTGACACTGCTGTAATTTCCTCTCAACTGACAAACACCCCACTGCAATTGCCATTACTCATTTTGACAGACATCACAATCTGATGCCTGAGTGAGTGAGGATGATATAAAACCATAGAGGAAAAGCAGTAATTCATTATTTGACAAACTTTTCAAATTATTTAACATCAACCTGTCAAGAGGCTTCGCAGATTTTAATTAATGTTGCTCTATCAATTTTCCTCTATCTTCACTTTGGCATGTGATTACATGAAGATTTTATCTTTGTCAGGACTCCTTCTGCCTTGGGACAAAACTGTTTCAAGTCCTGTGATATGATCTCCTTGGGGTCATTTCTATAGGAACATAAGGCATCTTCAGTCATCTTCCTTCTCTACTTTATGGACACACATGTATGGCTCACAGCTGAAAATATTTTATAATCTATTTGAAATCAGATTTATGACACAGGTGTCCTAAATCTGTCCCTATAGAATACAAGCACAGCTAAACAAGAAGCAAAATGGAAACCCCCAACAGGATGACTCAGGCTGAGCTCCCACATATCTGTTTTTCTACATTCACTATCCAACACAACACGTCAATGAGGTCCCTAAAGTAGATAAAGAATGTAAGACAGTTAAAGTTCACATTCTAGAACTTTGTTGAAGCAAGTTATTTGTCTAGCAGTCTCTGGGACACAGAATAACATGCACTGAATATTTCATAATTTTCCATAAAGGGCATATCTCTTCATGTCCTATGTTTCTTTTTCAACAAAAACAAGTGCTGTATTATAACAGCTGTAAAAAGTTCAGTGCTTCATTTTGGTACCTTCTTCTGAAAAAGCAAATACTATGTGCTAGTGTCAGATATTAAGATAATTATTTTATATCTGTGAAATATTTTTAATGTGCAAATCTTCAGAGCCATAAGACAGCCAGTCATCCTTTAACAAAAGGCCACACTGCAGGTGTTTATCAAGAATACTTACTAAATGTAATTTGTGAAAGAAATTCAAGATAAAGTAATAGTCCCAAAGAAAATATCAAAAATGAAAGTACTAATTGCATTTCCAGTCAGCTTTGTAGCACATATTAAGATTTTGTAATCTCTGCAAAAACAATAATGTAATAGTTTCAGGAATCTGAAGTTACAGCAAAGCACAAGTCTGTCAGCACTTACCCCCATCCCAACCCCACTATAGTCCCTACACATCCACCACCAAAGACTGTCTCTACAGGTACCCAGAACAGCCTCTTCTTTTTTCCAAGTTATGTTTTCCAGTTAGTAACACAGGCAGTTCCAAGAGCCAGTCTGCAGATTACAGAAAACAGGGAAGGGAAAAAACCAGCCTGAAGAGGCTGGGAAGATCTTAAAGCAAGGGTTGTCTACAGAGAACTCTCTTAATGCCTAAATCAGCCAGTCACTGCTGAGGACCCTGTATAGGCTTACAAGCAAGTAAAATGCAAATTAAACCCTCCATGTATTTCACTTTGCCAAAGTAAAGATGAGAAGAATGCATGACAACTCTCAAATGAGCTTTCTTTACATCTAACAATGAAGGCTTATTTCTCTCCTCACAACTGAGTGCCACAGCTTTCAGAATGCAAGTAAGTTCCCTGGTTCACTGCTAACAGTCCACAAAGTTTGAGAACATTAGACAAACAATATGCTAGTACAGCAAAACTCAAATATAAACATCATTTCCTCGCTATTTATTTGTTAGCTCAGTGATCCTAGGAAACAAAAATCAGCAAAGACAGCATGACAGACTTCAGGGAGAAATCTCCAAATTCTAGCCACATCCTAATGTATTTCTTTGGTTACTAACTGTATTGTTAGTAACCAAACAGACAAAAAACAGACTAAAACAGACAAATTGCTTTGAGAGCAAGTTCTATGCATAAATATCTCAAGTTCAAATAGGAAAGTTTTATAAAACAAGTTACCTTACCTTTGCAATAATTTCTGAAATATTCTTCAAGGATTGCTTGATAGGGTATTTGGCCATATCCCATTGGAACCTTGTTATATAGGTGACCAAGTCAACTAGAATTTTAAAGAACCTTGTTAAGATTGACAATAAAAAGACTACTGCACTATATTCTATATAGAACTGCTCTAACAGAAAAGAATTGTAACAGACTGGACCTTCCCATGTGTGGACCCTGTTGCTTAAGAAACTTGCAAACAAACAAGTTGTAAATTATCCATGACCTCTGCCTTCGGATATTGCTTTCACCACCTCTGTAGGCCGTAAAGGACATTTACTACCAAGTCAAGGATGGTTGGAGAACTACAGACAAGAGCAACTACTTTTTCTTCTGTGTGAAAAAGGGGTGGGAGAAGGGAAGGTTATGATGGCAAAAAAGGCAGTAATGACCACGTGGCTCCCCTGAAGTGACAGGTTTGTATAGCTATCTACAAAAGACACTACTCCAAGCCTTATCCACTCACACTGGCCTCTCTGGCATCAATACAAGTTGTGATACTTCTATTAAATGGCTCTGAAAATAAAATATTTGTTCAGAGAAAAGTGCAGCTCTTTACAGAAAGAAAATGCACACTGGCACCCAAGTCCTTCTCAGCAGGGCTGCCCTTGATCCATTCATGTCCCACCTGTATTGACATTGAGGGTTGCCCTGACCCAGGTGCCCCTTGTACTTGGCTTCCTTGTATCTCAGTAAGTTTCAGGATCATTGCCTTCCCTTCTACAGTTTTAGAATACATTAAGATATCATGGTTAACATGTTACCTCCATTGGCCAGAAGATTCTCCTGAACTTTATCTTTACTGTCTTCCAGCACATCAGCCATATATTGGGCCACCTTCTTTACAACACTGAAAATTGGAATATAAAGATAAAAATTTATTAAAAAAACAACAACAACAAAAAAAACCCTAAAAAACAACAAACAAAAAACAAAACTCCAAACCTGCCATTTGAGAAATACCATTCATAAAACTACTTTTAAATTGCCTGAGATTGGATCAAAAGTGACTGAATCAAACAAAGATGATGACTGCTCCACACCCAAACTTTCTGAGAGCACAAGCTAGGCTCAATATCTGAAGGAGACAAACTTCTCAGTATTCTACAACTTTATTTAAAATCTCTACTGCTGCTACCAGTTCTCAACAAGGTAAGGTTAGCTCCCTCACATTGTGTTGACTTCAAGAGTAACGTCACTATATTGCAAAATTTTTTTTTAAGTCTGTTGTACTTCCAAAATTCTAACCCCTTTCTAGAAACAGGTAGAGAGGTAGAAGTCAACAGTAATACAAACTAAACACCCTGGTAACCCTGACAATGCAATCTGACTCTCAAGACCTGCCTTCATATGTGAAAAGACATGTATATTATTCACACACACACATGCCAGGCCAAATAGTTTCCTTTTCTATTTAAAAATGTCTACTTAAGATTTCTCTCCTTGAAACAGAAGATGGCTCCATGATATTCTGGTCTGAAATTTTGCTACGTTTGCTCAAAATAATTTTCAAATGTCATTAGTTTCTTCAAAATGAATAGGTTTTGCATTTGAATATTAATACTTCTAAGTATTTCTATGGATTAGTAAACTAGATAGTTACTTTCTCAAAGTGTGTAAACAGTATTGCTACTGAAAGAACAAGCTTTTACTTCATTTCACCACTTCCTGTATCTATCTGGGTCAATTCTTAACAATTCTCCAGGAGCCAGCAGCACACAGCACTACTGTAGGGAGGACCATCATTCATCAATGCATAATGCTCCACTATTCCATAAGAAGTTCAGATTTTTTTTCTTTTTTCAATAAAAGATACTGTGAAAACCAGCATCTTAGCTTTCTTAAATCTGAGCTTTCTGACTGCCTGCAGAGGATCACTGTAATACAAAAAATGCTGAAAATAACCTGTGTATTATTAGGACTCAGCAAACCACATCATTATTCCAGTACTTTGTATCCTAGTAAAAATAAACTGTTACCTCTCCACAAACGCATCCAGCTTGGCCAGCTCATCTGACAAACCAACCAAAACATCCAGTGTGCCAACCTAGAAGCAAAGATCAAAATGCATTAGCAGATTTATATAAAAATAGAATGATAAAACCAGCTAACAGTAAAAACTACATCTCTCAACAAATATCTCTGCAGAACTACATAAAATGCTGGACTCAAGATTTCAGACATCTTGATTTACCAAAGTCACACTCTGTTTCACTTGTTAGATGCCAGGTCCCCCTTGAAGTACCACAGGATCAGATCTAACTCACTAGCTTGGTGCTCAGCTTCAGTTCTGCAATCCAGCCATCCAAAACATGTTAAAACAATGTCTACACTGTGAATTGGCTGCATTTGCCACAAGGTAGTTGCTTCAGCGTTTAACTCACTACTTTAGATCAAATGTGAAATTTCACTGATCAGGAATCTCAGCACTGGAGGCAACCTGCACATTGAAAACTTTGACAATACAAGAGTACTGCAGCAGTAAGACCAACAAGAGTCTAGGCTTTTTGCATCTTGGCTAATAAAATATCTAGCTTGTCTACAAGCGCTTGCTCTTTCTTCCCTTCTCTAGAAAACACTTCCCTAATCTCATGTATCTAGAGTACACATTTCTCACTGAAATATTACAGTGACATATTCATATGAATAAATATTTCATTTATTCACATAAATGAGTCTTCTGTCTAGCCAAGATACTATTAACATTTAGCATATTTGTAGCCTAGCATCTATTTTCCATATATCTGACCGACCACTCATATTCACATTAGTCTTTTTCTGTTTAACTTCGAAGCAGAAAGGAGCAGAATTACTTAAGAAACATCACACCAAATGACTTTCCATGCCCCACTTTCTTGTGGGCCACAAGCAGAATAAGGAAGGTAATTTTTACTAGTCATATATAAGCCTCAGGACAAGCAAGTCCTTAAGCAATGATACTGCTGTTCAGTGGAGAATAAACCACAGTTTAAATGAGTTTTAACTAAAGGATCTCACTGCTTAAACAGTTTCACCAGGTCTGCAGAAGCCAGACTATTTCCCACTGTATATAAGGTAAATTCAGCTTCTGCTCCTTTTAGGAAGCAGAGTAGAAACAAAACAAATTGTTTGCAACACTGATAGACCCCAACAGTTTTCAGCAATAACTCCTCTAAATGCTGCAGGCACCCTACAGTTTGAAAGCCATCCTGACTCATGTCCAAGGGTATCCTGAGAGGAGACACACATTTGTTCTAGTCCTTATTCTAACTCAGGGCAGTCCAAATGTGAATACAAGTTATGGCAGTTTGAAAATCTTAAAAGGCACACTGAAGCACTCTGTGCCCTGGGCTCATTCCTCAGCAGAGACAGGGAAAAGGCATTATGCCACCTGAACTTGATCCACTCTGTAGACAAAGACTGATGGCATTTTTCTCCTCATTTTTGTAAGCTCTGATGGGCTTTCACTACATTAAACTGAGCATTGAACAAATTCTTGTTCAAGAAACATTCAGGCGTCAGTAAAGACCTTTTCTAAATGAATACACCGGCTCATAACTTTTCCACATCCTGATGATTGTATTAAACCAAGACTACTTTCAAATTTTGTTACTGTTTTCTTCTCACTGAATAGTTCAAACAGTTTTTTTTCCATTTTTCACAACACATTGGCAGGTCACACTGGAATGCTTAGTCAGAGATAAACCACTGCTCTAACAGAAGAATGCTACTTCTGGATGGACAAAAGGCAGAGCAGCTCTTGGATCAACTCCTGTATTTTAATTTGAACCTTATCACTGTATCTCAGAGAAAAAGAGCAGACAATTCAGAAGGGGAATTTTTTTTTTAAACAGGCAAAACAAAACAGTCAAAGGAAACTCTCAATAATCAGATCACAAGTTCCTATTTTTCTTCTCCAAGTAACTGCTACCATCATGAGATCAAGACTACCATCCTCAAAAAAAAAAACTGCTTTATTTGCTGAAAGAACACAGTTGCTGAATCTTGAAAACTTACAGAGTGAACAACTAACTTAGAAGTCCAGAAAAAAAGATAACCCTTGTCTGAATTATTTCTTAGATCCACACATAAACATCAAGAGAAGTCAGCTGTTCTCTCTAAAACATCTGAAGGTTTTAGTCTAGAGAAATAAAGATGGTGCAAAACAAACACACTTCTTAAGACACGACACGGGCTTTACTTACCTTCAGGTCCGGAATATTGAACTTTGAATTAGTGGAAAGATTGTTATGTTTTGTAGTTGCTGCATGTAGCTTCTCCCATGTCTGTTGACAGGTCTTTTCCCCAGGCGCAGAAATCAGCCAAAACTCTGTCATTTTTGTGCCTTTATCTTGATAGTTGTTGACTCTGAGGATAAAGGCAAGATGCTAGCAGAAGGGAAGCCAAGGAAAGAAGGAAAAAAACCTGCCATTAATACAGCAGTCAAAGCTTTGCCTGAAGAAAAACATCTCATTCCATATTACTAAAGTGCAGTTCTAGTCACTGTAAGAGATTTTACCAGTAGTATCATGCTGTTTCAAATTATTTTTCCTATCTTCCAAATCACATTTACACAGTTGAAAAATATTTTTACACTGCCTATCCTGTATGTTAAAAAGGGCTGAGTTTGCAACATTAAAACCTTTCAAATGCAACTTCCTAGAAAGATAACAAGCAAACAATCTTAACTGAAAAGAAATCAAATGAAACAGGACCCACAATATATTTTCACAGCTATACACATTTTCCGGCATCTGTACAACAGACAACTTTTTCTAAAAACATCAAAAAAAATAAGAAAAACCAAACAAATTTCAACTCTGACATCTCTTTTTCAATCACTTTTCACATTAGGACAGTGTTTTAAAGTAAGTAAATGCCTAAAATTATTCAAATGCAGTGAAATCTAGTTTATTCTTTCAAGTAAAGAAGCTTCTCCTGACAGCTAAAAATTTCAACAAAAAGGAGAACACTTTCTAGTCTTGATATCTCTGTTATCACTGCAGACCATCAATAAGATTACACATACTGGCATTAGTCAAGAAAGTGTTGGTACTAAATACAAATGATGTTGGTTTCCTTTGCAGACAAACTCAGGAAGTTAAGAGGATACATGTTCTTTTGTCACTAAGAAGCAGAAACAGCTGGTTGAGAGTTACTGGAGGTTTTTAATAAGGGAATAAAGAACAAAATCAAAGTGCACCTTGACAGAATCTAAATGTCAATTTTGATATCTGCAACGTCTTCTGTAGCAGCTTTGAATGAGTAGAGACTAACCTACATTTCATGAGCACAGACTACAGCACTCAATTTTTTGAGGGAGAACAAATCAAATGTTGTATTTGTTAGAACTAGTATGTGGTAGCAAACTTTGCCCAAAACAACACACACATGGCCTTCATCTGTGTATTCATTCTAGGGGTAGCAAGTTATCAAGGGTGCTGAAATTCCAGGTAAGATATAGACCTGCCTGCTGCTTCTTTTGCTCAGCTACTCAGGAAGCCTAAAGCTGAAGTTTACCAGCCATTAAATCACTATCATGAAGCACAGCCTGGCATAGCAGCCATCCATCCCCTTGCACCTAAGGGGCCTCGTTTCCAGCAGGAGATGATAACACCCAGTTCCTGAGGCCCTTGGCAGCACACACTCAGTGACATCTGGCACTGCACCACCAGGCACAGCACAGCAGTGCACAAAATCAAAGGCAGACAATGCCAAGGCAGGTACAGGTAGCTGAGAAATCAGAATATTTACAAGACCAGACACACAACATCAGTTATCACCATGCTACAGGGCTTCTTTGTTTAGCACCAACTGCAGTATCTCACATAACAGGTCTCCACAGGAGGGCTATTAATTACTGATGATTTGGAACAAAACTAATTTTCCTCTTATTCAGACTACTATGATGCATTATCTTCCTTAATGAATGCCAGACTTGGCACAAGAGAGGTTTTCCTACACTCCACTGAACTCTGGCCCTACAAAAGGCACAGCCAAGGTTACAGTAAACTTCAGCTATGGAGGGAGACACCACTATAGCTGACACAAACTCTCAAAGTGTTGAATCTTTAAATTGTTTTTGTCTGGATTTGACTAGACTAGGACTAGAAATAGTTGTGGAATAAATGTGGATAAACAAACTAAGGGGCCACAGCAGCAACTTGCAAATATCCAAGTAAGAGACAGAAAAGCAATAACACAGAAATCCAGAATGCTACTCAGAAAGACATAGGGAACATTGCATTCTCATATTTTCCACAAACATCAATACCCTCTAAAGAGTATTTATACAATTTCCAGAAATGGCACAGAAGAAACAGTTGTAGCTCCCAGGAATCATTAAGTCACTGGACTTCCCTTCCTCCCTCACCATTTTTTTGTCTGTGTGGCTGGTTTCCCTGAAGCTCTGTTCCATTTCTAATAGTCATGGGAAGGAAGACAATTTCCCATTTCAGGTATAATGGAGGTATTATGAAATACACACAAGGGAACAAAAAGCTTGGTAGAAGAGCTTTAAGCGTTTTTTACATGAGGGGCCTTGAAACCAGAACAATGGAGAATACCAAACAAGAAGTGAAGAAAGGAGAAGTGCTACAGAAAAACAGATACAAATGCTGGTCAGACAAAAAATACATACAGACCGATTGCAAAATGAAAGCCAAGCAAATTAAAGAAAAGAACCACAGGATAAAGCAGGAAATAGCTAGTGTCCAAAATAAAACCAGGAATAAGCAGTAAGAATGGGTAGCTTATTCACACAACGTACCTCTATGACCAGGACTTTTTTTGTAAAGTACACTGGTTCATCCCTATGTTACTAGGGAAATGGATTTCCAAAGAACAATCTTTCATGCAGTATACTACAATCTAAAATAAAACTTATGAACAAGTGTTTTCAGTGCTGTACCCCAGAAAAAGAAACAGCGACGTTGTAACAGAATCTCAACTACAGCACTGCATTAAAAAAAACCAAAACAAAACAAAAAAACAGGGCAAGGGGCAGGGGACAATTGCTTCTATTTAGCTCAACAGGAAACCTCAATTTACTGATGCGGCTCAGCACTAAGTCCCTCGAGTGTCACTTCTTCCAGCTCGTTTTCAGAAGCCACTTCTGCTGCTTGGCCCCCACGTTCCCCAGGCAGAAGCGGCCCCAACGAGGCAGCCGGGGAGATCGCGCCGTGGGGAGTCCCCGCGCTTGTGCGGAGGCGCCCTGGGCCAGGCGCCGGGAGCGGGGGGCGCTGCCCTCGCTCCCCACGGAGCTCCCGCAGCCCGGCAGCCGCCGGCTCGGGCTCCCCGGCCCGCGCTGCCCTTCGCCCTCCCCGAGGTGAGCCCCCCGCAGCGGCGGAGCGGCGGCCCCGAGGCCCGGCGCAGCCCCCGGGAGCCGCGGTACCGCCGGGCCCGGCCGGCGCTGCCCTTCGTGCCAGGCCCTGCGCAGCCCGGCGCCGGGCGAGGCCGTGCACCGGGGGAGGCCGGGGCGCTGCGGCAGCCGCTCGGGGTAGCCCAGACACTCGTCCTTCCTTGCTTCCATCCACCGTGCGGTCCGTCCTGCCCCGCCCTGCCCGCTCCCGGCCCGGCCCCGCCGTTACCGTCACTGCTCCATCCCCGGCGCCGCCGCCCGCTCACCCGCCGCCGGGTCACGTGACCCGCGGTCAGCTGACGCCGCCGCAGCGCCGGGCGCGAGGGGCGGGGGGAGGCGCTGCGCCGCAGCTGCGCAGCGACCGCCGCGGGCCGCGGGGCCGCGGGTTCGGGGCCGGCCGGCGGCGTCGCCGCGCTCCTGCGTGCCCCGCTGCCGTCACGGGCACCGACTGCCTCAGGGCCCGGCAGCTTGATTAGGGAACTGGTGTGAAAACCACATCTAGCTCAGGGCGGCCCTGTGCCAAGAAGGCTTTCGATTCTGCCCTTCGGACAGAGAGGATGGTCGGGTTTGAAAGAGGATGTGTTTGTTCTTTGTGCGGCCAGTAGATTTGCCTCATATTACAGAAACATAGGGTCAAGGAAACATTTAGACTGGAAAAGACCTGTAGGACAGCACCATGTAAACCAGGCTCTGCCACTGAGGCCGCATCCAGTCTATCTTTAAGCGCTTCTTTGGATGGCGACTCCACCACCTGCCTGGGCATGGGCAATCCATTCCAGTACTTAATCGCTCCTCCAGTGAAGAAGTTCCTCTTGATGTCCAACCTAAACCTCCCCTGGCACAGTTTGAGGCCATGTCCTCTTATTCCACTGCCTGTTACCTGGGGAAGAGCCCGAGCCCCGGCCCCGCCGCCTCTCAGGGCTCTGCAGGGAGCGGGGCGGTCCCGGCCGAGCCTCCTTTGCCCAGGCTGAGCTCCCCCAGCCCCGCAGCCGCTCCTGCAGGACTCGTGCTCCGGCCCCTTCCCAGCTCCCTCTCCTCCTCTGGACTGCTCCAGCTCCTGAATGGCCTTCCTGAGCTGCGGGGCCCGGAGCTGGCCGCAGTGCTCGAGATGTGTCCTCACGAGTGCCCAGTAGAGGGGCAAAGACCAGCTTTGGGAAACCACACAGGGCTGGCAGAGTGTACTTCAGGGGTCACAGCTATGGGAACGTGTGCTGAAGTGCTTTACTGCTGTCAGTCTGCAGTGAAGGGCTTGAGGAAAGAGGAGGCTTGCATGCAGGTGGCAGTGGAGAAACATGCACTTGAGAAGAAACTGTCGCTGTTTTATTTTGGCACCTAACCCCATTTTTCTTAGCTCAGAGTAGAAATGCTGAGTGAAAAAGAGCAGATTGTAAATTGCTCTATTGCTAGCTAAGTTGTGTGAAATTGCCTGTCATTGTAATTCACAACATTATCTGAAGAAAGCAGAAACTGTACACAAAAGGCAAACTATTTTGGTTTGCTGGTTTTAGGGAAACAAATAGTTTGTTCCTATTGCATTGTTTGGTTTGTTTTTGTTTTTTTTTTTCCAAATAAGCAAGACTTGGAACCATTATGTAGCTGTGGGTGGCTTGTGAGGAACTGCAGCAGAGAGAAGGCACACATGTGACCAGAGATATCAGAAAGATGACTTCATGCAGTTCCAACCCAGCAAAGGATGCAGCTTTGTGACTCTGGGAGCAACTTCAGGCGTCTAGTCCTGTGCTCTTCTGCCTTTAAGTATTTAAAGATGCAGCAGCTCCAAACTGTGCTTAGTCAAAGTATGAATGTTGTTAAACAAGACCTGATCTGACAGATCAGTTTTCCTTCATTTATGTTGTCCTTCAATCACCAGAGGCTGCTGAAAATGTTCCCATTGCCAATCTGTCCACAGCCCTTCAAAATGTGCTTACCATCCTCCTACTGGTACAATTTTTTTAGAGAGGCTTTATATCGGTATAAAAAGACTTACCCTAAACTAACACAGTAAAATAGAAACTTGCCTAGCTTAAAAGTGGGCAAACTTATTTTTAAATCCCAAACTAAGAATTGCAGCAAGAATAATTTCTTAATGGATGCATTATTGAGTTTTCAATGAAAAAGCCTATAAAACTTCACAATAGGCACATTTTTGCATTAGTATTACAAGCCATTTCCTCAAAATGTGGCAATATATGCCATATGCAAACACTAATCAGCAAATGCGACACATTATCTGTGTTATTTTTGGAACAAGATAAGATTTTTTTGAGTGATCCATAGCTCCAAGCTATCAGACGGAAACTTGGCATCAACCTCTATAAATAAACAGAGCGGTTAGTAAATGATACTCAAAGTCTTTAAAAGACGAATAACAAGCATTTCTAACCTGCAAAATGACAACATGCTTGTAAAACTGCAGGAGGGGATTCTGAAGATGAGGACTTATGATCTGCTACTTAAAGTCCACTGCCTAATGTGGTTAGTTTCATAATGATATTTGCCTTTTGATTAACTGATATCAATGAGATACAAAGCAGGGCTGTAAGCAATCTATATAATTCTTCCTAGAAGGCAAAAAAAAAGAAAAAGTGATTAGCACAAAATCAAACAACCAGGATATTAGCTCCTGTGGAATAAATGCAGAGTACCATATTGCAGTGAGCTGCAATATGGTCATTAAGTGAGCTATTGGTGAGAAAACCAAGCCAGATGTGCAATCATTATAAATGCTGTTAGGGAGAAATCTGTAAATAGTAGCATTTAAAACCACAGCTGCTACAATAGAAGTGGCTATATGGTAGATTAAACAGATATGTTCAATAATATTTTTATAATATTTCCCTGTACTATTACACCATGTAGTCTGACAGAGATATTTGTATGAAGAGTCTGAAACCTGAAAAAAAAATAGTACATATGCTTTTTTTTTTTATGTCTTGAGAAATCTATTTGTTAAAATTTCATTCAGGGAGGAGGGAACTGTTGTGTGTCGTTTTGACTGCAATTATTTTCTGTTGTACTTTTTGAAAAATATCTTTAAATATTTGCATAGATGTTTTGTTCTATAATAAAAACATATGTCTAAAATTACTGTGGGTCAAGTCTCTGTGTAGGCCTGTATTCAGCTTTGAATATCTGAATGATTCATTTTTGTTGAATACTCCTGTTATGCACAGGCTAAACAGAGATTGACTTGAGTGTGCACTGGGCTGCACAGAAGTATTTGAGATAAATCTATTTAGGATTGAGAACGCTTACCTGTGAGTTAGCAAGAAATGATGGGGGCAGGGCTGCCCTTAGACATGATCTTTTACCAGCTGCATGAAGTAGTTGCTCTTTTAGATTTCTAGAGTGAAAATTAGAACACATGAGATAGGTTATGAAAGTAGCTGCTGCTGTTTGAAAATCCTGGTGATGAAAGTAACCCTACTTGGGGTTAGGAGGGTCCCACAGGATTTACATGACCCCAAGCATTGTGTGCTGCACCAGGCAGCAATGGGGAGTCCCCAGTGAGGGAACCCACGGCAGCTGTGCAGGAGCCTTGGCCAAAAAGCCAACTGCAGGCTGCTGCCAGGAGCCGTCCAAGGGCTCTGTCCTGCAGAAACCCTCTCAGCTGTGAGTCAGGACTGACATTCCACATTCCCTCACAGCAATAGATGGCTTCAGAATGAACATGGTGATAAGATTTTAGCTTTTCATTCTCAAGTGATGCGTCTTGACATCTCTGGTTATTTCTGAGGGAAATACAGATTTTATTTGAATTCTGATTATCCACCCATTCTAAAGTTATTTGATTTTTAGCCAAATTTTCTCCAATAATTATTGTAGAGCTGTGTGTTCTTCTTTGATATGTGGACATATACAACAGAGATCATCAGAGATGGTACAGATTTCCCTTGCTTTTTGGTGTCCTCTGAGGCTTCTACAATATTATACTGAAAATTGACAAACTGACAAACTGACTTGCTGAAGACAATGGAAATATTATAATCTGTTTTAACATGATCATAACTTTTTATTATTATTTTTATTAATATGTCAGTGTGATTTTTTTTCTGATAATAGAGGTGGTAAAATAAGGATTCTATACATTTTGCAGGACTAAAGCCCTAAAAATGCAAAGTTATAATTTTAAAGCTGAAAAATATCTGTCGATCAAAAGATAGGGAAGGATAATGTTGCTTTTCTTATATCCCAGTATCATGTTGTGCAATATTCACATATCTGAAAAATAAATACAATTAAGTAAGGTCATAATATGTGTAATGTGGGTAATATGGGTAAACTGCAGTATAAGACTCCATCCTGCAGCCTCCATCAGTTTGGCTGATATGAGAATGAGAGAAAAAATACTTTTGTTTTCCAAAAGCTATTCAAAGAAAGCAGACAAAAAAAAAATATTAATTTGTTATTTATTTTTCCTGGACTGCTCTTTTGAAAGCATTTTAATAAAAAATACCTATCAAAGGACACTGCACTTTAATCTTTCTTGATGTTGTCTGGGAGACACAAGCCTTAAGATTGAACTGTATGTCTTTGAAAAAAGATGTTTGCAAACTGTAGAATTTTTTTTTTCTTCAGGTAAGCTTTGTGCCGGAGACAGAATATCACTTCCCTAGCTGCTTCTGTGTTTTAAAACTTCATCCCTGACTTTCAGCTTCAGTTCAAGTACTTGAGGCAGATAATAAATCTGAATTTTACAAAGTTTTTTAAATTCTTAAATTGACATTACCACAATTAACACTGAAGTCACCATTTATATGTATTTATGCATATGAGCATTTAATTATTCTATACAATGTGGGCAGCGTGTTAGGACAGGTGCAGAAAGATTTAAACCATCATGCCTGAAAAGCTGTGGGGCAGGCTGTACTCTGACAGAGTTGAAATCCATGTCCAAAGCTTTGTTCCAAATCAAGCTGAGGGAAGCTACAAACAGCATTTGTGATCCCAGCTCATGCTCCACATGGGCAGCATTGACCACCACCTCCCTCATTCCAAACAGGCCATGTCGGAGTCCAGGACATCCCTCTGGCTGCCCTGGCTGTTTCCAGACCCTGGCAGCAGGCTCGGAGACCCTGGCATGAAGTTAAAAACAGCTCTGGCTTTGATTTTATCTTGTGGAAAGAACTGCCAACCTTGTATGAGGAATTACAAGCACTTGGGTTTTAGTAGTGTGGTAGTTGACTTAACACAGGGTGAAAAAGTAGAATTTTGGGGTTCTTAGAATGGGGTTCAAAAGGGACAAGATGGAGGGATTTGGGCATGTCCTAGCCGCCTTCTTGTTCTTCTTGTCCTCCATGTCTTGGTGTGATGTTGATACTTTTCTATTGGTTTAAGGTAGAGACATGCTGTCCAACACAGATGATAGGTAATGGCATAATATTGTAAACTTAGTACATGTAGTTTTGAGTATAAAATGTAAACGCTGCCGGAGGCAGCACACAGAATGCCATGGCCAACCTGCTAGACAGACCTCAGCAGGTCAGAGAAAGAATGTTACAGATAAGGAAAAATAAACAACCTTAAGAAGCTAATCCTATGCATTTCAGACTCCTTTGGCTGCACAAGCTAAGAAACAAGGACTTTTACAATCTTGGGGTCCTCCTAACACCCAGACCCCAAGAAGGACAGAGTTCTCAAATACTCTACTGTTATTTGGGAGAGCGCTTGTTTATAGAAGGGGGCACTGGGAAGCTCGGTATTGCCATGGGTCTGTGTTTCAGAGCCTCTCACTTAGAGTTCTGTTATAGAGACAAGCTGATGGGACCTTCTTGTGGGGCTTCTAACTCCAGGCTTTTGTTGATCAGAAGGGGCTGGGAAGTCTGTAGCTCTGTACAGTGTGCAACCCTTGGGGACACGTTCAGCCCCGTGGTTGCAGAGCGCTTCCATCCACATCCTGCTGCATCCAGATCTGATGTTAGTCCCATTCTCAAATAGTCCAAAGTCAGGCAGTTCCCTCTTTGTCCAATACACCTGTATCTCCAGCAGAGCCAAGCTGGCTGGGCTCAGGCAGCAGAACTCTGCAGGATGCACAGCAGAGCAGTGCACAGTTACTAATCTGTACAGTGGAAGAAATCTCAAAGTCCAGAGGGGTCTGTCAGCAGAATGGTTGGATGCTTTGGGAGCTGGGCGAGAAGCCATGAATAAGATGTTGGGACACCAGTGGTGCCAGGTAGCACTTCACTGGAGTTAAATGCCTGAACCCTTCTGTGAACCTACACTGAATTACAATTCCATTTAGGTAATTTAATTATCATAGAGTAGGATTTAAATGAGTTATATGGCTGTATATTCTGAAAAATTGAAACCCTATATAATCACATCAGTAATAGCAGAAATGGGTTGGCAATTTATGTTTTACGACAGATTCAGAAGATACGAGTGACAATAAAGTACCAACTGTTATAACTTGCCACCCAGCTCTAGAAGCACTCATTCAGCCTAGCAGGATGAATGTCCCTTATGCCTTTGTAGATGACACATTAGAACACAGAAGTTGCTGACTAAAGAAGACACAATACAGACTACCACTGCAGTAGTTTTGACAGGAAAAGCAAAATCCCTGTATTGCTACCGTATAACTGTCCTAGACAGTTTTCCTTTAAAATTATTTTTTAAAAACTAATTTGAGTAATTCATTGTATTCTCATAAATTCTCAGTTTCCTCTAATTTAAATCCTTTGGTTATAATCCTGGCCAAATATTTTCCTCATCACAGCATTATGTTACAAAATGTTTTAAGGCATATTTTGATAATTAACTGCTTGATATCAGATTGCAAAGACAGTTTATAATGTCATCATCTCCCTTCTGTGTTCTTGTCTGCTGGTCCTGCCCGACATAACCTCCCCTATTGACCAGCAGGAGCAATCTGCAACCACATAGTGGACTCATGTGGCTGGAAAACAACCTTTTTCCATCCCCTTGGTTATTTTTCAGTGAATCAGTTCTTTAACCTAATCTACTTGGTAGCTGTAAGTGTGCCCGTGCTTGAAGGACAGAGCTGGTGGGAGAGCAAGAGGCTGATCGTGCAGCACTTGCACTGAATCCTGTCATCACATAAATAAAATTATGTACATGTTTATGGTTTATATGATGTTATATGTTTCTTTTGCTAACTACAACAATAACATCTCCTACACACAGAATTAATCATGTAAATTTTGTCTTTACTTCAAATTTCTGATAGAGGGCAATGTTAGAACAGCTTATCTTCTGTCCTTGTTTTTCACAGTCTATAAACGATGGTATGTCTGGCTCTTCACAGACGTGCAGCAGAGCTAATAATTCACTCAAGGTTCCTGGGAGCTGAAGTCTCATTTTTTCACACATACCTCCAAGGCAACCACATGCACTTTGTGACACTTATCAATGCCAGTTTATTTTTAATTTGCCAAAAGGGCGGTGATTTACCTGCTGGTAAATTTAGATCTTTGAATATATTCCCCATTTCTTTACCAAAATGAAATGATCTCACAGGAGGCATTGAAGTTTATGGTAGCACTTCTTATTTATGAGGATAAGTGATCACCAGCAGTGGCATTTTGGATATTTTATCTTTGAGTCTATTCTACAAGTGTATCCCAAAGTTCAGACAAGGAGTACATTTTATTCTGTCTGACACCTGGAATGAAGAAACACAATAAACATTTTTCAGTTAATTCCATCACATCCCTTTCATCTTTTTGCCTTTTGTTTTTTTCTGGAGCTAAAAATGTTGAAAGTCTCTCTTTTTAGCAGGCTCTTCTGGAGTTGGGCTAAATAACGTACTAGATTCTTCCATGTCGAATTCCTTTCAATCACATTTGTTCTGCTTGGGTGGATTAATAATGAGATCAACAGAGTTTCAATAAAACAATGAAGATAGACATGAACTTGCACTGAATTCCCTGGATTTGGAAAATACACTGTGAAACAGCACCTTCTTAAGATAAGGCATGCATTGAGAACAAAAGGGATACCTGGAAACACTTGTTTCATGTATTTGAGACAGCAGTAAGATACAGAGGCACCTTTTCTTGCCTAAAGCACAACTTGGATGGCAAAAACCCAAATTTGGTAGATAGAGTTCCAAGTTTCATGTAAGGTAATGCCTAACACATTGCAGGTGAGATAGGACATGTAAAAGTGTGAATAATAATAAATTACAACAACAGCAATGATAGCTTTCCAACACTACTTTCACTCTTAAATCTCAAATATATATCTCTCATATATTTTTATTTTATGGATGAGGAGAATGAAACATTAGGAAGGGATCTGACTTGCTCCCATTCAAGCAGTGTTTGAGTGAAGATTGAGCCCCTAGCACATGGTCAGAATGGCCCCACTGTGGAAACTGCTATCTTCTCCAGGCTGTCTTTTCTCATCAACAGAAATCTAGATTTGTACTTGAGAATGCACCTCTACTAATAGGACTGCCAGTTCTTACCACGCAAAGGCTGGCTGAAAGGATGCACTTCCCAGTAAGGAAAATGCACAGGAGAGTTTCGAAAAGGACTGCAGAAGCTGAAATGCTGCAGTTCAACTTGGAATCATTATATTTGAAACCAGCTTTCTAAATACTGTATTTTTACCTGTGTTTCAGGTAAAAATATATTTAAGGTCATAATTGCCAAAGGAAAGAAATGGCCTTCTCTGGCTATGACAGAGGGGAAGGTCATCTAGATGGACAGCAATTCATGGCAAATCTTATTACTTCACATTATATATATATATATATATATATATTTAAAGAGATATTTTGGCAGACAATGCTTCCGGAATGCAGACCATGTGCTGCTCACAGAAGTGCTTGGTGGATCACTTCCCTTCCTGTGCAACTGAATATGATCCCTATGCTAACTTCAGCTACTGTTTTGGTTTATAACTATTATTGGGATAGTAACTACTTTTTTTTTTTTTTTTACTTTCTTTAAGTATGTTTTTCATGTTTTATTTCTTCTTTGAGCCAGTTAACTGATCTTGACTTCTTCACTCTCATGTTCTTTTCTTGTCACTGTATTTTTCCTATATGCCCATTCTTCCTCACGTTTTGCACACTGATCCCCTCCACAAACCCTACAGGGCAATGTCCTGCAAGTGAGGGACCACTATAATTGCTGTGATGTGGTAGCCATGATTTGGAGTTTCTGTCACCCCTCTTCTTTAATGACAACAGCTCCTGGGATCTTTTGGCCCAGAGGCTTGCAGGTTTCCAGGCTACTGTAAGCAAGAGTTTATTCTGATCTGATCTTCTAGTTGCACCACTGGGGTTTGAGGTATTGTTAATACCTGGAATTATGCTATAGTCATGAGAACACAGTGCATTGGGAAAGCCTGGATGTGTCTTTAATGCATGCCCAGACAAAATGCCGCAGTTGTGGGACCCACACTTAGCAGCGCAGCTCTGCAGGATGGAGCAGGTTGCTCAGAGAAGTTGTGGATGCCCTTTCCTGAAAGTTCAAGACTAGGCTGCATGGGGCTTTGAACAACCTGTTTGAGTGAAAGGTGTCTCTGCCTATGGCACGGGGTTGAAACTAAGTGATCATTAATGTCCCTTCTAACCCAAATCATCCAGTGATTCTCTGATTTCATTTCTGTCTCCATGGTGAAGTAGATCTCGTGTCAGTGTGAAGGATACACAGCTGAGCAAGGGCTAGCTGGCAGAAAGAGTAGATGTCATTTCTGGGCTTCATTGCTCTGCACCAAAATAGTGATAGTAATGTACAATCTGCTTCATGTCAGCTACAAAAACTACAAAATAAGTAATTTTTAAAAATCCCTTATGATTACATTGTATTGATATTTGCTCCTTTCTGATGTCACCAACAATCCCCACCTTTGAGTTTTTTCTACACAGCCCATGATTTTTTCTTTTAATGAACATGCAGTAACTGGGCAAAAAACAGTGTAATATTGTATGCTCTTCCAGTCCCTGTTGCAAGCATTTTGACACCGCCTCTGTCTCAGTACATTTGCAGAGACCTTTTGCCTTGGTAGCTTGCACATCCCATTGGTCTTAATGGCACACAGCCAGTCTGATGGATTAATCCAGACTGTGACAACTGATAAGAGCTAGTGATTGCAGGGAATCCAGGGTATTGGAGATCTAATACTTGATATGTCCTTTGCTGAGCTGGAGATGTGCACAGACTGCTGGATATTTCTGCTAGTGTGATTGTATTTTAAATTTGACTTCTAAGTACTCAAAGTAGGCTATTTTTAAAGAGTTATATATATTTAAATAGGTTTCTTTAAAGTGCCCATGTATGGAAAGGAAGTGTGCAGGGCTAATTATGGTTGAGCACTAGCCTCATGTATCCAAGATCATAACATACCTGTAATCTAACCCATGTCTCGTATTTTTAAGGGCAGCAAACACAGGCTCCTGGGAGCTTCCACCTCCCATCCAATCACTAGGTAGTTAATTTTCCACATTTTACACCTCTGTCATTTTCATTTTCAAATCCTTAATGAATTTATACAAAACATAGAATACACAGATGGGTGAGATACTCCTTAAAAGAAAAGCCACTGCCACCAAGGCCTCTAATTATTACAAAGTCATGCTGTTTTTAATGCAACATTCATGTGTATGTCACACCAGCTGTTTTGCTGGATTAGCCACATGACTCACATAGTATTTATATTCTGTTCCTGACAGTATTCAGCAGAGGAAGAGGCAAGAAATATCCTAATCATGATTAGGTGAGGATTGGGGTAAACAATAACTGATTTCAAAATTTCAATGTGTTGCAACTCTGAACACTGGTGTTGGTGTTCATGCCCTTACCAACTCCTACAGAGTCCTAGCCATTGGTAATATCTATCAGCTGGAGTCCCACAGTTCAACTGTCTCTCATGAGAAAGAACCTAACTTCATGTCACTCCTAAATGGGTCACATTTTGATTTCTTCAACTCTCCATTCCTCCTTTTATCAGGAGAGAGACTAGAAATCCACACTATGCATTTTCTGTATTGTCATTATCTGATGCATTTCTGTTACTCATGTTTCTGTGCTTAAGCAGACTTTTCCATCTTCAGGCTTATCCACCCTGTTGTTAAGGAATTAGAGTGTGAAATTGAAGGTCAATAATATTTTGCACAAACTTTTTGTGCAGCTACACCTTCTCTGCACTTGGAGGGCTTTTAAAAATGTGTTCCAGATTGCTTCTACTGCATACTGAGAGCACGTTGTGAAGGTGCCAGCTTACTCCCCACAGCTCAGATCCTTTCCCACTATCCCTCAAGAAGCAGGGCAGATGTGCTGAGCCAGGTGCAATGCACAGCAAAACCATCTGGGCAGGACAGCCGTGCCCCCTGGCAAGCTCCACTGCTACCCCTGTGCAAGCAGCCTCTCCGGAAGCTTGCTGATGACCTCCCCCAAAGCCTCCTTTAAGCCCCTCTGACTCTATTGTTCCTGAAATAGGGTGAAGTGCTGTCATTGTGTGCACAGACATGGCTGGACACAGTGCAAAGGAAAGGGCAGAGAGTGTTGTAGGTAAATAACTTGGCTGCAATTTCACAAATTCTGCATAATATGGAAGATTAAAGTTATTAAAAAAAAAGAAGTAGAAAAAAAATCAGATTAAAAAAAAAGGGGAAGAAGAAATGTCACTCCATTTTTCATGTCTGTATTCACTGTGAAGTCACAAATGTTTCAGTGCTCTGATTCAAGGAGAATTTTGTCATATGGGTGAGTTTGGAGGTAATCTTGGTATAATTCTTTAGCTTTTAGAGCAATAGTATGCCCCAGGTGTAGCTCTATAGAGCTGTCAGTTTTATTTGGGTGGGTTTTTTTGTTTGTTTTGTTGGGTTTTTTTAATATACAGAATATCTGCACATTTGAGCTACAAGAGCAATGTAGAAATAATTTATTTCTGTAGGGACTTTTCCCTTAAAGGCAAAGGAAAAGCTCACAGCTTAAAAGGTCTCCCAGGCTCTGTGGAGGGCTGGCAGGAGTTTCTGAGTGAAGGCCAAAAATATGTTCTTGCAGCAGTGTTTCCAAACTGATGGCACTACAACAGAGGCAGCTCCACCAGAGACAAATCAAGCAAACCCACGCTTTGGCAGGATGGGAAGTTCTGCCTGCCTAGATGTAAGGGTAGCTGTCATCTTTTCAGTTTTATTTGTCTTTGCCTAAGGCACTAGGAGGAATTATGTTCGTATGGTAAATAAAAATAGTCCAGGTAAAAATATCCTGGGTCTTTATCCTCTCACTTTTATCTTTCCCAAGAGTTATCTGCATCACTTGGGAAAGCTGATACTCTCTGAACACAGCACAAGCCCTATATAGTGATGGGTGCTGTAACTAATTACTGGTTAGTTACAAGTGCTGAAAAGAGCAAAGAAGAAGACAGACCCCCTGAACTTTCCACTGTTTTTGTCTTGCTTTAGCTGCCATGGGCTTAGCACTCCTTTCAGCTAGGGCCAAGAAGAGGTTTCAAATGACTGGTGCAAATGGACTAAAATTTCAGGGTAGCTACATGCCTGGGAGGACATTCTCTTCTACCTAGCTAATTCCCAAAATATAATCAGCAGGCATTGGCTGAGATGAGGGAGCCTCTCACTTGTACAGTGCCTTACTCTGCTGGTTGACCTAGTTGCTGATGCAGGGAGTTATACACAATGCCAAGCCTGTTAAGTGACTGCAGATTTCTTTGCACAAACAAGCAAACAAGAAATTAAAGCTTCAGCAATGCTGATAAGCTTGTAGGGGCACTTAGGGCTTGTTTGTTTGGTTTGGGATTCAGTTTGGCCTTTCTTTGAACTCAGCTAAGATGGAAAGCTGTAGTAAGCTTCAGTGCAGCACACGAGACCAGAGGTGGCCAGAGGTGACCGCAGCTCCCTGGCCATTTGGGGCTTGCAATAGCATACACAGCATCAGTCCTGCTCCGTGTGCCATGTTCCCCAACGCCCTGGAAGTGTTTGCTCTGTCATGCTGGTGTCGAAGAGATAAAAGGAGAGACTGAAACCATCTGTGCTATTACACACCCTATTCAAAGGTGTCTCAGAGCTTCTGGAGACGAGCAGCGCCAGTGACGTTTCCATGCCTGCTTACCCATGATTATCATATCACTGAACATTAGAGAGACTTTGAGGAACTTCCAAGGGGCCTGAATTGCAGTGGAAAAGTGTGTAGCAATTTGTGCACAGTAGCTCGGTAAGGACTACATCATCCTTAAGGATCATTTAACTGCTGGTCTAAATCCTAAAAGCACAAAATATGGAAATGCAAATATAGTTAGTACTAGCCAACTAGCCACATATATATTTTATTTAGATATATTTTTATATATATAATAGATATATTTATTCATATATAGATATATTTCTTTTATAAATTTATATATTTATTTTTTTATATTTAAATGCCATGTATATGTTCTGGGTTAACAGTTAAAAATAATTGCAGTCATTTTAGAAAATTTTTTTTATTAATAAAACTTTGTTTTTAGTAGCAGGCATTTAGCACCACAAAGTGTAGTAGATTATGGTAATACATGATGATGGTGGAGAAGTGAGTCTTGCTCCTGTAGGAAGCCCTTATCCCTGTAACACAGATATTCAGGAACTGTTTTTATGTTCTACTTTGAAAGACTATTTGTGAACACTTTAAGAACTGAAGACAGGATTTATGATGCACAGAGATAAGACAGTTCTTTGCTTAGTTGTATTGTTGCTCAAAGAGCCAGACACTTTACTGGGTCATTTGTTCCTCTGACCTTTTTCAGAATATTTTCATCAGGTATTTTTCTTATTTTTAATATGTCTTCAGGCAGGGAGAAGTGACCTCATAATTTTGTTTTATTAAAAAGAAGGACCATGAATTTTCCTTCTCATTTTGACTGTATCTATGTAGAAGACTACAACTCATGGATAACATTCAGGACTGTGATGCTTTAGATGTGTAACTGCAATAAGCTGAAGGTAAATGAAGCTGATCTGCATATAAAATATTCTCTTAATGAAAAAGCATACAAAGGTAGACAGATCCTGAAGTCACAACTACATTTTTAAGATCCTAATGATGATCACAGACTCTTTCAGCAACATTTTTGTGAGACATGAATGGTCAAGAAACCATTCTTCCTGCTAAAGATAAAAATGTGGAAAGAATCTTCTCATCACCAGCAGCACAAAGGACCCCCCTCAGAACTGCTTTTAATTTATAACATATTACACTGCATAAACATTAATGGTCCACATGTGCTAGAGCCAAACCTTCTGAACCAGATCCAACAACCGCAGGCGTTCCCGTGGTAGTGTCTCCACCAGCTTCTAAGCAGGCTTCTTGAGCAGCTCCACCATGCTGGCTCTTGTTCAGAGCCTGAGGCCTAAACTCAGTCCCACAGACCTTCTTTTCCTACACAGCTAATTACTGTTCTCTCATACCTTTGCTACACAATTGCACAACCACAGCTAAGGTTTGCACTCTCCTTGACAGCGCTGTCAACAAAAGGTCTCTTTTGCACAGGTTTTGGCCTTCTGGACCAAATCCTATTTTAATAGTGCTGATGTATCTGAAGATTCTGTAAAATTACTCTGCTGAATTTGGGCAACTAGGATCACCTATGCTAGAGTATGATTTTTTTAATGTTTCTTTTACTTTAGGAGCACAGGTATTGCCACTAAGTGTATTTGCAAACTTTCCTGGCTGATATTTTTCTCCCAGTGAGCTGTAATTCTCACCTAACTGAAGGGACAGATCTGTGTTTTCAGAAGTCTGGACAGCTTATATGCCATGTTTAGGACTTCTTAACTTAAATCATTGAAAAAGAGAAATTTAAATGTTTCTAGTGTCATCACATCCAACTGTAATTTCAGGTTGACTTTGATCTTTCCCAGACTCCCAAAATACAATGTATTGGATTGAAACTTGGTGTACTTCTTTCCAAAGAGCCCTCCTGGTGATGAGAGGATATGAAGCTAAAATAAATAAAATAAAGTAAATGCTAAGTCATTTTCTGCTTCATATTTTATCCCCTAAAATACTGCATATAATTTGGTTGATTTTGCAATTACTGTAGTGGATACTAAGCACTGGGAAATGGGGATGTATTACTATTTAAATAATGTTATTTCTTATAGTGTACCAACATATCAACCTTCAAGCATATTACTGACAAGGAGCCTCTGTAACTAGCAGCTCCTCATCTCACAGCTTAGTTGCTTCAGTTAGTGCTATGACTGCCATTACAGTGACACTTTCAGAGCATCAGTCAAGCACATTAATGCAGCTTTAAGTACTGATACAGTTACTCTAACAGTATATAAGCCTCACTGTACCAGCCAGTTAATTCTTTGTGGGCATTTATGTTTATGAATTAACCCACAGCCCAAAATCACTTACCCTTTAATAAAGTTTGTTGTTTTATCTGTCTGTATCATACCCTATACAAGCCTTTGAAAATTTATTCCTCATAGGTTTAGAAGTCATCACTTCCACTATATTATTAAGAAAACCTGAACTTCTTATCTGAGGTTTGGATTGAATTTTTCATTTTTATCTTCCCCTACAGGTTCTTTGGAATATCAGGTCTCTGATCTGCCTGCAAACCCCAAGCAGTTAAATAGTACTTTGGGCAGTTTTCTACTTAAGGGCATGATTTCAGATTGCTTGCTATGATAGCCTTGCAGTACCAGTTGTTATCTGGCATGGGTAAGTATTTAACTTTGTATTTTCATTGGAATCACACTCTGTTCATGAGTACTGGAAGCTTACCATATCATTTGTATTCTCTGTGGTATTTTGAAAAATATCAGCTTAATCATTATGATACAAGGAAAATAGGTGCCTCCCAAATTTGTCTCCAGTTTTCCTCCTCTTAGGGCATGCAAACTATGTGAAAACTTCATTCTGGCTTGGCACAAAAGCAGTTCCACATAGAGCTGAACATTAGTGAAAACTAATTACACCATCCTCCGCTTCCCAGCAGTGAAAGAAAAGAGGAGTTATCAGAGGAGGATGAGCCAAGAGAATGACCTGGTTTTCCAACACTGTGCACAGAGAGACATAAGCCGTGGCTGATGAGGAATGCTAATGGTATCATGCAGCTGGCATCCCGTGCTAAAGCAAGCAGCCGCAGTGGCAGCTTGGTCTGCCATCAGAGGAAATCAGTGCCTGTCTTGCAGGAAGCAGAGCTGCCTGCTTTCTCATCAGTGTCCTGAGGGATTTCACTGCAGCTCTGTATTATTACCTTTATTTTATACTTCACTCATGGGGTCATTAAGCATGCCATGCAAACGCGTGATTTAGATCTCCCCTGTGGGGCTGTGGTGCATGGTGCTGGTACATGAACTTCATGGCTTTGTGGTGTCATTGTCCCATCAAAGCTCATCTAAGGTGTCTTAGGAGGACACAATTTGCCCCATGGACAGCAGCAGTAACCCTTTCTGCTTCCCATGATTTGTGCAGAAATCCTATCTCACCTCATCCCATCCTTGTCTCCCTCCTCCTCCACAGCCCCAGGTGCCCTCCATATCTCCTAACACCCTTTGCCCCCAGTAGCCTTCCAAGGACTGGCCAGGGAGAAGACAGTGTATACTTCAAGCCAGTGCTGTTTGGCTAAACAGAGCAGATGATTACTGAGCTCCTGCTGATACCTCATCTCAGTGCAAGCAGCCACTTGGCTGCAGAAAAAAATTGATAAGCAGAATGTGTTCACTCAGTGCCCACTTCCCAAAGAAGAGGACTCTATTTGCTAAATAAATACTTTTTACGTGGAAGAAAAAGGTGAAGACAAAAACTGAAGACAAAACCTTCTACAGGTGGTCATTTTAACATGATTCCCTAGAAAAAGACGAGTGCTACTCTAGAGAAATGCAGAGACTTTGTAGTGCTAAAATCCCAGAGCTGTATCTGACCAGATCTGAGTTGAAGGCATAGCAAGTATGATGGACTGCCTTTGCTGCAATGATGTACTGCTACTATCAGTGTCTACAGCTTTCCTCAAACTGAAAAAGCAGCAGCTCTCTGCCACTTTCTGCTATTCCTGTTGGAAAACCAAAGTTTAGAAGGCATGGATCATCTGTCAAAAATCTTTATAAATCTTGCTAAGATAAATGTGGGGGCAATGAATACATACTATGGAGTGTAAAGGTAGAGTTAAACAGAGCTTGCAGCTTCAGGCAGCCCTAGGCCAGTCATGCCAAATTTGTGGAGGTCTCTTTTATCTAGATGGAGATCCTCAAGGGAAATGTTATCCCAGGCAAAATGTTGGCAGGAGACAGGATGTCTTCTGGATGATGGGAATATACTTCTGATCAGAATTTAGAGATCAGATAGTTTACAGGGAAAATAATGAGGCAGAGCCTTAAAGTAAAGGCTACCAAACACAGCAGTGTATCAGCTGTGGTCCTGCAAGTGGAATTTCCCAAGTCAAATCTCCCTGTTGCAACTGTTTTTATTCAAGATTAACAGATTTATGAAGACATTGTATGGACAACAAAATTGGAAGGATGATTTGAATGTCTAGGGCACTTCTTTATCTTCTAAGGAAAAATGCCAAATGCCCTTTTTAATTTCTATGTAATCCTTGGCAGAAGGGGCAATCCATGGTTGCTAATTTTTAAGATTTTACTGAAACTAGTATGGTATTTGTGATGTTTTTAAGTGTTCATCATGAAACACTGGTATATTTTCTAAGTTTCCCTTCATCCCTAATGTCAACTCTTCCTATTATCTTCAGGGGGATTGAACTGTTGAGAAGAATAACCCCTGCACGCAAGAAGCAAGAAGACATGCAGCTCGGAAAGAAGGTACTAGAGTGAGAAAAAATCTCTGAGGGATTAGATAAATAGAAGGAAGAACACAAAGGAAATGGCAGAAGAGTGGAAGATTTAGGGATGTGCCTGGAGGGGCTGCAGCCAGGTGTGTGTGAAAGGAAGGGAGGAAGAACAGGGGGAGCAGGAGGTGTTTTGGAGGGGGCACAGCAACTTGGTGTAGGCCTGGCTTGCTGTTATTAAGGAAACCACAGAAATAGGAATTAATTGTCCATTTCTATAACCCCTCATGTTATAGAAGTATTTTCTCTAACAACAATGAGAATTTGCTACCTGCATTTTTTTTGAAACTTTGAATAATATAAATCAAGATGGGACAGACCTGCCTTTTGATGATAGGAGAAAAATGGATGTAAGTGTGTCATAGTTTGACACTGGCCAAATGCCAGGCACCCATGAAAGCTGCTCACTCACCCTCCCCTGCTACAGCTGGATAGAGGAGAGGAAAATTTAACAGAGGGCTCATGAGTTAAGGACCAGGAGAAAACACTCCAAGAGCAAAACAGGTTCACTGTAGAGCTACAGAGTGAGTTTATTACTAACAAAATCAGAGGAGGATAATGACAAGTAAAATATGCCCTTAAAAACACCTTTTATTCCCCCAGCGCCTCCCTCCTTCCCACCAACAGTGCAGGGAGTGGGGTTTTGATCAGTTCATCACCTGAGGTTTTCTTCTACTCCTCAGGGGGACAAGTTGTTCCCCTGTGAGACCATGGGGGCCCTTCCCACGGGAGACAGCTCTCTATGAACCTCTCCAACGTGGATCCACTCTCATGAACAGCCATGCAAAACCAACACATAGTGAAAAATTAGGAAATTACTTTTGTCTTCTGAAATATTACACTCTCTTTGTTAATTTTTCAATTATCACAATAAGCTCATAATAAATTTCTGGAGGAAAAAAAAGTAATAATTTTCTTGTTAACAATTAGAAGATGCATTATGTTAAAAATGCCATAAGAACATTTAAATTTGAACATTTTCCTTAAGATTAAATATCCATTGAGTGACTGCAAATCACTAAGAGGCAGCATAATTATTTTTTATTTGTGCAATTATGAGAAATATATATAGAACTCTTCCAATTTAAGGTTTTATGACTTGAGCAATGGCAAGCATTTATTAAATGAAACTCATTCATGGAGTAACATTTTTCTAGCCTTTAGTATCTAATTTTGAAACTTATCAGTTTGCTACAGTTTAATATACATTAGATTTGTTAAATGCAAGAGTGTAACCATTAGCTTTGGATAATAAATGGTCTGTTGTAAGAAATAATTTAGCATATCATCAAAGCAAATAGTAGAACTAATTGCATTCCATTTATCATTAACCGTGTCAAATCTGGTGTGGTATTTAAAAGCAAACTTTGTCTGAGAATTAAATGGAAGTCATTGACATTGATTACACTTATGATTGTGTTTACATGTAGTAAAACCTCAGGAACACACTCTGTAGTTATTATTATAATCATTCATTTAACTCCACTGCTATCACAGAAAATGGTAAGCACGCCTTTGCTATCTCACAACAAACCTAAGCCCAAAGCCCTGCTCCATAACTAACAACATATTGGGATGTTCTAAGTAAAGGGCCACCTGGGAGATGGTAACCTTAAATACACACTGCTTTGGGCATTTTTTCCCATGATGGATGACATGGGTGCAGCCATCTCTCATTCCAGCTCCTGTGGCAACTGAGCTGATGATCCAGCTCAGCCATGGGACGACAGCAGTTTCCCAGATGATGTGTTGGGTCCCTGCCTCTCATTTCCCATCAGGAAATGAGAAAAGAAAGGAAACAAATTACCCCAGGAGAAAAGAAAGGAAACAAATTCTAAATCATACAAGAATATTATACATGACAAGAAAGTTGATGGTGGCTTTATTTGTTTGTTTTACTTTCAAAATGGAACAGCAATTATCTGTCCCTTTGGAAAGCTGTATCTAATAAAAAGAAGCAAATCGCAGTGTAAGAGCACCAGGCAAAGCTAATGACCCAAGTCCAGTTTAGGTGGTATTTTTCATGAGCAGGTGCAGAGTTAAGTATGCAGGAAGCAGCCACTGGTACCAGTAATAGCTCCTTAAATCGGACCATCTCCCTCTCCTTGCAGCGGCTGAGCTTGCAGGGGCTGTCCCTTGGCTTGGGAGCTCTCTGCAGGGAGGTAAACAACACAGACATAGCAGAACACCATGGCAGGGAGAGGACCAGGACCCCTGAGGACTGGTCAGGGCTGAAAGCTCAGCTCAGCTCAGCTCAGCAGCTCTTCACCCTTTGGTCTTCCTGCTCTGCAACCACCCAGTGGGGCCCTGGCTACAGCCCCCACTGTCCTGGGGCTTCCTGGCTGGCATTACCCCATTGTCCTGCATAATATCCTCCTTGGGTCTTGCCCTGGGGTTTGGGAGACGTTAAAAATAGGTGAGACCTTCTGGCTTTGCATTTACATCTTCTGGTGTGAGTGTGCACAAAAGGCTGCTCACTCTTGCTGATGAAACAGGGCAGGACAAAGGGCATCAAACACAAGACACTGTTCCAAGCTTGTCTGGTGCTCACTTCAAGTTCAGTTTTCACTTGCATTTCTATCTGGTCAGATTTGGAAGCCACTGAGTACTTTGACCAGCTGCAAGGAAACTGAATGTAACAAAAATAACCCAGCACCGTTTGCCTTGCTTTGCTAACTTTCCTGTTGCTTCTGCAAATCTGGCTGGAATTAGTGAAGCCAGGGGATAGCACTGACACAGTACCCTGAGAAGATGATATCCATAGGTACTGTATTGCCTCCAACAATGTATCTGAGCCAGGACATATTTCCACATTCTTGAGCCAAGGAGTCCTAAACAAGATCAGGGATCTTAATGGCAATAAAATTAAAAAGGGGTTTCCTTCCTCATTGTGATCCTCATTTTTGAGGATCACAAAAAGATTGAGGCTGAGAAAACAAATTGCAAACTACAAATCTAAGCATTAAGGCCCAGGCCTTAGAGAGAAAGAGAAGAAGGTACACGGACACAATTTCTTGAGGTGAAGATCAAATTTGGTTGAGTAAATTAGGGACTCAGAAGCATGTTGACAAACAACTTGAAGACCCGGAGTACCAGCAGCATCATTCCTGCAGTACTCTGACAACCAAATGGACATGACAACACCTGGTCCCTTCCTGTATGTAGGTGACACGGATGTGACAGACCCTGCTGTATCTCTGAACTGTGTTAAAGAGGTAACTATTCCATGCTGGCCACTATTGCCAACCTATCATCTGTGGTTTTTCTTTTTTTTTTTTATGTGGAAGAAAAAATAATAATTTTTTTAAAGCCTTCAATTTCTAAGAGAAAAGTGTATATGTTACAGAAAATTCAAATGCAGAGGGAAGTGAATAGTTCTACATGCTGCTCATCTTCCTCCTGCTAACATAAAAACTCTAATCATGCAAGCAAAGTAAACAAGATTTACAGGATTTATATTAAATGGGTCAATTTTGCTTTTCAAATGTGTTGTTACTTGCTTTTAAAGTAGCAAAGGAGTTCACTAGAGTTTTGTATAAGAGTTCTGCTCCTTACATGCTACTGGGAAAGGCCTCAGCTTTGACTTGTGGTTCTCTCAACCCCAAAATGTGTGAGACAACATTGTCAGTGAGAGAAAATGCAGGCACACATTTGGAGGCATCTCCAATGGCACTGGAGTGCAATCTCAAGAGACCACTTCCCTTCTTGCTGCTCTTGGATAACAAGGGGCAGATCATCACCACCTCTCAGAGCTGGGAGGGTGATGAAAGACATTGACAAGTAGAAAGTGCTTCTCCAGGGGTTAGCTGGAAATCTTTCTTTGAAGACTGTGAGTCTTCACTCTTGACAAAATGCCCTAGCAGCCTGGGGAAGCTCAGCAAACCTGGAGGCTATCAGGGGATGCTGTTACTAGAAATCATGAGATGAACATGTGCATGCTCAGAAAGCTGAAACGTGACTGTCAAGAACAACTAGCAAAACAAGCAGCCTGAAAAAAACACTTAATCATTGCATAAAGCTAGGATCACATTTGAGGAAGACTACTTATACAAGAAGTACAGGGCTGAGAATAAACATTTGGGAACAAAAACTTCTTGCAAATGCAACCAATGACAACAGAGAGAGTATTCATTCCAAAAAAAGTTAATAAGAAGAATCTCCCCATTCAGTAAACATCAGTCACAGCACATGATATGCATACTTTTGACCTCCTTGCATGGTACACAGACCACTTCATCCTGCTTTAGTGTTTGGATGTTGTGTTTTAAAGTTGATTTATTGCTGCTGACCAGTTCACTCTTCTGGGAACCAGTGCCTCCTGTTTATCCACACAGGGGAACTCCATGCCACTTCTCCAATTCCGAGATATTTGCAATGAAAAATTATAAATTCCACAGAGGCATAATCTTTGGTCTCCAGCTGACCCTTCAGGTATTAGTGGTGATCCATTGCACCTGGATAACAGGAACTGGAATGGGTGTGATTAATGCACAGCTCAAAATCTATCACACAATTAACCCAATGAACCCAAATAATTTCTAACCTGATCTCGACTTGGGCACATTTCCTACAGTAAAAGTCCATATCATGTTGCAGATACTTAAAACTTTCAAGTTTTCTTTACCAGTTAATGCGGAGTAGGCATGCAGGTGGCTAGACTCTCAAGTAATGCTCATAGCTGAATATTCTCTTAAATAGCCCTCATTTAGTAGCCTGGATTGTGCTGGTTTTGACTGGGGTAGAGTTAGTTTTCTTCACCATGGCTGGTACAGGGCTATTATTTGGATCTTTGCTGAACACAGGGCTTCAAATACTGTGATGTTTTTGTTGTTGCTGAGCAGTGCTTACATAGAGCCAAGGGCTTTTCTTGCTGCCACACTGGCAGGGAGGCTGGGGGTACATGGGAGATTGAGAGAAGACACAGCCAGGACAGGTGATCCAAACTGACGAAAGGGATAGTCCAGACCACATGACATCATTGTCAGCAAAAAAAAATGGGGGGAAGAAAGAGGGAGAGGGCACATTTGGAGTGACAGCATTTGTTTTCCCAAGTAACTGTTACATCTGATGAAGCCTTGCTGTCCTGGACACGGCTGAACACCTGCCTGCCCCTGGGAAGCAGAGATTAAATTTTTTTTGTTTTGCTTTGCTTGTGTAAGTGGTTTTGCTTTACCTAGTAAACTGTCTTTATCTCAACCCTGGAGTTATCCAGCTTTTACCTTTCTGATTCTCTCCAAGTTCCAATGGTGAGGGAGTGAGTGAGCAGTGATGTAATACTTGGTTGCTGGCTGACTCTTTTCTCTTAGTTTCTGCCCATTTCCAGCATTGAACTGCAATCAACTTACGGTAAATCACTGAATACTTCTAAACAAAGACTGACTTTTCTCGTGCTCTTTCCCTCTTTTTCTCTGACTTTGTAAAACAACCCAAATTTAATTTTAATTACTTGTGATGTCTTTATGTAGCGCTTTGAGCTGATGTTCCCATTAACTTTGTGTAAACTACTTGGTTTGAGTATGAGATCTATTCTGTAACTATATTCCATAGAAATGAAACTCTTCTGAAACCAGCAGAAAGGTGGAACCCTATTTTTGCCCCAGTTGTTTTGATCCAGAAAACCAGTCAGTAAATATAGGTGAAAGATGACTGTCCCTGTGAGTTAAGGCAGAGATGTCTTTCCTCCCATCACCTCTGAGCTTTTAATAATTATGAATCTTCTTCCAGCTGGTTATGAGCATTTCTGCCAACTAGCTGTAACAGTGATAGCTCCAAAGTATGCAGCAATAAAAAATGTCTGAAGATCAGAGTATCAATTGATACTACTACTACAAGGTCCTATTTATACAGGTTATTTTACTAAAAAGAGGGATTACTGAAGTTCTAGTATTTCTATGACATTGTGGGTATGAGGATCTACAGCTATCAGACTTATTTTTCTTTTTCTTGTACCTCTTCCCTTTGCAGAGGCGTTCCTGCCCTGAGCAACTCAGACAAAAATGCACTTTGGACTAATTCTTTCCTCCCACCCCAAGAGCTGAGTCCTCCAGCTGGATGGCTACAGATTTTTTACTATACCCAGTGTCAACTATACCAAGTGCCACTACATGTAAAAGGAGATGGAACAGGCAACAGACTCTCAAGTCCAAGCATTCAGAAATTGAAGCAACCTTTTACCTAGTTTGGAAGGTGGATCATTATTTGTATTTGTCTTCTGTTGCACTGAGTTTGCAGTAGCTAGGAACATTTTATTTTCAATGGAAGATGAAATTCCTGCATAATCACGTAATTCCTGCACCTGAGGCTTTAAGTAAAAACACTGATAGCTACAGAAGTTGGCAGCAGTGTGGGAAGAGGAAGAGGAGATGGAGGAGGAAATAATCTCATTCTCTCACTGCAGGAGTGGAATCTGACCCTGCTGCTGATGAGTGGCGATAGAGGGTGCATCCGAGAGGGAGAGGAAATGGGAGAACCAGAGGAGAAAAGAGCCCTTACGAAGACATCCTTAAGAGAAGGAAATACTTGGGATTAGCAGGGAAGGTCATCAGGCTGTGCAGCCCTCAGACATCTGTCCAAACCAGTCTGGAGCTCCTGGCCACTGGGTTGCCTCATTAGTAGAGTATTTTTTCCACTCCAAAAGATGAGCTGGGGAAGGATGTCTTTCCTGCTCCAGTTTATCTGCGTCATAGGGAAACACCCGATTTTGCGATTTTGTCTATATCCAACTGAAAAGGAAGTGTGGAGTCAAAAAAAACCCCAAAATAGTAGAAGTGCCTCACAGTTGGAAGTAAGGAGAACTCAGAGCTGGAGATGCATTTTGTGCTTTGTTCACTTTCTCTCTTTGGAGCAGAAAATGTAAAGTTTTACTCTACTAATCTATAAAATGTGGATATGGAGCCATACAATGTTAGGAATACAAGTATTAAAATTGAGTGCAGAGAAATTAAGCAGAAGGAAATTTTATGTAGGTTTTTTTTTAATATTTGGCCTCTCCAGACAAAACAGAACTGCTAAAATAAATATATACATTGAGCTGTGGTATCAGTTTTCTAGTTCTGCATTAATATCACCTGTGGTAGCAGCAACACTGTATAAAGCATTCATCCATCACTTTTTTCTTTTTTTTTATGAAGTGACTACATAGTTCAGTCTTGTACTCTCCCTAATAGTGTGCCACTCTTCTTTTTCCAGTAGATTTGAGAGGATGAAGTTTATGTTTCTGTTTTCAAGTGTTGCTTCCTTCACAAGCAGGAAATCCTCCCTCCCTCCATGTGTTTTTAAAATAGTTGATAGATCTCCCAATTAATTGCATATCAAACTGAAGTTCTTTCTCCAGTCCTACGTGACTGTGCACTCCTCTTAAATAGTCCATCTGTTTTCTTATTCCCGATAAGAATATTAAAAACATCCCCTACCTACCAAAACAAAAACTCTCCTGGGAAGATGAATGTGGGAGTAACATATGCCAGTGAGATCACTGATATATCACTGGGATATCGTTGTGTATTACCAACAGGAGGCCTCTAAGAACATATATAAAAAACATAGTAACATCTCCAAACTAGTCAAGTCCTTTTCCTAGTTTATATCCCTTCCAAAGATGTGTTTTGAAAAATCTACCTTCTTAATGAATACAGCTTTCTGGGTTGCTCTTCTCTATATCACTGTATATCACTGTATAACCTTTGTCCTCCCCTCTATCCCTTCCTCCTTTCTTTGCCTGTTAATAATTCACAATTACTATACCATAACCAAGCTCTGCCCAAATTTCTTTTCGTATCTCCCTATAGCTTTTTCTGGTTTGTTTTGTTTGTTGGTTGGTTTGGTTTTGTTTTTTAATAAAATCTGATCCCTCCTCCTGCACTTGCATTCTGGAATGGAAACTCAGAAAACAAGTAAGTCACTGATGAAGGGTGTAATACAGAACACCCCTGAAAAAACAGCATTGTAAACTGTAAAGTTGAACTTTTAGTCTTCAATACAGGGTTTGTTGCAAGTGTATGTAAGAGCTTTTCTGACTTCCTAATCAATGTGCCTGCTTTTACTAACTTCACCTATAACCTACTAGTACTTTTATCACGAAAAAGGAGACATGATAATGAGACTGCATATATTTCTCAGTTCACTTCCTCCTCTTTTAAAATTATTTGCAAAAGAGAACATGGTAACAGATGAAAAGAGTAAACAAACTCAATCTCTGTGTGCTGTGGAACCTCAGTCCCTTTCTTTTTCTGAAGATATGACAGGTGTGTGTCTATTCACTCCTTTTCTAAATCTCTGTGCTATACAACTAAACAAACCCAAATTTGCTTTGGAAAAAAAAATGCAAACTGTACTAACCTACCTTTTAAAAAGAAAATAAATGTACATTGAGAGGAAGAAGTACTTTCTGGAAGAAGTATATCTTTTGGTGGGTTTCAGTGAACTGCATACCTACATATTTTAGTGTCTGGAAAGAATTGTGATTGCTGGAGTGAATTTTTTTAAAAGCGGCCCATGGCAGAGCCAGGCTGATAGATCAGGGTTCATCCACAGCTCCACTGTGAAACAGTTTTGTGACTTTTAACTGAGGCACCTCATCTCTGGGTGGCTCTTTCCTATTTGCAGCTGAGCAACACTCCCTCATAAGGGCGTTAAGAAAGAACTACAGGCTTTGAGGTGTGATGAAGATGTTCCAGAGCTTCCGTGAAACTCTGTGTCGATTATATGGGTCAGCTAAAGCTTTCTATTAATGTATTTACTTACAGGATTCTTGAAGGCCTGAAATTGCTGGGAGACTGAGGCTGCTAGCTATGCAGTGTAATCGTTTCCTCTGGTAAGCATTATGAACAGCTTATGAATGCCCAGGGAATCAGGGCGATCTGTTAGGCTGTTGTTAACTCTGTGAATGAGGCCTCTGGCTGATCACTGAACCCTGGGCTCTTTTTCCACCTGCTCAAAGCCGTAGTGACACAGAATAGGTCTCGGGTTAGTGGAAGCCATGACAGAAGCACAGATCCCAGATGCCGTGTGAAGACACGTATGGTAACCACCTGCCCGGGATCCCGGGGGGATGCTGACGGTGTCCCTGCCCTGGCTTGTGTCAGGACCTTACCAAAGACTTGACCGCTCCTGCAGCACTCTCGGTGCCAGCCAGGGCGGGCGGGGGGCCCGCCGGGCACACACACCGACCCCGCCGGGCATACACTTTCTGCCCGCCTTTCTGCCCGGCCCAGCGCGCCCCGGCCGCCGCGGCGGGGGAAGGCGGCGAGTCCCGCCCCCGGTGCGGTGACGGCGGCCCGGGTGCCGCCCCGCCCGCCCGCTCTATAAAAGCGCTGCCGGTGCCTGCCCCTTCTTCTCGCCCCGTGTCTCCGCTCGCTCGCTCGCAGGTCGCCGGCCGCGCTCCCGTCTCCGCCCGCCGCTGCCGCAGCCCCCGGCCCGCTCCGGCTCTGTCTCTCTTCGCCTGTGCCCTCTGGTCCCAGCGCTGCGCTGCGCTTTCCCCGCCGGCCGCCCCCGCAGCCTATGGCCCTGGAAGGCGCCGCTGCCGCCGCCTGTATTTCTGCTGTAGGTTCCCACATCCCTCTTTAAAAATTCCGCCTAAAAAGAGAAGACGATTTACCAAATCTTTCGGGCCGTTATCTCACGTGAGTACCGGAGCGGGAGTCCCGGCTCTCGCCGCCCGTGGGGGTGGTGGTGGGAGTGAGGGAGGGAAGCCGTGCCGACGCCCACCCCAAGCTCCGAACCGGACCGGAGCGTCCGTGGTCACCGGGTGCGGGCGGTAGTGTTGAGGCTTCCCTCTGCCCAGGGCCTGAGCCTCGGGCCGTGCAGGGAGGACGGGGAGCGGTGGTCGTGGTGGCCGGAAAGGGCGGAGTGGCAGCCGGCGGGCAGTGCCGTGGCGGTGCCGGCCGGGGAGGTTTGGGGATGGGGCCGGTTCCTCCCGCTGCCCTTTCCCCGCCCGGCGGCGTGGGGCGAGACCGGCTGCCACCGGCAGCGGCAGATGGAGAGCGGCGGAATGAGTCAGAGCCGGAGCTCGCCCCGTGCCCCGGCGCGCCGGGCGGCGCGGGGCCGCAGTGCAGGGGCCGAGCGGGCGGGCGGCGGGACCCCGCACCCCGGAGGGTGGCGGCGGCGGCGGCAGAGGGTCAACGGCCGCCGCGCTAACATGGCGGACAGCGCTGCGTGCGAGCGGTGACGGGGCGGGAGCGGGGGCCGGGCGCCGGGGTGAGCGCTGCGGCGGTGCCGCCGGTCCCCTTCTCCCGCAGTCCTCGGGACGCGGAAGAGCGGCGGGGCCGCCGGCTCCGCGGGCAGCGGGGCTCGGCGGCCGCCCTAACATGGCGGATTCCTGCGGAGGGGGGCTGTACGGTGTCTTCCCCCTCGCAGCAGGGGCAGTGCCCGCGGCTGGAGACCCGCGCCCGCCGGGCGCTGCTGCCTCTCGCAGGGCGCCCCTGCCTGGGGGGCCGAGGGGCGTCCTCGCCTGGATCCCGCGGAGCGAGGGGCTGCCCGGTGCCCCGGGCTGGCAGCGCGGGCTGCGGTGCGGGTGCTGCAGGGCCCCTTTACACGTGTGACCCACACGCGTAAGCTCCCCGGGGCCAGCCGTGTGTGACAGGTTTCAGCGCTGGGCAGCCTGATGGGAGCAGAGGCAGGAGAAGTGCTGGTGGCATGGCCGCGGCGTCTCCTCGCCTGCTTCTCAGGGGCCATGTTGTGCTTCTGTGAGCGTGATTATCCATCCGGGCTCCCGCTGCCATGCTCCACTTTTCCCCCCTCACCTGAGCTGCGCCTGCACGAGGCCTCCTCACCTGTCCCCCTCGGCGTGGTCAGCAAGGGCCACGCCGAGGAGCAGCGTGGCAGCGCCGGCTGTCAGCGCAACGCACGAGTCGTAGGGCATTGCACAAGTGACGCTTTCCGGGACTGCCTTCACGCTGAAGGGCCGTGGGGTCACCCGGCATGTGGAAAGGGAGCCCTTCCCTCCCGTTAGCAGTCCCCTCCCTCTGCCCGGGGAGACGCTCTCTGGTCTTCTCACAGGTGCACCCTTACCCTTCCCCTTGGTCAGCTGTTTAGTGTAGCAGTAGCAGGTTTGGTGCCCCTGGTCCTTTTGGAGGTCTCTTGGTTGAGCTCAACCTTCTTGGGCTGCTGGTGTACTAGTGGCTTTTGGAAAGTCTGTGGAAGAGATTCTGGTTCCTGCTCAGCTGCCAGCTGAATTTGTGTGTAAAGTGTGTGCACCCAAATGTTGGGTTATCTGGAGTGCGTGTGTTGGCTGCAGTGCTGTTCCCTGTTTGATAGGGGGTCAGCAGAGTTGTACTGGTGACAGATCAGTAGAGGTGTTTGTTCCTGATGGTAGGGGAGCTGCAGGCACGGTGAGTGAGCGGGCTCATGTGTGCACAAGTGGGACGGTGCAAGTGCAGGATCGTGGTGCGGCTGAAGAGGATGCTGTTATGGCTGAGTACTGGACAGCACTGCAGATCTTTTCCAGTCATCAGTCTGAGCCCATGAAGATGCCTGTGTGTGCTGGAGGTTGGTTACCTGGTTGTGATGAAGAGGGAAGAAAATGAAATAAACCTTTTGAGCCTTTCTGAAGTGCATCTCCTGCAGTAAAAAATCCTGCACAGCTGCCTTGTGCCTGTAGGCAGGAGAAGCACTGCGTTTCAGACATCTGCAGCAGTCTCCGGTGACTAACCAGGATACAATTGTGTAGTCCCAGTCGGTTATAGCCACCCTGAATAAAAACACGGTGTGAAGGCCAATAAAACAGCGTAGAAATGCCTATGATCTAGTCAGATGCATGATTGAGTCTCTTGCGTGTGAGAGGGTTGGGGGGTAGTTCTGCCCTACTTCTTCTGCCCTCCCCAGCTGCTGGATTTTTGTCTCTGAAGACACTGCACTTGCCCATTATTCTTCCTTGGATAAACGTGGGAGGCAGTGGTGCTGGGGGGGAGGTGGGTGATGTGAATAATGGTGATGGTAGGAGGGGTTTGTTCCAGTCTGGACTGGTCCAGTCTAGTTCTTTCCTTCCTGTCACCGTGTGAACAATGCTGCTGCTGCTGTGGCTGATGCCTGTGACAAGGCAGCCCCTTCCCCGTGTGCCGCTGGCTGTGGTGAGCTCCCTTCTCTGCCTCCTGCAGGCCAAGACCCCCGGCAGGCCAGCCGGCCTGCTCTGCCCCATCCCTCCCGCTGGGCATGGAGCTCCAGGGAAAGGCTGTTAAACCCCAGAAAAAGGAGGGTCTTTGGGAGGGGGAGGGTGTTTGGTGGTGAGCAGCTGTGGGAATGTTTCTCCTGTGGGCACAGTTTTACTGGAGGCAAGAGGCAGGATTAGTGCCTTTCAGCACTGCAGCCAGCCCCTGGACCTGCAGGTCCTGCCTCTCACTGCTCCCTGGAAGGCTGCTGTAGGTGTGCTATTGCAGCAGTGCTGCTGGAAATTATTCCATCTCTCCAAATTAAAGGGGAGACAGAGTACTCGGAAGGAAATTAACTGTCTCTTCCTAAAAGCAACACTTAATCGTGTAGTGCACTACTTTAGGTATAATGGTAAATGTCAGCTCTAGATGCTGTTGATGTGGCATAGGAGTGTGGTTCATGGGAGAACTCCTCAGGGACCTGTGCTTCCTTCAGGACCTGCTCCCCCCCAAGGACTCCATGCCACAGTATCCTCTCTCTGCTCTGGAAGAGGCTTGCTGTAACTCAAAAATACCTAGCCTTTCTTGAACCAGAGTAACTTTGGTGCCTTTGAGTCTGTCACTCAGTGTAAATGTGCAAGGTCATTTTAATTTTATATTTTTACGGTTTAGTTAATGGATATTTTAGCTTAAGCCACTAGAGACTCTCTTCTCAGAAACAGATGCAGAGGATTTTTTTTTTTAAGAAAATAGATTGATCCTTGGTTTTGTAGGCCTGTTGGCATCACACATGGGGAGGTGAGGGGGGCCAGTGAACTGGAAAAAGCTCAGCCCTGCTGGGCACTTAGAGGGCTTGCTGCAGGGATGCAGGCGTTCTGGCAAAACTATGTGCTGTGGACAGCCAGGGGATAATTTGAGTCCTCAGGTGAGTTGTGACTATTGTTTGAGCTGTAGTCAAACTTCAGGAACCTGCTAGTAGAGTATACCAACAGATGATAAATATGTGCATATCGGTGTCACTTGAATATTAAAAGGCAGAGCTACCTTGCTGACTGTTCCCACAAGTCAAAGCTCACTGCATAGCAAAGAATGCTTTTATACCTGCTTTAAAACCTTTAAACAAAGAATGCTTCATTGTGGTTCATAACCTACACTATTTCTGTAAAACTGTGTTTGTCCATATGGGTTATGGACATCTAATACACTTCTTCTTAAAGTGGTAGCCCAGCTCTGCCACTCAACAGCAAAATCCCTTTCTGCTTGTTGAAGTAGACTAAAATTACTGCAGTTGGAAAGGCTCGAATTGTTCCATTTTCCTCTGAATGTTTAGAAGTGGCAAAGCTGCACAAAAAGAGCAGTCAGACTATTTTGTATGTTTGTGTATATCCTTTACATAAATAATTCTCATTGAAAAGAAGTTCTGAAAGACAGTTGGAGCTTGGCACAGCTCAAAGTTTTCTGTTGCTACAGAAAACTGTTGGGTTTCATTCTTGCTCCACAGGAATTTTTACTGTAAACTTTCCTCCTTTGGACATAGGAGAATATTTATTGGCATAATATTGCAGGTGATATTTGGCTGAAGCGCATTGCATTTTAAGTTTTGCATTGAAGGTCATGTGCTCTACCTAGAAGCACTTGTGTTTAATGACATGTTTGGCTAAGTTTGGAGGGTAAACGTAATTCCTATCTCTGGAGAATTTGTATGAATTCTTGAGTATAATCAGAACAGCAGTAGGAAGTAGGGTAACTACAAGTTAATGTTAAATGTTGGCAACACCTTCCTTTTGTAAAACTGTTGTGTGCAAAACTAAATGTTACTGACTTGCTTTAGTGAAAGAAAAGGATAAGGTTAAATATAATACATATGCACTAATTCTAGCTGGCAAAATTCCATAATATCTCAATTTTGAAGCATTGAGGTTGTTTTTAATGTTGCATGCTAGTAAATGCTAATTTATGTGGTAAAGCTACAGGAATTGCTCTGTGGGAGTTGCTGTGAAACAGTTACCCTCAAGTTGCATTACCTCTATGTGTTATGCAGTACTTTATGGAGTGTACTAGTTTAGTTTTCCAATAGCAAGAATAAGTGGAAAAGTACATTTCAGGTGTTTAGCTAACATGGCTGTGAAGATGATCTTTTGTGTTGGATGATTCCCAGAAGTCAGGTTTTTGTAGTCAGCCCAGGTAGTATTACTTCTATAATGAAAGTACCAAAAGTTTATTTTCACAATAGGTTGGTATGTTCTATGTTCCATGCCATATATTGTAGCAAATTTGTAGAAACTTTGTATGTTGTGTTTACACGTGACCAATTTGGTAGGGTATTTAATTCCGTGAAAATTATTGGTTTTTTAGGAGAAATAACTTCTCAACAGGCCTAATAAATGTTTCATTGACTACTTTTACACTCGTTGTTCTGGTTTGTGTGATTGCTTTGCCTTGAGTAAGCTAGCCTTGTACTTTAAAATGCTGCTTTGGTGATATGTGTAATAGCTTTTAAGGGCCAACTGAAATGTTTCCTCATTCCTGAAGGCAAGCATAAGTTTCTTTGTTTTTGCTGTCTTGCTCATTTCTGGATTTGTCTGTGTGGTGTTCAGTTTCACTATATAAAGCACTATTTTTCACCCACATAGCTTTTTCACCCACATGCCGTGTTCATTCACAGCAGAGGGAGAAGGAACGTGGCAAGGGAATTCTAAAATAGAAAGGAAGTGGGGAGGGGAAGAATGCAGTGGTTACAGGGTTAAAAACACTTCTGGGAGAGTAATCCAGTATTAAGGCCTACTACCCTACAGCAGGATCATGTAGAGCTCTTTGCCATTAGTTTTGAAAATCTTCACATTCAGACTGTGAAAGATAAGTAGAACAAGCAGTTTCATGTGTTTTAGCAGTTCTTTGTACATCTGTCTTGTTCTGGCTCAGAGTTTATATTAGCTCTTGAAAACTGTGTGTTTGACATGATTATAAACATTCATGGTGGGGTGTTGCAAGCCTTCTTAAAAGCACTACTGAAAAGGCATTTGTTACATGTTTTATGATAAAGCTTTTATTCTGTTCTGGCTATGAGATACATTTTTATGTGCATTTTTCTCCCTACAGGGCAAAATCTCTGATCAAGTTTACAACTATCCAGAAGGCTTAGGAGAAGTGCTTTATAGAGAGCAGTTCGACTTCAACGCTGAGCCACCTTGGGAACCTAGCTGATGATAGTAGGGTTCCATCTCCTAACTTGTCCATGTAAGTCTCTCTTCATCTGTATGCAGGAGGATAACCCCTTGCAAAAATACAGCTTGTTTTTTGATAAGCAAGGTAACTGTCTGGATGTAGATTAACGAAATTACATAGAACTTCCATTCAGGGTGGCAGGGGGGACTAAACTAAACATTTTACTCACCTAACACCTTTTTCGGTACTATTATCTGATTAAATTCTGCAGTAAACTTGGTAAATAAAGCTGCTTTTCTGAATTAGAGGTGTTGGCTGCAGAAATCCTGAAATAAAATGCTGTAACTTCAGTCTCTCAGTGATAATTCTGAAGTCAGGAATTGGACGGCATGACTGTTAATATCAACTCATGATTTGCTGAGTACTCTATAGTTTTAGAGTAGCTTATACTGAAATAGTTAGGATTTGCTATTGTAAACAGTAACTAAGGCTGATCACAAAGGGTGTGCCTTCCCAAATGCCTGTCTCCATTATTTGTTAATTACTATCCGTTTCCACAAATAGTTGTAGGGGGATTACAGTAGAATGTGGAATTTAATGTTGGATGGAAAATGTTACCAATTATAAATGCCTTTATATTTTGAAGTGGCAAATAGGTATTAAAGGAAAACAAGACCATGATAATGGAAAACAAATGAATGCATTTAGCTGATCTTAAGGAGCACAGAAAACTCTGAAATGTATGTGGTTATCATGTTCTGTTAACTTAAAATAGTATTATGTGGTTTTTAACAATAGTCTTAACTTGGATATTACAAATGCACTTAAGCTGACTTTATACAGTATTTGTACAGTATTATTTTTTTCCTGTCTAGCTGAAGGCAATTTAGTTTGGCTTAGTTACCTATAAATTATGGAGTGCTTTTTAATGTAGAACTTGCAAATGGTTAAGTACATATTACTGAGCCAGGTACTTTTTAAAGACCGCAAAGATTCCAAATGCCAGTTGTGTTATTATGCATCCTAATAACATACTTTATGTAGATAAACTCATTCTTTGAAAATACCACAACTGCTGAGGCACAGGAGGAGCTTGGTTTATCCTGACTTCTGGCTATATATCCAGAGGTTATGTTCTTTTTGTTTTGTTTGAAACTGAATTAACTGCATATGTCTGGTTCTTGTAGTTGAATGCTCTAGTCAAATGAATTCAGTTAATGCTGAGAATTTTTTGAATATCACAGTTATGTTTAAGGTGTGGTTTTTATAAGCAAAATAGCTGAGAAAATTGCTTCTCCTGTTCAGTTTAAGTTTTGGTTTGCTCTTGTATGTGACTAGAACTCTTGCGTGACATTTTGCACTTGAACAGGAATAAAGTAGTAAAAAGCTATGACAGGCAGAAGAATTGTTAGAAAGGAGTGAATAAAGTATACAATCTTAAGGTACTGTACATGCACCTTAATTTCTAAAACTGTTCTGACAATAATTTTGGTTGTGACAGAAGTTCTTACTCTTGAGGTGAAGGCTGTTCAGGTAGCTTCTTTGAGATATTCCTTCTCTAACTGGTAGATCCTGTGCTGTGACAGATGATGCAAAGTACAGGTTACCCTAGAATGGAAATGCCACTGGATTTGCTTTATTTGCAGCTGAATGTTCAGATAATGTGTATTTATTTTGAGATTGGATCTATTACATGTTCAGCAATAATGTACTGTACACAAATAGAAGTAATTCAGTATTGAATCTAGTGGTGATGTAGGTAGCAGTGGTGTTTGCCAGGAAATCTGTACCTGTTTTGGTGTGCTGAAGCACAAGTCATTGCTTCAAATGCAGCTAAGACTCAAGTTAGAGGGCTAATTGGTACTTTTAGTCTTACTCAACTTGCAAAACGATTTAATGGGAAAGGAGTCAAGTAAGTTCTTAAATATAACTGTAGTGTTATGTGTTAATGTTCCAGTGGAACTAAAATAAAATCTTCTGTCTGAGGTGTACTTACAGTTCCATTAAACTCACTTCCTTTTTATGATTTTCTCCATCTCACTTTGCCCTTGTGTTACACTAGCAGGGGAAGACTTGAGGTTTAATTCTGTCTTCTCTTCCAACTCTTGCTCCCTGAGCAGTCTGGCAAGTGTGGCCTGAAGTCTTGCTCCTTTAAAATCTCTTCTATTTATTGCCCGACGTGGTTGGTCAGAAATGATGGGAACCAGCAATGGAAGTCTGATGTATTAACAAGCCCTGTCTATGCCAAGTGGAAGCAGGAGCTATCTAGACTGACTAACTTTGAAAGCCTTCATGACTTAATGTAGATGGAGCTGGAGGCAGTTGGGGAACAAGAGGGCTGCGAGTTGGGAGTTGTAGGGGGCAGTGGGGAGGCCAAATACTAACACTGACTGAGCAAGTAAGGAGATAAAATAGGGAAGTGACTGCTTGCACTGTTGTAAAAGAGAAGTGCTGGTCTGCTATCACCGAAGTATATGTACACTTACAAGAGTAACCATTCTTTTGAAAGCTTTCTGAGCTTATTGGGTCTGAATAATGTATTCAAACTTCAAGAATGCAGGAGGAGGCTTTTGTTCCTGTACAAGATGCTGGATGGGACATTGTTTTTCCATATCTGTCCCAGTTGCTTGCTTTAGCACAATTGTTCTTTCTGCATTGCATTGCTCACTTTAACTGTGTGGAATGCTATTGAGAGAATAGAGTAGACTGTGACTGACCCAAGGTGTACAGGTACCCTACTTACAGCCTTCAGTGGATTTGTACTGAGAGGTAACTTCAGTAATGCAAAAAAAGACAACTGTTTCAGCATTTCCATCAGCTGGTTAGGGGCTTCATTCAGCTAACTGAATTACAGTGATGCAAGTTGGTGAAATGGTGTCTTGGATTTTTTTTAAAAGATACTCCCATTATAAATAGGGATTCCCTGCACTGAAAGCAGAGAACTCGGGTGTAGTGAGTATATATATAATATATATACTTCACTAGTATGCCTGTTCTGTACTGAATTGCCAGTGTCACTGACAAAATGTTTCTTTTTTTATTTGTTACCCCTGAAGAACTAGTAGTGGAAGGAATGAGAGAATATTGTGGATTTAGCCCCTAATGATTTTGGCATCAGCATAATTGTTATAGGTCATAAATACTTTTGATTAATAAGATGTGGTTGAAAAGCATTATTTGGAGCCCATTTCATTCGCAGAGACTTTTTTTGCAGAGGAAGTTTTTATTGAAAGACCCAAACCTATAGGTGTTTGGGGTTTTTTAAAGTTCTTTTCTTAGGCCAAACAATACATAGTTCGGGCAATGTAAAGAAAAAAATGAAAATTGCCTGTGTTATGGATGCTTACATGTGACAAGCATGTGTTTAGACTCTCTGTTCAGAGAATTTTAATTTTCTTTTATTCCACTGTCTGCGGTAATTGCAGTGTTTAAATAGGTACACTTTTATCTTAGAGTTCTTCATCTGGGAAGTCATTGTGTTAAAGAGCCCGAGGATGTAATGCTTACTTCAAAGAAAGCAATTACATGCCTATGTAGAAGTCTCATACCACTTGACAGCTTTTGTTTGACTTAAAGTATATGTCCTGGAGCATTGTGCAGACTAACATTTCAGGTGTGAAAATGGGTGGTGTTACCACACCAAGTCTGTCAAATAATGACTTGGAGCAAGTCAGCATTTCCAGCAAGGAGTGAACTCTGTACTCTAATGAATTCTGACTCATCTTGCAGACATCAAAAAAAGTCCTAAACCATCCTTTAGATTTCCTTCTGCAAATTTTATCACTGACTCTCCTCCCCCTCTCAGGAGGGAACCAGTCAGGACAGAATAAGGTGATAGGAGAGTCCTAAATCCTACTCTAAATAACCTCTTAAAGAAATGTTTCTCTAGCCACTGTCTTGTAATGATGCTGTAGTAATGCTTCTAGGAATTTGGTTTTTCTTTGTAGACTATTACTCCTATCAAGACTGAAGAGATACAATTTATTCAAAAAAAGAGGGAACTGGACAGTAGTGAAACCAATGTTAGCACATTTTTTTTTCTACTAGATTAATTTTGTTAAGTGGAAAAGCTTCCATGTGTTGGATGTGCTTAGAAAAAGCAATTACTGTTCAGCAGCCTGGGAGAGGTTATATCAGGTTGTTTATGGTTTGTTGCAAGTTATATATTGAATCTGTACTAGCATATATTCCTTTGGTCCCTGCCTCTTGACCATAAGATGCTTTTTGATGAATGAGCAGGAGACTGGTCTTGTTTAGGAAATAATCAAAACTAACTTACTAGATAATTGTTCTTTTTGTTGGTGGTGGCTTCAGGAGTTGGTGGTAAAGAGTCCTACCCCCATGTTTTACTTGAACTGAGTCTCCCCAAAATTAAAAGGGCAGCTTTTGAAGGAAAGTATTCTTCTATGCCATCTCTCTGAAAGGTAGACACCACAGTCATTAACTATGGAAAAAAAGCCTTTTTCTTTTAAGTGGGCCAAACAACTATCTTAAATCTACTCCACTGTAACTCAGATGAACATCCACACTCGAAGACGAAAAGTGTGCAGTTGGTTAAATTGAGCTGCTTTGTTTGAAATACAAGGTACAAGCAATTAGCTATGTGTGTCTGGTGGGTCTAAAAATCATCCAGGGCTGTGACTGGTTCCAGTGGGTGTGCTGAGGCCTTCCAGTATGGTAGATCTGGGGTGAAAGAAACTCTTGTCTGTGCAAGCTTTAGAGTGTAGGAAGTGGCTTCTAGCATGTAAAAAAAAAAAACCACCTCAACCAAAATTTAAAAATCTAGCTAAATAGTACCCTTGTATATACAATAATTCCTTAAAAAAAATGTTCAGTGAAATGCTGATGCCAGCATTTCTTTCTGTGAGGGGGAAAGATAACTCAGCCTTTTTGGTCCTCTGCCTCTGAAAGCCATGGATATTTTATGAAGATGACTGTGGTGTTCATCTTTGTTAGCCTGATTCTAAGGCAAACTTAGTTCACAAGCTTCTTTTGTTCTGTGGTGGTATTTTTTAAGGAGTTTTAGCTATTAGTCTCATACTGAGATATGACTAACTAAAGACCTTCATGCTTATTATAGTCTACCACCTAGTCATTGTTTTTATAACTCATTAAAACCCTACATCAATGTGATAATTATCTTGCTCTTCTGTGATTGTTTTGGCTCTTCATGATTCCCTTAAATAATCATAGGGCTCACTGTATATGTGTGAGACAACTCCTCCTTACCTGGAGTACTTGTCTTTATCATTCAGCTTCTGAACAGAACGAAATATTCTTGCTGCCACTGAGTTAGTTCACCTGGCAGTAAATTCTTCTTGTAACAAACATAGAGGGCACGTTTGAGTTGTGCAGAAAGCATAAAAAAAGCATATTCCCATTTTTTGGCCTAATGACAAGTAGGAGCAACTGCTGCTTAGTTCTGCTACTATTAAACTACAGCAAAGTAACTTTTTTCATATTGTTGACAGCATTAACTAAACCTATGTTGCAAATTGTGCTGGTTTTTTTTGTATTTTTTGGGTGTTTTGTTTTGTTTTTTTTTTTCTGTGTGAAGGTGGTGGATGAAACATAAGACTGAGTTAATACCATTGTCCTGTGATGATTTGAAGCCAAAATTATCTTAATTTTTATAGTCCTAATGAAGTATTTTTGGCTTTCAGCTGTAATGTGTGTGGTTTCTATAAATACTTTTAATTAGAAAAACAATTCTACTCTTGTAAATCTAAGTGCAGGTGGCTTTAGAAAACACAGTCACCTTTTTTTACAATTACTGTGCAACTTCTGTTGAGAGATTTAAAAATGCCTTAGGTCTTTGTTTAGAGAAGGAATCTAGTTAGCTAGCTGGTTTTGATCAATCTTGTGTTAGTCATGAAGATGACAGTTGAAATAAAAATGTGGTCAGGGGGGTTGATGTAAGCTAATAAGCTGCTTTTAAACAAGACCCACAACTAATGGAATGTGAGCTGCAGATTGTTCTATTCATCAAGTAAAGCAAATGAAGGTATATAGTCAGCTGTTGGTAATTTTCTGCTATCTGCTGATTTTTACTTGTGATTAAATAGTCTGCATTCTAAGATTCTATTTAACAGTGATTTCAGTGTTTGGACTTTGATTTAGATTGTCTTTTGGAAAACACTGTATAAACTACTAAGCTAATTTGCAGTGAAGATCTGAGGATAAGCAAAATGCAAATAAAGTTAGACTGTAGCTATTACTTTATTTTAATAACAGTTCTACATGCTAAGATTATCACTTTTAAAATTACTTCTTGCCTAGTGGCTTCTTTTATTAATCTCTATTTTAAGTATTGTAGGTAATATTATGAACAGAGCAACAAAATAAATGTCTAATAAATACATACAATGGGTAAATGCAGTGGTTATAAATAAGCATCAAAAAACTAGATTGTTAACACAAATATCACTGCTAACATTTAATCAATAAGCTATAAGTTTTCTGTAACAAATTCAGAAATGTTCTATTACAGGCAGTCTTCCAGTTGCACACTCAAATGCTAGCATTGCTTAAGATGCTGTACTTAAGAACTGAGCTGAGACATTTGTACAAATATGCTGCACTCGCAGTATTTTCATAGTGTGCAGATCAGTGTGACACAGTCTGTAATTCTTCTCGGGAACAGCCGTGCATCAGTTGTTTTTGGAAGTTAGTATCAGATTTAAAGTACCCAGATTCTGTGTTATTCTTGGCTTCAGTAGAATTGTTCTGTCCATATCTCTGACAAATGTAGGGTGAGCAGAGTAAAACATTTTTGGTCTTTGTAGAGGGTGTGTTACTGTTTGTAAGAGATCAGGTGTAGAAAGCTGATTTTTAAATAGCTGCATGGTATGCTTTGTGCCTCTTTTGCCATTGACACATGTTTTCTTTGTACAGTTTGTTGCATAATTTAAGGCCCCGGATATAAGGCTTGGAAGCCCATCCCTTGTGTTTCTTGGTTTATGACTGTCGGCTTTGTGGAATACGGCTGAGATGAAAGGATTTCTTGAGGATGCAAATTACTCCATTGGTCTGTTGGATGAAGGAGCAACTCTTGCAGATGTTATTGACAACTGTATTTATGAACATACTCATGTAAGTTTGCTTCCCAGATCTTGATTTAGTTCCTAAATCTTCAAACTAGGTCAAAGTATTTTAGACTTGATGAGCTGACAGCAACAGAGAAACAGTCCTCACTCACCTTAAAAAGTAGTTTCCTCTTCTAATGCTGCTTCTTTGCTGTTTTTTTGCTTTGAGCAGAATTCTGTTGTGGAAATTTGGGCATCAACTCTTACTGCCCTGAGTGTGACTAGCAAGAAAGTAGTTTGGCTGATGTAATTTAATACAGGTTCCCATCTCATTGTTTCAAGAGATTTTATTAGCAGTGGGGTTTAGATCAAGCAACCTGAAATTATGCAAGTGGGTATATTCAGTTAGAACCTTTTTGTTGTTGTTCTTTCCCTGAAAATATGGCAGAGTTCTGACAAATGTGTATGCTGAGCCAGTTTAAAGCCATGTTTAAGTTTTCTGTGGGCCATCATGGTTAATATTCATACATCTTCTGTTACCCTTCTCCCCACTGGAAACTCTGGTACAAGCACATCGTGAGGTGCTAACTTTCAAGACAAACTGGTGTAAAAGCTACTGAAGTTTAGCAGCCAAGTGGAGAGAAAGCTGAATAATGCTGTGTATACAATAGTAATTTTTTGAAAAAGGCTTAACTTATTTCTTAGGAGGCAGGAAGATGTACCTTTTGTTCTGCAGACAAAGTTGTAGAAATCGCGAACTTTTAAAAAAAGGTTCATTAAGCAAATCCTGTGTTCTTCATATGCCATACCTGTGAGTTGCTCACTTTTCCCTTGGTTTATCAGAACTAATATTCATGTGCAAGTGGCCAACTATAGTACAGCAAATAGATAAATTCCACGGCCTTCTGAACTCAGGTGTAGGATTCCCAAATCCTGATTCCTAATATTCTTTTTCTGTCTAGCAAATAAATAGGTAAACTACTGGCAACATGTCATGTCTCCAACCACTGGCTGGCTCACAGAGGATAGCTGCCTCCTGCTGCTTTCATTTACTCCTTTAGCTCAAGGGGTAGAGGTCTGTGCCATGGATCTAAAGCTCCAGATCCCATTCCTGCTGGTGACCCGTACAGGGGGTCAGTATGCTTCCACCCGATGGAATTTCTATTTGTGTTTTTTAAACAGAAATAAAGACTTTGTATAAAATAAACCACGACATTTAGAGTTTCAAAAAGTCAAGTGCTAGAATTAACATTTGATGTAGAGTCTTGGTTCAGATCCATCATACATAATTGTGATGGTCACAGTAGGTCATTCACCTACAGTAGTTTTACTGAGTGCACATTATGAACAAATCTAGAATGATCTGTTTGCATTTTGATCCACTACACCTACATCATGACCTGATAGTGAGAAACACTATGTTGTAACAGATGTGCAGAGGGAACTTAACAGTTCCAGAAAAGTCGGTGCATTTTCTTAAAGATTATGTACTTGATTCTGTACCTTTAACATGGAGTCTAGTTCTTAAAATTCCTTTTGAACTTCATTCTTCACAGGATGTGAAGAACAGTCTCAAACTTGACTTCCTGAACTAAAATACCATAAGACAAATTTTCACTAAAACAAGCTGTTAGCTGGATGTGAAAATAATGTTAGTGCATCAGATTTTATTCCTTGTATAATAAGATGTAAATTACATTGAGACTGTGGAAGCTTTCATCCCAGTGGATTTTCTTCCTATAAATAGCTGCAGACTTATGAAAATAAAAAGTTGAAAGAAATGTGTAATTTATCCTGTATTTTTGATAAAATCAGCATTTGGCATTTAGGTAGACTCTTTTATTCAGAAATCTCAGAATATTGTCAATAGCATTCATAATATCTCTGAAGTGGTAGGTATTCCCTTTGGTTTTTTTTTAACTAAATTGCTAGGTGAACAGAAAAACATAATTCAAGGTCAAATCTAAAAGTTAAGAGTAGGTTAAAAAATGTACATAATTCTTTAAGACTTTGGGTTGTTTGTCTTGACAACAAACCTACAATTTCAGGCATTTTATTTTCCTATTCTTCCTTTTGCAGACTGGAAAAAAGGCATTTTATGTTGGAGATCTTGGAAAGCTTGTAAGGAATAACATGCAATGGCAAAACGTGATGGCACCAATAAAGCCATTTTATCCTGTAAAATGCAATTCTACTCCAGGTGTACTCGAAATTCTGGGAACCCTTGGTGTTGGTTTTGCATGTTCCAGTAAAGTAAGTTTTTCTTCCCTATGTGCTTCATTTTCTTTCATATGTCTGCTGGTTTAAATTAATCTCTTTGGTGTTAAGTGTCATGTTTATAAATAAAATTTGAGCTGTGAACTCATTTGTAACTGGCTGTTGAAAATCTGTATTTCTGCCCTAGAAGCAGTAGATAGTTTTCTCTTTAATGTGGTAGTAGAGCACATCTAATAAAATTAAAGGAAAGGTGATACGGTGCACTTTGTCAAACTCTGGTATGCTCCTGTTTTTCAGGCTGAAATGGCTTTGGTACAAGACCTGGGCATTTCTCCTGAAAACATCATATACACAAATCCTTGCAAGCAAGCCTCTCAGATCAAGTATGCAGCGAAAGCTGGGATAAACATCATGACTTGTGACAATGATATTGAGCTGAAGAAAATTTCACGTAACCATCCAAATGCCAAGTAAGTGTCAAAATTCTGGTTTTGCTTTTAGTGTGGGGGAAACTTTTTGCTTGTATTCTGGGTGGTTTGAGTTGCGAGGAAAGCACATGGCTTCTTTAGTACAAATCACTTGTATCTTCTGTCTCCTTTGAAAGCAGCTTTTTTTCCTACTGAGTCTCTGCTTCCTAAAATGGCCCTTGGTTTGGGAGAAGTCTTGGGAGAAAGTGATTTTTTAGGGCAATCTTCATGTAAAGGTTTCAGTGATTAAAGTTCAGAAGTCTAGTATTTCATCATCTGCAAATAACATCTTCCTCCTGCTCTGTTTTGGCTTCAGTGTTATCTTCCAGGCAGTTCTGTTTGGATATTAGGGCTCTGGGTGGAGTCAGGGCTGAGCTACCAGCAAATGTTTGTGTGCATTGGATCCCACCTGGGCTTTGGGCACACTCTGCAGGTCTATTAAATACACCTACAGGTATTTCCACACAATTAAAACAGAGAAATTTTTTCATCACTTTGGTATTAGCTCAGGTGCTCTCTGTAGAAAAGTGATCAAAGCTGAAAATCTGGCTGTTAAATATGGCAACTTTATTGCTGGCAATGTATAATGGTGTCTTGGACTGATAGGCACTCTGGTCATTTAACATCACATCCCTCACATATGAATGCTTTAGCTTTGGGCCATGCCTTTAAGAAATATGGAGCCAGAGTCTACGTGAATGTTACAGTGCTTTGCAGTGATTAAATATATACCTTTCCATACATGTCATTAGAGAAACTGAATTTCTGATATTCTTAACAAATTCCTTGGTTCTGAATAGTCATTATTAAAGTATTGTGTTTTCTCCCAGAACTGTGGCTTTTGGTTTTGGTTTCGGTGGTTTTTTGGGGAGGTGGTGGTATTTGAGAGTTTTTTGTTTGTTCAAGACTTGTTCAAGACAAGATTTAATATTGCTGGTTGCTGGTCATTACACTTCATCTTCATGGAAGGCTGTGCTTTGCATACTGGAGAGAAATTTCTGTGCAAAAATATTATGTATTATAAATAAACTTCTCTGAAACTGCTGGCTCTGGTATACTTAATGGATTTGAAAGCCTTGGCAATGCTAAAGCTGACTGTTAAATCATTAGTGTTTTACCAGTTATTCACTGTGATTGTAGAGTTTTGTTAGTTTTTATGTTGATTTATTTCCATGATTCTAACAATCTTAGATTTCTGTAAGTCAGATTTAGTGGGTTTTACTTGGAAAATATCTGTATTCACTTAAAATGCTGCTATAACAATTTCTCAATAAATTTAACACTGGATGTCTTTAAGGAGGGGTTTTGACTAATCTTAATATGAGGTTACAAATCATAGTATGGATTTGAATTTTTCTGCTACATTTTAAAGAGTTCGACTTGTAACAATTTTTTGCTACAGTTAGCACATTTTTCCAAATGCTTCACAAAATATTGTCTGACTACAGATTTTTTTGAACAGAAATTTCTGTGCTAGTAGAGAAGCAGGAAATGAAATGCTCATCAGTTTCTCAAGACAAAGTGATACAAATTAAGAAGGATTGCAGGGCAACCTGTTTGAGAACTTAGGACTTTTTACTCTTTACAAAATATATGTGAAACACACCATGAAACATTCGGAAAGTACCTGTAGAAGTCATGGTAGATATTAGGCCAGCTGTAGTGGCTAGGCTGAGTTCTGTTTGTTGCCTGTCTTGTAAAGAGCTGTTTTACTCTGTGCAGAGTTTCCTCCACTCATTTACACTCCCCATCCTGGTTAACTGCAGTGTGCTCTGTCCAGTCTGCATGTATGTCATGACACCACCTCTGTTTAGTTTATGGCACGAGTAATTAATTGATCTTGTGGGAGTGTGACTTTCTCAGTGAACAGCAGTTTGAGTTTGGGAGGTTTGGGGGTATGTCTCTAGAGGTTTGGATGCGACCTTGCCTTTGCCCCACAAGTGTTACTTTAACATAGAAGAAGGTCAGCATTGGCACTACAGTTTGCCAGACCTACCCAAAATGAGGCCTTGACCAGACAGAAGATGTCCCATTGCATGAGAATGTAAGAAATGGTACTTGCTGCCTCTCTGCTCTACAGTGTCTTGGAAAGAGGGGCAGGGAATGGTCTGATCACCCTAGCCCCTCATCCTGAGTCCATGTGCTCAGCCAGAAGGGGAGGTTATGTGATATGGCCAGGGTGTGCTTTCAGCCTGGTGTTCTCCAGATGCTGAGTTTAACTAAATCTGATACATGTCTGACTGAAGGGGAACCTCTGGGCTGGGGAGGAGTACAGAGATGGGAAAAATCATATTAGTCTTACTGATTTTATGAGGAACTACATTTTAGTAGAAGGTAACGTTATTTTTTATTACAGCACTCAACAGACTCTTGCTGCTGCAAGAGTCTTAGTTGCTGCATTTCGAAATCCCTTGTCCTTGTTGGCTCCATGTTTTAGCCCCTAATTGCTAGTTTTTTCTCTGTACAGGATTGTTATTATTAGGTTGCCTTGATTCATCCATCGATGGAGCTGGAGTACTGACAACATAATCAACACACTTCTGACAATCTTCAGGCTTCACATGTGCTGATGATGTAAACCAACTGCCCAAATCATCTTCCCCTTCTCTTAGGCTCTTACTGCACATTGCCACAGAAGACATTACTGCTGGTGAGGAGATGAATATGAAGTTTGGCACCACCCTGAAGAACTGTAGGCACCTTATGGAATGTGCTAAGGAGCTGGGAGTCCAAATAGTTGGTGTCAAGTGAGTAACTTCCTTGTCCTCTGCTGGCTGAGCAGATATTTGTATGGTGTACTTAAGATGTAAAATAGAAAAGAATTTTTCCCTGGTGACACTGTTTTACAAGGTTAAAAAAAAAATCAACAAAAACAAGATGAACATGGGGTCAGATTTTGAGTTAGAACCTTGAGAGTTATGGTTCTGTTACACTCTTTGATCATATAAAGACAAAATGCTCAGATAAGTTTTTGACTTGCAAGTGGCAGGAATGAATCCTAGAGTTCCAAGTTTGTACAAATGATCTGTGGTATTTGAATTGGGAACTTGATGGATATTTTACTGTATCTGAAAAAAATGTATGCACAAGTCTGCTCTGTCTACTGTCAGCTACAAATCTATTGCACACTCATGACTGTTTTAAGAAAGCAACCAAACAAATAAATGGGTCATCAAGGCAATTAAAAAAATGTTAAGCCAGATATTGATGATTTAATCCACAAATGTTTTGATATATATCTGCTCGAAATGGATGTTAAAGCATAAACTACAAATGTCTTAAAAAATACATACTACTGAAAAAAAACATTCCTCGTCATATAATGTCTTAACCAACTTTTATAAAAATCACATGGGTCTTCTGCATTATTTTTATTTAATTTTAAAATCCACGTGTGGATTCATGCAAGTAAGTTTGAAAGTGACCTTTGCCTCAAAATGGCATTCCTTAAATTAGTAGACTTGGAGTAGAGACCACTGGCTCGGGTGTGTGTATGGTCTGTGTAGAACCAATAGACCATACCCGTCTTGAGGAAGCCCGTAGGAATGCTGCCACTTGTTTTAGCACCTCAGTGACTAAGTGCATATGGCAGTACTTGAATCTTTTGAACAAGGAACAAGAGGGCATTCAGGAGCTTGTGGTAGGCATCAGTAGTACTTCTCTGCAGCTTTGGCACCTACTGAAGAACAACTTTTAGCCAGTTTGAGAGTGAAGACTGAAAAATTCAGTAAATCTGTTTCTCAAAGATGAGAATATTGTGGGACATTCTTAAGATTAAGATGAAGGCAACTCTCAAGTACAAATTCAGTGAAATAGAAGGCAGTGGTGGTGGTCTGAGCTTCTTTGCACAGTTGCTGTATTATTATTTAAGCTATTGCAGTAATTGTTGCCAGCTTGTTTTGAGACACTTGAAAATGAATTGCTTCTGTTGCTGTTTTATATAGTGAAACAATTTGCTTGGTCTGAAAGCTGAATGGTTCAGCGTATTTACTGTGTTTTTATTTCTTTCAGATTTCATGTTTCAGGCTCTTGCAAGGATCTGCAAACATACATTCATGCTCTATCTGATGCTCGGTGTGTGTTTGATATGGCTGTAAGTATATCTATACACACATGCAATTCCTACAGTGTAGGATCCATACACACGTGCAATTACTGCAGTAGAGGATCCATTCTATTCCAGTCACAAACCAACTACATTATTTCCAAAAGAAATCACTAGAGATGGAACTTTTAGTAAGGGACTAAATACTCCTTTGTGGTAGAGGTAAAACCAACTTTGTCCTAATTATGGTAATGAATACTGTCCCACTGACAGGCAGTAGCCTTACATGCTATTTAAATTAGTTTCCCCCTTTGGGTCAAAGCTTTTTGATATTAAAATCTCATTCCTGTAAATACACAACTGATGCCTTTAGATTACATTGAAATTGAACAATTGTATGCTGGCATCTATTGTGGAATGAGGAGTTTGTAAACTAAACAAAGAAGACTGCAAGTCTTTTTACTCTTAATACTGCAGTGCCTTAGCTGTGGCTGGAAATATATGGGGGCAGTAAAATTGAGGACCTTGCTGATCTTTGTGCAAATCTGTTGTAGTGGTCTTGTCACAAAATTAGTGAAATCCTAAAACTGCCTTTTGTCAGAATACACCACCTGTTCAGCAAATACTGTCTGAATATAACAAAAGCCACTTTATTATTGCTATGGGACTTGCAGAGAATTGTGTAACCAGCCTCTATTGACATCCCAGTGCTTTGCTTCTAGATTTGATGGAGCTGTACTATGCCCTTACTCCTTCATTAGATATACTCAGTTAAATAGTTTCAAAAGCTTAAATACACATAAAACAACCACAGTAAGGAGCAACATAATATTTTTGCATTTACTGTTGTTCATGTACTTACCTTCTGCCTATGCATTTTAGGAAGAATTTGGCTTTAAGATGAACATGTTGGATATTGGTGGGGGCTTCACAGGTTCAGAACTTCAGCTGGAAGAGGTACGCAATGTGCTGGAAGTTGGCACTCTTACTTTTGAAGAAGTTGAAGTGTTTAACCTTCAAACTGCAGCTTGAATTGATAGCTGAGGCATAGTTAAGTTCCATGTTAGACTGTAACTCAAGATCTCATTAGTTGGGTTTGTATTCTTGATGATGGATAGTGTAATCTGTTCTTGGAGGTGATCATGACTTCATTTTAATCCCATTCATCCTGGGTGAATGCTCATTTAAGTGTGTTAGAGATTAAATTGCTACCTGAAGCAGCCCTAGTAGTAATAATTCAAGGTTTTTCTTGACTGTTGTTGTCCAGCTGGTGACTCTTGCATGGTTTGGGCCAGGGTGCCTTAGCATGCTTTGGATCATAAACCCCATTGCTACTGGATGAAAATTTCCAGTATTTTGCTTTGGAACTGAAAGCTAAAGGTCTTGATTTGGCTGGCCTCTGATTTGGTGTAAATGCCATCTTTATTATGAAGTGGCACATAAAACAGGATACCCAGTTTACACTGTTATGTTGTCTTAAACATAGACTCTGTGAATTCTGTGAATTAAGTGAAAGTGATGTATGAGGAGTTACTAACAGCAATTAGGGCTTTTCTCTCCATTCTACTGGTTCTGTTACTTGTCCAAAATATCTGTTAATCTTCAAATATCTGTCCTAAGACATGAACATTAGTATTAAATCATTCTGTGAATATGATACTATTCAAAACTGGCCCTTTGCCCATCCTTGTGGGTCCACATGTCATTTTACATTATCTGTTGTGCTAGATGGGCACTGAAGTTACTGGTGCAGTCATGAGTGTACCACAGTTTGAACTTCGGTTGTGAAAAGAGACTGTGTAGTACTCAGACTCAAGGTTCTCAATCTTCACTGTTTAGCCAAATGACAAGTTTTCTTACATGTTTTTTGTAACTTGTGGACCTCTGGTAAAGGCATTTCTCAGAGAATGGAGGACCAGAGTAAGCATTTGGTGTGCTGACTAGACTTGTTGCTGTCTGGAAGTAAGCAGAGTTCATTGGCCTTACCTCTGACTTCAATTTCCTAGGTTAATCATGTCATCAGGCCATTGCTGGATGTCTACTTTCCTAAGGAATCTGGTATTAATGTGATCGCAGAGCCTGGATGTTATTATGTTTCATCCGCATTTACACTGGCAGTGAACGTCATTGCAAAGAAGACTGTTGAGTATGATAAACTTCTTCCTTCTGGAGGTAAGGGTAATTTGTTTTCTGTGTCAGGGAACTGCTCACTATTAGTTGGGATTGATTAGTTTGTTAATATACTTAGTACATCCCCTAATTCTTGCACTGTAATATACCTTCTGGATTCTGACCATATGTTATCTGTGTGTCTCACTATTATTTTTATGTGGCACTTCTTGTATCCTTACTAGGTTAAATCTCTATTGGGTGCATCACAGATGGTGTGTTAGAAGGTTCTGTATTAGAACATAAAAAATCATGTCACAGAGCAAGCTACTTCCCTGCTTCTCTGGATTTATATTCTTAGCAGTGGTTATTACTGAAAGTATTCATTTTATTAAGCCTCACACTTACTGTTATAACTGAATTTATAATATGGTCTCATACAGAGTACTCTGCTTGTAATTCTCTTATTCCAGTATATATGGAACTCCCTAATCAGGAGAAAGCAGATGACTTAAGTTAGACTGCAAAAAGGCTATTTATGACAAAACATGCATGCAAGACAACTTCTTTTTTTTTACTTCCAGTGGAGCAAACCAGGAATGATGATGAACCAGTATTTACGTATTACATAAATGATGGTGTTTATGGTTCTTTTGCAAGTAAATTGTCTGAGAAACTGAATACTATCCCAGAGGTTCACAAGGTGAGTCCTTCTGTATTCTTCAGAAATCACTTAAGAAATTTTCTGAAGAAATTTCTTAAGAATATTCTTAAGAAAATTTTCTTATTCAATAAACTGAAGCCTGAATTGCCTCAATCATTTCCCTCTAGAAATACAAGGAAGATGAGCCTCTGTTTGCAAGCAGCCTTTGGGGTCCATCCTGTGATGAGCTTGATCAAATTGTGGAAAACTGTCTTCTTCCCGAGTTGAGCGTTGGAGATTGGCTGATCTTTGACAATATGGGTTCTGGTACCTTAGGTGAACAGTCTACCTTTAACGACTATCAGAGGCCACTGATTTACTACATGATGTCTTTCAGTGACTGGTAAGAAAACTACCTCGGTAGTGGCAAGGTTGCTGTTGCTTCCTTCAGGAGTGTACACTTAAAAATTACATTCAGTGGCAAATAGAGGAAAATGCTGAGTGCAAGAATGTACTTTTTTTAGATTCTGGATTTTTTTTTTTGTCTCTTATCTGACTACTGAGATCTGTGATAAAATGCCTACTTTGCTTTTGGGGTTGACAAAGGAAAGCAAAATACCCAACTGATCTCATCTGTGAGTTCAGTGGCAGTTCTAAAGTCTAGTACTAGCTTAACAAAAGCTGTTTAATATCAACCTTTGAGCTTTCCTAATGCAGGTAACTGCTGCTTGTGTGCAGTGTTGGCACCACCATAAGCAGGAAGGGCGGTGATGCTCTTGAGGTGATGGAGAGTGTGGCAACCCATTCCTGCCCCCAGGCAGGCAGGGCCTTGTGCTCCCACCCCGGGAGAGTGGCAGCATTTCTGTGTGTGCCAGGCGCTGGCACAGCTGCGCTCCCTCCTGCTGAGTCAGGGCCAAGCCGGGCGGGGGCAGTTGGCTTCAAATGCTGTGTGGAGGCTGGGTTCTGGAGGGAAATTGAACCTGAAAACATGCTATTACATCTCTTGACCTTTTCTGCTGCAGGGATGAGATGCAAGATGCTGGAATTGCTTCAGACACATTGATGAAGAACTTCTTCTTTGTGCCTTCATGCATTCAGCTGAGCCCGGAAGAACGCTTTTCCACTGCAGCTTAAACAGGCATTAACGCTTCATTTAGACCTGCAGTTGCAAGTCTGTAGTTTGTCTGGTCAACATTCCAATGTGGAAGAAATGGAACAATCTAGAATTCAATTAATTCTCTTCAAAACTTGAAAAAATAGTAATAGTAATGGGGACCAGGCAAAACAAGCTACAGCTACAATTCAGTGGGGGGGGTGGGAGGGTTAGATAATGGTGTCCAAATTTAAAATCAAGTTCATTCAACCCCTGAGCGTTAAATATGCAACAAAATGGATGACTTAGTGGAGATGGAAACCCATCACTTGGGTTCTTCAACAGTTTACATACAAGTACACAGTTTTTATACTAAGGATTCCTGTTAGAAAAGTCTTGTAAAGTTATTGTCTTTTGCCCAGATATATCAGATGTCAGTGGGAGACCAGTGTGACTTCATTAGATGTTTTAGTGTATTTAGAATGTGTAAATTTGTGCTTTTGAACTGTAGTTTAATAAATGTAAAATTGCATCATAGTATTTGTTGTATTTGACCCATGATGTATCCCTTGTATGACTGCAATAAAACTTTGTGTAGATTTTACTGTTTTCCAGGCTAACTTTGGGAGGAGCTAGGCAGATAGCTATAAAGTAGATGTATATGTGATAGATTTGAGAAGCTTTCTTTTCTCATGCCCATTGGTTCAGCTTTGTGTTAAACAGTAAAAATTTTAAGGTTGATCAATCTGTATGAAGTGCAAGGCATGTAAGTTCCTGGAAGACTAAAAGGAATTTGTGGTGTGTTTTTAGAGCATGATCTTATATTGAGTTCTTCACACCAAAACCTGCACTAGGCATGGGTGTGCACGGAGAGGTTGTCCCAGCTCGTGTGCATGCAGTGCCCTGAGGCAGCATGGGTTAGTCCAATTCTGCATGTTGTCACAGAACCTTTGGCTCCTTTTTTAATTGTGTTTATTTAAAAAGTCTTAACTTTCAACTTTAGCTAGTTCTGTATAGTGCTGACTCTAGGGTAGGGCTGCACAAGACTACAGAAACCTCAAATGCTCTCTTGCACTGGACTTCATTTAGCTGTATCCATAATGTAAAGGGTAAATCGGACTGCTGCAATTATATGTGCATTGAGTAATGAACTGCCTGAACTGGTCAGAGAATTAATTGTTACTGAAGCCTCTTGATTTCTTCAAGGTCCTTTGCTTATTTTCTCACTTGAACTTACCCTCCTTGAAAACTGGGGAAAGGAGGAGAAGGAGGTTTTAGGGTTTTGAAATGATGCACTGAGGTCTGGATCCTACAGATAAAAGGGATTTTTTTAAACGTTTTTATTGGAGGTAAAATTTATACCCTTTGGCTGCAAGTGTACTTCACATGAGTGCCAGCTAGTAGGAAATTTTATTTTCTGATTCTATAAAGCACAGATTTTATGAAACTTCACGAACTTCTTGAAAGTTTGTATTTGTCAGAACAGTTTTACAGGCCATTTACGAGATACAAAATGGCTTGTGCTTTGGAGATGCAGTCTAAGAAATACTACTGTAATTAAATGTACAAGTGGAAAGGGAGTAAATTAAAGGGGTAAACTTGTGTTTTGGTTTGGTTTTAGTTTTCTGTTTGTTTTTTTTTAACCTGAAGTTACTAGTTGACCCATGTCAAGCAGTGATAAGCTCTTCAGGTAGAGGTCTTTATAGACAGACTGCTGTGTGGTTTTTGACTTAATGCAACTACAGTTGCCTAAGGTTAGATAATCCAACAGGATTCTGTCATACAGTCTTTAAAAGTTGTTTTATGTCAATTTACAGATAAGTAGAAAACAATTTTTCTATAAATGCAGCAGTGGTCAGAGCAGAAATACTTGCTGTACTTGAAGACAGTGTGCCATTAAAGCCAACCTGGAGTCTGAACACAGTATGTATTTCAGTTTGATGTGCTATGTGCTACTGTTTATGTTGTAACTGCAGTTCAGAACTTTTACACAGTATGAAAGCTGGATGATTTCTTTAGAGTACTTGGAAGTGATGTAGCTGTGTTGTGCTTGCTAGACAGCTGCAGCACCTCTTGCTTGCTGAGGCTGTGGCAGGAGCAGGGGTGTCTGACACAGACCTGCAGACGGTGCTTCACGGTGTGCTGTGAGGTGTGCATGGCAAACAGCCCCGCCTGCTTTGGCCTGAATGCTTCCCTGATCCAGCCTGCAGCCGGCGTTCCATTTCCTAAGGAAGATCCAGGGCTGTGGGCCCAGACAAGGCTGTGGTACTGGTGTTGCCAGTTACTTCTTAGGAACAGGAGAAAATGGTTCCAACTTTTCATTGTGTGCCTAAGCAGCTGCACAACTGACTTACATTGGATCAGAATAAAAGTGGATGCCCTGGATCCACCACTGGATATTTTGCTGCTTCCTATGTACTCTTGTTTCTGCTCTTTTTTTTGGGGGGGGATGGGGGGTGGAGGTGTGGAAGGGTGTGTGGAGTTGTCTGTGTCTCAGGTTTGAACCCTTGGGATTTTTTTAATTAAAACCAAACTAAAAAAAAAAAACACCTGCCCCCCCAAAAAAAAACTTGGGCTAGAAAACAGCTTTTAATCCTTGATAGCCAGGCAGTTGCCTTTGTTGTAGTCCAGACTGATCTTGCTGAACCAGGACTGTACCTTGTGCGTCTCCTCTTCTGTGAGGAGAGGAGGGGCAATGCTCTTGGGGCTTTGCTAAGGCCTTGGGCAACAGCTGGAAAGTAAGTGCAGCCCTAAGAAGCAGCCTGGAGGCCAGCAAGGGTGGCAGTGGCTGCCCATGGGAAGGACTCAGTGGGTGCTGGCAGTACCAGCTGACTGCTGTAAGCAGAAGGAACAGGGTATGTACCTAAGATGGCTTAACTGGCCCTGACCATAACTGAAGGAGAAAATATCTGTGAGTGCTACATATACTGCAGGAGGGTGGCAGATACTACACACCTAATGTTTCCTTTTGCTGGAGGTACTGCACTGACTGTAACTTGCTCCTTCTCTGAGCTCTTATTTCATCCCTTCATTAAAATTTGAAGTAAGTAGTAGCAAATAATTCACCAATTTACTGTGAGCTATTGCTTTACGATGTGAGAGTCACTACTTGTGCATCAAGTACTTGCCCTGAGTTTTAGGGAAAAGCTCCACTGCTGAGGGGAGTGGGGATGTCTGTGGCACTGGCAGAGGCTGCCAAGTGAAGGTCTCTAACCCAGGCCTCCAGGCCATTCCTTAAGGGCTGATCCTTTCACAGCCATGGGAAGGGTGGGGACCCTTTCTATTACAGTCTCATGCTTGGAGTGACACCTATTTTCACTTTATTTGCAAGCTTTTTTCCCCTCTATTTTCATCTATTTGCAAATGCACAATCTTGGAGCTGAATTAGGGTCATTAACAGGATTACCTTCTTAACTCACAGGACAAAGCTAATTGTGTTTGTCAGCCTGAGTTTGGATGTGGCATCAGGGATTCCCTGCTGATCCCCCTGTCTTCAACCGGCTGCTTCCCATAAGTTCTGTTAAATATGATCCTTTATTTTAATGTTCTCTTGAAATGCTGCAGTGGGCAGCAGTGCAGAGCCCAATCTGTTACATGTACATCGTGTCCTGTCCTACTGTGCCATGTCAGCATGGGGCAACTCTTTTGTATCAGTCAAAATAGGGGAGAGAACTCAGGCCCAAGAATTTGCATTTAGATCCTGACTGGATATTTTTCTCAACTATCCGCTCTCTGAATTCCCTTCTTCGTACCCTTAAACAAACCACTTAGCTATGTGTGTGTGTGTCAGCAGCTTATTGCACCTTTCCAATGGAAATCCCCCGGGTGAAGGTGGTGAAGCAGAGAGGAGCTGTGCACTACAGGTCACTTGTCAGTCGCTCGCTGCAGCCGGGGATGGCCGAGGGATGTTCAGGGCAGCAGTGCTGGGCTCCGCGGTGGCCACCCTCCTCCCAGTACCTCCCCTTTGGAGCACCCGCAATGCCCGGCGAGCCCCAGAGCGAGTATTGCCGTTCGGGCTCCAGCCCCTCTCCCTTCTCAGGCGGCCGCTGGAGCCAGGGCGGAGGGAGCTGCGGCCGGCAGGGAGCTCCAGCGGCCGCCCGGAGCCGGGGCGGAGGGAGCGGCGGGAGCGGCCCGCGCTGCCCCAGCCCGGCCGTGCCCCGCCGCGGCCGCGCGGCCCCCGAGTGCCCCTGGGGCTGCGAGCGGGGAAAGCCGTCCGGATGCTGAGGCAGTGCCAGGGCTGCCCAGACGGGCTGTCGGCATCCTTTCCCAGCCCCGACGGGACAAAGCCCTGGCAGCCTGGTCTGACATCCAGGCTGAACCTGCCCAGAGCCAGCAGCTGAACCTAAGACCTCCCGGGCCTTCTTCCGCACAGAATTGCCCGGCGGGTCCGTGAACCCGGATCACAAACCCCCTTTCCAGTTCGTGCTGCACCGCCGCCCTGGCTGAGCGCTGCCGGCCCACACGGCTGGAGCTGTGCTGGCAGGTGCTGTGGGTAGGGCTGGCTGGAAAACCCATTCTTTGGAGCTGTCTGAGGATCCAAAGCCTTTCTGTTTCATGTGAGAATGGGGACTCACCTACCCACGCTAGATGGAGGGGAAAGGGGGGAGACACTCCAGGACACAGGACCAGGGAACTCTGTCTGCCATACACATACCAATATTACCATTAAAAGCTGCAATTTCGACAAATTACTACTCCTTTCCAACAACGAACACCTGAACGGCAAGTTCCCAGCCCACCTTAGGTTTTAAAGTGCATGGTCCTGCGATATCCGCCCTGAGGGAAGGATGAGGAGCAGACACCCCGTTCTCCGCCGCGGTCCCTGGCCTGAGGCGAGCTCCCCTGCACGGTTTCAAAGCCGGTGCTCAAGGTGCGTCAGCAGGGCTGCAGACATGCCCCACGTTATTCCCGCAGGACACGGATTAGCCCCGCCAGCCACCGCACCCCGTCCCTGCCGCTGCACCCCTTCCACGGGCTGCACCAGCGCAGTGACTGCGGCTGGGGGACGGGGACGAGGCAGGAAGGCGGCCCGCGGCCCCCGGAGGGTTGGCACGGTTTATTCCCTGCCGGAGAGGGTAACCCCGGCGGTCGCGGCCCCGCTGACCGAAGGCTGCATCCCAACCCCTGCGCTCCCTGGGCTCCGGTTTCCTTTCTCCCCACCGGAGCCGCTGCCAGACCCAGCCCTGCCCACGTGGCGGGCACGGGCTCCTGTGGAGCCGTCAGTCAGTCCGTCCGTGCTGCAGAGCCAGCGGCAGCTGCGCCTCACCTCCCTTAACCCCGCCAGACGAAGTCAATTCAGATGAAATTTTCCACTTGAGAATCATGCGAGACCAGAATAGCTTTCCAGAGTATTTTTTTTTCCCCTGCTAGCTAGAAGAAGGCCAGGCAATGCTTTGCAATGTTTGCTTTTAAAACACCCTCCAGATGGGTTTAGGAAATCTCTACTGCATGGGCAGCCCCACAAGGAGGACCACTCAGCCTCCAGCGTGCCAGGCTGCGGCCGCTGGCTCAGTTTGGGACCATTGAGCTGAGTCCCACTGAGCCACAATGCATTTTCCACGGTGCTGCTGCAGCAGCTGTGGGGGCCCTGTGAGATCCTGCAAGGGGCTGGATAAGTGGGGAATGGACAAGTGGGGGAAAGGCAGAAACAGAAGGGCTATTCCCAGCTATTGCTCAGGCCCCAAAGTGGTATTTTGGTGGCTCGTGAGAAAAAAACAATCCACAAAGCAAAGCTGGTTTAGCTTAGCACATTTAACATGCTGTGCTTCTGCTTCTGCCAAATGAATTTTGCAATCTCCCTGGAGCAGGGCTCTCCCATTGCTGGTGCTGCCAAAGGGCTGGAGCCCCTCTCCAGCGGCAGCAGGCACCCACAGCCCCAGCCCCAGTGCACCCATGGCATACACCCACCTCCATGGGCCACTGCTGCTCTGCCTGTGTGGCTGGCATGCTGCTGCTCTCCCCTGAGCCTAAGGCCCTGGAGGATGCCACCTGCTTGGGCATTTCTGTGGGGTTCTGCCATCTCAAACCTCAAAGTCAAGATAGTGGGAGTCACCTGTAGCCTGGCAATGAAACGGCAGGCAGAAAAAGCCCACAGCAGCCTTGCAGCCCACTGCTCACACATAGACCAGCTCCAGACCTGGATGACCTTCTGGTGCCTCTCACCTGGCTGCAGGCATGTAGGGCTGGGGCTCCAGGCACTAGCTTGGCACAGCACACACTGCTGCTGGCCCAAGCAGTCTCTGGCAACCACTCCCTGCTCAGAGCAGTGAGTTTCTTTGACATTAAACCTATTAAACCAGCAGACTGGTTATATTGGATGCACCTTGAGCAGGATGAGTCCTGACCCAGTGCAAAACCCTGCAGGACACCGGAATTAGAGAAGTTTCAGAGGAGAGATCTCTGTCTCACGTACCAAGTGCCCTATCATGCACTCATGCAGGACTAAAGCACTCAGGGTGAGATGGTGGCCACAAGGCTCTGGTGCAGAAATGCAGACAGCCTGCATGACACACCAGGACCAGGACTGCAGCCACAGCCAAGCAATGTGCCTGGCTGCCAAGGCACTGGCATCCTCCACACCTGCCAGCCAGAGCCCTGCACCTGCCAGGACAGGGCAGGAGACCACTCTGGATGTGACATAGCTAACAGGGAGAGGAGAGAGGGGATATGGTGCCAATGCACACCCTGTCACATCACAGCCCCCTGCCCTCAGCAGCACTGGGTTTCCTAGGAGCTGGTGCAGGTTCCCTGTGCCACAGCAGAGCCCGTCTGCCCAACATACTGCTCTGGGTTTGGAGAGGTGCAGCTAGGCTTGCTCCACCTGCATGTTTCCATATGATCACATTTTCTTTCTACCTGTGACTTTCTATTGCCTCTCCAGTGACTACTAACAATCCCCCAAACTCAGACTGATGTTGTCCCTTGAAGCTTCTGGGGTGTGTCTCATACTGCAGCATTTTCACTTTGAAACATGTTGTCTTGTAAGCTTCTATTTACACACTGTGCATGTTTTACACACACAGCAGCTGGGTTTTCTGCAGCGTGTCCCCAGGATATTCAAGAAACCAAAAGTTGCCTCTTTACCCAGTACAGTTCCCAGGTTCTGACATAAATGAGATCTAAGGTGATTTGTTTCATTTTTAATTCCAAATGAATGATTGCAAGTCCCAGCAGTAGGGTTTCAGATAAGGTGCAATGGAAAGGTGAAGCTAAGGACATATACATATAACATATAAAGCATCATGGTCTGGAATAAGCTACACTCAAACAAGCTGAAGGCCCTGACAGCTAGTCAGAATGCATTGTTTCAGCATTAAGTAGATTGCTATTTTTTTTCCAAAGAAAATAAATTTCTACACTAGGCTCCCTTGCCCAGTTGAGCAAACTGATAAAAGCAAGAAGCAGAACTGTAATGCTCCAGATGGAAGCACAGTGTTTGGCTTGGTATCTAGTCTATAATTCACACAGAGTGTCTGTACTGTCTACAAATGGCAGGACTTGCTCAGTAGAGAAAGCTTATTAAATGATTATAGCTTCTTTGGACATTTTAAAATCAGTGATCATGGGATTTCACAACAGATCTCTATAAGGTCCTCTGGGATGGTTCACAGGCTGTCCTGTGCCCATGGAAAAACAGCAAAGGAGGAGGATGACATGGTAGTATGCCTGTCTCGCTGTTAAGGAAGTCTCTCTGTCCATTTGGGAGCCACTCTGGGAGTCTCACTCACATGACCCCAGATGGGGCACTTGGAACTGCCAGGTGCCCCACTTGACTCCATACACACACGGCTCACACAGTTGCCATCCCCACCTTGGCTTTCCTGTAGCAGAATTTCAAACATCTGGCTCCTTTAAGTATTTTAATTGTGGTACAGCAACAACAGCTTGAGCGGGTGCCTCTGGGGAGGGAACCCCAACAAAGAGATCCCTGAGGTTTCATACCTTCACAGTCTATGCACCTGCTCTTCACATGCCTTGCCCACAGCTGAGTCCAGTGATGATATTTGGTCTCAGGAGTGCTGTTCCTCGGGCCCTGTGCAGTCTCTGGGTGATCATCCACTCCCCACTGGGTCCCCATGCAGGCAAAGGGTCGGCATCCATTCATGGCTCATTGCCTGCAAGCACCTTATCCCCCCAAAGCATGATGTGCAGCTACTGGCACTCAGTGTGTTCCTCACGCCTCTCCCGAGCTGGCATGAGTTGTAGATGAGCAACTGAAGGATGATGGATGCAGCCATGAGCTGTCACTCCCTGCATGTGCTGTAGGTGCTTTTGGACCTCTCACCTGGAGCAGAGAGGAGCTGCTGGCCACTCCTCATGCCCCTGGCAGAACATGGGGCTGCTCTTGCTGCAGGCACTGAGGGAGCAGGGCCCTGGGGATGGGGCTGACGCCTCCAGCCTGCTCTGTGGCCACTCCTGTTCAACCAGAGTCAAACCAGAGTGTGTCTGCCAGTGTGCAAAGGAGGCACACCCTGAGGCTGGCCAAGCAAGCCCTGCAGAGGGGATTACACTCGTGGCAGAGACCACAGACATCAGGGACAGCCAGAAGCTCCCCTCCTGAGTGTCACTGGCTCCACCTGCCAGGCTACAATTTAAAAAAATAATAAAAAAGGAGTGCAGGAGAAGGAGCTGGTACTCCATGAGAGTTCTCAGCCCTTTTGGTCACAGGGACAGCTGTAGGGCATGTGGTCCTTCCAGGGCTCGTAGTCTTAACTGTCAGCTCTCATTCTTGGAGCTGGAGAGGAAATGGTGGGGAAGCACCTTTGATAAATTGTTGGAGACAAGTGAATATTTTCTTTAACAAAACACCTGGAGCATTTCCAGCACTTGCAAGCAACCCAAAATCTGATGTCCATGGCATTTCAACATGTACAGGTAAGGCAAAGTAATGTTTAAAAACTGATCTAAAACTATTGAGTTGCATCTTCTTTTGTGTATGCCTAAAGCACAGCCAGTCCCATGCTTACTCTGAGAATAAGCAAATTCTCAAGTTGTGTTTATTTCAACATGTTACTCCCAATAAAATCCTCTCCTTGCTGGGAGTGAAAGAGGAAAATGTTGCCCTAAATTAGAAGTCAAATCCAACAGAGTGCCACTCAAAGGACTGGCAACGAGATCCAGGTCAGGTCTGGGGATGGGCTGGTTGTGCCCACACTTGGGCTTGCTCCAGCACTCCGCAGTGCACCAGCTCATTTCCATCACCCAGGCAGCTCAGAAAGGCAACACTCACCCCGCGCAGCCTGGGACCGTGCTGGGTAGCCCAGCTGACTGCCCACAGCCGCCTCCACTGCTCGCACTGGCCTCCCCGAGGGGCGGGTCGGGGTTTTACTGGCAGCAGAGCAGCTGGGAAGGCGCTGGGATGGATGGAACATCCTGCGGCCGGGGCTCCTCCGGGGCTTTAAGCAGCGCCTTGCCAGATATGGAGAGTGGCGCAACAAGCCGCCTTGGGAAGCAGCGCCGAGACAGGCTGTGCTTTCCTCTTCCTGCCCGCACAGAACTGCCTGTGCAACGTGAGAGCTTCCCGCTCGGCACACTGTCAACAGAGCACCCGCAGCCTTTCACCTGCTCGCTCTGTTTACAGACTGCGCTCCGCTCCTTCCCACCGCCGCACAGCAGCTCCTGCGTGCGCGGGTGCCGCGCTTGGCAGGGCTGCTCTCCTGACATACATCTCAGGCCAGATACGTTCTGTACTGCTCAGAGATTTAACATGAGAAAACCCTTCCGGGACATTTAAGCTGTGCAAATAATGATAATAAAAGGCCTTTATAGATGTGTCGGTTTAGTCCAGACAAACCCTTTGCTACTCTGCTCAGTACAAAATATAAACAGACTGTGATTTAAGAGCTTCCTCAGTAAACAAAGCAACAAATTAGTAAAAGAAACTAATATCTCTAGAAAAAATAAATGCTTCTTAAAATTCCACTTAAATACATTTTTAATCCATGGCAGCAAGAAAAGAGCACTTAGAAATTATTTTAACATGGAAAAGGTCTTACCCTAATATACTAAGATAAGCAAAGAATTATGGCTAAGGTTTTCAAATCTACCTAAGGGGCTCAAGTCTCCAATTAAAACAAACAAAGTGAGTACCCAAATCCTTTAAGCAGCCTTGAAAATCATCCTATCTGTGTGCACAGGTCCATGCATTTAAAAATATATAGAGCTTAATGAGTAAAGATCTAGCATAGACCAAAGCCAGCATTTCAAGGCATTCTGAGAATATAAATACATAAAAATGAACTCTGGAGAGTTGGGGTGTTTGAAAGAGTGCTCTGTTGGGTGATCTAATGATCTACTATGATCTAATCAATACTCATTGTTTATTTAACAAAAGTCAATTTGATCCAAAAATTTCTAAAACCTAAAGCTCTCCAACACCCAGTGTCAGCGGGATTATGAAAGGGCATTCACCCAGAGTTGCCAAATAGCTCTTCAGTAACCAGACCCACACACCACTTGAATTTGGGCTGGTCAGACATTGTACCAATAATAGTCATCCCAAAGAGAGGAGAGGGGTCAGTGCATGCAGGCCCAAACCAGGATACTGTGGCTCCCACAGAGTGAATGTCTGTAGGACCAAGGATGAGCTGTGGGACAGAAGTGACCCTCCAACAGTGAGCTGCAAGACCAAAGTGTGTATGTCCCATGCAGAGCTGCAGGGATGAAGTGTGTGTCCCCAAAATTGAGCTGCAAGAGCAAAGTGAGACACACTAAGGAGAATTCAGGGAGCAGATGGATGCTGGCAGCCTGCTGCCACACAGGGTTTGGTATGCAGGCAGATACACACATTGTACATAACCTGCACAATCTCCAGCTACACCTGCGATCTTGCAAAGACTGATGAAAATCTTTGGGCAAGTTTTTCTGGTCATGAGGGCAACCCCACTGACAGAGGTTCCCTCCCTGTAGTCTCTGACAAAGGCAACACCATCCCTGCACACTGTGCATTTGGAGAATAAAGAGAAATCTAGCTCCTTGCAGCCCCACCAGCCAGTCTGAGCTCACGGTGAAGATACTTGCACTGAGGAACACCAAAGCTGGCTTTCACAAAGGCTCTTGTTTTAAAGATTTAAAGTAGAATTGTTTAATCCTTATATTGCTGCTAAGAGACTATGTGAGCAGCAAAGATGTGGATCTTATGATGTCTCTTTAAATGAAACACAAGGCCTTGATCTCCCCAGGTCTCACAAGTGTGCCCCTTGCCTTAATTCCTGTGAAATCTTACAAAAAATAAGGAAACCAATTACTAATATTAAGTGGGTGGCTTAACAGCTTGTCAGTGATGCCAAGGGTGTGGTATGTGAACCAGAAATTTGGCAAGAGACAGCAGCAGGACATGGGAGAGCTCAAGGCCTGCTGACACATACAGAAGAGTGTATCAGCTGCAGGGGGCCAAACTGGATGCAGTTTAGTCTGTATCAGATGAAGGACATGCTACCTGTCCTTTTTCACTTTAATTTTCCTATCTAGAGATTGTTTGTCTGAACATAAACTAAGAGGTACACGGTGGGTTCAGGCATTACATTAATAAACTAACACTGTGGGAGCTATTAACATCTCTATCTCATTTGTCATATGAAGATTAAATTAGTCAATAGTCCAAAAATAATTAAAGGTAGATTTAAAGGAAAGAAAATCCTTAGATCACATGACTTCTATCAAAATACATGTCATGGCTAAAACCCTGCCAGCAACCACACAGCCACGTGCACATTGCCTGGCAGTGGATGGGAAGAAAATTAGAAAAGTGAGAAAATTCAGGGACTGAGATAAAGACAGTCTAATAGGAACACAAACAAAGCAAAACAAGGAATTTGGAATTCATTCACTCCTCCCCATGGACAGCCAGGTGTTCAGCCATCCTCAGGAAAGCAGGGCTGCATCACATGTAATGGTGATTTGAGAAGACAAACGTCATTGCTCCAAACATCCTCCCTTTCCTTCTTCTTCCCCCAGGTTTATATGGTGAGCATGATGCCATGTGGTGTGGGATATCCCTCTGGGATATATAGCTGGGGTCAGCTATCCCAGCTCCTGGTGCTCCTCCAGCCTGCTCACTGGGGGGATGAGGTGAGAAGCTGAAAAGTCTTTGACTCTGTACTAGTGCTGCTCAGTAACAATGAAAACATTCCTCTGTTACCAATCCTGCCTTTAGGACAAATCCCAAACATAGGCCCAAACCTGCTACTATGAAGAAATTTAACTCTACTGCAGCCAATGCCAGCACCTTCTCCACCCCTTATTCCATACCATTTATGTCATGCTCAGGCCCCACATGGTGTCGGGACCTGAGCAGGACATTCTATGGTCTAGAATATTCCTCTGGCAGTTTGGTTCAGCTGTCCTGGCCGTGCTCCCTCCAGGCTCCTGTGCAGCTCCTCACAGGCAGAGCATGGGAAACTGAAAAGTCCTTGACTTAGGGGAAGCACTACTTAGCAACAACTAAAACATCAGCATGTTATCCATGTTATTCTCATACTGAATCCATAACACAGCACTGTACCAGCTACTGGGAAGAAAATTAACTCTATACCAGCCAAAACCAGGACAACACCTATAGTGTTGTGAAATGCTGTTACCTGTGTTAGGAGGAAAGGCAAAACGTCCCTGCTGGCTTTTATATTATAGTGCTATGTCCCATACCACCACCACCTCATTTTCTTCACACTTTTATAATGGTAATTTAGGATTTTGCCCATCAGATAATTTTCAAATGCAGCAGCCTTCAGGTCACAGTGTAACAAGGAAATTCTGTTTTGGCAGGAAATGGACACAAATATGTTTCTAACACTTCCATTGGGAAAAACATTTATTTGATCATAGCAGGAACAGGTGGCTTTGTTAGCTACACAAGCTCATCCTACAACATTTACAGGCTGTCTGCTTCTCATTTTATTGTCTGACAGTTCAGCTTCTAAGTATCTGATTTTGATAGTAGAAATTCAAATTGATCAGTTAAGTTTTATACTGAATAGTAAAATCAATCATGATGCTGAGAAAATTTGAAATATATTAAATATACCTTTCCAAGTGGTGGAATGCACAGACCTGTATGTTATCCTCTCAAGCAGAAAACATTCTCTCTTGTGTTTTCTGATATTTTCCAAGCTCTGTCTGCAAAAACTAAAAGCAATGTCACTTTGCCACATTCTTCCACAGATCTCTAAAGATGCCTATTTGTTGTGAAATGACAAACTCCTTGTGACACAGCAGTGTTGATACCTTCACTGGAGGTATCAACAAACCCACCAGCATTGCAAAAATGAAGAAAGATCACACAAGATACTAAACAAAAATAAACACATGGTCAGACCATGGGAAGTGAAATAGGAAGCACTGAAGGAATCAACAAATCATTCCAATATTAATTCCTGATTACCACTGGGCTCCCAGGATTTCATGGGTCAAGATACTCAGTGAGTATGTGACCTGGCTGGTTTGAGCTGACCAAACACCTGCTTTGGTGGACCTTTCAAAAAGACAGATGGAAGCAGGGCTGTAGCTGTATAGGACCAACCGTTCCACAGTGTCCTCAGAAGAAACACAACCACAGGACCCGAGGAAAGTTCTTGTTGGCATACAGCCTAATCCTGCACTGAAACAATTGAGTGTAAAACCTCTCACCATTTTTAGTATGTATTGAAGCAAACATTTACTTACCTGGGTTCTTTCTGTGCTGACTGAAATAGCCATCTATCCTACAGTTTTATTACTCATCAGAAGTAAAAAATACCCCTTGATGTCCTGTCATGAGAAGTAGAAAATGTCTCTTGCTTCTTTGTAGGTAGAAATCAAAGAGTTTAGGATAAAGCAACAACTTAAAACACCTTCTTAATTTTGCATGCCAAAGCCAAGCCACAGATAACAAAGCTGTTTTTCTCAAGCGAGGGGTGAAATTCAGGAGACTTTGGTTTCACCTGACTTAGCCTCAGCCCCTAGACCAGTTACAAAGCTGGCCAATAAATTACTATCTGTGTTCCCAATTCTCTTCTCTAATTTATTGTCCCAATCCCATGAAAATTTAGCTTTTCAATCAGAAAAATAAGGTACTCCATCCCTGAAAGTGTTCACAGCCAGGCTGGATGGGGCTTTGAGCAACCTGGTCCAGTGGAAGGTGTCCCTGCCTGTGGCAGAAAAGTTGGAAGCAGATGATCTTTAAGGTCCCTTTCAATTCAAACCATTCTATGACCTGCAGGATGGACAAGTGGGTCTTTTTGACATTTAAACTTAAGATATAGTGTAAGAGGCATACATAATAACCAACAAGTGCTTAACAGTCAAAATCCTAAACATCTTCCTAAAGAAATACACATTTCCTCCTGGGTGGCATAAAACCACATCCCCAGCATCTCTGGGAAACTGAATGGAAAATACTTGTGAATTGACAGTGATTCTTTAGCTTCTTCCAGTGCTGCCAGAGATCACCTTCACTGGAAACAGCTCACTTGCCAAAAATAAGTTTCTCTCACCTGCCCTTTGGCTTCACTAGGGATGTTTGAGGTTTCCCTGACCCCCCAAGGCAGTTTGCTATGGCAGCAGTGCAAACATCAACACTGCCAACAGCCTCTGAAGCCTTCCACTGAGCAGGCACAGCAGGACTGGAACTGCAGTGACTCAGGCACAGCCACAAATGCTCCAGAGACAAAGGGCCACGAGCAATAATCTGTAAAATGCGTGTACACAGAAACCAGGGTGAGTATCATGTAGAGCTGGGAGGAACATGGCACTGCCAGGCAAACAGGATTTGCTCCATCTGGCAATCAGACTGGTAAAGCAAAGTAAAACCCATAAACTGAAATCTTAATGACAAGTTCTGTTTTTCACTCAGTATTCCAATAAGCAATTGAAGAACCAGGATGAAGCAGATTTTTCTTAAGGTTAGGATATGTGAGGAAAATGAGGCATGAAGAAGAATGAAAAAGGAGACAAAAAAAGCACCAAGCTGTCTTGTTGCTGACTGTATGCTCCCTCTCCCCAGTTATCTGATATATCAAGCTTGGCAACTGCTGTCATTAGCAGCAGAGATACTCTGCTAATTCAATAACAGAACGGGAGCAGTAGAAGGACAGGGAAAAAGAACAGCTGCACACTGTACAACCCTCTCATGCCTGGATTTGCTGTCTGCTGCCTCCGGCCCTCCTTCCGCCCCTTCCCCATTCTTCATTTGGACCCTTCCTTCCGTCCTTCCTCTCATGTTCCCCAGCTGCCATTTCAGAGCTGCATTTCCCTGGCCACCCCCTCAGCCTCAGCTGCTTTCAGACACCCACTGCATCATTCTGCATATGAAAATGAGCTGTCACATTTTCCAGCCTCTGAAGCAAGAGATTATTTTTGGGAGAGGTGGTTTTGACAGCTCTGCTCTGTAATTCAAAGGCAGAGCACAGAGCAGGGGGAGAAGATACAGCAGATGAACACACACACACAGAGCTCCTGACTGTGCATTTAGAAGGGACCGGAGATCTCTGGGGGGACACAAAGCTCCTGTGGACTGTGGGAGTCAAGGAACAGATATGTCTCCTCACTTCTGACCACTGCTCTTTCCTGAGCCAAGGCCAGCTGCTGCCAACACAGCTACAGGACATGCCACTGAGATGACAGTCAAGCCTGCTTGTGGAAGACAGGCACAGCAAGCCCCCTCTCCACCCTCTCACAAAGTCCTTCACCCCACCTGCATCCCGATCCCCCACACCACCAGGCAGTCTCTTTTTCAGAGCCCATACTCCCTGCTAAACGCAGAACTCGTCTGAAGATCTGCCCTAAAGGAGGGGAAGTGTAACAGGTTTTTGATCTACCAGCCCAACACCAGTTTTTCTGTGTATTCTGACTGGAGCTGGTCAGTGCACAACACAAAACTTGCAGGGCTCTGCACTTGGATGGCAGCAGCAACAGACAAGCATTGACATGGTGGGAACAAAGCCCAAGGGTGAGAAGAGACTCACACAGGAGAATGAGCAAGAGGCTTCCTGAGTAACCAGACAAGCAGACTGAAGAGAGGCGTGGCTGCAGAGGGCTGCTCTGGAAATTAAAGTTGAAACAAGCTGGTTTGAAGAAGCAAAGAGGGCAGCTGGGGAGGCAGGGCTGGAAATATCAGTGGCTAGAGGTGTCAGGGGAGGAGGATGCAGAAATGGTGGAGGAGGCAGCAGGTTCTGAATGGCCATACGTAATGCAGAGCAGGCTCTGGCAAGGTTACTGGGAATGGCCACAGGGAGAGGCTTTCATGGAGCAAAAGTAGTAGGGAAATCATGGGAAGGAAGGTGCATTAAGATGTACTAAGAAACACGGTATGTGCCAGGGCACAGGAGATTGGCAGCTGGGACAGGCAAGCCGAGCGGACCTGTGGAGAATCACTGCTGAAAGGGGTGCCAAGGGCAGCAAGGGTGATCCTGCAGCACCCACAGCAACAAAGAACTGAAATGGCTTACTGGGAAGCCAAGAGGAAGATGGGCAAGGAGCAGAGCAAGGACAGGGGAGAGAGAAGCAAGAGTGGGAAGAGAACAAAACAGAACAGACCACCTGAAGCATGAGCTGCCATGCAAGCCAGCCCTTTATTTTCTCATAGTCACACAATAGCAGAGTTGAGAAGTACCTGTCAGTGTTGGATCATAACTTACTTCATATCACATAAATGAAGAGATATGGCCAAAACTCCAAAGTCTTTACAAAGATGAAAGTCACCCTTATGACAAATCTGAAATGCATATGATCAAGCTTAAACATCACTATGCTAATTTCACCTTTCCATTTTATATGAAAATAATTGTGTTCCCTCCAAAGAACCCCTTACTTATAGAAGATTACTGTGGAATCATTGTAACTTCTTCCAACAGTCCAGCACACACCTTCAACACGTTGCCATAGCAAACAAACTAAAAATGGCAACAGTATTATTATGTTACAGATATTCTGTTCATGTTGGAAATTGGATTTTTAACAATAAAGTTCTTACTGTATCAGTGAAATATTTGAATATATGCATTACATACAAGTAAGGGTGAAAAAGTGACAATTTTCTGCTATTAGCTTTGTGAGTGAATTTATCATGTTGGCTGGTGCAACTTTTACAGATTTAGTTTTAGTGGCAATAATTTGTTTCAAATGAGATTTCAGAATGCTTTACATAAAACCACTTAAAATCACAAAAACTATGACAGAACTTGCCATAAACAGCAAACACAGAATTTCACCAAGATCTATTGAGTATTTATTACACAACCTTTATTTCAGCCAGGGCAGATGCACTTGTGAGGCAGGAGCTCTCTCCCCAGCTGCACCTTGGGTGACAGTAGCACCTTCTGGCAAAGAACAGAATGTTCTGGGAGCCAAGCAACCATTTTATCAACATTTTTTTCCCTGTTGATTTCAGTGTGAAACACACAGTAAACACACTTTCTCATTTCTCCACCCAGAGATGGATCCAGTGGAGTAATTTGTAAACAACTGTTTGCTACTAGTAGTGAAAGGAGTTTGGATCATCCTGAAGTGAATTCTCTTTATGGAATTCCCTCAAGATAAGGCAGTCAGGAAAATCTGTTTCCCTTAAAATTCTTAAAATTCTGTCAGAAAGTCAGGCAGATACCCAGGCTGCAGAACCGAAACAGAAGATGGGAGATGCAGGATTCTCTCTATGGCATGTTTTCCTACAGCTGCCAATTGTGGCAGCTGTAAGAACATGGAGAAAGGGATTCCATCACTGGCAGCCTGGTGCAAGGGGCATAGTAGGACAGTACATCCCATCAGATGTGTCTGGGGTACTACTGAGAAGCAAAATAACAGGGATTCCATCTGTATAATGTATTATACAGATGGAATACTGGAATTTCTAGTTGAAATACTGGAATTAAAGCAATATTTAAAAAAAAAAAGAGTCTTCCTGGGAATAAAATTACCACTCTTTTGTCAATACATGTATGTGAAATTATTATTACTTTAAATTAGATACATCTGTTGTCATGTTTTGCAATATTTATATCTTTTTTCTATCTTCAGGCTGAAGAAACTGCTCATTTCTTGCAGGTTGGTTTGGGTTTTTTTTGTTGGTTTTTGGTTTTGGTTTTTTTTTCTTTTCTCTTTCAGGCATAACTAAACTCTCTGGGACAGGTGTTTCTTGTTTATTTGCTTTCCAGCAAGGTCCAGGAACACCTCACTTGCTTCCAGACCCCATCTGCCAATTGGGATTGGCTGACATGGGGAATAACTAAGAAGAATGAAAGAACAGGACCATGACACCATTGAAAAGGGGAAGGACAGGAAGAATGACATAATCACAGAACAATTAGGTTTGAAAAGGTATCTGAGACCTTTGACTGAACACTACCATGCCAATTGACCAGGGCACTGAGTGCCACCTCCAGTCTTTCCTTAAACACTCCCAGGCACTATGACTCCAGGACCTCCCTGGGCAGCCCATTTCAGGGCCTAATCACCCTTTATGTGAAGAAATTCCTCCTAATGTTTGACCCAAACTGCCCCTGAGGCAGCTTGAGGCTGTCTTCTCATCCTGTTGCTTGCTGCCTGGGAAAAGAGCTCAACCCCCACCTGGCTACAACCTCTCATCAGGGAATTACAGAGTTATAAGGTCACCCCCAAGCCTCCTTTTCTCCAAGCTAAGCACCCCAAGTTCCCTCAGCTGCTCCTCACAAGACTGGTGCTCCAGACCGCACAGCAGCTCAGTTGTCCTTCTTTGGACTCTCTCTGACACCTCCATGTCCTTCTTGAATAGAGGGGCCCAGAACTGGACACAGCACTCAAGGTGTGTCCTCACCAGTGCTGAGTACTTGGGGAGGGCCACTACCCTGGTCCTGCTGGCCACACTATTGCTGATACAGGCCAGGATGCCATTGGCCTTCTTGGCCACCTGGGCACACACTGGATCATGACCAGTGGCTGTTGAGCAGCACCCACAGGTGCTTTTCTTCTGAGCAGCTTTCCAGACACTACCCAAAACAGGTAGTACTGCATGGGGTCATATGGACAAAGTGTAGGACTGAACAATTCTCCTTATTGAACCTCCTACCACTGGCTTTGGGCCTTGGATCCAGCTTGTTCAGATCCCTCTGCAGAGAATTCCTAGCCCACAGCAGACCGACACTCACACCCAACTTGGTGCCATCCACAGATTTACTGGATCCCTTCATCCAGATCATCAATGAAGATGTGAGACAGGACTGAGCCCAACACTCATCCCTGGGGGACACCACTGGTGACTGGATGCCATTCACCACCACTCTCTGGGCTGAGCCATCCAGGCAGTTTTCAACCCAGCGAAGTTTTCCCTTTCAAACCATGGGCTGTCAGCTTTTTCAGGAATATGCTCTGAGACATGGAGTCAAAAGCTTTCCCGAAGCCCAGGCAGACTACATCCACAACCTTCCCTTCATCTACTAAGCAGATCACCTCGACATAAAATGACAATAACATTGGAAAGGCAGGACCTGGCTTTCCTAAACCATCCTGGCTGGGACATCCCATGGTTGTCTTGTGTGTCAAGCGATTGCACTCAAGATGATCTGGTTCATAACCTTGCTGGGCACTGAGGTTAGGCTGACAGGCCTGTAGTTCTCTGGATCCACCTTCTGGCCCTTCTTGTGGATGGGTGGCACATTGGCCAGCTTCCAGTTATGTGGGACTTCTCTGGATGATAAATGATGAAGAGTGGCTTGGTGAGCTCTTCCACCAGCTCCCTCATCACCCTAGGATGAGTTCAATCCAGTCCCATGGGCTTGTAAGCATCTAAGTGGCACAGCAGGTTACTATCTGCTTCCTCCTGGATTACAGGGTGTCCATTCTACTCCCTGTCTACCAGCTTAGGAGGCCCACTGTCCTGAGGATAACTGGTCTTACTGTGGAAGACTGAGGAAAAGAAGGTGCTAGGAAAACAAACAAAAAAAAATACCAACAAAAAACTGCTCTGACCAAAGAAGCATCAATGGCATTTCTAGAGCCCAACTCCAGTCACATCTGCAGCCTGGCCTGAATCTGGCCTCTCAGGTCCTGACACACACAGTCTTTCAACTTTCATTACAACTTGCTGACGGGAAAAGGAGCCCGCCTTAAACCCTGCAGGAAGCAGCCCGGATCACACGGCTCTCGCCCTCCTGGCGCGCCGCAGCCGCGGGCTGACGCGAGCAGCAGTGACCGCGCTAAGCCGCAGCTGCTCCCGAGCCGGCCGGGCGGCAGCAGCCGGCGAGCGGGCGAGGCAGCCTGGGACAGAGGGGCCGAGCCCCGCGGGCCCGAGCCGCCCGGGGTCTCCTCAGACTGCGGTCTCACTCGGATCTCCCGCCACCAACACGCCCCGGGCTGACACGGACAGCGCCGGGCGTCCCGGTGCAGAAGGGGTGGTCCCGACCTCCCCCACCCCGAGGGTGCTGCCAGGACACAGCAGCGGGTCCGCCGGGCGCGCCCAGCCACGGGGATGGGCCAGAAAGGCCCGAGGAGGTCGGAACGACCTCGCCGCTCTCTCCCTCTCCCCCCGCCCGCGTCCCCGCTTCACCTCAGCCCGGTGGGGAGCGGGGGCAGCGCCGGGGAGGCAGCTCCCTCCCCCGCCGCTGTGTGACCTCATGCAGGAGGAAGCGCCGAGCCGCCCCCGCCGCTCCCACACGGATGCCGGGGAGGGAAGGGAAGGGCACGGCAGGGGGCGGGGGCGGCCGCCCTGACTCAGCCGCCGGCGGGGACACGCCGCGCTGACACTCCGGCCACGCCGCCGCGCGGCCGCCGATCACGCGCGGCTGCCGGGCGCCCATTGGCCGCCGCCCCACACACCTTTGCCCGCGATTGGCCGGCGGGCGGCCGAGGGCCCCGCCCACCCCCCCGCGCGCGGGCCCGGGGGCGCCGCCGCCCGAGTGGGGAGCGGCGAACAAAAAGAGGAAAACCGGGAGAGCGGCGGCGGCGGCACCTCGGGGCGTGCTCGGCTCCTCCGGTGAGCGAACCGGGCATCCCGGGGGGTCGGGGCGACTGGCACGGAGGGAGTCCCCGGGGGTGATGCGGCATGGGGATCCCCGGGGCACGTGCGGGGGCGACCCTCTATAGGAGGGACCGCGGGCGGGAGGTTGGGCTGGGGTGGCGGCTGAAGAGAGTTGAGTCGCGGCGGAGGACGAGCTGCTGGGGTGGGATGTAGGAGCGCCGCCCGCGTGGAGAGCTCTCCGCGGGGCAAGCCGGCGAGCGAAGCCGCGGAGTGAGAGAAGCCGCCGAGAACCTGTTGGCAGCGCCGGCCCGGCGCCGTGCAGCCTCTCGTGCCAGCGCTCCCGACCGGGCGCGGGCGCTGGCCTCGGCGGCTGCATGTGCCAGGTGGCAGCGGTGAGGGAGGAGGAGAAAGCCGGGGGGATCCCGGCGCCACGCGGAGTGGGCGGCGCGGCGGCAGGGAAGCGGAGCGGCACTGCGGGAAGAGCCGGCCGTCGCCCCGTAACCCGCTTCCCGCAGGGTCGCCGCTTCGCTTCGCTTCCCTTCCCTTCCCCCGCGTCGGGAGGCGCCGGGTGTGGCGGCGCTGACCCCAGCCCGGCCCCCGCCCGCTGTGGCGGCTCCTCCCGCCCGGGCTCCTTCCCCCGCCCGCCCTCACAGCCGGCGGCCGCCGCCGCGCGCCGGAGGCGGGGGCGCCGCGCGGGGGAACTGGGGGAAAGGTCGGCGCGCGGCGGCGCCTGATCACGCTTTGTTCAGGTGCCCCGCCCCGGGCGCGCCCTGCTCGCTGCGGGCCAATGGGCGCCCGGCGCGGCTCCGAGGGAACCAATAAGGGAGGGCGGGGGCGGCGCGCGCGGGGGCGGCCGGCGGGGTGCGCTGAGGTGAGGGTGGCGCGCGCCCAACAGCCGGGGGCGGGGCCCGCGCCTGAGCCCCGCCCAGAGCCCCGCGAGGGGAGCGCCGGGCGGGGGCCGCCCGGGTGTGGGGTGCGTGTGTTTGTGCGGATAGCTCGGCTCAGCGAGCGGGTGGTTTCCCTTGCGTATGCGTGAGTGTGCGAGAGAGCCTTTGAGTATTTTTTAGAACATTTTTTGTTGCTAATACCTTCCGAAGAAAATATGAATCAGCCCCAGTGTGGCCAAAATAAGCACAATCCTGAGGGCTGTGTGCTTCCAAAGGAAAAATAGAAGGAGGGTGGGATGGTGGAGGAAGTTTTGATTTACTTTTTTTGGGGGGGGTGTGAAGATTTTTCTTAAATTCTCAGAGACAGTTAATGTAGTGGAATAACTTTAACACACTTAAACATCCAGTGTAGTTATTTTGTCTCAAGCAGTTTTATAATTTTCATCTGATGGCCAGATGTCCTCGCTAACAATTTCATAAAAATATTACATAAATAAGAAAGAAGGCAGGAAAATACAGGTACATGAAGTGTATTTGTCTTGCACAGGTTGCCTTGCTTGTTTTTAGCAATGCCTTCTTACAAGCAGCTGCAAAATACTCAAACTTAGCATCAGGTTTAAAGTTTCTTTTTTTTTCTCTAACGAAAACAGGAGTAAGAAATGGAGATGATGACTGAAAAACAGAGAGATATGAGGTATTTCTGGAACAATACCCCTGAAAAAAGCGATTATGAGGCTGTAGAAGCCCTTATTTCTATGAGTTGCAGCTGGAAATCAGACCTCAAGAAACATGGAGAAATGAGACCCATAACTCCTGCATCTGACATGTCAGAAGAAAGTGATGAGGCTTTGCTTCCTGGAGCAGCAGACTTTAATGCAATACCAGCATTAGTAAGTTTTCCAATTTGTCTGTGTGTGCTTGTTTTTAACAATGTGTTGATGTCCTGTTAGCATCCCCCCCTTACTGTGTCTCTCTGTCCTGCGCAGTGCCTGACCCCTCCCTACAGCCCTTCCGACTTGGAGATGTCGCAGGTGATGCATCCGCTCGGCAAGGCGCTGCCCGAGGCTGCCAAGCCTCCTCTGGCCACACCTCGGAGAGAAGCAGAGAGGTCTCCAGCAGCCAGGCCTCTGAAAGCTCGAGTGACGAGTGTTATCCGCCACACGGCTGATGCCCAGCTCTGTGATCACAAAACCTTCCCTGTGAGAACAGCCAGTGTGCTCAAATACCAGGACAGTGCTTGGAGGGAAACAGACTGGAAACAGAACGCCAAAGAAGAGCACTCCGTGTGCTCCGGCGTGGCACCGAGTGGAGGCAGTGCTGACACCAGCGAACTGTCAGTGGCAGAAGGAAGAACTGCAGAACCAGCTGTTGGTCCCGTGCCCTTGACAGAGCCCTCGGCGAGCAAGGAGGAGCCTGTCCCTGAACCAGCAGAGCAGCCTGCGGTGGCAGCACCGCTGTCCCCCGCCCAAGGCAGCGGAGCTCCCCCTGTGCCAGTGATTTGCCAGATGGTCCCGCTGCCCACAAACAACAATGTTGTGACGGCCGTGGTGCCCAACACCGCGCCGAGCCAGCAGCCGGCTCTCTGTCAGCCCATGGTCTTCATGGGCACCCAGGTTCCCAAAGGTGCCCTCATGTTTGTTGTGCCCCAGCCAGTTGTGCAGGGCTCAAAGGCTCCCGTTGTTAGTCCAAATGGCACGAGACTGTCTCCCATTGCCCCTGCTCCTGGCTTTGTACCTTCTACAGCAAAAACCACTCCTCAGGCTGATTCTTCAAGAATAAGAAGTCACATTTGTGGCTACCCAGGATGTGGGAAAACGTATTTCAAGAGCTCCCATTTGAAGGCTCATGTCAGAACACACACAGGTTGGTTACTGCTGCTGCATGTCGAAATCTAATGTAGAAAACTGTGGTTGTATATACAGCTTGTTATAGTTGTAGCGATTACTGGATCTGTTTATTGAACAAACTGTGGGCCAGCAATGAAATACTTTTTTTGCCAGCATGCATTATAATGCTGCCTAATCTCTGACGGGAAATCTCCCCGAGGGGAAGTTGACTCAGCACTTTGTTTGCACTGGATTCACTGTGTGTCAGAAGGTGTTCAGTAACGCATCTGTGGAAGCAAGGCCTTGCCCAACATGGAGCATGCTTTCCAGAGCTAAAGATTCCTTATTAGGCTTCTCCTCAGGAATGTCTTTGCCAGAAGTGGGTTAAACTAGAGATTGTTTTATTAGAGGATGTGAGAATCCACTCCAAACTATTCCTGCCTTGGTTGTTCTAGAGTAACTTCTTCAGCCTCAACCCTTAACTGCAGTAGCAGAAAGAGTTCCATGTATTTTCGCACAGGCTCACAGTGCACTACTGGAGCTCGGTTACATAAAACATCATTGCAGGCTGCTCTTCAGAGGGGAATTTTAGGCATGCTGAGTCATCATTATGCACAGTTTACATGGAGCTGAGTGTTAAAATCAGCAGTCTTGAGATGTGAAGAGCATTTCAAACAATCTTGTTCCAGAGAATTTTTAATCTTTAACCCTTTTAACCCTTACCCATACAACTTAGCCTTGGAGACAGTGAGTCTGCATGTTTAAATATTATATTAAATATAAACAATGTTCCAGATTTTGTGTGTATAATGCTTACGTAGATTTTTGCCTCAACTGCCTTAATAGAAAGTTTCCTGCCAATTAAGTGAAATTCCACCAGTGAAGGCAGCGGTGTTTATTGCTCAGTACTCACTGGGTTTTTCCCTTTGTAATTTCTTTCCCTCTAGGAGAAAAGCCATTCAGTTGCAGTTGGAAAGGCTGTGAGAGGAGGTTTGCACGGTCTGATGAACTGTCCCGGCACCGCAGGACGCACACCGGGGAGAAGAAGTTTGCCTGCCCCATGTGCGAGCGGCGGTTCATGCGGAGCGACCACCTCACGAAACACGCGCGCTGCCACTTTTCGGCAAAGAAATTACCAAACTGGCAAATGGAAGTGAGCAAGCTCAGTGACGTTGCAGTGCCACCAACGTCCGCAACCGCCCAGTGACAGGACTTGTTCTGAAGACAGTGGAATTAACTGTTGCTGGGATAGGCTGGCTGGAAAAAAGCTCTTTCTCCCAGTCTGTGGTTCTCCCGCGCTGGCTACTGACAGCAGTACAGAGAGGCAAAGGGAGCCTGCAGTCAGTCACAAAAAATGTTGCTGTGGCTGACTGGAATAGCGGGTGTCTTTTGCACTGGTGAGGAGAGAAAGAAGGAGAAGGCTGTAGAGCAGAGCAGCCACATTGTGCCAGTTTTGAATTTTGCAAATCACTTGTGTATGTTCTAGTTCCAGTCCCATGCAAGTGTTTCTGAGGGTTTGCTGCTCATGCCTGACGCCAACTCCAGTTTTAGCTGTCAGTTGTCCATCTTCAGTAGGCGCAGACAAGGACAGTGGCAATGTACAGGCACAGGCTGGAAAGCCTAGAGCCCACCTGCATAAGATAATCTATATCTGTTTTGCTATTTCTGCCACCTTTGCTTGGTAGGAGTCTTTCTCATAACTGTTCTCCAGCCCCATCATAATCGATGATTTGGTGCCAGACTCCTGGAGATTTCTGACATCTCCTTCTGCATGGGGTGGTTAACACACCCAGCTTTACACTGCTGTGTCCAAAGGGGCTTGGCATGGGCATGCAGGGGCAATGCATGGGCAGCCAAAGGGCAGGAACATTTCTGAATCCTTTCTAGCTTTGTAATGTTTTCTCAGCTGCTTTGGCAAGTTTTGCGATTGTTACAGCTGGTTATACCCAGGCATCGCATGATGCTTCTGCTTTTGTGTTGCTTATGGTTTCCTTTCCACCTTCTCACTGTGCTTGTCATGAGCGGATAACGGGGCACCTTGAAGACAAGCTTGGTAACCATAAACTACTCTGGTTGATTAAAGAAGAAAACCAAGAATCTTAGGGTTCTTGATTGTGTTATTCTTTGAAAGATGGTTTATGCTAAAATTGAAATGGATATATTATATACTGTATTAAATTAGAAAGTTGTGATTCAAAGAGGAGAACAAGGCATCAAAGACACCGGCTAGAATTTAAACCAGCTTTTGTGACAATGCATCAATTTTCACTGTATTTTATCATGTTATGTTGGACACATATCAGAACGTGAATGGTTTGATAATAGTATATTAGATCTGCTTTTTGTGACTACTTTAAAGATTTGCACATTTCTTAAGTTGTACTTTATACTTTGTTTACAATAAACCAATTTTCTTTAATATTGACCTCTTTTTTTTTTAAATTCATAGTGGAACTTATGCATTTGCAAGGAAAATAACCTCAAAATAAAATTATCCTGACCAATGGAACACTGTCTCTTCATTTTAAATATTTTTAAATCACTATAAAGCCCACAGGAATGGAATTGCAAGTCTGTGCTTACTACTCTGCATCTCTGTTTTGGGTTTTTTGTCCCAGCTTTTCATCCCCCAGCTTTTCTTCAGCACCCAAAGCTAATCATGCCTGTGTGAGCCGTTATGACTCTGGTGAAAAGTATTTCCTTTTTGCTGGTGATTGCACTGCCTTCTCCAGGAAGGAGCCTGGTCGTGTTCCTGATGGCCTGGCTGTGGGGCAGAGGTGGTGGCTGCTCCCCCAGTGTGGGATCTGGGTCCCTGTGGCCCTCCCCAGGGCCATGTGGTGCTGCCACCGAGATGGGCTCCAGGCTGGGGGTTTGCCTGCCCTATTAAAGGTGTGGCTGCTCTCCTGCCAGGAGGAGAGCAGGGAATTGGGGTTCTCAGGGCAGAGGGAGGCTGGGCAGTCTGGCTTCTCTGCTGCCCCTGCGTGCCAGCAGTGGCCATTGGCACTGCTCATGTGGGCTCTTCTGCATCCTGCTCAGATCCCCACATGCAGGGATCCCCAGATTTCACAATCGCACGGATGCTGACTCAATGCCCTTCCCTGCTGTGGGTTTGGGGCAGAGGCACTCCTTAGCTTATCCTGTGTGACACAGGGCCCTGCGTAGGGAACATCTGAGTCATTGCCCTTCTTGTTCCAGGTGGGATATGCCATCATAGCCCAATGCAAAAAAGAGGCTTCTTCCCCAGAAATGTGAGATGTGAGTCCCATTCCACCATCTTGCTTCATGGTATTTCTCGTTTCACGGCCATGAGATAAAATATTTTAACAGCTCTGGGTCTGAGACCTTTCCACATTTGCAAGTAGCCAGTGGACTAGGAACGAGGTCCCCTCATCAGCTGTGCCTGGCACACTGATCCTTGAAAGCCATTTTCTGGTGCAGCCCTGCAGAAGGAGAGCATAAGGAACGTGCCACCTCCCCACTTCTGCCCATGCAATGGCCCTGTCCCTCTCCTCAGCAGTGCATGCAGTGGGCTTTGAAGCCCCTCTCCCTAAGCAAGGAGCTGAACTTAAATCTGACTTTCCAGGCAAGCACTCTCATGCTGCCATGCAGTAAGAGAGGAATAAAGTGGGTTTCCATGCTGTGATCTCGGTGCCTGTGTTTTCTGGAGTAAAAGCAGCTGCTGGTGCTTTCTGAGTAGCAATGCATTCTGGAGGTATGCAGGGGCTGTGCCCTGGGACCACCCACTGGCTGCACTGCTGGGAGGCTGCTGTTCCTGGCGTGCTGCGAGCTAAATAAAATAGAGCTTCTCCCTCTACATACAGAACTTACCAGCAAGAAGCACACTTCTGACTGCTTCTAGCTGAAGACAGAGTCATAGCTGTGAATTTACCTCATGGCATTTTTAAAGCTTAACCGTGAAAGCCAGCTGGAAATTACATCAGCTATTTTGGGGTTTAATCCAAGGCTAACCTGAAAAATGTAGTTGAAAGGGCACTATTAAGACACCTTTTCAATGCTAATTTATTGTGCAATCAAATTTGGCTGCATAGTAGGAAGATTGATTTTGATGAATTTTCTACACATTGCTGTAAATAATTAGAACTTCCTTATTCCTGTATGTAAGACAAAGGCACACCTCGTATTTTTTTCTCCTGTTTGGGTTCAGTGATAAAGCCAAACAGAAATGCAAACCAAGACACTCTCAGAAACGCCCACAATTAGTACTTGGATGCCAACACTGGCTGGCGCTGGCTGTTGCAGGGCTTGCCAGGGTGGCCACAGCTGTCATTTGCTGTGCAGACACCAGGTTCTGGGGAGTTAATCCAAAGGGATCCAAGAGATAGCATACATTTTCTTGGTAGAAGATTTGGAAGTATCTGTAAACCCTTCAGCTTGCTGCTTAGCACTGCATTCTGAAGTGATGCACACAGCAGGATAGGTTAGAGGGCTTGAGGTCTGCTTATCCCACCCAAACGGATCAGCAGTAGGGAACTGCAGTGCCCGGGCACCCTGCATATGTCCTGAGTACTTCTGTGAGTGTTCAGGGATTTTAATCTCCGGAGAGGATGGAGAGAAGGCTGGGAAAAGCAAGCATTTTTCCTTGTGGTTTGGAAAATAATTATTTCCATTACAGCAGGAGTATTTGTGGGAGACTTAGATGCTCATTGAGTGAACTAGTATGTATTTTAAAAGAAGAAGGGTTCTGAGCTGGGTCAGCTTGTCTGGACCCCCAGATGCAGCTGAGACAAGAACAAGGGCACCCTGTCTATCCATCCTTCCTGGTCAGTGTGGCTTTCTGGGGTTTTTCCTCCTGAGCTTTACCATTCAGCAGCACTATTTCAAGACACCCTTAACCAATCAGTCCTGTCATCCTGGCACAGGGTGTCTTCAGCCTCTGTGCCAGGGTGGGTGCCACAGTGCAGATGTGGCTTGTGCCCAAAGAGCTGAGAGGAAGGACTTTATCACCAGCTGGCCTGAGACTTGCATGCCACATGCAGCGACATCAGGTATTCCCTTGGCAGTCCCACACTTTTACTGTAAATGGATGATTCATTTGTCTGCTTTGGCAACAAACTTGGATAACCAAGGAAACAATCTGTTCGAAATGCTGGAGCACAAAATCAGGTCAAGAGAAATGATGAATGAATATGTGCATTATGGGCTCAAGCTTTTAGTTCTGTATCACGTATTTTCTGCAGGAAACTTTGCTTCTCCTGGAACATGTGATCAGGGAGTGTAATATTCAGAATATAGAATAGAACAATTGGGTTTGGGTCTTATGATGTAATTCAACATGTCACACAGAACTTCCATGTGTAGGAATATGAGGTTCTGGAATACTTTCTGTTGTGCCCAAAAGAAAATGTGATACTTTGGCAGTAAGAGAACAAGAGCAAAACACATCTTTAGCTATCTTGTTATATTAATGAGAAGACAGGAGATAAACTTGCTAACCCACTTCCTGTGCTGTGATATAAATCAGGCAATCATCATATAAAATGCATTAAATAATTCAGAAGCTTTTTTAGGATAAACAGTTTTGATGAAACTTCATACTTGATTGTGTAGTCTACTCTGAAAGTTATAGTTATCTGAGGGAAAAAAAATCTGCTGTTACCATGACTTCATTTCAGCTACTCAGAAGGTTTTGGTAGATGTCAAGGTACCTGCATGGCAACAACCTCCAAAAAAAATGGACACAGCTGTGGTGGGGACTGCTCCTGCACTAACAGCTGTGGAGAGGCACAAGTAAACCCCGCCTCAGCTAAATATTCCCCAGAGCTTCAGCAAAACTTAAGTGGTTTTGAATAACTAGGATATACAGAGTCTCCTCTCTGCCCACCTCGTCTCCTGACTGCTTCCAACACATGCAAGAGGATCTGACATTTGTCAAGTCTACCTTAAAAAAAAAAAAAAAAAACAAAAACCCTTTGTGAACTTTTTTTTTTTTGCAATCTGGGCTGAATTCCATACAATTGTCTTTGTTTAATGGTGAAGACTAGGATCTTCTCAGGGATAGCCAGGAAACTGGCATGGGGTACTTATTGTGAGCAACAACCTCAGGCAGTTAAAACCCTTCTGCTTGGGAAACAGAGCCTTTAATGTTTAATTGCCTGGCAGTCACTTGGAAAGAGCAACCCTCACCTCCCCTAAATCAAAAGAAAGAGTATTGCATGCAACCTGACTGGAATTAAAGAAAAACAGGATACAGAGAGTACCTTAATGGCCTAAAATACAGGGTTATCAAAACCTTAATGAAACTCCCATCCAGCAAACAATAAAGCAAGTCCCTTGATCACCCGTCAGCTGTGATGTAACATTTCCAGTCGCTGCACAGCAGAAGAGCAGCTGCTAAATAAAAAGGCATTTAGGAGCCACAGCATAACAAGAGGACAGAGCAGCCATCTTCAAACAAGCTGTGCAATCAGCTCAATGAAGACAGAACTATTGATCAGCTGTAATCAGTACGCCTCAGGTAATCCTGACTGAGGCAGTAGGGGCTGCAAATGCAGAAGTGAGGGCTAGGAAAACCAAAGGGATTGCCCTGTTTGCAGCTGAGTGTGTTGTGCTGCTGCTGCCATCTGGTTGCTATGCAGGTTTAGGGAGCAGTTGCCTCTAATACTCTTGGTTGAGCATAAGTGGTTTTACTTTCTTTTCTTATCCCCACCCTTACCTGCCCTCACAGCGCCATGCAGGTGCTCTGAGATGTCAGGATTCCTGCCTTCCTGGAGTTGAGAGTGCCAACCAGCAAGTGGCTGCATGCTGTGCTAGGAAGAGGGGCTCTCCCCACCCTTGGGCTGTGGGGCACTTTACCAGGAACTCCCACCACAGGGATTAGGTTTCCCACTAGTTCCACATTCCTTCCACCTGCAGGTGACAGTCACCCTGTCACCCCACCTTCTGGCATCACTCTGCTCCTGGTTCTTCACCAGCTTCTGCAGCCCAGAGCAGAGCTTGGGGAATGGGAAACCAGAAGCAACCCTGTGGCATGGCAGCCTTTGCTGGGGGTACTGGAGCAGCTTGAACCTCTCATTGATGCTGCTGGCTGCATCCCTCACTGGCCCTGACTGATGGGCTTACCCTCTCTTTCAGCACTGGCACCCACCAAACTCCCAGCCTGGCTTGGCAGCAGTCCAAACCTGGGACTCACACCTCCATGTGCTTTTGCTAGGAACCATGCTGGAAAAGAGTCATGCAATTTTTTTTTTTTAAATAAAGAGAAAACTGTGGCATCCCTGTGAAATTCTCAATGCAGTACACGAGTCAAAAATGCCAGTCATTGAACTAAGGAAGAGAAAGAAATTGCTACCGTCTGGAAATACCCAGAGGGAATCCGGGCGGGCAGAAAGGAGGAGCACGTACAGACTGGCTGGCCTGGATAGCATTGCTCTGCCTCGCACTGATTCATCTTAGCGTGAACCTCCCAGCCATAGGACAGCAGGAATTATTTCAGGTCTTTCAGCATGAAGTGGTCAGTTGTTAATCTGCAGCTGGGGGGGATTTTTTTTTTTCAATTTAAGCAAGAGATGCTTAAATGCCCTTTTCAATGCCCTATTTAAGTGAAGCAACAAGTATGATGAGTCGATGATGAATCACCAGGCCAGAAAAAAGCTGTAGGAAAGCTGGACTATTTATAAAATGTAAAAGAAAGAAAGGAAATATATTCTAGATGCAGTTAGATCTGGACGGTGACTCCAACTTCTCTTGCGGGATAGCAATATTCCCCGGCGCCAGACGGCGAACCTCCCGGAGGGGGGGGAAGCGCTGGCGGGCGCACACGGATTTTCGGAGAGGATTCGCTGGCGCGGCAGGGAGCGAGGCGCTCCGCAGAGCCGGCGCCTGGAGCTCCGCAGTCCCCCCCGAGGGGCACGGCCGGGCAGCCCGGATCCACCGGGGAGGTCGGGCAGCCCGGATCCACCGGGGAGGTCGGGCAGCCGGCTCTGCAGAGCCACGGCACAAGCGTGGGCTGCGTGTGCCGGGGCGGCTCCCGGAGAGCGCAGCCCGGTACCCGTGTGAGTCCCTGCCCGGTACCCCCGTGTGTCCCCGCCCGGTACCCCCGTGAGTCACCGCCGCGGCCGCGCAGGCGCCGCGCTCCGCTGGAGCGGTGGAGGAGGAGGCTGGAAGTGATTCCTCCTCCTCATCTTCGTCCTCCTCCTCGTCCTCCGCCGAGACGCAGCGGGCCCCTATGGCTCGGCTCCTCGGCTCGCCCCACCGTCCCGCAGGGAGGGATGCGGAGGTACCGCGGGAAGGAAAAACGAACAAAAGATCTCTTTGGCAGTAATTGTGCCGTGTTGGCATGGCTGGCAAGGGCGTTAGTGCGTGTGCCGAGGGGGGATCCCACAGACGGCCGATCCCGCTGCCTGACAGGAGGCTGGGCAGCGGAAAGCAACGGGAGCTTCACCTCCGGCAAGCGCCGCCCGAGCTGACGCCAAGGGCACGAACAAGCAGCGTGGCATGGCCTCCTCGCACGGCAGATATTTGTGTATAATATACATATTCCTTGGCGTTTTGATACTTTAATTCTGGATAAATGTAGCTGCTCTGGAATACAGCTGGACAGGGTTGGAGGGGAGGACCTATTGCCGGGGGGCAAAGAGCATCTGAGAGCTTGAAAGTCCCACTTGCAGAACAAGATCAGTACCTGTGGGAAGGGGTTGGACTGCAAGAATACCTCATGCTTTGGGTGCAGAGGGGTCCTCAGCACGGGTCGGTCTGGTGGCTGACACAGCTTTGTCCTCACATCCCTGCCTTCCACTCACACCTTCCCTACTTCTGGTGCTGTGTCAAAATCCAAAAGCCTGTCACAAAACCATGTCATGGCATGGTCAAGCAGGTGCTTAAACAGGACAGGAGGGCTAGAAGGTGATGAGCTTTCTTTATCGCTTTAGACACAGATTACGTGCTGGTGGCTTGACCCAGTATTTGCAGTTCTGATCCAAGACATGGCTTAGTGCTGATGTTCAGCACGTCCCAGTTTGTGGGACACCTGCACACCTAATGAGATTAATATCTTTAGGAGTTTATTTAGGCTCTAGTTTCATAAAGCACTGGGTCTGGGGAAGAAGGAGGACGGATCTTGAGTGTTTAGGTGACAGTGTCTCTTGACTGAGTGTACTCAGGGTGAAAATATGGTCAGTACTATTTGCACACCACTTCAGGCTTTGAATGGGCAGCAGCAGTCTGGTGAGTAGTGTGAGCTGTGTGGCAGCTTCTCACCTGGTGCATCTTTAAAGAAACCATCCAGATCAGCATGTTTCTAAAGGAAAATCAAAGTGATGCCTTATTGGGGAAAGTTAGTTTTGTTAAGAAAACAAAAAAAACAAAACAAAACAAAAAATAGTTAAGGAAGTTGTCTGCCTTTGTTAGCCACAGCCTTTAAGGAACAAAAAGAGGGACCCAATTTACTTACAATATGTACTTACAGTGTTTTTGGTGTTAGTAGGTAGCAAGAAAAAAACAAAGAAATGTGTTCCTGTGAGGCTATTTCAGTGCCTTTTACTACCACCATCAATAGAAGCTTTGCAACAAAGGATTAACAGATTTAATTTTTCAGTGCTGCTGCTGGGGAGGAGGAGAATTCCTCAGCAGTATGACAGTGCTGTCTTGGGCTCATTACATCATGTCCAAAAACCACAGACCCTGCCTCCTGAAAGAACTTCAGCCTATGTTGAAGACCATTTCAACACTAAAGAAAACTTTTAATTGACCTGAAAGATGTTTTCTTAAATCACTTAAATAAAAATTATTTTTTATTACTTCCTCCCATAGTAAGGAAGTGATCTGCCTTATGTCTGCATGTTGCTACTGTTGGTTGGCTCAAATAGGCTGTAAATAAACCATTTATTTTGCTTGCATTGTTACAGCATGCAGTCTCTGTTGGCTTGGAGCTCTTGGGAAGGCACTGCCTTACTCCACAGAGGCTCAGCAGGGCTTGCAGCATCTGGCAGCTTCAAAGCAGGTTTTAGATGTTACAATATCTGCTGCTTCGGTTTAGTGCCAGGTGAGACAGCCTGAGGTGTCTGCAGGCTGGAGACACCTCTCAGTGTCAGTATTTGGATGTCTGTATCTGGTTCTGGGTGACTTTCTCCTGGACTCTCACCTTCCTGTCTGGAGCTCAGAGCCTTTGGTAGTTACTCTGTGAAAATTTTGCTTCTTGTCTTACTGCACCTGCACTGGCTGTGCTTGGCAGAGGCGATTGCCTGTGCTGTGCTGGACAGGAGTCAGGAGGACCAAGCATCGCTTGGGCTCAAGGGCAAAGGGTGGTTTTCCTTTCCCTTCTTTTTCCTCTGCTGGCTGTTGATTGACTGGGGAAAGGGAGGTGCACTTTGCCCTCCCCATTGTGAGGCTCTGCATTAGTACAGATGGTATTGGTACCTCAGATGTGGGGCTTGGGGAGGAGGAGAAAACCAGGCAGGAAGAGCGAAGGTTTGGGGCCACCCCCGCACCCGCCTGCGCCAGGAACCACAGCTGGGGCCTCGCCACTGGTGAGTGTAATTAATGCCCGTGTAACAGGAGCACTTTGCAACCCTGACTTCTGATTGCAGTGTCATTTCAGGGCTGGGTTTGACATCACAAGACTCTCTCTAAGTGTCACCAAAGTCAAATAAATTGTTGCTGTTAATTAACCCTTTTGCCTTTTGGCCTGTTTTTTCCCCTGGTACTTTTTGTTTGCATGCTGATGTTCTCCTTTCTGTTTTCCTTGGTGCTGCCTGCTTTTTTCTCTCTTTAATGAATATTGAGTAAATTTAATTTCCTATCCTCTCCACAGCTGATTTGCCACCATTGTAATTTGTCCTCAGCTTTGTGGGTGCACAAGTGGAAGTGGGATGTTTTGATATGCTGGGTTGGAATTTAAAGTTTTGACAAACACTGATATTTCCCATGGCAACAAGCTCCATACGATACTCAGTACAAACCTGGCTCTTGCAGAAACAAATGCAGTTCTGCAGTGTCAACTGCTTTCTGTTTAATTGCAGATGAGATATGAAATGGGGTTCTGTGACTCAGGTAGGATGGGGGAAGCCCCAGGGATATGCTGGATACAAGAAAATTAACTACACGAATTTACTGGATGTGACTTGAAACTGCAAAATGGAAGCGTCTTTGGCTTTTGCTAGGTCAGTAGTTGGTGCAAAAACCTTTTCCAGAAAGTCCCCGTTGCTCTGGCACCCTTCTGGGTCCCTCAGACAGCAGGCACTGCTGCCCCCAAAGCACATGCCAGAGTGTTCCAGATCCAGGCACTTGCTGCCTGACATGTTGACATGTTAAACTGACCACTCGTCTGACAAGGCATTTCCAAGGCAGCCCAGGATGTGCCAGCTGGGCTTACCCAGCTGCTGCCCGCCTCTCTGGCCTTGGTTTGCCTCCTGGCTGGCCAGGCTTGGGAATTCCACTATGCCATGTTTTTCCTTTGCATCCAATTTCTAAGGACATCTAGGAAAACCCTCCTGATCCTGAGGCCAGAAGAACAAAATTAAATCCGTGGTGGAGTTCCTTTAAGCTCTCCCTTTTTGTACTCCCATCATATCAGAACCAGGACTGAACTACCTTGTGTTTCAGAGAGAAACATACAGAAGTGTGTGTGTGTACCCACTTTTTTTTTTTTCTAAGACTGTCCAAAATTGTTTATTCCTGACATTGTATTCTGAGCCAGCACTTGCACAGCTGCTTGCTGAGAGGTTCCTGAAAGGTACAGCTTTCCTACATGACAGTGTAGGACACATTGTGTGTCTTCTAAGGCCTCATAAACATGCCTGAGCAGGGGGAGCATGTCACAGGGACTGCCAAGGCTTGAGCAACAGGGGAGGCCTCCTGGAAGGAGGCAGCAGTCAGGGAAAGGCTGCTGCAGAAGGACCACTTTGACAATGTTCTGCACTGGCAGCACCTCTGCTGTGAGCAGCGGGTGCTGGGGGTGGTGGCTGCACACAGCAGCCCCAGCCCAGCCCCAGCCCCATCCCATCCCATCCCATCCCATCCCATCCCATCCCATCCCATCCCATCCCATCCCATCCCATCCCATCCCATCCCATCCCATCCCATCCCATCCCATCCCA
>QUSF01000001.1:49226277-49442759 GCA_003676055.1 Chloebia gouldiae | reverse complement strand
CCCATCCCAGCCCATCCCAGCCCAGCCCAGCCCAGCCCCAGCTGTTCTGGCCACTGCGGTGCAGCAAGTGGTGCTACAGGAGGAGGTCACAGGGAGCTGCTGGGGGTGCCAGGGTTTGCTGCTCCAAAGAGTGGGACTGGAGGAAGACTGACGAGTGAGAGGCTGGGGTGGGAATTGCAATGGTCCCCGAGGGAGCACAGGGTATGGGTAGGGAGGGTGTCCCCTGGCATGCTGGCAGTTTGGAGTTGTGGCTCACGGGGTTCAAAAATATGCTACCCTAGGACTATGCAAAGTGTAAAAACTGTAAAAATGACAAATTTAGTTGTAGCTCAGCTTCCCTCTCTAATTAGAGCATTTTTTTGAGCTTCCCACAAAAAAAAAAAAAAAAAAGCCCAAGTAATGTTCTCCTTTTGCTGTTTTCTTCCCATTCCTAAGTGCAGTGTGTTGGCGTTCCTCACACATTCCTCCCGTTGAGTCAGACCCGTGGGGAGAGAGCAGCAAGGGCCAGGCCAGGGCGAGGATCTCCAGCTTGGCAGCCCCGAGGTCCAGCTGCCGTGTCCCTGTCCAGCAGAGGCCAAGGCCACACTGCAGGGTGGCAGCTCAGTGCCACCCCTCCCTGCTCCTGCCTGTCACACCCTCGGGAATGACGGGTCCGGGAGCAATCGTTAGGGGCTGTTTTTATTGTAGCTGTTCTTCCTTTTTCCCCTTTCAGAGTTTGGAAATCAAGGCTGTGAACTCTTCCAGCAGGGATCTGAGACCCTTTGACAGGAACATTGCATGTCCCTGGCACAGGGAACGATGAGGAAGAAGGGCTGAATGTGCCTGTCAAGAAGGAAGTGGAGACCAGCAGAAGCTTTTCTGCTGTCCCTGTGCCTGTTGCCTGTGGCTCCTGTAACATCACCTGGAACCTCCTTTGAGGCAAGACCTGCAGGACCTACAGAACCTGCAGCTGGGAGTTTCATCTTGGCAATGTCTTCTATATTTTGTTTTCTTTTTTCCCATCCTGAGGTAATTTATTTCCCCTTCCTCCAGATAGTCCTAAAATTAAGCAAAAAGAGGCTGAAAGGGGCTTTGTAGCACACAACGTCCAAGCAAAGAGGTGACAGTCTGTGCTGCAAAGGCTTTGCTCCCCATCCTTGCTGGAACTGCCTGTGCCTGCGTGTCAGTCCCCAGGAGCCACCGTGCTGAGACAGAACAGCGTGTCCTGCACAGAAAGGGCCTCCCCGGAGCTCAGAACTCCTCCCAGAGACTGAGCGGGACAAGGCAGCCACCCCTCCCCTTCTGCTCGCCATGTGACGGCCCATTTTGCAATTCAGGAGAAAAACAGAGAAAACCTGTTTCTATTAAGTTTTATTTTTAAATTAGAAAGGCAAGTTGCAGTTCTCAGCAGACTGGGCTGATCTGATGAAATTCTAAGTGGTTCCTATACTGATGGCAGCACTTCAGGTGACTCAGTAACAAGCCAAAAAAATACTGCTTTACTGAGAAATATGGGAGGTTTATTTTTCAGTCCCTGTAGCTGCTCTAAGATTTTTTTTTTTTTAACAAACAAAGCAAAGAAACAAAAATCCCACCCACCTTTTCTGAATCTGAATATACTGATTTGGAAATGAAGCCATAAACTATGAAGTCCCCCATCCCAAGACCTTGGTGTCTGGGACATGGGCACAGCATTTTGGAGAGAAGGTCTCTAGGTTTCATGAAATGGGTTTTTCATTAGTCAAAGCTGACAAAAAGCATCCAGCCTGATTCTTATCATTCTCCTGGTGTTTCCTAGGGCATCTAGGGGATCATAAATACAATAAGGGCCTTTAGGAAAGTTTGTAATGAAGGAAGTTTCTAAGCTATGGTTGACCCCCAGCGGTATGAAGAGCCCTGGTAACTATATGGAAACCTGATTTTAGTAAGTTAGTTCTCTAGTAAAGTCTTTGCTAGTGAAAGATAGAAACATATAACTTCACACAACAACACTGTTCTCCCTGCCATTGCACTGTTGGAAGAAATTTAAGCCCACAGAGCAGGAGGGCATTCAGCAAGTGGTGCCACCTGTGGGGACGTGGGTTCCTCCAGAGCAACAGCACAGCAAGAGCTGCCCCTCTCCCAGTGTACAGCCCAGGTCACTCCACCTGCTGTTTGCAGCTCCTGGTGCTGAGCCTGAAGATGCTGAGGCAGTAAGACAGGTTGCCCAGAGACACTGTGGATGCTCCACAACTGGAAGTTTTCAAGGCCATGTGGGACAGGGCCCTGAGAAACCTGATCTAGGGTGGCATTACTGCCCATGGCAGTAGGGTTGGGACCAGAGGAACTTAAAGGTCCCTCTTCCCCAAACCATTCTATGAGTTTTCAGCAGGAACTGGTGTGGGGATGTGCTGGCCCCAGTGTCAGACACTTGGGATCTGAGCTGGCTGGGCTAGGTCAGTGATGAGCAGCATGGGGAACAGTCACATCCTGCCCAGGGAGAGAGCCTGGCACATTCCTCTGTGCCTGCCTGGACTCCAGCCCATGGGTTGCATTGCCCAGATAAATGCCAGAGCTGCTGGAGCAGCAGTGAGGAGGACAAGCTTGCTCTCTCCTGACACTGGTCACTGCATCCCTGGAAAGGTCAGCTTTGGATGGTGGAAGTGAACGCAACTCCTCAGCCACAAGACCCTCCTGAGCATCTGGTGTAGATGCTCCTAAATGGCAAACACAGGAGAGATGCTGACTCAAGGCTGCAGTCAGGAAGACTTTGCCCATTCCCTGGGCTTTTCTTGCCCCGCTCTGCCTTTCCTGCCATGGAGAGGAATTGGTCTAGGCTTGCCCACTGCCAGCTATTGCCTGGTGGGCTTCCCTGAGAAGTGGTCCTTTTGGGGCAGGACGTTGCCTAGGACCAAATCTGCAGCTTCCTCTGTGTGTGATATTGAGATGTTGTGGCAGAAAGAGCCCTGCCAGCACCTGCAGTGGAGCTTTGGAGAGAAAATTACTTTAGCTGGCTGGGGCCAGTGCTCAGCAGAGGCAGAAACAGCCTCTCCGAGAATTTCAGCCCTGTCCAAGACATCTTCAGATCCTGGGAGAGCTGAGCTGGGAGCACAACGTGACAAACTGTGGTGCTTCTGAGCAAGCACTGGAGTTGGTGATGAGGCCGTGGTGAGCCTGGTGCTCCCTGACACCACGTGGATGTTCCTGGTGCTCCCTGACACATGGATGCCCTCGGTGTGCTGAGCGAGCACGTCGCTGCTGCGTGGGCAGCTGCCTTAGCCTGCTGCACAAATTCTCTGCAGAGCAGGAATTGGAGCCAGGTGCAGTAGTGGCCCAGGGAAATGACAAATTTCCCCCCCTTTTAGGCCCATAAATGAAACAGAAAATAATTTTGTGCTGCAGATGTTTTCGAAAGCTTTTCTGTAAATGTACCTGCATCCAAGACCCAAACTGCAGCTTCTCTGTGCCACGAGTAGTCCATGAACAGCAGCCACTGTCCTTCTGTACCAGAAGTGAATGTCCTAAAATAAACAAGCAAAAATAGGTGATGAGAAAACGTTTGATCAAAAAGAGTGTCAGTTGATAAAGTAACAAATCCATTTACTTACGGAACTTTTACAACCCCTTAGAACTGTGGCCAGAAATTGAGCAATTCCCTTACTTCTCTCTGGTGCCAAGTGACTTTCAATCTGCACTATCTATATTAGCTCATATGAAACTCTTGCTACTCCTTTGTTGATTTTAAAGCCCAACTATCTTGGTGCTTTGAATTTGAATTACTGTGGCATTTACTGGTGGAAAACACAGTGAATTACTGTGGCTGGTAGAAAACACCAGCCTGTGTGTCTTGCTTTTGTTCTTCATTTTTCTTTATTTGGAAATTTTAAGTTTATTTCTTTGCCCAGCCAATTACACTGGTGATGGTCACTTTTATTTCAGCTGAAATGTGTCTTAAAACCTGCTGAAGAGTATGTTTGGCAGCGTGAGTCTCTTGTTCTCTTGGGTCCTCTGATTGCCACCTCCCCCAGCCTGGTGTCCCTATCCTACCTGGAGGTGACCCGAGTCAAGGCTTATCTGGTCAGAAGAAGCCAGCCCAGAAGGAACCAGCCTTACATGGTCAGCATGGATAGATTTGTAATCATGTGCCCTCTGTCCTCAGCCCTTTGTGTGGAGATGGGCACCTTTTGGCAAGTATTTATGTACCTTCCATAGACATCCTGTAGGAACAAAAGAACAGGTGGGGTATGTGCAAAAGGATTTACCAGCACTTCCTTTAAAATGTTAATGCTGCCTCAGGCCTCTTGAGGGTGTTCAGTGATGTGCAATAAATTGCTTTTATATGGCTTTGTAAGCAGTTGTGAATTTAAGACTGTTTTCAAGGAGCAAGAAGTATATCTATAATCACAGTCAGGGAGATGGAATAAAAACCTTTTCGGCAAGCAAGCATAAAAATATCTAGCCTTTACCTTTTAAATCTTCTTGATAATGTTTGAAATCCAGTTAAACCTCTATACCCGTGAGAAAACTAGTACAAATAATGTCAGAGAGATTGATGCTAATGCTAAGCAAGGGAGAGAGCCTCGGGCTCTTCAAACACATTCAGTTACCTTTCCTTCTCTAAAAATAAAAGGAATATTCTAAAAATGTTAGATTATTAGAGGTCAGCTCATCTCCCTACTTGTGATTTGTCATACTCCTGTTATGTGTAGTAGATATAATTCGTGCCATTTCTAGTATGATATATGTGATATTGAATATTTGTTGGAGTATACATGGTTGTATTAGGAGTCCCCCCCCACCCTCCCAGGCGAAACCTGGTGTGTGTTGAAACCCAATTTACAAGTAAAAGGAGCCAGAGATGGGCCGTGTCTGAAGCTAAATGGGACACCCAGGCTCTGATCATGGTGAACGACCCGAGCTGGATATCATGGAAATCCTCTGGCAGATACACGGGAATGCAGCATTCCCGCAAATGTCATCAAGGGATTCACCAACTCGGGACAGCGAATTGTTCTACCTCTTGCCAAGAAAAGAAATCTCATCAAACTATGGGACTCTGAATAGAAGAAAGGACTGATTGCCGAAATCCTGGCCACAGGCAGAATTTTCCCTATAAAAACCACTTGTGGCAGGATGGAGGTGTGGGCACAGAGGAAACCTCTGCTGAGGCTGACTTCTTGTTGCACAGCCAGCACCGACCCTGGGCTCGGCTCTGTTCTTTCCTTGTGGTTGGCCAGATAGATTTTGATTGCAAAATAAATTTTTTAATTTTTATTTTTAATTTGACTGGATCAATTTTCATTTATAACACTCTTCTCTGGCACAATAAATGTAAGTGATGAGCTGATGTTTCTGCCAGATCTCATGGGCCTTCCCACATGAATCATGGGAAGCAAACTGAACTTCATGACTGACTGGAATTCAAAGAGGCCTATGGGTAGAAAGCTGTTAAAAGGTCAGAAAGAATAAGCTGAGGCCTAGAAAGGCACCTGAATTTAAGTGGAAAGTCTGGGTCTCCCTGAGGTAACAAAGTGGATGAGAAGGGGAGGTGCTGCAGAATGTTTTGTCTCCAAGCCAGCCCCACGATGGGACGGATGAAGTCAGGTCTCTGGGGTGCTGTCAGGAGACACTTCTCACAGATCCCAAGCCTCAGATTTACATCTCCAGAACATGAATGGGCCAGGACTGACCCAATATTGATGGAAGAAAAGAGAATAAGGACCAAAATTTAAGTCCTGGAGAAACCAGAGGCTTTCTTGGAGCACTACAAGATGTATTGAGGTGATTTACCAACGAAGAACTGATTAAGCTTTCTTGTATGGAGCTACCTGTTGTGTAAGAATGTGAGTGTTTAACTGGTAATTTCATTTATTTCTGATTTGAAAGACAAACTTTCCCTCACAGAATACAAAATGTGCTGGGATTTGAGCTACTGCTGTCATTGGCAGGGGAGATGCAGGAGCTCCTTACTACACCCTGTGGTGAGACTTCCCCAGGATGCTCTGTAGAAGCTAATGAGCCTTTCAACTAGCAGGCACATCAGGCCATCTGTTCAGCACAATGTTTCAAACCATTACATCTCAGCTGCCTGCCCCTGAGTTGAGCTAAATCTTGGGCTCTACCCCAGGTTTTTTTGAGGGGAATCCAGTGTTGCCATGACACACCACCAGCAGGGGGAAATGCCACCAAAGCTTTTGGCACATCAGCCATATTCCAAAGCCTGTGCCTCTCCCTGTTTTTGAGGCAGGCTATTTGTGTAACCACGTCCATTCTTTTCCTGTTTGCATTGTTCCAAAGTCAGCTGTCTTCCTACCATGCAGTTTAATGCTCTTACTTTAAATTTGTCCCTCATTCTGGTTCCTTCTGATGTTGTTTGGAACCTCTACTCTTTGCTCTTTTAATATTTCGTCCATGTTTTTTTTACTCAGATGAAGTACAGACTGGAGCACTCTCTGAACCATTCTGTACTGAGTCTCAGACATAGAAGCTTTCTGCCAAAACAGGTACGTACTGGACATGGTTCTCAGGCAGTCTAAGGGTGCATCATCTCCCAACACAATCACTCCAATGTCTTCAAGCCTCTGCTTATATTGTCTATGGGAATTCTTACCCAATTTTTTTTTCCTGACACCATTGGCCCACCTTATCCTTGTTCTGTTAGTAAAACATTCCCAGAGAGATGGGCAGAAAACCAGAAAGGCCCCAGCACTGTCCTTAGGCACCACTTCTCATCCTGGGTGACTCGTGTCTCCAGTAGCTGTGGACATGGCACAGCAGAGGCCCAGCATGCTCCTGGCACAGTGATCTGGCTGCAAATAAGGTGCAGCTTTTGCTTTGGGTTCCCCAGCCCCCTGGGGACAGTCTATGGCTGATAAATTCCTGTCACATAGGCTGTTAGAGGGCAACTTTTCGTTGTGCTGCCTGCAGAGCTGCCTGCTGCTGCTGACACCAACAGGGAAGGCATCCCTCTGCTCCCCAGCTGCACAGTCCTCCATGAGTTCAATTTTAAATGGCCTCTTTTAGACCAGATTTTACCTTGAATCTAAACCTTACCATCTCCTGGCTGGGGCCAAGCTCTGCTGCATTGGCTTTCCTGCTCCCTGGCAGCACGTGGCACTGAGGCCCAGGGCTGGGTGGGTGTGCAGCCCTGGTGAGCCGTGCTGGTGTGTTCTCTCTCGTGCAGCTCAAGGGTTTATGCAAAATGCACCAAGTGTGCAAAACATGTAGCTGCATCCCTGCAGGGTGCTCCGTGTGCCATGGTTCCCAATTGCACAAGCTGACATCAAGCTGGCATTGCCTTCTGGCTCAGTCCTCTCCATTTGCTGTCAGGGTGATGGAGCACCTCTTTAAGGGTTTGTTTGTGCTTTAGAAAATTCCCCCCAAACACAGCTGGCACCTTTGCCCTCACTAGATCCTCTCTGCAAGGGCTCTGGGTCCATGTGGTGGGACTGAGGTGGTTGATTCCCCTTCCACAGCAGGCTGCAGGCACCCTGGGAGAAGAATGGGGTCCTGGTGTGGTATTCAACCCTGCAAACACACAAAGTGGGGACTCAGAAGCAGGAAAATTGTTCTTTTCACTAATGTCCTTGGGTGGGCCAGTGCTGAAGGATCTCACTGCTGAGGGTGCAAAAGTTGCATCCCTGCGCTGTGCCTGCCTGGGAGCCAGGAGGACAAGAGCCAGTTTCCAGGAGCTCCTGTGAGAAGGGCTGAAGCTGCAGGCAGCAGGACCCCTGCCTCCAGGGAGCAGGCAGCCTGTGCAGGGCACAGCTGGGAGCCAGCAGGACACCCAGCCCCCAGGGCCACTGTCTGGCCAGTCTGTACTGACCTATTTACTGCTGCTCCCTCCCTGCTTGCTGTAATCCTCTGCCATGTCAGGACTTGCTTTTCCTCTGTTTTCCAGGTGAAGCAAGCACATATAAATGGCTGAATAGTACCACAGTACAAGCATTGCTCCTGCTCCTTTAGTAGCTGCTCCAAAGATTGAACAGTGAGTGCTTCCTTCCTCCAGGTTGTTTTGGTGCTTTAATCCAATATGAAGTGTCATTCTCTGTGCACGCTTTGCATACCCCTCCTAGAAGAAACCTATCATATTGTCATGGAGTCAGCTGCACCACATTGGAAATGTCCTGCTAACTGGGCACCCAGTCCAGACTGGATGGCTTGGAGTTTATGTAGGTCAGTCCCTTGGGCTATTTTTAAATATTGAGGTGAGGATTACATTACCCTGGTGCACTACCATCCATAAATCTCTCTGGGTGCCGGCCCAGGATTTCAAACTAAGTGCCTGGCTCTCCAGGTACAGGAAACAGCCAAGAATGGGTGGTAACTGGTCAGACAAGCTGGGATTTTGACACTTTTCCCAATATGATTGAATTTTCCTCTTAGCTCTGTGTGGTGACACTCAGTCCTGATCATGTAAATATCTCTGTGTTTCTCCAAGGGCATTTACTGTGTAGGTGTTCACAATAATGGTGAAGTTCTGCTGTGTGCTGTTGTTGTCCAGAGGATTTAGTGGGAATAGAAAGACATGGCATGAGTGGGCTCCAAGTGCTGGAATTTTAATTTATTCATCTCTTTTCAATGTCCTGGAGCCTTACTGAATTTGCAGGTAGTAAAACTTCAGCAAGGCTGCATGATTTTTAGCTGCTGCAATCAGCTGTTACTACCTGCTACAGTGCTGGTTTCCTTTTCTCCTGCTGCCTCTCTACCAAAAGATGCTAATTGATTTTAATTATTTATCTGCATGAGGTCCTTATGCCCAGTTTGTTCTCAACTTCACATCTCCTACCCCAGTCATCTCTTCGGCATCCTGCAGATTCTGCTCATATTTAAACATTTCTAGCAGGTTTCCAGAAGAAAGGGTAAAATCAAGACAGAAAGCAACGGTAGCCACAGCTCAGCATTGCTGCTGCAGCTGGCCTGAGCAGGAGGTGATGGCTCTGAAGCACCTTGGAGTTGCCCCGATGGGCTGTGCTCAGGTTTGAGTGTCTTCAATGCCCCTTTCGTGGCCCCAGCCTCTCCTCTCCCCATCCCTCTTCTGCTCTGCCGGAGGACAGAGCCTCCCCTCCCGGCTGGGCTCTGGGGGTCTGTCCCAGTGTCTGTCCCCTGAGCTGGGCTCCAGTGCCTTGCCTGTGGCTGGTGGGAGGCTGCTTGTCCCTGGGCTGTGAGCAGCACTCTGACAAACTCTCCCAGGTCCCTCTGCCTTCCACTGACTTCTGACTTCTGCTCACATTCTCCTGGAAATTCTTACTGGGCTCTGGGTGGTGTTCCTGGTTCTGTGCTTGCAGGAACACAACCCTGTGTCCCACAAGCAGAGGCACGTGGTGGCTGGTGACCCCCCAGACGGCAGCCCCAGGGCAGGGGGTGTGAGGGGACAGGGTCATGTCCTGTGGCTGTTGCGGGTCCTGCTCCTCTCTGTCGAGACCCAGGACTCTCCAGGGCTTTGGGGCCCAGGCCTCAGCAGAGAGAGGATTTTGTTTTCTCTTTTGACATGTTCTAAAGTGCCACATGCACTTGTGTGACTGTGAGTCAGAGCCCTGGCAGCTCTCCCTTTTGCAGGCTTTTCTGCACACACGTGTGGAGATGCAAAAAAACTATGGCAAAAAAAGCCCAAACCCAAACAAACAAAAAAGGAGGCTGTATTTTATTTTTCTAGCAAGTTAAAATCTGTTCTAGTGAGGTGTGGGGGCTGGTGACTTTTAATTTTCAGATTTTTTAATTCTAGCATTATTGTCACTTGCAGGCCTTTAAAGACTCCATGTAACACCCCAAGATAGGGACCAGCACAAGCAACCAGAGAGGTGAGAGATCTGCTATTATTTATAATTGATGTTGAAATTGAGAAAAATAACTGCATGGGGAGGATTTCACACCATATAGCAGGGCAGGATAGCAAAGCTTTTTGTAATAGAGTGGGGTTTCAAGAGAAGAAACAAACCCTCATACATCACTTGTCAAAAGAAAGGCCTGACCTACAGCAATTGCAGGGGCATGGCAGAGGGAATTAGAACACAGACAGAGACGGAAAACTTCCTTTTCATTCCAGAGACCAGGGATAGGACCTGTAGGGTTAAAGAGGAGAAGCAAGGGCTGGTGTCCCATGCTCGTGGAGGTGGCAGCTTCATGACAGTCATGCCGAGTGTGCTGGAAGGATCAGCTTACTCCTAACCTAATTTCAGTGCAGGGTTATTAATGAGGTGGCAAGTGCAGAGTCTAGAATGACAACAAATCTGTGGAGTCTTTGGTACATAGGCAGAGTTGAAGACATGGATCCTGCTTTCTACTCTAAACGCTTAGGGCTTTCTCCAGGGGAGATGATGGAAAACAAGCTTGGAAAGTTTACCTAAGAGACTAAGATGCCAAAGAGCTTAGCAAGGACAATGGTTAAAATTAACTTTAAGCACAAACAGGGTGGATGGATGAAGTTTCTCACCTCATGTGGAGGTGCAGCGGAGGACAACTGCACCAGCCCCCCTTGGCTGGGGTGATGCCAAAAGCCTTGCCATGCTCCAAGGAGGTGTGAGGAGTGGAGCTGGGCCCTGTGACAGGCATTTAATTTAGTCCTTGGCAGGAAGAGCCCTGCCAAGCAGGCACTGCCCACTGGGAGCAGCAGCCCCCTGCCCGAGCAGTGCTGTGGCCTCAGGAGCAGCAGGGCACCGAGGCACCAGAGAGGAAACATGGGATCTTTCCACCTTCTCATGAAGGCACTGCTCTCCCCATGTTTTCAATAGCAGAGAGAGAAACAACAGTTCAGCACAGCCTAAGCCTGTGAAAAGCACAGCAGAGCACTGCCTGGCTGTAGGAAAATGCCTAGAAATTGATGACCGAGGAGAGGTCTGGATTTAGCATCCTCAGACGACCTCTCATTACAAATTCCTTGGCTATTTATAAATGCCCCCCATAATACTGGAGTTCAAGAATGCACTAACATTTAGAACCACAGAGCCAATTCACCCTCTCTGATATCTTCCTCATGCTAGGGAATTCAGATAGAGTATCTGCTGCATGAGGATGGTCAAGATTGGCCCCAGAAATAATTTGTTGCAACAACGTGCTGAAGAGTACATGAACCACTGGAAGCCCCTGTTGGGCTGATAACTGTGGCAGAGACAGGCTGCTGAAGCAAATAAAAGTGGCCTTAAACAGGAGCCTTATCTCCATGGGGGAGGTATATATTTGGTGTAGTAACCTACTGTCATGGTGGTCTGTCCTGAGAGCTCTTGCACACCCAGGATCACAAAACAGCTCTGTCTCTTGTCCTCCTCTTCACTTGCTATTAATGTAACAGAAAAAAATGCCAGCTCTGGTGTGTGCCAGCCTTTTTGCTTTGTGACACACCCTCAGTGTGTTTGCTCTGAATAAAAGAGTTGCACGGTGGTAAATTTTAAAAAAATAGTATCTGCCACCTAGTGGTAAATGATTTTTTTTTATGGGAGATGATGATGTTAAGGCTTGCTGGGTTAGTGGTGGCTTTCCAAAGGTATTTTCTTCTTCAAAACTCACAGTATTTGTTTATTATAAATTCTGGGCTAAGTTCCAAATTGTTAACAGCATGTAGGTATTAACAAAACTAAGTGACTATTTAAGTGATTTGCTTCTATTACAGAAAAGGTCTCCAAGATGCTCCTACCAGCCTAGACTAGCAACCCACAGGATGTAATATGAATTCAGAATTTTCCTCAGAAAGTCATATCTGTCAATAAGTGCTCAAGAGTCTAATTTGGTTTTAGGAGCTTAAGGAGCCTAATTTAGGAACAGAGTGTGAAGAGCATGTGTTAAAGGATGAGCAATAAGGATAAGAGCAGTCAGAGCCAGCCCTGTGATTGCTGTGGGACTCGATATGCTCTGCAAGTCACGGGTAGAGGGGAGGTGTTGAAATATGGTTCCCCTTTGCATGCTTAGACAGCTTCTGTATAAATCCTTACAAAGCGCAAAAACCCTATCACAGAGGGGTTTTGGTTTTATTACTTGGTGGGTTGCTTTGTAGGAAGATGGTCTTTCCCAGTCCATTCCCAGTCCCCATCCCTGCTGTGTGCTCTCACTGGAGGCTCCCTTTTAGCCTCCCGGGTGAGGGGTGGCTTAGGTCTAAACGTCCTTGGCCAACACCAGCAGGATCAGACTACCTGTGCATGGGCACCCTTTCAGTATATTAGGAATGTCTATAAGAATGATGAAGAGACCCTTGATACCAAGGCCTGTAGAACTGAAAAATATTAGATTTAAATGTGACATGAGAATTTTTTTTTTTTAATTATGAGGGTGGTGAGACCCAGTGGGCAACCGGTTGTCCAGAGGCCAGGCTGGATGGGTGTTTGAGCAGCCTGGTCTCATGGAAGATGTTCCTGGTCATGGTAAGGGCATTAGATAAGGTGACTTTCAAAAAGTCCCTTAACACCAAAACTATTCCATGGTCGTATGGTTCTATATTGACCCAGCTATACACTAAGCCTATAAAGTTTAACATTTATTAACAGGTGTTATATGAAGTGGTAGTTGGATGCTGAAAATATCCCAGAAGCAGTTAATTTCTTGCACCAAAGTTAAATTACCAAGTTGTTTATAGCCAAGCTAAACTGATCCTCAACTGATCTGCTTGTAACCTGTTTGACTGGAGGAGCTCCCACGCAGAGGACGGAAGCAGGTGGCAATGGAGCCAAGGGCCTCCCCCAGCCATGGTGCTCCCAGCCATGGACACACTGCTCTGTAACACATCCCCTGTGATTCACCACCTTCATGAGGTGAAAGTAAACTGTGGCAGTGAGGCTGTGTGTTTGCAGGCTCTACAGAAAGGACTGGCTTTGTTTTCTTCAGGCCTGACTGTTTCCAGGGGAATAGTCCCTGCTGCAGCAGTGAGTGGGTGCTTTTGGCACTGGGGACCCCTTGGCTGTGCTGGGACACATTGACCCGGTTGGTGTGAGGGTCCTTTAGGGGCCAGGGTCCCCATAGGTGACAGCAACCCAGTGCATTTCTCAGCCAGGTTAATGGCAGGGACAACACTCCACTCTGAAGAGTTTCAGTGGTGCAGCACACCTGCACAGCACCAGCCCACATGTGCTCATCCCCTCCCCCAGCAGGTTAGGGAACATCAGATTCTGTGTCAGCACAACCTAAAACATGGAGTTCCCTGTCAGGAAAGTCTGCTGCAGGGGAGTGCATTGCATGAAGAGGTGGTAACCTTCCTCCCTCCAGCCCCAGGCACTCATGAAGCCTGAACCAGGTGGTGCTCACTGGGGAGATGCTGGCCCAGGTGGCTGGTAAATGCAGGCACCAGATATGTTCTGTTACACACCTTTGTGCAGGGGGAGGTAATGCTACTTCCCATAGGAGTGCATACCCAAGTGCTGAAGCTAGGGAGGCAAAATTAAAATTGCCTTCAAGCAATTATACTGACAATTCTCCCCCTCTTCCAACATGAAAAATGTTTTCTTATTATTTTGGAGCCATTGATTCAGCAGGAAATGCTGTCATTCCCTCCTCATCTGGTAAGAGTTCTACCCTAATCTCAACTCTTCTAAGGAAAAGCTATCTGTCCTTCATCCACAGCATTTCCTAGCCAAGCACTCTGTGGGTACAGCTTGATTTTTTGAGGACAAGGCTCTTCCCCTCAAGGTGTTTCTCTTCAAGATTTTCCTCCTAGAAATACCCTACAGCACAAATGGAAGAGGTTAAATTGAGAGAATTGTCCTTACAGAAATGTGACTGATCATAAGTGGTGCCTCTCAGGCTTTAAAATCCATGAGATTGTATGCCCTGAGTCCACCACCTCTAGCCCTGCCTTCAGTACCCAGCAAGTGACCAACAGTCATGTATGCCCAAAAATATCTTTGTGTCTTCCTGGTGGCCCTCCCCTTTTTGTCCATCAAATTCCTTCAAAATGAGGCTCACACAACGTGCTCACAATGCTGTTTTCTTTAATGGAAGAAGTAAGAGAAGCTGCTGACACACAGCTATTGGGACAGATCTAAATGTGATGGAGAGACGGAGTGAGGAGAGGAATGGCTGTGGCTGGTTTGGCTTCCTGCTGCAGCTCAGTAGTTGCAGAGAGAAAGGCAGCATTTGGGTGGCGCCTTTAGGCACTTGGATTCCACTGAGTAGGTCACCTCCTTGTCATCCACCCCTGGCGGCAGGCAGAATTCCTTTACGAACTTTTTGTAGTTACATGTCTTTGTGAAGCCGGTGTTGCACTCCACCTTGCGCTCCGCTGACACCGTCACCTTCCCGTCCTTCACCGTTACCGTGATGTCCCTGGGGTCAAACCCCTTCACATCGATCAAAGCCAAATTTTTACCAGAGCATGAATTCAACATCATGCCAAGTCTTTTTGTTCTGGAATTAAAACAAGAGAATAATCTTTACCTTCCTGTGTCCCTTTCAATTTATTTCTCCAAAATGGCTATTGTGCTCCCATCTACTTACCTGTTTCAACCTTTGCTCCTGATAGCAATGTCAAACCTCCCTTTATCCTACCCTAAAGGTTGCCAATGTCTGCAGAAAGCAGGCAGCTCTCTCTTACCTCTCACTTCTTGAGATGCACCTTCTGCGGAAGCAGGGCTGGGGCGCGCAGTAGCAGGAAAGGGCGCACCTGTGCAGGCGGGCTGCACACAGCTTCTCACGGAGCAGCTGCAGGCGCAGGTCCATCATCCTCATCTGCCTCTGTATGTGCCTCAGGTTCTCCGTCTCAAAGTAACAGTGCGTCGACATGGTCAAGCTGTGTGTCAGGGCAAGAGCGATCTTGAGTGCCCTGAGAGCTTCATCTGGTGGTGACCGTGGAGCAGAGCTGCCGCTGTTCCTGCAGCCTTCCGGCAGCCCCGCTGTGACATCAGGGATCCGGGACGCCGTTCTGCTGTCACCATGGGAACAAGAGCCGGGTCCCCGCAGGGCCGCAGCCCCCGCGGCAGCTCCCAGCCGTGCCCAGGGGAGCCCGGGGGAGCCCGGGGCAGCAGGACGTGCTGGGGGCTGGACAAGGCAGGGATACGTGCACAGTGCCTGGGCAGCAGAGCCGTGCGCCATGGGCAGCGCGACTTGCAGGCAGTTTCGTACACAATGTTGCTACAGTGCGGCTGCCCAAAATTCCCAGCAATGGTACTGACCATCGCCTTCCATCCCATCACCTCTGGCAAGTGCTGGAGCCCAGGACATGAAATGTATTCCCTCAGACTGGCCTGTGACACAAAAGCTAATCCCAGCCTCAGCAGCACCAACACCCTTGTCTCTCAGGGCAAGCTAGATGATGTGTGATTTTCCAAAGATGAAATATGAATTTGGTTTATCAATAAATCAAAAGGCCCAGCTTATTTTAGATTTTATATTGAATAGCAGTTTCACCCATACAAAAAAAATTTCTTTGTGCTTTATTACTCATAAAAGGCATCACTTTTTTCATCTGAAGACCAATCTTTTATTTAAAAGCTGAATTCAAAGGCTGACAACATGTGAAGTGTCCCTCCTGTGTGTAGCTTGTACACCCCTCTGATGGCACTAGTTTGTCTTTAAAACTCTGACACACTCTATTCTCTTCAGCTCTACATGAGTCCATCAGGAGGTCTCTCTTGCCTGGTGAGTCTGAGCCCTTTATTTCCCAGAGGGGCTTTTGTTTGCCAAGCCCAGTCTGAAGAGATGATGTCTGGAGCAGATCACTCGAACTGAGCATGGAGCTCAATCTCCCTTCTGATACATGAGTAGAGATTGCAAAAGCCACTACAAAGCAAAGATGCTGAACACAAGGGTGTGTATCAAAACAAAACTTCTGCAGGGAAAGAAACAGCTCAAAAAAGAAATTGAAGTTAAACCTTCCTGGCACATGAAACTAGGGGGCTGAGGGTTCGCCATGTGCCCCACAGGAGAGTGAGGAGGGTCTGCAGGCAGTGGTGCCTGTGGACTGCTGATTCCTTTGGGATGCATCTTTAAGCCAAGGGATGTGAACTTTTCCCTGCAGGCATGCTCATCCAGGGAAATTGTTCCCAGAGCAGGGGAGCATCAGCATGGTCTGCAAGGAGAACACTGAGCAGAGGGACCTGCAGGCAAAATAACCTTGGGGGGCATCACCACATACCATATGTAGGATAAGCAGGTGTGTGGACACAAATCAACCAAGCAGGTACTTGCCAAGCTCTGCTCTTCTCTGCTGCCCCCTTTCCCACCCATCATCACAGGCAGAAGGGCAGCACCCAGCAGTGCTGTTGGCTTGCATTGCCATGCCTTGGGAACAGTGTGTGCTTTGCTTTGTCTTACTGTGTCCCAAAACCTCACAGAAAATCCTGCAGTCAGATGAAATACTGTATCAGCAAGTGCCCACTGTGGAATTTATAAATCCAGGGGTGGAAACACTGGTTTACAGAGAGTTCCCAAAACACCCCCGTGTAGAGCTTCTCAGCCCCAAGGGCTGTCTCACATCAACCATATACCTGCACTTATGTTTGCAAGCAGTGTTTAAAAAACATAAAAGTGTATCTGCAGGCAGGATGTTTTTGTAATGCTCTGAAAAAAAGGGTTGTAGCTTTTAAAACAATGGAAATATAGAACTCTGAAAGTAATTTGTAGCCTTGTTTCCCATTACTGCAGCAGCTAAGCAATGCTGGTAAAGAGCTTTTTTCATGCTTCTATTGCTGTTTTTTGTTACTCCAACACACTTTAAACTTTTGGTCTTCTGCTGCAAATATTCACTTTGCACATATAAGAGATGGATGAGTAGCTAGTCTAGACAACTCAATAATTATTTTTCATCTTATATTTTATGAAATTTCTATAAAGATCTGCATGGCAATCATCCTCAGTGTGACTTCCTAGGGGCTGTGCAGAAGTGAGCACCTGCTGTGGCTGACAACTGATTCTCTTGATCGTATGTACTTGCAAAGAGCTTTGGAAGGTGGTTGCTGCTTCTTGCTGCCACTTAGCACTGTTTGCAGATTACAGCAGCTGAGTATTACAAATTTAATTCTAGCGCTCTCAGCCATATGTGGTGATTTCCAGTAGTGGTCCACAGAGCTTACTGTCTGTGGATGTCATTTTTAGGAAAGAGGCCCTCAAGAGCATTCAGAGAAGAAGGACTGATCTGTCTCTCTTGGCAAATGAGGACGGGTTGCCTGATATCCCTTTACAGGCTTTCATTCCCTTTGGGTGCTGGCAGTACACAGAAACCCATGCTCTTAACAGTTCTAAGGAGTCAGATGCCTCCTCAGACTGGTACATGAAAGCCAAAAAATGTTAACAATAAAAATCCCCAAATTACAGCAATTTCTGAAAATATGTGACTCTGTAATAAAGGGTTGGGCTCCTGACTCATGAGAAGCAATTTGATTTACAGAAACAGCTCACTCCTGAGGCAGGCTGATCTGCCATGTGTTAAACAAGCATTTCTTGATAGGCTGCTTCTCACAGCCAGAGCTGTGATCTCCACTTCCTCCCCAGCTCCCCTGATCAATGTGCTGTCCTGGGCTGGACCAGCCTCAGATGGGAGTGGGATGGCTGAACCAGGGCATGAGAATCAGGCTGGGAAACGTCACCCACTATGAGTAATGCTGCTGCTGGTGCCTCTGGGATGTATCAGGAAGAGTTTTCTACTGCAGGAAGGTGAGCTGCTCTGTAATTATTTCCTGTGAGCTGCGTGAGAGCTTGCCTGCCCTTCTGGGCATGGATGGGTAATTATGGGCCCACACTGGAGGAATAAGCAACCTCGTGCATGTGACTTGGACAATGTCACCACTGTGGAGCTGGTGATTCTCAGGCACAGGGAAGTGGCACTCACATTTCTGTGGGTCTACCTAGCTGGCCTCACTTGAAAGGAGCACCAAACACTTCCTAGAAGATAGATGGATGAATAAGAGTTGTTTTGAGTACAGATCAACTCCACCTTGAGGGTGCTCTGTCTGCCATTTCAAGAATCAACTCAGCTCTGTCTCCCTAGGGAAAGAAGGGATTTCTGCCACACAGTGTGTTACTTCAGCTGCTGGTGGGGTAGTTCCAGTACTCCTTCTGGTAGAGAGGATTTCTTAGTGTTTCTCCTTCACTGCAAGTCAGCTGGAGCTGTAAATGCAATGTGGAGTTGCTGGTGGCATGCTTGTATGTGGGTGCTGCATGTTACTGGAACATAGAGAACCAGCAGTGTGGTTTCAGCTTAAGCAGGTCCCTGCCCAGTGAAGCCAAGGTGAATTTTGACTTCTACGAAGACCAAGCCCCATGTTTGGGGATGTTAAGGAAGTGGGTCCACTAATAAGCCTAACTTGCAAGTGTTGCTTTGAAATTTTCTTTACTAAGCAATGGAATAAGAAATCCTCCTGTTTCATATCTGCTGCAGTCCAAGGGACTCTGCACAGTCAGCTCTGACCTGGCATAAGGAGGAGGATGAAGGAGTGCATGTCTGATCTGTCTGCTACAGCATCCATGTCTGATCCAGCCCTTGTCAGTCTCACAGGTTGTCTTGAACCCACTCCCACTCCCACAGTGACCTCAAAGACAACACCTCAACACAGACAAGTCAAACACAGTAGAGATTATTTGGGTCCTTAAGCATCCCTGGCTGTCAAGGTCTTCCTGATACCCATGAAGCTGAGAACCTCTTCAAATGTAAAAGCTGAATGGAGCAATGGAAACTGGTAGATGGCCTTCATTGCTTACTGTCAGGTGTAACTGTCTCCCCTTGTTCACAGCACAGAGACAGGGACCTCTCCACTTTGAGTCCTCTGAGTTCCCAGAGTCCAGTGAATTGCCTAGGGAGTCCACAGAGGTGGACTTAAAGATACTCCATATGACCTGAAACTCAAAAAAAAGTCCCCAAAAAACACCCCCCCAAAACCTGATCAAACAAAAAAACCAACCACAAACCTCCAAAACCCCAAAATCTAACTCCCACAGCTGGAAGCATTGCTATCTTATTTCAAACACAAATCCTGAATTAACTATTCCTTCAAGATTTCTCTTGGTCTCTTTTGAACAAGAACACATCAAGTTCAGCAAGTACTGATCAATTCAGAGTGTTGTCAACATATTTTCAGACCTACTTGGTTTTGACAGTGTCTGAAGCACTGATTTACAGGTATCAGACAGAATCTCTAAACACCCCAATCACTTTCTGAAGTGGGGTATAAGGATATCACTTGAAGCTGACTCTGGACCAACCCTCAGAAGAAATCCAGGTGTTAACTGAGAGTGCAATTGAATACAGAGCACTGTAGCCACACACTGTACTCAGGTAATCGTGTGCTCAAATGGATAATAATGATCATTTTCTCCTCTTCTCATTTCCATAAGGAACAGAAGTAATTAGCCGTGTAACTGCGCCCCTACATCCAGCCAAGTATTGCTGAAAGGCTTGGAGCAGACCCAGCGTGTCAGGCTCCAGCTCAGCCTCCTGCTCCTTGGAGTGGCATTGACTTCCTGCATGAACCAGTGGAATTAACTCCTGGGGTTGGTATTTCTGGATTGCCAACACATTGTTTATGTAAACAAGATATCCTTTGATATTCTCTTGGTTTTACCAACATACTTAACACTCTTTAACCTTCACAGGAAAAAATACTCGTTATATTAATAACTTATTTTATATATTTCCTCAAGGAATTCTTTCTCCACTTGAAACTCATAATGGAGCAGTTGAATTCCTTCAATTCAAATTTAAATGATTCATCAAATATTTTGCACTGACTCCTCAAACTTCTGCTCAGACACACTGATGCTTAGTCAACTTTTTTAAAGAGTTGTCTTTTCCTTGTTTTTCTAGTGCTGTCCTAACATGTCTTTCTACTAAATAATGTTCCTGCATTATCCTGGGTTCTCTCCCACTCCTGCTCTCCCACTGACCCCCCCCCCCCAGTGGTGGGGATCTGAGAGGCAGGACCATATTTTGCTACACCTAAGTGAATAAATGTCCTTCTTCCTAACAAGGTCTGTTCTAAACAGGCCAGGTGGAAGAAAAGGAAGGGGATGTCCTTCCCTTTCACAGCAAACTGGTTAATCAATTCCTGACCTGCTCATGGTATTACTCACTCTAGGTGTGCATATTTGAATGTAATTAAAGCAGTGACAGGTCTTTCCCCGGCATACTTCAGGGCATGATGCTACCCAGCATCATTTCTAGAGATGCTTTGTCCCATCTACACATGGGATCTTGACCAAAACATCCTGCAGCACCATGCCATGGAGAATAAAAGCCCATCAGTGGAATGTCAGTGGTGCTAATTCACAGGAGGGTCTGGCCTTGCTGGGACACCCCTGCCATTGCTCCTGCACTGGTGGGGCAGTGCAGACCACCTGGGCTTGCAACAGCTGCTTGCCATCCTGCATGTTTGGAGGGGTGATGCTGTGGGAGAGCTCCTCACTCCCTCCATTGAGCCAGTCCCTCTTCCCAAAGGTAGTGTCTGAAAGCTGCTGCAATGCTTAAAGGGAACAGCCTGCTGATAAATTGAAGTTTTTTTCTCTCTGTCACAACCAGAGTAATTTCTAGGATTCCTTACTATCATTCTATAGCAAAACCAGGAAGCAGTTTTCAGGCCCCAAAGCTGCTCTGAAAATCCCCTTGCTTCAGCTTTTGTTTTCAGCCAACATTATATTACTGTATTCCTACTGTTCCAATTTAGTACAAATAGCTCAGCTAACTGAGCACCCAGAAGAGATGTAAATTGTAGGGTAGCTGGAAATGGTCATTATTTGTTCTTTCCAGTTCTCAGACGTATGAACAAGGTAAGTGGTATTAGCCAGCTATGTATAACACCCAGGGTACAAACCCCCATTGTGAACAAGTGCCAAGAGCCAGTGGTGCCTGTGTAGTTCAGTGAGTGTGTAATGTGTCTACTGGCTCTTGTTCTTCCATTGTAGGTATCTTGTCCACCCAAGTGCAAACAAAAAGTTATTTGCTACAAAAAACTGCATTCTATGTTGTTAGTCAATAGTCTGACACCTGCTTCTGTTCAGGAGAGTCCTCCACAAATGAAACACAGTTTTGCTGCAGAAGCGGAATTCAATGTGCTAATTGTCTCAGTTTGAAGAGACAGGTGTCTGCTAAGGAAGACAGTTGTCTCCCTTGAAATGGAAAATGTAAACGCCCTCCCTCCAAATTATTATAATTTTGAAATTAAGGTGCTCTCAGGCAAGGATATGGGAATAGGAATAACAGTTCTTTACTAGGAAAATGAAAATTAAAATGCAGTAATAAAAAAAAAAACAAAAAACCAAAACCAAAACCAACCAACCAACCAAAAAAAAAAAAAAAAAAAAAAAAAAAAAAAACAAAAAATAAAAACCAAAACCAAAACCAAAACCAAAAAAAACCCAGAAAAAAACCCCAAAAAACTAGTGGCAGAGTCAGAGTATAACCTGACACCCTCTTGGTCAGGGTGTTGGTAGCAGTCTGATTAAATGGTGGCTGCAGTCCTCCTGGAGTGACAGATGTGGTTCTGTTGAAGCAGTGATCCTGCAGAATCAGCGTACAGTTCTCCTCTGAAGGTCCAGTGGTGGTGCAGACTGGTCCAGTCATCCACTGGGAATCCAGTGGAAAAAGGCTGACTGTGTTGTTCTAAATCTCAGATTCTATCTAGGTAGGAGTGCTTGGCTCTTCCCCCTGGGCAGAGGATCTCACAATGGGATGATGTAATTTCATCAGTCACGCAGTAACACTCAATGGCCCATTAACAGAAGATATCCCTCTGGGGGGAGGAAGGTGGGAAAGATAAAGAGCACTGCCCAACCTGGTTTTAACAGATGGTAATTGAATATATCAAGTTACCAACCTAAGGCACTAGTGCAGGATGAGAGAGCTCTCTTTTAACAAGAATTCTCTCATTTCTTCAACATCCATGTTCTCTTCAAAAGAAAAAGTTTGCATGTGCCTTTTGTTTTCTTTTCTAAAAGATGAAGGTAAGGCCTACCCACTTGCCAGAGATGTGCCCAGGTTACTTGAGCAGTAAGAGAAGACCTCTACCTTTCCATCAGTGTGCTTCAGAAAGTGCTCTCCCAGAAGATGGTTGGTATTGGTAATTGGTGCTGCTGCCCTGGAAGGTGACCCTGAGCATCCAGTAGGATAAGAATGATAATTCCCTTTGTGGCAGGTGTGCTGGATGTTTTGCAGCACCACTAAGTGCAGGAGGAGACTTGCCCATCAGCAGAGATCCTTGAGACTTACGCAAGAATGGTCAGAGCTCTATGATATGTCACATTTTCTTGGGAGAGCTGATTATTTCGTACCTCCTTTTATTCCAAATTTGGAACATAATAGAAATATCAAAACTAAGCTTCTTGAAGTCTTTTGCTTACATCCTGGTGTTTGGATGTTTTATGGGATTCATATAAAACCAAAAAGTATTAAAAGTACTTGATAATGCTGTCAAAGTTTCAGTGAAATCAGTGATTATATGAAACATTTCCACTCTTGTCTGTTCTGCTAGGAAGAAAAAAAATTGTCAGCCTTAATAAGAAATCAGGTACCAATTAAATTCATACCACTCATCAATGTCAGCTCTACACTCCAGGCTACTAGCAGTGTCTTCCTTCAGCAGCCAGGTACCACCACCAGCTTCCATCATTTTTGCGACAGCTTTTCTCCATGTAGATGGAACAAGGCATGGGCTCTTGTGATGACAAGAAAACCCCAATTCCTATTTTGTCTCACTTTTCATTCTTCCCTGCTTAAAGGAGGATGAGTAGCTCTTGTTTGCACTGAGGATCTCCTTGGCAAGGTGCAGCAACAGCAGTGGCTCAGAACAATGAGCTGGGAGCTTACAGGTCCTACCTCATGGCAGTAAGCATCGTGCAACAGCGGGTGTTGCCAGCCTTGCTTTCTTCAGTAAATCTACCCTGGGGTCTCAGAGGTTTTATCTAAGGTATCCTCAGAGCAGAGGTAAATAAGGCTGGTGGCTAAAATCAAAGGGCTTCTGTTATCTTGTTTCTGCAGCAGTTTAAGGCTACTTACAGGGATGTGAACCCTTGAAATACATCCTGATGTGCCACTCTACAAGAGATGTTTAACCACTTAAGTATCATAAAATAAGAAGTATCTCAGTTTTGAAAAACAAGTTTTTCTTTTATTTTATATTTTTTTCTTTTGAATTGCTGGTTTCCCATCTGGGGAACACCTGGAAATTACCCAAGAGGTATTGAATCAATTTTCAGCCCCTGTGAATAATTATAAAATTGAATAGTTTAAGAAGAAAAAATGGAAAAATTCTTTTTTGAGAAGAAAAATGAATTAGCCTTGGAGCTTGGTGTCCTCTCACAAGAAACTTGTGAAGTGTCTCTTACAATGTGGGAACAGCAATTTGATTGTATTATAAAACAGACTGGAAAAATGCACAAATCAGACTGACAGGCAGTTCTAGTCAGCAGTGATTACAAAAACTGCAGCTCACAGCATGAGCCCTCTCTAACCACATCCAGGGGGGTCTATTTTTGAAAGAGATCAAAGACCTGACAAAAACATTCTCGCCGTCTCCATTTTAGAAGAATTCTGAATCACTCCATATGCCATGGTGTAAAATTTCAATTCTTTCCCTCCTCCTTTGGCACCACTGTTAGGGTGTGAGACAGGGTCAGACAGTAACTACTTGTATGACTGAGGAGTTTAAAGTTAAGCCCATGCTTTGATGAACAGTAACAATCACACCGTATTTCAGAAGCACTGATCTCTTGAGATGGCTCAGATGCTTTGCACCTCCCAGGCTCAGGTCTGTGAGGGCTGCTGCTTTGGAAGAGGCAATTACCTGTGCACAAGGATGTTGTGGTGATGAGCAAGGCTTACATTTGCTTCAGAATCCTGCCTCTATCATCCTGCCTGTGCTGGATACTTTGGAGAAGACCTCTTCTCATTCCCAGCTGGAGACACAGTGCTGCTATAGTATATCCTGATGCGAGGGCTCCAGTGGACACCAGTAGACTGCACGGGGCTGTGCCTGCTCGCTTGGTGTTACCATGTCACCTTTTTCCTTTGTGTCACACCAGCCTTTGAACTTGCCTTTCCTGTTTTTCTCCTCACTACTCAGCTGTCCTGCATCTGAGCAAGACCTGCCCAGGCCCTGCCTGCTTTGCACCAATCTTGGGCCCATGGCTGTGGTGAGCACAGAGACCAAGAGATGTAGTGACACATGAACTTGTATGGCTGAGGAGATGATTCAGGGGAGGAGCACATCCTTGCTTCAGGGCAGCTGTGCCTACCAAAGGGGCAGGATGGACTGCAAGGGGTGCCTGCTTCAGTCATCCAGCACCAAGTGGAACCTGCATCTCCCAGCACCCCATCTGGTGTGGCTCTGCCTTCAGAGCAGGGAAAGCAGAAGGCTCCCCAGCTGCAGTCAGCAGGCACCTTGATTGGCTTCACCCTCTTCAAACCTCTAGCAAACACATCCACTTCCCTCAAAATTTTCTGTGCAGCCAACAAAGGAGAGGGGTGTTGCTAGGATATGGCTATTCCTAGCAGCAGCTATCCAGCTGAGTCCATTGGGTCCTCATTTCTCCTCACTGGCTATAAGGAAGGTGCAGGGAACTTGCTCAGGTGTGGATGTCACTGCTGCAAAAACATGTGATGTGGGTGCTACTTTCTGAGTCACCAAGTGTGGAATCTGAGAGTCTTTGGATGTCACCTTACTCCAGTAGCACCACTGGAACTGCTTTCTGTGCATGTACATAATCCTTTCTGAAATGCAGAAAAACCTTCTTTGAACTAAGAAAGCTCCAAATGTTACTATAGATCTCACAGTTTTCTTACTCCAGAAACTAAAGGCTTTTCTTTAAATTTACAGTTGATTTCCTGGCTTTATACACTGTTTTGAGCCCTCCCTCCCACAGCATCTCACATGGACACAGCTCAAAAGGCTGCTAGACCATCAAGTGCAGAGCTAGTCTATGCCTGTCAGGAATATCCTGTACTGATTCCATATATTAATGATATGCTGTGTAAAAAATTATTTCCTAAGAGGTTTGTTTTTTTAAGTTAAACTGAAGATATGGATCTTTTATATGTGTCAACAGACTAGATAGACCAGAATGGAAAATCCTGTAAGAGCCATTCTTCATGTATCAGTATTGCATATCAGCGTCACATCTTCTCTGGAGTGCCTTCTTTGTTGTGGAATGAACCCTGTTGTTATAAAAGGAATCTTTCTTTAAAGGAGTATCCTCAGGTTTAACATGTATTTCTTATTTATCTTAATTTATTGCTTATCTTTGAAGGTGGAGGAAATCCCCTTGTCCACCTTTTGAGGGCTAATGGCTTGTAGCATGATGGGTCTTTCACCAGGTGGGCAGAGAGGAGTGCAGAATGAACAATATAACAAGGACAGGTGGTGGCAGGCAGGAGTTTGCTGGTGACACACCTTCAGGGGGTTCCCATACAAAGGGAATTTCACAGACTAGAAATTTCACAGCTCTGTTCACTGTGCTCTCAGCAGCCATTCCTTCATCACTATACCTCACATTACCCATTTTTGCAAAATGCTACCAAGGAAGTATGTAGACAAGCAATCCTTAGCAACCCCTGACAGACATTGCCTGTCTTAATCCCAGTCATGAGCTGCACGGACAGATGACTTCATGATGAAAGAAAAACCTGGTCCCTGTTGATTCCCCTTTTGCCTACAGGTTTCCTCATAAAAATGGACTTAAATGGTTAAACTATGAAGTAGCCATACAAAAGAAATTAAGTGTTAAAAGGATTAAGATACCATCATTAAGATACCATCATAATTACAACTACTTGGTACCAAAATTGGGGTTTTAACATGTGCACGCTGACACTGTGGACCTACAGTTGTAACATTTTTATTGATGCAGCTCAGTTTTCTCAAGCATGCCCATGCAGAGAGCCCACCTGAGCTGGCAGCATGCCTGCAGGAAATCTCTGCTGGCAAAGCCACCATGCAGGTCAGTGCAAAAGTAAAGACTCTGTGGCTGTGCCTGCAGAGGGCCAGTCTAGTTTACAGTTCACCTGATTGAAATCTCAGCATGGGCAAGGTTAGAGCTCACAGAATCAGAGATCTTTGCTAAGAACCTAATTAAGATGACAACAGTCTGGGCAGACCTTGTCTGGACACAGAAGTCAGGGCTTCAGTGTTGTGGTGGACAAGACCTTAGTGTTGTCTTTAGAGATGGTTCTGGGAACAGCTTACAGTTCCCTGAAGTGGCACTGACTTAAAATGAGCTGTAAGGCATTCCCTGGTGCTGCATTTATAGCAATCAAGGTGTATTACAATTTTACACCCCTGTTTTTAGGAAATGCCCAGGCTGGCAGGTGGTGACAACTCTCTTTATAGGTGCCTGTGCTGTAGAACCTGTCCAGAGCACTGTAGAGGTTTTGTAGCTACTTTTTTCCATGCTCTTGGTGCTCCGTTATGTTGTTTGCCATCAAAAAACAGTGTTTCTGCCTATTTAAACTAGTTTAGTTCTTTTAAGCTGGCCAGGCATTGGCAGTACAGCAGCAGTGTCTGATTTATATCCTTTTCAGCTTTCTATCCTCATATTCTTCGTATTCCTCCAAAACTAACAAAACCGGAACCAATGTAAGTGGGTTTCATGCTTTTTTTTTTTTTTACTAACCAGACCATTCAGCCCATGGTTTAAATTGCTGAGCAATAGAAAAACTCCCAATTCAAAACAGAAAATCCAAATTTAAAAACAAATATACACAGCAGCAGCAATGTATTCTCTGATCTCTGCATCTCTTACATAGATCCTCTGGCATATCAAAACCAACAGATGCTGATCATATGCTTTGGACAACTCTTTCCAAGTATGTGAGAGACATCACATTTTTGAGACAAAAATGCTCTTAAGAACAAGCAAAACCAAAGTAGCTAAACTGAGATAACCTTTATGTGCACACATGTGTATCCAGTTTAAAAACGGCTATAGGTTTTAAGTCTGTAAATTCACCAATAGCATCCAGGTTTGAACATATTGAAGTGTTTATTCAGTATTGCTGGCTGAGATAGGCAGCTTTTGACAGGCAGCTTGAATTGACACCTTTTACTAGAAAGAAAGTGAGGGAGCAATTTGGTGAGTGGAGAAAACTTTAAAGGGTTTGGGTGTAAAAGGGTGCAAGAGAGAAACCCAGATTACATCTGTGTCCTGCAGCAGGGCTGAGACATTGTTAGTTCCTGAAGCAATTCACTACAGAAATACATATTCTTGGTGTTTTCCTTGAAACCTGCACTGCTCTGTAAGCTCTCTCATAGAGAGCCATGAATAACTATAATTGTATGATTCTATTGTATGATTCTATGAACTGGAGTGCAGGAGGAAATGTGGATTCAAGTCCTCCCATACTGAAGCCAGACTCCTTCCTGCCCTCACCAGGATCCATCCCTGCCTGATGATGAACAAATCCAATATTCACAGGGCATGGCATCCCACATGAGCATGACTGAGGCACAAACCCAGGCCTTCCAAAACTGCCTGATGCGAATTCTCTCCCTCTTTCCCTGAGCTTGGCTGCCACTATTTTAACCCATCATCAGGCACCTCCACTAGAGATCGGCTGCACTTGCATCCTCATGCATGTTGGGGATTTGCCTGCTCTTGCCATTTGCCAAACTTTACTGCTATAAAACATTGGATTTGTTGCTCAGCACTAGTGCTTGCACCAATGTGGCTATGTCAGCTGTTGGCATCAGTTGCAGAGACCAGGGCAAACTTCCAGAGCAGATCAGACCTTGGATTTCTATCAAAACCCATCTGTTCCCGACTGAGAGTGATTCCCACCACCTTCATAGCTGGGTGGGATAATGAGCTATTGAATCCACAAATTAGCACAACATGGAGTTCTTTTAATAGCTTTCCTCTACAGAAAGTCAAGGCTGCTAGTGCATCTTGTGTATAAGCCAGGCCAGCAAGCTAGAGGACTTACAGCTGACAGTGTCAATTGTTTTTAAAGTGTTACTGCAGTGCTGGCATTTGAAAAGCAATTTAATATTTCTCCCATGACAGTCACTTCAAATATTCTGGAAACAACCCGTATGAAACCACAGATGACAGTTACAATGCTTGTCTTTTCTGAGACGTCCAGACCAGATTTGTGTACAGCTTGTGCTGGGCAGGACTGTGAGGTGAACAATGCAGCAAACACAGCTCTTCCATCCACCTAAATCCACTTGGCAGGGGGGGTGTGCAGGGGGTGAGCCTCACACTTCAGGCCTGCCACAGGAGTGTTGCAATTAAAGAGCACAAGGGCTGGAAGGAATTTATGCAGAGCTGCTGCAGCAGCACTCCCTCCACAGCAAGCTGCAGCACCAAGGGTTAACACTCTGCTGCCTGCCTCACAAATCTGCATAATGCCTTGCTTTGGCAGCTCATTTGCATAATTTTAAATTACTCTGGAAAATAAAATCTAAAACATAGGTTCAGACATAAGTGGTAGATAATAATGTTTCATATCCTAAGAAGGCTTGGTTAAGTCTATTTGTCTGAACTCAACAACAGAGGCAATAGAGGCTGTAAAAATAATTGTATCAGAGAGATGTTGTTTCTTTATTGTACAACCTTGAGTGCCATTTTGACTACCTAAATAAGGTCTAATGTGCTCACCCACTCCTCACAGAGGGGATGAAGCTTGCCTACACACCCTCAGACTCTCCGGCTCTCCACAGGGCTCTGCAGCTCCATCCTTTGCCGGGAGGGGGGAGGCCGGGGAGGCGATCCAGCCCACCCCTCTCATTAAACTACAGAAACAATGCAGCAACTGGAGACTGAATCCCTCTCATCAGCGCATCCTGACCAGGGATGGGCTTCCAGGCTGTAGCTGTGTACTTCGAACACCCGATGAGCTCAGTGTCCCACCTCCCACTGCCAGGAGGGATTCAGCTTGACAGAGGATGGGTACCTACATTTCCTTAGATGAATCACACTCCCAGTTCCATTGACTGCCATAACTAAGTCTCCACTGCCTAGTGTGGGAGACTAGACACCTAAGTTCAGGTATTCTGTACATTCCTCAGGCAAAAGCCAGTGGCTTGTGCATTAAAATTGAACAGCATTTCTAAATGGGACATCCCAAACCAATGTATTTGTGCTCTGTAGTCCCAAAAGCTAGGTGACACAAGAAGACATTTCCCAATGGGAATCAGCAGTGTGCCCAGCAGGCATTCTGCCCAGGGGAGCAGCCAAGGGCTGGTTCCCCTGCCAGCTGGAAGGCATGGCGACAGGGAGAACTTCAGGCAAATTTAGCTGGGTCTAGGTAGGTTGTACAAAATGTACGGGGGCAAAGGCCAAGTGTAAGTATGTAATCATGAGTGAACAGATCTGTCAAATGCTAACAAGTTTATACCTGGCTTATTTAGTTCAGTTTTTCTTTTGCCAATGCTCATAACCCAAATTTAAACTTTGAAGTTTCCTGCAAGTGATAATATACTGACTGCCCTCCTTCAGATTCTAGTGGCATTACAGCTTTAATGAAAATGTTTCAAAGATGACTTAGGGCCATATTTCTTCTCCTTTCCCATTTTGCAATACCTAAATCTTTTGCTTGAAATTTTTGTTAAAAAATAGACAAAGTATATATATAGTATTTAAAACTTAAGCCCCAGTAATTAAAGTCTCAGTTCACAGCAAAAGGCAAGTGAAACTACCTGTATGTTCAGTTAGTAGGTAAGTAATTCTGAATGTGCAAATCTGCCTGCAGTTTCGTGTCAACTACCTACCTGCCTGTCTATAGAAATACGCTTGCCAACACATATGCAGGCATATGCAACAGTGTTGCAATTGCTGTTATTCACAATCAAATGTTCAGCCATTAGTTAACTGTCTCCCTTTCCCCTTAACTGCAATGCAAGAAAAACCTTCCACACTATTTATTCCTATTTTCTTCCTTCAATAGTTTCAATAAAGCTAAATGTTAACTGCCAAACAGTTCCCAGCACAGTCTTAGTGTGCTCTGTTTCCTGTTGACCACTGTCTCCACTGCAATTTTTTTTCTGCCTTTCAGTACTGAAGCACCATCACCATAATCCTGTTCTGTGGGACTCCCAAATGTTAGAGCTGCCTCCTTTCACATGAATTTAACATCTACTTTTTTTGACATTTAATCACTTCTGTGACTGGTTGCAAGACCCACTGCAACTGTGTTCTCATCTAGGGAAGATGCTATAGGGACATGGAAGAACAGTAAAAAACAACCATCCTGTTCTATGTGAATGCCCTTAGTGATTGAAAGGGGGAAAACAAAGAAGAAAAAACCTCATAAGATATTTAGCAGAAGGTGCAATCACCTCTGGAAGCAAAACCCATTGTTTAAAGGGAATGGGCTGTGTTTGACACTTAGTCTGCACCTTCTGACAGGAACCTCCAACTGCTGAAATATGGAAGAGATATTTCAGAAGGGATGGTGGATTTGTAGCCTCTGTCTACACTCATTTTGCCAGGCCAAATTTCTCCTGAACAGCCGCTGTTTATAAGCCACTTCTCAAATGACACAGGCTCTGGTTTGCTTCAAGTGCCAGCTGTAAACGGAGGCTGCTTTGGAGCTATTTCACAATCAGATCGGCTTTCTGTCTGTGTGCCTGTGCTATTGTTCAAATCAGCAGTTTGGGCTTGCAACTCATCTTCCTCTCACCATCTTCTGTTTGATGTTGTGGAGCAGCCTGAGAGCACACAACGTGGCCTCCTTTGGGGTAAAACCAAACGGGAAATTCTGCTCCCAAAGTGCTTCGTTATCTCTGGGAAAGATATGGATGCTCAGTCCACGAGGAACAGATAGAGCTGGCCAACAAAACCACGCTAAATAGAGGGATGGCTGGGGACGTGGCACCCACTGCTTTGTGCTACACTGAACTTCTCTGGAAATGTTTAAATTTTAATTTTTTTTTCAAGGGGAATTAAAACCCAAGAACTATCTACTATTTCTTCTGATAGTATAAACAGCCATCCATGACAAATGGCTATTTAATGGCAGAGGAACAGCAGCTAAAAAGTGTGCTGAAAGTATGTATGCTGAAAGGTAAATCCTGGCCCCACTAGAGTCCATGGAATAATTCACTTGCTTTTGACCTGGAAGGTCTCAACTTCTTTCCCTGCCAGAAACAAATTTACTCTGCAATAATTTCAGAAGGCAGTACCTGAATCAAGGCCACACAGAACTATTTCTGTGAATGCATTTCACCCACACATTTTATAATGATGATTTTTTTTTCAAAACTGCCATCTTTAAAGGTAAATATGGTTAAGACAAGAGTAGCTAACCCAGTCAAATGAAACTAATAGGGGAAAAAAAAAAACCAAACCTTTTCTTGTCCTAGTTAATCACCTTGACAGCCTGCAGACAGATAAGAAGGAGAAGGCAACTCCCTACGGAACCCAGAAAACCCCTCACCTTAAAGTTGCCAAAGTTCAAACAAATTTTGTCTTTCCTTACCAGGAACTTACAGGAAGCTGCTCTGATACAAAAGAACACAATTCTGTTTTACAGCTGCCTGCACAGGAACACCTGCCCAGGTGACACAACGTCTCAGAGATACACCCACCACGTACACTGTGCATGCCAGTTGCACCCATGCCACCTTACAGGGACAGTCACAGGAGGGGCTGCCCACAGCCTCCTCCTTCAGCTCCTGCACCATGCCCAGGATGCCTCATGAGCTCCTCTTGTCACTGGACAGGTCTGGTCTACACATAAGGAAGTGATCATGTAAACTTAGTGGTGGGGCCTGGACAAGAAGGGATGTCCTAGATGCCCAGTCAAAAGGAATAGATGTTCAGAAGTGTCTCTACAGGAGCTGGAAGAGAAAGATGCAAGTAAGGGGCTACAACCATGGTGAGATGCAATGTCAAATGAGTGTCAAAATCTCAGTCTACCAACTACTGGTGGATCTACAAACTCCACCAAACACTGGGCAGATAGCTTACTTTGATCCCAGACATGTTGCACCAACACCCCTAAACAAAAAAAAAGCAAACCATACTGTAAAGGAAGGAGAAACAGGTCATAGGTTCCTTGAGTTACTTAGGTTGGAAGGGACATTAAAGAACATCTAGTTCCAACTTCCATGCCATGGGAAGAGATACTTTCCACTGGACCATGTTGCTCGAAGCCCCATCCAACCTTGAACACTTCCAGGGATGAGACATCCACAGCTTCTTCGGGCAGCCTGCTCCAGTGCCTCACCACCTTCACACTGAATAATTTCTACCTTATCTTTTTTCTAAATCTGCCCTCTTCCAATGTAAAGACGTTACTATGTGCCTTTGTAGAAAGTCCCTCTCCAGCTTTCTTGGAGGCTAAATTTATTGCACAATGCTAATTTCTGTCCCTTCACTGGGGCCCTTCACTGCAGAGCTAAAGAGAGGAAATGCAGAGTAGATCAGACAAGGGAGAAGGGAGATTAGGCACCTCCATAATTGCCTGATTTTAAATAATATATTTCAATCCAGGCTGTGTGTCAAAGCTCACCATATTCACCTCTGAATATCTGAGTCTCAGATATTTGACACAAATTTATGGTTTCAGAGGTTTCTGCTAGCTTAAGTGACCCAAGCATTGGAGAGGCAGCAGGAGAACCACTTAAGTCCTCCTACTAGGGGAAAGATAAAGATCAAAGCAGAGCTTCAGTTGCTTCAGCAACTTTTTTAGTTGCTGAAGAATCCCAGGGCAGAGAGAAATCATGTGTGCACTATTAGACATTGAAAAACCCAGTGTAAGAAAAGTTCCATGGAAAATGAGTTTTCATCAGCTCTGCTATGAAAGAGTTACCTTGCTTCAGTCTGTGACACAAGGTGATGGAAACGTTTCCATGTACTTTGCTCTTCATTATAGGAACTTCTTTTCAGCCTTGGGAACAATCTAGAGACTGCAGTTTTCTGCACAGCATTCTTGCCTGACATTTCTAGGAATGCTGGCCTCATTTCTTCCAGAGAAAAATACAATCTTATGGTGCCAGTCTCATGTCAGCTCTGTTGATACCTGGAGTTAACAGCCTGGAAAGTGCACTCCGGAGCTCTCCTTCACTGCCTGAAGCCTTCACTTCTACTCGGAGCCTCTTCCCTGACTTCTGCACATCCCATCAGCAATCGGCCTGTGCTACACCTGCTGGCATTTGCTCCCACTGTTTACAGAGCAAAGTCCATTGCAGTCCTCTTACCCCAATCCTCCCATCTTTAGCAGGTCCCCTCCCCTCAGAACGAACAGACTTCTGTGTAATCCGCCAGGCCTGCAGCTGCTGTGTACCAAGCAGTTGGGAATAAATCTGTCCCAGTGCATGTTATTCAGAAGCTTTTTCTAATGTGAAAGTTCCTGATCCACTGGAACTGAACATTTGTGGAGCAGGAGGCTGGATAAGATAACCTCCAGAGATCCTTCTTTGGATCTCTGTGCTTCTACCAGCCTGAAAACTTCAAGAAACATTGACCCATCAAAATGGAATTTTAGATATGACAGCAGTGATCTGACAGGACTTATTTTGTATGGTATTTCCAAGTTGACAAAACTCTTGCACAGAAAATATATCAGCAAGAGACTTGTTCTGCAGGTTGGGTGCTGGTGTATTTATAGCTGCACCTTCATAAGGAAGCTGCTGCTTTACCTGTAGATCTGAAAGTAGCACTACCTACACATTGAGGAGCTTTGCAATGTCGGCAGCCAAATTTCTTAGGCCAAGACATACCGTGTTGTCTTAAAGACATATTTTGTAAAGAAGGATTTTTTCATGACTTGGCAAACATGAATTCAAAATATCATTTCAGTATTGGATGCTCACATCCAAGACTGGGGCAATCGAGAGAACTTTGGACAAATCTTCTATTTTGAAGTTCTTAAAAAACACAGGTTGTAACAACGAGTAGGTCTGCAATCAGAAAGCAGTTCTATTTGAAGTCAAATTCAGATAATCAAAGGGCCATCAAGCTGTAACCCCCGTAATTATCTTCCAAAACCAAGTGGCCAAAGCAGGCATTCAATGCTTGCCACTTCCTGGTACTGCAAGTCAACCAGCAGGATGCAGCCTCACATCCTTGAGCTGGAACTTCTTCCATATTCCAAACTCCTGTCAGAATAACATCATCGGTTGAGCACTTGGCTTTGCGTCCTCTCACCTATGCTTAGTTGCCATTTCAGACAGCAGTGTAAACTCTTCGTGTGAACAAGAGCTGACATTTGCACTACTCAAGTTTATTCTGGCTCTGAATACAGTTCCAGTGGAATCCGTTTTAATTTTTAAAAAAATTTTGGTCATACTGAGTGTTTGCATTGGCAAAGCCACAAGCAATGGCTAAAACTGGGGTTTAGACTCAATGTAAATAAAGCTACAGAAAAGGATTGCTTGGAAAGGGCCAGCAGAAGAATGCTGAGGCCTAACAGATGTGCACCCCCTTAGGTCTTTCTCAACTCCTTTCCTGTATCTAGCCAGTTTCCATAACCCATTAACTTTTACAGACTGTGTGTTAATGGTGGAAGAGAGAGCATAATGGAAAATGGAAATCTCTTCCTTATACCCATTCCCTTGAAGAATTCCAATGAACAAGTCAAAGCATTTGGAAATGTAAATGCTTTGGAGAGCTACATCTTGAACAGAAAAGCAAACACAATTATCTGGAACTTCCCAAAACCTACCAAAAATTCTTGACAGCATTCAGAAGGGCTCTGCAGGAATTCATGTGACCCACTTCCTACTGTTCAATGGAAAAAAGAAATGACGGCCAAAGGGAAATATTTTTCTTTTTTGTATGGGAAAAAAAAATCAAATTGAGAAGCAAGGCTTTTCAGGTACTTGTCAAAACATGCAAGTGATTCTGATAAAATAACTGAGGTCAACACAGCTCACAAGAATCAGTGTGATAAAAACCACAAATATTTTCAGGGAAAGCATAAAGACTGATGTTGGGAAGAAAAAAGGCAGAAAAAACCTAACAAAGGTTTTTTTTTTAGGTACAGTCAAACACAGAACTAAATAATAAATGAATGCTAAGCTCTGTTCCAACAGGAAAAAATGTAAAAACATAAACATGGACCTACTAGTTTTTAAAAGCACAGCTACTGCACTGTCTCACTACCAAACAGAACAAGTCCTATTCCATGCCTTATAGATTTCCAGAAACCTGTTAGTATTTCCCTCCCAGGATAAGATAGATTACTTATTTGCATTCTTGGAGGCATTTGAGTATCAGTGCCACTTGAAAACAGAACATATGGAGAAACTTCATCTAAGAAATCTGGAATGCATCAATTGAGTATTTCTTCCCTCTGTAACATTTCCTCATGTTAATGATAGTTGGGGAAAAAAAGCTTCATAAACTCCCCAAATCTCTGGGCAGCAAGCAGCTGCATCAGCCTATTCTTGGATTAGCTCCTTTCAGCTGAACTGGAAAAAGAGCCTAGGAAGAAAAGGGAGTGGAAGATGGGAAGTTACAAAGTTCCTTAAGGTCTGAAAGCAGGGAACAAACTCAGATTTTTACTGTTTACGATAATACAGGCTCAGAAATCAATTGTAACTCACTGAACTAGGTTCTAAAAGTTTTTTGGCACTGCTATCATGTGATCACCATCATTCCTCACACACTAAAAAATTTCGAGTCAGTTTTCCAAATTTTTGATTTCCCCAAAACAAGCAAGAGCAGGCTGCAAAAGCAGTAAATTCCAGTTAAAAAAAAAAAATCACCAAAATCAAAGCTTGGTAGAATCCCTGCTAAGGTGTTTAGTTTCTATAGAAACAAATGGCTGTTTTATCGACTTTGCTACTCAACCTTCGCTACATTGACATGTTAATTTGTTAAAAACAGCTCCATTGGCAAGGTGTGGAACAGTTCAATTGAATCCTGTCCAGAGGGAAGGCACGCCAAGCCAGAAGCACCGAGTTTCACAGCGTGGTACCTTTTTATTCTTCTATACCACCAACCTAGTGGTTAGCCTAAAGAAGACTGAAAAGGCACCGCATCAAAGATATAAATATCTTAAAGGAATGTGTCAAGATGTTGCCAGAAGCCTTTTGCTGGTGCCTAGCGACAGGACGAGGAGTAAAGGCCCTAAACTGAAACACAAGTTCCACCTCAACATAAGGTAGAGCTGCTTTACGCAGAGTGTCAGACACTGAAGAGGCTGCCCAGGGTAGTCGCTCCCTCTCTGGAGGCATTCCAAACCCACCTGGACACGTTCCAGTGTCACCTGCTCCGGGTGACCCTGCCTTGGCAGAGGGGCAGATCTGCATGATCGCCAGAGGTCCCTTCCAACCCTAATGATTCTGGGAACCTCTCTGAAAAATGGTGAAAATCCCCGGCTGCTGAAGGGAAGACTGACTAGAAATGCAACAAGAAACGCAACCGGAAAGGAGGGAGTCAGCACAGGCCGCCGAGAGCGGGTGCCGACGGGCGCTGGGCCCGCAGCACCTGCGGGCCCCGGGGGAAATCCCTGCGCCCCGGGGAGCAGCCCCGGCGCCGCTCCCGCCGCGCCCCTCAGGGGCCGCCGCGCGCGCCGCGCGCCGCCCGCCGGGAGCCGCCGGGGCGGGGGGGCGGGGGGGGGGGGGGAAGCGCGCGCAGGGGGGGGGGGAGGCACGTGGTGCTTTACGTCCCTCTTGCGCAATGACGTCACCGCGGTCCGGCGCGAGGGCGGCGCGCCGGGCCAATCGGCGGCGCGCTTAGTGGCGGGGGAGGGAGCCGCGCGCGCCAGTCAGCACGAGGCTTACACGCGCGCCGCCGCGCGCGCCGGTCGAGCCCCGCCCCTTCCCTGTCGCGGCGCACGGAGGGCGGGGGAGGGGCAGGGAGAAGGGCCCGCTGGAAGCCAAGATGGCGGCGCGTGCGTGAGCGCGGCGCGGGCCCAGCTCCGAGCGGCGCCGTTGCGGCCGTTCCGCCCCGCCCCGCGCCCGCAGCGCCGCGGCCGCCGAGAGCCCCGGACTCCGCCGGGCGGCCCCGAACCACCCCGGGGGAGGGACGGAGGCCGAGAGCCCCCTCCCCCGCCGCCCCCATTGTGTGCCCGGCCCCCGCCCGCCCGCCTCCCGCCGCCGCCGGGGGGGCACCGGCGCGGAACATGACCTCGATCCACTTCGTGGTGCACCCGCTGCCGGGCACCGAGGACCAGCTCAACGACCGGTGAGGGGGGGCGGAGGGGAGGGGCCCCCCGGGGACGAGGGGAGGGGCCCCGGGGCAGCGGGGCCGGCCCGACCCCCCCGCCGGGCCGCGGTTCCGCCGGGTCCCGGCGCGTCCCGCTCCGAGCGGCCGCTCCCGGCAGCCGCCGCCGCGGTTCGCCCCGCGCGGGGCCGGGGGGCCGCGACTTTCGCCGCGGGCCCTGCGGGGGCTTCGGCCGGCCCGGGGAATCCCGGCGTCCGGCCGAGGAACGGGGTTGCCGGGGTTCCCTGGCCGAGGAAGCGGGTTCCCGGGGATCCCCGGCGGAGGAGCGAGAGCGTGTCCATATTAATCAGGGCTGGAGCGAGGCAGACAATGCGGATGGGGGATCGCGGCGTGCGAGAGAATGACGGGAGCGGGGATAAAGGCGGCAGCGCTGTCACACGCAGCGCCGGTGTGCGCTGCCTTCCTGCTCTCGCACCGGGTGTTCGATACAAAAGGAAGCCCGATCTCCAAATCACTGATGGTGTGCGGCTTGGCTGAGATGGGGATGACAGCTGCCAGCCTGGAAACCACGCAGCTAACTTTATGTAGGACTGGGGGAGAGAAATTGCAGGCTGGGGAGAAACTGGAGTGCTTTGAGAGAAAATGAATCCATGAACCAAATTTTCCTCGCTGCTTGACGTTTATTTGACAGCTCTATGTGGCTGTCAAATATTTCTTCTATAGCAATTGTTAATGGTATGTGTAATAGCTTGCAAATTTTACTTCTGCTCTTTTATACATGAATTCTTAAAAGCTTCATTTTTAATTTCTCACAAATTTATGAGTGAATAAATCGTGATCTTTGATTATCACTGGATAGAAACCTAAAGTGTTTTTACACTAAAGATGAATGTTATTTAATGATTCTAAACAATATTTAAATATTCTTAAGTCTTAAAAAGCATAGCTCTTGGTTTACTCTCCTGGCTTTCATACTACCAGTAGGTCAGGGTCCAGGTCATTTCACAGTGATTTTGTAGTTAGGCCACTTCTCCTAGACCAGTCTTTTCTGAGATGCCTCTTAGAGCAGGTGAGGTTTGAGCATGTAGAGTAAGGAAAATAAGTAGTTTTGAAGGCAGAATTTCTGCCTAACTACATAGCCTATATGTTTATATAGGGAAAAGAAAAGATAAAACAGATCCAAAACCTGAAATGTGTTACTGTGGACTATATTTTATTCCCATAGCCTGATAATGCATTTTACAGAATCCTGTTTCCAAGGAGGCCTAGCCATTCCTACAGAATTGATTTGCTTACTCCATAGGTAATTTGGCATAGACCATCTTCCTTTAGAGTGACAAACTGAGAGATGATGCTGTACTAGGACTTATTGCTTGCACTGTTTTGGTTTGGAGTAAGATCTAGGCCTTTGAACTTGAAAAGACCCCAGTCAGTTTTCTTTTTTTTTCTTTTTATGTTGGTTGTCCCTTAGAAAACATTTAGCATGTAATTATCACACTTTGCTCCAAGTGAGAGAGCTCATCTATTTTTTCTTTAATGTTACCTCTTCTGTTGACATATTGATATAAAATGTGAGTCCCTTTCAGTCTTCATAATGCTTTCTCGGTTTTTTAAATTTTTTTTTTCTTCTTAACACAGCAGCAGCTCTTACACCTACTTTTTGATACACGAACCTTCCAAATGGGTGGTAATTAATATATGGAGAAAGCTGCAGCAGTGCTGTTAGGTAGTGACTATTCTGAAAAATCAAGTGACTCCTTGATCTGAGCTGCAAGTCAGAAATTTCGACTTCATAAATGTAATTTTACTGAAAGTGCAGTAGCTGTGTATCAGAACTTGTAATGCAGTGGAATCAGAATGATTCATAAATAGAATTGAGACACATACATATGTGCTGGAAATGCCAGTTCAATTTTATCTGTAGCATTGCTGCATATTACTATTCTGTCAATGTTGATAAAGATCTAGGTGGCTTAATAAATTCTCATACACATACTCGTAGAAGTTAGGATCTTGGAACATCTCGTGTCTCTGTGATGTTTCTTTTCTCTCTCACTTTATAGGCTTTTTTGAGTCTGGGCCAGTAGTCAGGGTTTTTTTCTGCCTGTATTCTGAATGATAGTTGTTTCTCAAAATTAGATTTTGGGATAATATTTCTGTATTGTATGCTTTCAGTAATGGATTTGTGTTTTTTTTATCTAAGGAGTAATAACTTAAAACCCAAGGCATTTATTGCTGCAATCCCTGTGTGTTCAGGGTACAGGACACTGTTGAATTTTGTAACCAAGTATTTGATACATTATGCTTAATAACCAGTCTAGATGTGTAAAGGCAGTGGTTTTTGGAAACCATCCTTCTCCTGAAGTATTGCTGTGCTCTTAAGTACTCGAAAAAATGTGAGGAAGTAGTTTTGTCCAGTTTGGTTTGGTGCATTTTCTGTCATTTTGTTCTACAATTTTTATTAGGTTTTCTGTGTAATTTGTTGTCACACTTATTTGTGCAGCAGCTGTGAGAATGGCAAAACACTTCAAAGAAAAGAGGAGAAAGTAACTGTAGAACCACAAACAATCAGAGGACTCCTGAGCACTTCTGCTGATCATCTGAAAATACTTCTTAGCTAGTGTTTTTGAAAATGTAGGTTAATATTGCACCTTGATGGTAATTATTAGTCCTCTATAAAATAAGCTGAAACAGTGTTGATTTCTTCACTCAGAAGTCTGGGAGCTGGTGACACTGAAGACAGTTCACAGTGGACAAGGTCATACTTAATTTTGTAGTTGTACTAGGATTCATCCTTTGAAATGGATACCAGGCTAATCTTTTGTTTAGGATGAACTGAGGTAATTAAGGTTTTTCTGGCAGGTTTATTAAGGAAGACAGGTAACTTGGAATTTTTTCCCAAGCAATTTGTTGTCTGCAAACTGAATATGAGGAGTTTAATGGGAGAAAAATTCTGTATGGCCTGCAGTTTGAGAAACAACTCCATAGAGTATTTGGGATGTAAATAATTAATGGCTTTAATATTTGAAAAAGAGGTATCCAGCTTCTGTTGCAGTGGGTGTTGGGTATATTTTGTAGATTATCCACCTCTTTCAGGGGGAGACTTTGTGCTTTGTGAAGGAAGTTTGACACAGTTTCACAGATAAGTTAATCTTAGTTAGTACTCAGTATATTTCTTAATTTTATATTGGGTTAGGAAGAGGGTGTAACCATGACAAATAGCCTTTTCTGGGTTAGGAAACCTCACAGGAGCAGTTTAACTTGCTGCTCTGGGAAGAAGGGGACTCTTTCACCTTACACAAATGGCTTTCCATACATGAACTAACCTTCAGAGACAGGATTCATCTCAAACCTTTGACTTTGTTTTTACTGTGTGCTAAGAAAATTCTTGTCAGCTAGACCACTTAAGTCCGAGCATAGAATAAGATGTAATTTTTGAAGTGGTCATTGATAGAGTGTTAATGTGGTCTTTTCTTTCCTCCTGGAGATGAGATGTAATGAATTTGGTTAAATAGATTTGAATATGAGGGTTTAGAAGTGTCATGTAGTAAGTTTTCTGGCAGTGACATCTTTGAAACCAGTAGCACACCTGAGAAAAGTTAATCTGAAGCTTCAGTGAGTCTGTATGTAGAGTCAGCTTTGGGGGAAGAAAGGATGATATTTTTTACATGACTTTGTTTTCTCTTAATAATACATTCAGTGCCTGTCTCTGTTATTTGAATGCTACTTACTTTAGGCCGTGCCTGAACTGAAAATTTAAGTTGTGTACTTTGCATTGCCTGCATTGTTTGCACTCTCTGAATTTGTGTGGAAAAAATTGCTAGCAAGAACATACCTTTTTAATCTGCACATCAATTTAAGGTGCTGTGCAAGTGATCTGTGGATATGTGGCTGCTGCTCTGGCAAACGTCACCCCCCTCTTGCATTTACTGATGAGCAAATCTGTTAAAAATCTCAAGCAGATGTTGCTGGAAGGAGCTGGTGTAGGGTGTGGTGTGGCTGTGCAGGGAGCCAGAGCGATGTGGAGCTGATGTCTTGGCCCCACATGTGTGCAGCAGCCATGCACAGGGAGGGAGAGAGAGCTCCTGATAATGCAAGTGTTCATGTTAAAGTGATATTGCATGACCTGAACCTGCTCTGCTGTGTCCAGAGGCATTCTGAGAGAGTACCTGTTCTCTTGTGTAGAGGAAGGCAGCTGAGCACAAACTTCTGTGCTGTTACTTATGTGTGATCTGCATTGCTGCCCCAAGCTGGGGAAAAGAAGGGATTGATGGATGTATTCTTAGAGAATCTGCAAGTTTGGTGTAGATAATACAGTACTTCTTTTAGCTTAAGTGATTTATTTTGGTGTGCTTTAAACTCTTCCTAATCTACTTAGCAAAAGTGCAGGTAGCCCTCCTCAAACAGGAATAGGTGGTTTAATTGAAGCCATAACTGATGTATTATTTGAATTACCTTAGTTACAGCTGCTTGATAAACTTCAGTAACAGGCGAAGTGTTGAACTTGGTTGTAGGATTAATTTCTTGAAAGCATAGCCAAATTTAGATTGTGCTCTTTTGGAAGTGAGGAATGGAACGGTATGACTGTCATGACATTATTATTACCATCAGACTCTTAGATAGAAACACTTCTTTAAAATACAAAATGGTTTGGCTGCCTCAAAAGATTTGCACCACCACTATGGTAATATAGACTGTTACAAGATTCATATGTGCAGCAGTGCATTAAGATTTGATCTTACTTAGTTGTTACTTAGGAGCAATAATTTGGGAGGTTAGGCATCAGAATGTACAGTGTTATTTCATGTCTGGTGGAATGTGGAAGGTTACTTTTACATAGGCCAGTATTCTAGGCCTTTTTGAACTTTGCTCTGCCAGGGTTGTCTTCTGATTACAATTGCGTGCTACACCACAGATGCTGCTTTTTAGAGAGTACATATGTAATTGTCTGTGAATGTTCTTGCTGAAACTTTCCTGAGATGTTGTAAGTCAAAGTAATTGCTCTCTTCTGAAGGCGGAGGTTTGTTTTCCCTGCCTCTTAGGTTGCACTAACTTTTAAGTTTCTGATCCCACTTCAGTTGCTAAAATGATAAAAGATAGCCCTAGTAAAGTAAAGTAAATATAATTTAGTGCACTAGGAAGTTGAACTGGTTTATCTCCTTGTTGAGTGTACATCAGAATATTTTGAAAAGTGCTGCAGGAGGGAGAATGGGAAAGAGGAAGCAGGGTTGAGTTCCTTCCATTTTGAAAGCAGCAAGTTTATTTTGGCTACTGTAACGTGAAACTGTACTGTGAATGTGATCTGGGCTGAGAGTAGTTGTGACCTGTCACAAGGAATTTGGTAAAATAGTAATTGGGACACAAGTGTTGCTTTCTGTTTGCTTCTCAAATCACATATGTAAGGTTTGAGCATATTTGTTGGACCAATGATAAATCAAGACTAATTGACTAAGATAGTAGTAGCTGTATTTTAAGGTTGGCACTGCAAGTCAAAGCTGTCAGAGAACAACATTTTTAATTCTAAGAACAGTAAGTCAACAAGATTTATTCGATAAATATTTGTAAAAGTTAAAAACTATAAACAATGACATGCATTTGAGGTAATTTTTGGTATAGTATGTATTTATGACATATTCTGATTGTCACGTAGGATGTTTGTCAAATTTGTGATTAAATCAAAAAATAAATGTGAAGGGTGTGACTTTCTTAAACTATCTAAAGTAGATAACTGTTCAGTACACAATTATACTTATATGAAAAATGACTTGACACTTGAGGAAAAACAATGAAGGATGTACCTAAGCTTGGCAAAATGCAAGGTGTTGTAGCTGCCTTTTCACATTTCTGGCACAGTTAATAATTTGTGACTTAAATAGGTGATATTATGTATTTGAAATTTATATGAAGTAGGGAAGGTGGTTCAAGGTATTTTCTTTTAGTGATTACACTAGCAGTAATCTAATTTGCAGTTTCTTTTGCAAGATGCTTAGTTTAAAAGCTGCTGTTTTGTCTTTCTCTGCATCAGCAGCCATTTATGCAGGAAAAAAAACATAAACAGAAAAACTACTTGTGTTTTTCAGTTGTACAGACTTTTTTTTAACCTTGAGTTCATGGAAGTCCACGAAGGATTTGGCTCTTAGCAACAACTCCACATAGGAGACTGCAGTAGTTGGCATCTGTGTGTGCCCCAGAGAAAACATGAAGGCAAGGCCTGGTTGCAGTAGTTAGCGGATTTTAAATTGAGAGGAACAATTTGGAGAAAAAAAGATATTGAAATAAATGCACAAATCTAGTTTCCACAGTGTACACATGTATTTTGTCCAAACCCTTAAGCTTGACAGTTTAAGTGAGGATGACACAGCATTAGTTACTCCATTACAGAAATAATTATCCAAACTTCAGATCTTATTTGCTCTTTCTGTCATAGAACTATTTTGACAATAAACTCTGCACTCTGTTTCTAAAAGTCTTTCTGTGCTTAAAAAATGCAGGTCACCAACATTGCTTTCTTTTCTCTTATCCTTCCCCTCCAGGGAAATTAGTGTTTTTCTTCAATTTAAATAATGTTCTTGTTTTATATGAGAGAGAACAGGTACTCACTGATACAAAGGTATGAAGTGTGACAATTTTAAACAGTTGAAACATACTGCAAACCTAAACAGAAAGGTTTAAGGTGGGAACACTGGTCGTCTGCATTTATGCATTTACACCTAAAACTGCCAGTTTGGTTCCACGTGATGAGTAATGTAACCATTAAATTTACTGTCTTTGAAAATTTGTCTTCATCTCATAAGTCTCACTGCTACACCCAGCACTTGTCAAGGGAATTTCTCATACTAAATATGCTTCACCCAGTCTTTCAGCAAATCCTAGCTGCTCCACTTTAAAGTGCAGTCTGTTTTACAGCAGCAATCTATGTTGGTACAGTGAATATTTAAATCCGAACTTGATTCTTTTGTTGCAGTTCTAAAAATGAATTTTGGGGTAACATCTTAAAGTTTGTCTTACTGGCTAGTCTTTGTAATCCCAAGCCAGTTGCTGTTGAGATTTCTCAAACTGCTTATATCTACAGTGGAGATGAAATGTGTATTTTCTGTAATGTTGTTTTGGACAGCTTTTCATTATTAAACTGGTTACTGCCTTTAATCAGAAAAGATGCCTATCTTTCTGATTAGTTTTTACATTATGGTGTTTATTAAAGAGTGCAGAATAAAAACTTTTAAAACATTTCCATGCTTAGTACTATTTTGGACGTTAGCTATGTTGGGATTTCTTGCTGTCATTGTTGTTTTATTGCCAGCCATGAGGTCTTCCAGTTTAATTTGTGGCATCAGTAGTGTAATGCAGTAGATAAAGGTACCAAGGTTGCTGGAGACTTCAGTAATCTTACAAAATTTGGCTTCAGCAAAAAAAAAATAGCCTAAAAAATAATTCACATTCAAGAGAGTGGTTTTTTTTGTTTGTCAGATGAATCAGTTCAAAATATCTCAAATAGCTGAGGATGAAAATAACCATGCAGCTGTAGTTTGCCTATCCATTAGAAGATAGCCCAGAAAGAAACTGCTCTGTACACAGGTCTTGCTGGTGTTACTTTCTGCAGCCATCATCTCTAATTAAGCCAGATGCTAATTTTGTCTTTTTTTTTTCTATGTGCTGTAGAAGTAGTAGTTGATTACTTCAATCCAAACTTGTGATAAAACAGCATTTAAAAATTTGCTTACCATCTTTCATTATGCTTCATGCTCTATTATCCATTATGTTTCCTCAACCTCTCACCATTTTCACCTTTGGGACGGATTATCTCTCTATATAGGTAGGGAGTTCTGATACAGTGAGATGAATCTTGTTTGGGATCTCAGGATTCTACTGAAAATTGTAATTTCACTTTGTAGGTGTCAGCATGGAGTCTGACATTGACTTTTCATAAACAACTGTTTCTGCTACACCGTTTTCCCAAAAACTTAACTGGAAAATAAGTATGTGCCTATGGGAATACAGTTGAATGTACGCCTTACTCTGCTTTTGCTTGAAGCCATTGGAGTTTGTCACTTCCTTCAGTAAGGGTGGTATAATTTTAATTTCTTGTTCATTTTGCAAAATTAATTTTCTTATACGTGTCTCTGTATTTATTCTTTCATTTATAGTATTAAATTCTTGCTATTCTCTATCCAGCCTGAAAACAGTCAGAGCTGTATTTTTTTCTCTCTAGTAAATATCAAGATATGTTCTTCTGAAGATAATTTATGGCTTTTAATCCATTTCATATTTTTTTAGTATAAGTGAGTTATTGTTGTCTGATCTTTAATGAAGATCTTTCTTAGGTTGTTGGAACAACTCTTCGGCTTTGATCACAGTCTATTATTAACAGCAGTTTTTCTTTTCCCATTTTCCATTATTTTAAGTCAATGTATACACAGTTCAATGACTTTGGCAAAATGAGTCTGTTTCTAGAGCTGTAATTTAAATGTACTTAATAAAACCTTCAAATGAGATGGATCGTAACATCTTGTCATTGTGGGGCAGATTGGGTAGGCAGAAGATAATCTGGCAAGGAGTGCCCTGTTCCTCATGGGAAGGCTGGGGACTAACAGGCTGTTTTGCTGGAATGGCCAAAGTTTGGTTTTTTTCTCTTGTGGGGCAGAATCTGTATCTGGCAAGATTGTTACCAGAGATAATATGGCCCTAGGCAAAATGTGATGCAGGAGGTACTCGGTGTGCTGCTTCATGAGTTCTTCTAGGGGCACCAAAACGCTGAGGTTACACTGAGGGAAGCGCCTGGAGTTTCATGGCCGGGGTGCAGGCAGATGGAAAAAAGAATTCTTTTCCTGGCAATGCAGAAAAGTATTGGGATGAACTGTGCACCTCAGAAGCCTGGGTTTCTTATTTTGTCTGCACTATGCATCAAACAAAGCGATTTGGCTGCTTGTTTTTCTGGCGCAGTGCTTGCTCTCTACTCTTTATTCCAGGCCTCAGTCCATTCCTATCTAAATCAAAGATGCAGTGTCTGAGAGAAAGGTTTTGAAGATGTGTTTTTAGTGGAAGACAGAGCAGTGTGAGGCGGAGGTCTCCTCCTCCTATTTAAAAGGCAGTTTTTAGTAAGTTTGCAAAAGTGACATGCAGATAACACTGTGATATCAGAGTTTTTGTTGAATACTTCAAGGCTTGGAATTGGAGCAATTGGCAAGTAAAGGACTGGACATGCTAAGTGATCTTTCCCTGTTGCTAAAACTAATTCAGAATGAGAATAAGGTCATTGGACTTTATAGTACAGCAATTAGAATTCAGTTCTTGTTTGTGCTTTGTTTTTCATAAAATCACTTGTACAAAACATACAGTTGCTTTTCTGTAGTCAAGACTCTGAGTATTTAATAATGTGACAGTTCTTACTTCAAAAAATATTTTTGTTAGCATTTGAATGCTCTAATTAAAGGCCATTTGCCAACTTTGCACGAAGTGATCATAGCTCTCAAAAGCTTACAGCAAAGGAAAATGGTGAAGAGATGATTTGGGTTCCTGCAGTAACTTCAGCTGGGACCAGAATTTGGCTCTCCAGGCTTTAAGCTGGTGTTCTGGTAAATTCACAGCCTCCCTAGTGGCTTGTAATGAACTCCTGAAGGAACATTAACAACCTTATCACAATGGGGCACAAAAAGGTTCTATGATTTTCAGTGACCGGATTTTTAATTTGATAGCATTTTTTAATGGAATCACTACAGCAATGTTTTGACTGTAAAAATGGGATTTTTTTCTTTTCTTTGCCTTAATGGGATCTTTTAACTTTCATTCATTATAGTTAAACAAGTATACAGCTTCCTAGCTGTATTTTGATAGCTAGCATGTTTTTGTTCAGTGTAGTAACACTGCTCATGCTATTATCACATGTGTATTTTTCAAATTAGAACCATGGGTTCTAATTTCTCATTATTCATGTTTTATTATCACAAGAGGATCTATTTCCTAAAATGATGGATACTTAAATAGTTTACAACCTTAATTGCTTTAAGATTCAGACCTCACCCAACTGAGCTGGTCAATCCAGTTGTTTAGCTGTGGTGTTCTGGCTAAAGAAATGGCCTTCTGCTAAATGTTAAACAAAACAGCTGTGAGGACTTTGTGCAGTTGAACAGAATGTTGGACCACAAAATGATGATTTGATGTATTCTGCACCAGAGAACAGATTTCTGTCTGGATTTGCAAACTATACTTTTGGAAATCTATTGCAATAGAAGGGCCTCAGATTGAGTCTGACTCGTTCTCCTGTAGTGTATTTTTTTCCCCCCAGAAATGACACCAAGTGCTTAGGCAAATTGTAGCTATAGATCTACTTCACTACTAAATCCTCTAGATAATGTGCTAAATAAGAGGTAGGCATGTTGTTAACTCCTCCGTGACAGTCCTGTCAGGATCATACCATTTGTGATTTCTTCCTGCTTGTATTCAGATTCTTAGCAACTTTTTTTCTTTTTTTCTCTCTTTTTTTTTTTTTTTTCCAGAAAAGGGGTCGTGCTGTTTCTTAGCTTATGGGTGTTTACTTATTTAAGAAGTGTGATTGACTTTGTATTCCTGTAGAGCTAGCCTATGGCCATCCTCTGCACGGTGGTATGGGGTTATGGTTCTATGTGTTTTTTTTAATTCGGAGAGGGATGTTTTCAGTGTCACTTAAATCTGAAGAAAGGGTGTAAGTAGATTCTGAGCTAGAGCAACCAGTCTCCCAGTGCAGGAATTCATAGCTAGTTAGAGTCATTTCACAAATTCTACAGATGTCTGCCCCTGCGTTTGCTGTTCCTGCTAAAGGAACAGAGTACTTCCAGCTGGATATTTAAGTACCCATGAATTTTTTTACTGAATGCATAACTCTCTGACACTTTTCTGACTCATTGGTGTAACTTTTTTCCTGTGTCACTGACTATAGAGGGATTCTATACAGCAAAACATGAGTTACTAGCTTCTCAATGGCAAATCCCCTCCTTTTGCTGCTGTGCCTTCAAGTCAAATATATGGAGATCACATCCTGAAAGCATTAAGTCCTCAATATCAATTGCAGAATAGCTGAGGTTGAAGGGACCTCTGAATATCATCTGGTCCCATTCCCAGGCAAGGCCATCTACAGCTGGTTGCCCAGGAGTCTGTTCAGATGGCGTTTCAGTAACTCTCAGGGGTTGAGACTCTACAGCCTCCCTGAGCACCCTGTGTGAGTAATTGGTCACCCTCACAGCAAAGAAAGTGTTTCCTGATGTTCAGACAGAATCTCCAGTGTTTTGGTGTGTGTCTGCTGCCTCTGGTCCTGGTGCCACTGGAAAGAGCCTGGCACTGTCCCCTTTACTACCCTTGCTTTAGGTGTTCATATATGTTGATAAGATCCCCTCCAGAGCTTTCTCTTCCCTATGCTGAAGTCTCAACTCTCTCAGCCTTTCCTCTTGTGTGAGATGCTCTGGTCCCTTATTTTTGTGTCGCTTTGCTAGACTCTGTCCAGTATGCTCATGTCTTTATTTTAGTGGGGAGCCCAGAAATCCAGATGTGGCCTCGTGAGTGCTGAATAAAGAGAAGGATTGTCTGCCCCAGCATGCTGGCAATACTTTCTCTGTTGCAGCCAGAATGCTGTTTTACCTTCTTTGCTGCAAGGCATGTTGGCTCCTGTTCAACCTGGTGGCCACCAGGACTTGCAGGATCTTTTCTGCCACACTGTTCTCCAGCTAGCTGGACAGTCTCTGGCATGTGGTTGTTCTTGTGCATGTGCAAAGGGTTTCTTTGTCATCTAGTTAATCTCAGTGGTCTGTGAATTATAGTCTAAAGACATTAGCCCACTACCCTGATGAGCAGTATGGGTTACCTTGGAGCCTGTTGTTTTGTAGTTGTGCTTGGAATTTTTTTCTTTTTTTTTTTTCTTATGTGCATTACTTTATTTTCTACAGATAATCTTAGTGCCTGCTTTTGCCTGGTACTTTAGCATTTGATTTTATGGATTCTTCCCCCTTTTTACTCAAAATGACTTAAAGCACACTCTAAATCTTCATTTATTCCAGTAGGAGAAAGGTGTAGCTGTGGAAGTGTAGCTTCCTCCTTGGAAGCAGCTCTCTAATGTTTGAGATGGCAGCTGGGGGCAGGATCCTTTTGTGTGCTGTATTGTGGCACGGAAGATAGCTGGGTGTGACTTTCAATCAGTGACAATGGCTAGTGTCAAAGTTATCCTGGGATTAGGAAACTAAGATAATGTATTTGCTTAATATTTTTATTGGTATCCATTTCCTTCATTTTTGAGACTTTTTGTGACACTGATAGACAGGCACAAGAGCTCATTTCCCTGTGAGTCAAGACAGGCAGGTGAGAGAGGTGTTTGATCTGGAGGCTGTGCAGCTCTGCTGGGCCAAACCCTGTAAACTGGCCCCAGAGGTGCTTCCTTGGGTCTGGCTCGCTGTGCTCAGAGCCCTTCAGGATCTCAGCTGAGGGACAGGGATGAAGGTTGTATTTGCCTTTTAAGTGTTGATAGGTATGGAATACTGTTTTTCAATGCTTAAATGGATTGTGTCATATGGGTGTGTCCTCTTGGGTATCTGCTTGGTATTTTTATTAGTATTAACATTAGCCTTCCCTTGGCAAAGCATTGTAGTGGTACTTGAATACTTCTGTCTGCTCTGGTGTGGAAGTCTCATGTCTCTTGGCATACAGATTTCATTGACATAATGTTTTAAAGACACCTGATGACTTAGAGAAATCTACCAGGCCTGAAGTAGCTTTATTTCTTATTTCCCTACTTGAAGTTGTTCATCATACCAAGCTGGTTTTGGAGGTTTTAGGGTTTTGGGGTGTGTGTGTTTTTGTTTGTTTGGGTTTTTTTTTTCTTCTTGTGTGTGTGCCTGTGGTTTTTTTTGTTGTTGTTGTTGTTGTTTTTGTTTTGTTTTTGTTTGGCTGGTTTATGTTTTGTTTATTTGGTTGGTCTTTTTAAAAAGTACCTTTTCTTCCTTCAATTCTTACCTTCAGTATTTTGAAATTGAATTTCTCTACAACTCTTTTTGCATTTTTGAGCCTAACCTGCTTTTATGACACAAGATATGGTGGAAGAATGGGTCCTGAGATAAACTTGTTTGGAAATAGAAATTTCCTTTCAGAAAAGTAATGTCTTGTGATGAGTAAAAGTGCCATGTCAGAAATCTGAGCTGTGATAGTCCTGACTTAGAGCCTTTTTGGTTGCTTAGTGTGAGCATAGATCCCTTCTATTCTGATCAGTTTCTAGAGACTAGAAATTGGAGCTTCAAAGCTTGAAATTAAAGAAATCCCTCCTTGGCTTGAACTGAAAACTTTATTTTCCTCACAGCTGTTTTTGGATTAATTTCACTAATAATATTTAAAGAATGTGTGTCTTGATAGGAGCTATCATCACTAAACCTTTTGTCTAAAAGTGTTACCAAGCTAGTGTATTTTTTCAAAAATGTTTGTGATGAAAATAATTGTTGCTTCTAACTTTGTCCTTTGAAGTAGTTTAATTGCCTTTAATGAGACCTTTTTGAAGTGTAGTCTGTCAAGGCATTTATATTGGAGATTTCATTTACCACAAAAAGGTCTTAGTGAAAACGTTGACCTTGATGTGGGAATTGACTAAATCATCTCTGCTTGTACCTCTTCCTCCAGAGCACATCAGTTGAAATTACTGCACTATATAATTAAAATTAACTGATCTTAAATAAGCTTTTCCCTTCAGAGGGTCAGTGGTACAATACCCTGAAACTGTGCAGGTAGGAAGGCTTAAATTGTTGCAGGAAACGATTTCAAGTTTTTATTTTCTCCATAGAGAGTATCCAAACACATCTTTCTGCTTTCTCCATAGAGAGTATCCAAACACATCTTTCTGCTTTGTTCTTGTTTTCCTGCTGGTTTGGTTTTGTGATTGGTGTTCATGTGGATGCTGGTGCCAGCACAAGAAAGGGGAGGATTGAGGGTGGAACCAGCAGACCAGCAGGGAACAACTCCAGTGATGTTCTGCATCAAATTCAAGTCCTCATGGACTTATAGGAGCTTATGAGCAATACTTGTTAATTTTGCTGTTATAGCAGTTGCATATGAGATTTTTGAGGCATGAGATAGTTTTTTACTTTTATTTTTCTTTCTACAGAAGAGTTTAGTACTTTCAGCATTGTTGCTTATAGCTTTCTCTGTTCCCTCCTGGTAAAAAATTGATGCCAGCCTCTTTTCAGGAGCATTAGATCTCTTTTGGCCTGTGCTTCTTGCAGATAGTCCTACTCTCTTGAGATTGATGTTACTCATGGATTCAATGACTATTCTAGACTTAGCTTTCTGAGCATATTTCTTTCCTATTACTTCACTTTATACAGGTATAAAAGGAGTATGATGATTTTTTTTCAAATTTTAATATCTATTTCTTTGGTAGTGGTATGGTCTTGTGACCAAGGCTCAGGTAAGAAAGTTTTAAATGTTGCTCATAGACTAGTCTAGTAATCATCTCCAATAAAGTGCTAGGTTTTTTTTTGTTTTGTTTTGTTTTTTTGCCATCAGCTTTTCTTAAAGGCAGTGCAATGAAGTTACAGGTAGGTTTTCCTATTCTGTAATTATTACTAATGCTTGCCAGGAGAGAAATGTTAAAGGGAAACTGCTCAGGATTGCTGTGGGTAATTGTTAGGTGGCAAAATCAAGACATGGAACATAGGGATGTTTAACTTGTCAGATATTACGCAGCAATCCCTGCTGTATAAAACCATATGATAAGGTGTGGAGTGTACTTGGGGTTCATTCCAGAGTCTCCCACAGTAGTTCACTCTTATGGGGTACCTTTTGCACAGATTGCATGGGAAGTTTGTGTTTTCTCTTGCTCTTGTGGGTTGTCTTCACAGAAACCTTATCTGCGTATGTACTCTTGGCCTGTGTGAAGTAGTTGTGGCTGGAAATTGGGAGTGTGAAATCGCATACTTACAAATTGGCAGCTTGGCTTGGATAGCAAAAGGCAATTCTAAACACATTCAATTTCTTCCTGCTGTCTTCATTTCACTTCTCCTTTCTTCTTGGGCTTGGAAGTTACTTCTATCAGTATAAAAGACCTTGTTTCTCAAACAGATTTAGAGATATTTTTCTTTTTTTTTTTTTTTCCCTTAGGACGAGTACTTCAGAGTTAAACACTGCTGGTAATTTTAAGATTTCACTGTTTGGACCTCTAGTCTGTTTTCTTTCTCATTTTCAGGGTTTGCAAGTAGCTGAAGTCTGATATCCATAGTCTGGGTGTAGAAACTGAAATGAAGCAAGTAAAAATGAAGGATTTAAAGACATGGATTCAAACGGATGAAAACAGTGTTGGTGTGGCTTTTTGTTAGGTTTAGAAAGGTGTTGCTGATTTATGCTAGCATGAGCATGATACTAAAGCTGAGGTTTTTAAATTTTAATTAAGAAGACCTTACACAAGTTTTTACAGAATTAGTCTTCGTTTTATATCCTGATAAAATTCAAGTACTCTGACTATAATTGGAAGCTCTTTGTAGGCTTTTTCAGATTGCTTGTCTCCTTTGGGAAGAGAGGAACCCAAGCTTTAATTGACATGCTTACCTGATAGTACTCCAGTGTCTTTGTTGCCCATAGAGGATCTTTCCTAAGTGGATTAGAAATTACCGTAGAAATTACTCTGTTGCTTTTTACTTTTTGACACAGTATCCTCTAAGCAGGGGCGGTATATGGGTTGTCGCTTTCTTCTGCTCTGATATTTTGAGCTTTTGGAAACATTGTTTACCTTTAGTAAAGGTAATGTTTTACAAAACCCTATAAATAGTCATGTTTCTCCGGATTGTTTATTCTGTTAGGGAGAATTTGTTTTTGTCCACTTTGCCGTTGGCTTTTGTTCATCTGTTTCCTTGTGTTTTCTGCTTTGGGGAATTTACTGTCATATTTTTGTCTCTCACATGCCACATACTTGGATTTCCTAGAAGATTATAATACTTTCTCCTCTAGAATACTGTATTCAAGCTTACACAAGGAAATACAAGTATATCTGCAATTCATGGTCATTGCTTTATATTTCTATTTTGTGCATGGAGTTGTAAATGGTTGTAACAAGGCAAGAGTAGTGTTTTTTGATAGTGACTTTCAAAACACACAGAAATGCAAGCAAATGTTGGCTCTGTTGCAAGGGTAAAACTCCAAAGCAAAACAGACTCCTAGCACCAAGTAGTATTTATATTAAACTTAAATAAATGTGCTGGTAAGTTATTCCCATAACATCGTAAATATGCTGTGTGAGTGGATGTTGTGGACTGTGAAGTATGTAATCAAATAACAGCTTCATTTCTTTCTGTTTCAGATTAAGGGAAGTTTCAGAGAAGCTGAACAAATATAATTTAAACAGGTAAGGCATATCATATGGTGCTGTAAATAATTTAGGAAAGTACAATTTTTCTAACAGCAACAAGAAGCAGATGATTGTACAGTAGATGATGGAGCCTTAGAAATCCTCAGTGCTACTGATACTGAAGTCCAGACATGCTTCAGATTACAGTTCAGATAACATAGGAAGAAAATGGGAGGTTCTCAGTTATAATAAGTTATATTATTAAAATCTTCATTATAGAATGACTTTATAATATGAGGTATAAACCCTGTTGTTTATTGCTGATCAGATTAAGTGAAAACTATCACCTTTTAAGATCTTTTCCCTGCATTTTCTGTGCTGTGTGCTTCAATTAATGCATGCTTAGTCATTTTTGAAAGTTTTTTGTATTGGTAGTCACCACTGCACATTTTTCCTTTCATGTACAGTTGATTTTTTTTTTCCAGACTTCAAAATACTCTAAATAAAATACTATAAATACTATAAATTCTCACTTTTTATTTTCAGCCACCCGCCTTTGAATGTATTGGAACAGGCCACTATTAAACAGTGTGTGGTGGGACCAAATCATGCTGCATTTCTTCTGGAGGTAAATTCCTGAAATCTTCTCAGATAACGAATTTGAAACCATACAGTTAAAATTAGTTATTCTAACATTAAATTGATCAATGCTCTTCAGTAACTGAAGGCTTGTGTTTTAATTTTTTTGTAAACTTGCCTTGCATTTCAGTTTTGAACACTTGATTTTCTTGTTCTAAATACAGGATGGTAGAGTCTGCAGGATTGGTTTTTCAGTTCAACCAGACAGATTGGAATTGGGTAAACCTGAGAATAGTGATGGGTAAGGAATACTTTTCTTCTAACTTATTTTTTGAACTCTATAAGCAGCTCAGCTGCTTTTCTGGTTTTGTTTTTATTTGTGTGTTTTCAAAGTAGATTTTGGAATGGATGCTTTGAGTAGAGACACAATGGTTATGGTGATGCAGCCAAACAGCCTAGCTTGACAAACTGGTGTAGGAAGAAATAGTATATGTGATTCTGAAGGAAGTGAGACAGGCTCTCTTTAACTTGAAGAAACAAACTACTCCAAAAATAATCCTTAAGAAAGAAGCTGTGTTAAACTGTTAAGCTTAATGCAGAATCTACTCTGAAAGTGGTTCCATCTGGCAAGGCTCACTTTCTAGATCTTTCTAGATCTGTTCTTTGCCTCGGTCCAGGTAAGTCCCCCTTAATAGGACTAATTAACAGTTCAGATTTGAATTTAAACCACTTAATATTGAAGTAGCGTACTCAGGCTCAGGTTTACAGATAGAACACCTGCTGATTATAATTTTTACATATACATTAATGGAAAACTTAGCACAGTGGCTAACTCCAATCACTAAGTAGCTGAATATGTATTTGCATCTCTGCTCTTATGGATTGCTGATGTACGTAAAGTCTGTTAGGCATGCTTTCCACTTTCTTTTTCCAGTGTACCTCTTAATATACAGTTAGATTAGTTTGGAATATTCCCCAAGGGTGTTGCTTAAGCTGGTATGTTACCAGACTAAGTCCCTGAGAATTTCAGCCTGGGATTCCAGGTTTTGTTCTTAACCCATTTGGGATTGTTTTGTGACTGATTTACCATCTTTTACTTTCAGTTCAAAGTTGAGCAGTGGCTCAGGGGCAGGAAGGACATCCAGGCCAGGCAGGACTAGTGACTCCCCATGGTTTCTGTCTGGTTCTGAAACTCTGGGCAGACTGGCAGGCAACACCCTTGGGTAAGTTTTGATAGGATTGAGGCTGCAATCTGTTTGTTCCATATTTGAGTATATGTGTATACACATATATAAATTGTATGCAGTATGTCTAAGGGAACGTATAATCACAGCAGTTGTGTAGGTAGGGTATAACAAAAAAAACCCACCTTGATGGACTTGGTTAAAATAACAGACATTTAAATGACCCTTCAGCACATAGGATACAGAGAGTTCTTCATATATGTGTGAAGAATAACCTGGTTTAGGCTGTGTTGTCTTCTTTTGAATGTTTTTTTTGTTTCTTGATTTTCGAAAGTGGTCTTTTAGAGGGACACTATCAATTTAAACCATGATAGGCTAGAAGCATGCAGTGAAATGAGTGCATTTATGCAGGAAGAACCTTCATTATGTGCTTCATTTGTGCCTTCCACTCTCTTGCCCCAAGTCATAAGTGGTGTTTTGATAGCCAGGGTCCTATACATCATAATAGAAAAGGAACATTTGGAAAAGGTTATTTTTCAGAATCTTTAAAATGTTACTATATGCAAAATGTACTGTATAGATCCAGATTTCTTGTCACTAGCATTAAATTTGATGGTGTCCCTTTTTATAGAAAGGTAATTTACATTCCATAATGACAGTGATCTCTTTGTTACATGTTTTTGTAAGGCATGTCTAACTGTGCTGCCTCCTAAGGTTACTGACTGAAGTAATGAGAACTGTGGTTTCTGAATGTGAATGATTTGTTAAGAGGAAGGAACTAAATATTTTCCATGAATTTCCAGAAAATTTGTTGGCTTTTTCTTGCCAAATAAACTAATTTCATTTGGGCCTGAATTGCATGAAGAATAACCATCCCCATAACCTCCCCATTTTTTTTCTGAATTCATTACGAATCTGAACCTGAAAATCCATGTGTTAAATGTCAAAGACAAACTAGTATTGTCATGTTTAAGGACTTATTGTGGTACATGTAACACATTTTTTTTCCTCCTTATTCTTAGTTAAGCATAATGAGTTAAAATTGTTTGAATCTTAGAGACTAACCCTAAAGTGTTCCTAATGTCTTCTCTTGAATGTCTCAGAACTAGGTAGTTGAAAGTCACTGAACTAATAGAATAGCAGTAGGCCCTATAACTAGTCTGTTAAATGGAGGGAGTAATTATCTTAATAAATTGAATTTAAAACCATTCAAACTGTGGAGCCATTAGAGTAGGTAACTGGATCTGGAAAATTGCTAGCATGCTGCTGCATAGTGGAGAGATGTGGTAAACTAGTAGGTGAACAGAAATGAGAGTTAAGATTTCTATTCTATGTTAATATTTATTTTAGGTTCAGATGGCTTTAATAGCAATGGCTGTGTCCTTATTCTCCTTAACAGGACCAGGTTAGAACACACAGGGAATATTTGAATTATTACACAAATAGAAATGGTTTTAACTGTTAGGTGTCTAAATGATGCCATTGATAGTTAATAACTTAAAGTAGAAAATGCATCTATGGTAAGTATTAATAAGTGTCAAACCACGTCAGTCATACAGAACTTTTTCTGTAACCCCACACCTCCCTGCAGAACATTGGATTGAAAGTTGCTCTGTAGGTAGAATTTGACTTCCTCTCAGCCACCTTCCCACCTTCTAAGAACAGATTAAGTGGCTCATTATATTTAAAATGGCACATTCTTTGGTGTTTTTTCTTTCTTTTTTTTTCTGTTTTCAGTAGTATCTTTTTATTTTTATAATTTTCTTTCTAATTCATGAGACAAGACTTTTTCTAAAGACATAATTTAACTGTTTTTTGTCTTGTCACTGTCTGTGATCGCTAGCTAGAATTCTGAAAATGTAGATGTGTCTGACAGGGCCTTGTCTTAAGCAGACAATCGAGTTTCTCTGTGATTGCAGGGTCTTGTCAGGAGGAAGAAGAAAACCCAATTAAAAAAGGGTGCTAGTAATCAACTGAATTCATGCAATGCAAGACAAGTATTCTCACTTAATTAGCTTTGAATAGCTACGTATGATAGACTTTTAATGTTAGTTTATTAGATACTTTTCAGAGAATGTATCTTTATTTTCGTGTCTCATTTTAAATGTTTTTCTTGAAAGGAGTTTGAGACTTCAGGTGGTCGATAGCAGGAAGGTTCTGCTGACACAGATTATTAAGTAGCAGTAATACCATATCCAATAACCTTTAAGGTGTATTACAAGATAAAGCTTGGTTAACCTTGAAGAACAAACTAGAGTCTCTTGTCTTACATGACAGCAGATTATCTTGTTTTAAATTCAGAACCAATTCAATTGGCACAGTTCTGTGGTGATAATTAGTGGATTCTTGTAATGATGGTGAAATGTCTATTTCTACAAATTACTGTCTTTTTGTTGCCTTATTTTGATGCTGATTTGTAGAAATGGAGAAACCAGTCAGTTACGGCATGTTTTTGCAATGCATAGAGTTGATGTTGATTTCTGCAACAGGAATAGGTAAAAAGTAGGGTATCTTTTGAAAACTATGCCCGAGGATCAGAGAACTATCTAGTGTAAGATTTCTTCTGCCATAGAGAAGATTACTTGATTTTTCTAGTGTAATCTTAACTAATTTCCTAATGTAAATCAAGTATCAGAATCTGTAGAAGATCCACCAAAGCATAGTGATCTTCTCTCAGAGCCACTGACAGTGAAGTTTGTACATGTGTGCGTTTATAGCAGGGAATTGACAGATAAGTGTTAAATGTTATGTTGCTGCTACTGCTTTTAGAAAATCTGGGAATTGATCCTTTTATGTGTTTATGTATGCATACATCCATGCAGCTATATGAGTAGGAAAGAGTGCAAGTTCCAGCTGGAGTCCTGTTTTTTTTATTTCTTCTTCATATTTCAGAACTTCATCAGTTTCCTGGTGTTCTTGTTCTTTCTAGTATTGAGAGTTACTTTTATAGCACTTTTCTGTGAAATCAAGCTGCAGTATTTTTCAGGTGCTGTTTATAAATTATTAATAATAAAATTAAAGATTTTTGAAATAGTCCCCGAAGTATTCCGCTGTATTAAAAAAAAATAATCTAAATCTTCTAGAAGTCGCTGGAATTCAGGGGTTGGTGGAAGTGGAGGAGGATCTTCTGGTAGATCATCTGCTGGAGCTCGAGACTCTCGAAGGCAGACCAGAGTTATACGCACAGGACGTGATAGAGGATCTGGACTGCTGGGGAGTCAACCACAACCAGTTATTCCAGCATCAGTCATTCCAGAGGAACTAATTTCACAGGTGTGTAAACTAGAAACTGCTTGCTGCCAAAAACTTGGAGAGCTTCTTAGAGCATGTGTACCAGAATGTATTGTAGTAATGCCTATTCTCCAAGGAGTAATGGCATGCAATTGAAGAAACTGACTTTCCTTAGCTGATTTGGTTTTATTCTTAAATGTGTAGTGGATGTGATAGAGTTTTGGAGTCTAGAATTTTCATTTTCCAAACATCACCCAAGACAAGGTGTATGTTTAATGTTGATGAGGAAGGCCATGTTTGGTTGCAGAGGGTAGATTTAGTGAGAAAATAAAATATTTGAGAATGGTATCAAATATTAAGTTTCTTGAAGGAATGTAATAAAGGAGGGCAGATTGACTTTTTTTGTGTTTGATAGAAGAAATAATCCATTTCAGCTGTAAATGAAGGACATAAAACTTATTTATCCTCTTTGAAATACTGATAATTTTTCTTCATGGGCACCTCTGCTTAACTTTTTATAAATGTGACTTTTATGAATATTGGGTATATATTGCTCTACTTCTGCCTTTTAATTCACTTAAGTCTGAAGAAGAGGTTAAGTCTGTTAAAACATTTTCCTTCGTATTTGAAGAAAAGAATACATTCCAAGTATATGACTAGTTAATGCATTTTAACTATTAGCTTAGAACTAGTTGCTGGTTGACATTTGAAATACAGATGTTAGTTGCTAGGCCAAAGTTACATCTGCTTTACTTCCCTTTCTGTGATATTTTGCCTTTTTTTAAAATTTATTTTTTAGATAGTGTACTTTGCCTTTAAAATAGAAGGTGTCTAAAACATTTTTGAGATAACTTGAAAGCAGAACAATGGGAAAGAACTTAGCAGATGGTCTGTATACTCTAGGAAGTCTTAAAAATCTGTAAACTTCTGGCATAGAAGTTTGTGACAAAAAATTTACCTTTGTCTGCTATTAGAATGTCCCCCTTTTTTTTTACTCTGTAGTGAAAATACTCAATACTTGTCTTATGTTCTTTTGTTTCTGATCTTTCAAAACTCTCATCGTCTCTGACATTTGGTAGAGGCTAGTCTGGAAAAACAAAGTGCTTTGAGTCCTAGGCTCAGTGGAATAAATCAGAGTTTCTCTCTTCTTTTGTAAATTCATTGCATCTGATGTTTGGGAGGCTTTATCATTTTCATTTTCACTTTGTTAATAAAAACTTCAGTGTTGCAGAAACTACTGATGATAAGCCTTTAGAAACATAATGATGAGGAAAAAAGAGTCATTAAAGTGCTTTTGTTTGAAGGGCAGTGGAAAGAGAAACCAGTGTAAAAGGGATTGAGGTGTAGTTTTGGCAAAGCAATTGATTGCAAACTCTGTTGATTGACACAGTAAGTTTAAACACTTCTATAGAAACATGCAGAAACTCTCAAAACCAGATTTTACTTATTATTTAACTGCAGCATTAAACATTCCAAGAAGTAGATTCTGAGATTCTGTTAGGAAATTTAGTACCAGAGTTGGAGTTCAGTGGCCCAACTGGAAGTGAGTGAAGGCTGGATATCAAGTACATGATACTGTGAAAAATTGATAGGAGCTTGTGTCTGTATGTACAGTTATTGACTTTTGATTCTTATTAGATTTTCTTTAGATTTAAGCATTTTCTTATAGTGGTTGGTGATCTGGGAATAACCAGTAACCAATTCACTCTGCTCTTATAGGCACAAGTTGTTTTACAAGGGAAGTCCAGAAGTATTATTATTCGAGAACTCCAGCGAACAAATCTTGATGTAAACCTTGCTGTAAATAATTTGTTGAGTCGTGATGATGAAGATGGAGATGATGGGGATGACACAGCAAGTGAATCATATCTTCCTGGAGGTTTGTATCCTGCAACTTTTGATGAAAAAATGCCAGTGTGTTCTTACTTTTCTGTATTTAAGTACTGCCAGTGAGCTCTGTGCCATGCAAGGTACGCAGTGAAGACGATTCTTGCTTATAGGAACAAAGTCTAAAGATGTATAAAACAAAAGATGGACTGGGATATCTTGAGGGATTAGGATAGCCACTGAAGAATAACTGTTGATACTGTTTGTGGGGAGCATGAAAGTTATGGGTTTTTTTAGGATCCCAGGCTTTGTAACACTAATATTATTTTCATCTATTTTACTGCTCAGTGAGATGCTGAGACTGCTGTGTGGCTTGCTCATAAAAGCTAATTCTAGAACTTTCTAGTGACTTGCATGTTTTTTACTACTAACATATATTCTTAATATTCATATAAGTTTTTAGAGCAAAAATTACATGCTTTTTTAAAATCAAAAAGCCTTAATAGAGAGCAAAACACTTTACAGTGGTTACAGTTAGACCGAGAATTTAGTCTTCATCTCAAGTTCCCCTTATAAGTGCTGTTCTGGCTATAATGGCAAAATCCTGTAATATAAGTGCAGCTGTTTTTGCAATACTGCCTGTCCCATAAAATTGCTTTTTATAAAAGACTTTGAATCTTCTTTTGCATTGGCTAAATAATTTAGGCAATCTTTTCTTGCTGAGTGAACAGATTGGAAACATAGCAGCCAAATCCAGAGTTGTGTTAGTTGCACTGCGCGGAAAGAACATGTCTGAATTCTGACTACCTAGTAGCTTTTCTTCTGTGTATCAAAATGATGTTTTGATATTTTTCTAATAAAGGGTTGTGCTTTGGTTTTTTCTTTCTGCTCATCTGGTTCACCAGGAAGGTTCATGGGCTTCTTCCATCTTTATCTTGTCAGTCATGCGATTTGATAATGGTTTTTTTTTTTAATTTCTGCAACAAAAACTTTGCATTTCATTTTGCTTCTTTTAGTTTTAGTTGCATCTGTCAAGCGTCTTTATTTTTCTGTAGAATCAAGACTCTTTTGATGAAAGGGGTGAAAAAGCATTAATCTCAGTCTTATTTTTTAGTGATCAGCTTAATAACATTAGACAGATGCACTGGAGGAAATTAATTCTCTGAAGTTTCCAAGTGTTCAAAGCACTTCTTAGTCTTAAGCATGCTCAAATGCATTCCTCCAGAACTGACCTTAAGAAGATAAATCACAGTTAGGGACTTCTACTGTAAATTACTGCTTTTAACCATACTAACCAGCCTTCTGCAGCATTAGTTGTTCTCTGAGTACCTCTTGTGATCCTAAAGATCAATTAATAGGGACTGTCTGACAACCTGTGACTGGTGACATTTATTTGAAGGTGCCTCCACTACAGTCTGTGAGTCTCATCAATTTGAGATGGGTAAAGTAGTATGCAGAGTGTCACTATCCTCACTGGATGTCCAGAAAAAAAAATTCTCCTTGGCTTAATCTTTAAATCTTCTTCCTTGTTCAGAGTACATCTCCTGTAAGGGATTGCAATGTCCTAAAATTAGGTTTTCCCCCTGTTTTAGCCCACTGAGAAATTTGGCTAATTTTTTCCCAGTTTTTGTGGGAAAAGATGGAAATAATGACTGAAATGACACTTGATCTGTCTTAACGCCACTCTTCAAAGATGTAATGTCTGATTTGTTGAATGAGCATACCTTCTCTGTCCTAAATTTTACAGGTGAAAATCAGTTTGTTGCACAAAAATTAGTTTGGTATCTGAACTGATCAGAAATCTCGCTGGTTACTAGGCAGTGCTGTCATAACTCTAGTGTTGAAACATTGATTAGTAAAAATCAGCAGCTTTGCTTGTGTCATGTGACCATGCAAGCTAGTTTTCAGGAAAACCAAATGGCCAGAGAAAGTTGCCTGTAGCTCTTTTTAAAAGCATTTTTGCTCTAGAAACTTTGCAGTCTTCTTGCTTTCACTTGTCATCTCACGTCTGGATGGTCTTTTGGAAGTATAACATCATCAGAGAAAACTGTGAATAACTGATAAATGCTATATGCATTCAATTGTTAGGCTTTTTTATTGTTCTGAAAGATAAAGAACCTTTTTTAAAATTATGCCAAATTATGCTTTAAAGCTTTTTGATTCTCATTTTAAGCACAAACAAAGCGAGAAGACAGAATTTGCCTCTCTACTTTTGAGGCTCTTGCATTTCAATTAAAAGCATATGTTAATTTTGTCTTTCTGCCTTCTGAATGTCTGATGATTTGTGACTTAAATTTAGGGGTTACTTCTCAAAGCTTCCCAAGATAGAGAATTTTTTTAGAGCACTTTACGTATAATTAAAAGAATTATATCATTAATAAGCTGAGATACTTTCCAAGTACTGTGAAATTAATATTTTCTTACTTAATGGATCATAATTTTTTAATATATCCGTTGTGATGATATTATTAGTATAGTAAATGTTATGCATCTGGCTTCTTTTGAGGTAGCAAAAAACATGTTCCAATCCTTCCTGAATTCTCAAAATGTCTTAAGTGAAAAGCAGAATGTTACTTTTCTGTACAGATTGCTATCAGCGAGTGTCTCTTAAATATTTTTTTTTTGGATCCCAGCGTACTTTGATTTTTGGTTTTTCTGATCTAGTCCTGTTTCTTTGTTCTGTGATAGTTAGCAAAGAGGAGTGTGGGTTCATTTGTTTCATAACAAATACATAAGGAGAATAATCAAGGTAAAAATACATAGAACAAGATCATTTAGCATAGGAAAGACTCAGCAGCTTCTATGAGGTTCATACCAGGTTGTATTAGAGGGTTCTTGTGGGCTTTATGTTCTGTTAATAGTTGGAACAGAGATGCTGTAGATGTTAAAGAGTTGTTTCTGTAGTTCAGAGGAGTGTATATTTGCTCTGTAACTTCTGCGTGGTACAGTGGGTTCTCACTAGTGGGACTTGTGAAAGGTGGGTTTGACAACATCCAGGCTGCTTTGCAGAGAGGAGAGATGGGCTGGTATTGCAGCAGGGCTTACTGTGCTGGCTTCCAGTGAGGGGAGTGGGAACTGCAGCCTAGTGTAGGGTCAGCTCAGTGATTTGCCTTTGGGCAAAACAATTAGGTAATGGGGTTGGGGTTTTTTGTGTTTTTGTTGTTGTGGTTTGGTTTTCTTTGTTGTTGGGGTGTTTTTTTTCCTCTGTTTTTGTGAACTTCACGTTGGGTAATATTTTGAATAAATATTATCTTATCAAAAATGAATTCTGGAGTTCTGTTTTAGTCTAGTTTCCTAGGAAACCAAAACAAATGTTTCTCTCCCTTCACTGTCATAGTTTTGCCAATTTAATCCAAACTTGAAAGAAGAGGAGGTACTGAACACATTGAATACTTGAATATTTCATAAAAGTATGTAGCTGAGAAGAGGGGAGAGAACTTATGATTGCCCCCTTAAGGGAAAAGGTTTAAAGTGAGCTCTACTTGAGACTTGAGATCAGAATTGATCTAAGCAATGCCTTCAGTTAATGAATCTGGTGATAATGCTGTTTGAATTGCTGCTTACGTACATACTGAAAACTAGAGGGTTTTTTGTTTGTTTGTTGGTGTTTTTTTGGTTTTTTGTGGGGGTAATTTTTTTGCTTTGTTTTTCTCCTCTGAACTGAATATCCTTTTCTTTCCAATTTTATTTGGTATTTAGTAGTGAATCATAGATGTTTTCTTACAAAAATAGGTTCATCAGAAGTATCACACCTAGGTGTGAAGGGAGCAGTCTGATTCTAGTCTAACACAGCACAAGAGATGAATGATATAATCCCATGGCATTTGTCTGAAGAGCAGGAAAATAAAGACATATAGAATGTTTTTTTTTGTTTTGTTTTGTTTTTTTTTAATTCTGGATTCTTAAACTGGATGTAGCCTTGCAGTATCTGTGTTTTCACAGCGCTAAAAAAATTCCAGTGATGTTTGAAGGGGAGTGGATTTGGCTCCTATCCCTACTGGTTTTAGCACCTTTCTTTGCTGATATAGAAAATGGAAGAAGGGGGATCTCTTTCAGAAATACTGGAAGAAAATTAAAATCTGATTTGAAGCTGAAATAAGAGGGTAAGAAAAGGCTTCATTTCGTTACTCATCTTAATGCGTATTTAGCCCAAAGCCACCTAGTTTTGGTTCTTACGTCTGATACTTGAATTTTTACCTTTTTTTTTTTTTTTTGGAAACACAGCTAAAGTCAAGATGCCTGACCTGGTGGAAGGTGTGTGTGTGTATGTCACAAGTTAGTGTGTGTTTTCTGTCAAGAGGATTTCTCACGTAGCTTGCTTTAAAAAAAAAAACAGTATTGTCCATTTTGAATGAGGGTGGAAGGTTCTTTTCTGTACTGGGCAATTTGGTTCCTAGAAAGAGATCAGAGTTATTTGCAGTTTTTTTTTCCTGGATACTGACCAGAAGATATCAGAACTAGTTGCTAGACTATGGAGGGGTTGGAGCTTACCTAGGAAAAGATGGTTGTGGGATGAGGGAGAAGGGAGCAGTATGTCAATATTGGAAAGTACAATAGGATCTCATCTGTGTTCCCAGCTCTGAAAGTCTGTTACTTAAAAGTCGACACTGAAGGTGAGGTGTACTGCAGCTTCATAGTTGTGAAAAGCCAGTAGCAGGCAGGGTAAGGATACTGAGTGATCTGAATTGTTTTAGATAGAGCCTGTTTGCCAAATATGAATTTTCTTTCTAAGATTTCCAAGCAATCTGTCATGGATGACTTCCTAAAGTGTACTGTGTGAACTATGGAGTCCCAAATGATGTGCTTCTAGAAGCACAGCTTACACTTCAGTGGATTACTTAATTAATGCAAAAAGCATTTATGTATGTCTTGCCTTGAACCCACTGTGGTCACTGGTTTGCAGTGCTGTTTTTCTGTGGACAGTCGGTGGCATGTGTTACATTTCCTATAGATGAGAGTTTAGAAATACAAGGGTGAATATTCTGATGTGCAGGCATGTGAAAGTCTTAAGTGAATTAATACCAGCTCTAAGAGCAAACTTCTGGCTCCTTTTCAGTTTTTTGATACCCTCTACTTCAGGTTCCTCCCTCCAATTCATTCCAGACACGGAGAAAAAGACCCATAATAATCAGATTCTGCTGTCAAGAATGCTTGTTTTCTAGCCATTGTTTTGTTTTATGCTTATGAGATGGAGGCTGAGAACTGGATGTGCAGAAATTCTGCATGCTCCTTCCAGGTTTCCTGAAGGGAGTCTGTCTATAGCCTCACAAGAGTTGTGTGGGTGCTTTAAGCTGATGAGGTTGTCCTGCTGCCATAAGGCACTATCCTGCCATTCCCTCACATAGGGGTGAGATTTTTGGGCCTGAATGGGCTACTGAAACCTAATCTTGGGAGCCTGATTTTTTTTTTTAAAGTCATATTTGCTTGAAGGTTTGGGAAGGGCAGAGCTATTTCCTTTGGCAGCAAGCAGGGTCTGGTCAGCTTTGCAGGATGTGGTGAAGCTCCACCTTTGGGGCTCTGCTACTCCATTAAGTCAGTCTGAAAATCCATCCCCATCTTACTTCTAAACCCACTGAATTTCTGTTTCAAGCCAGGTGAATGCACTAGTTATAGATTTAGAAATCTGCCCTTGTCCCAACGAGGTGCCTGCCACAGGGATAAAGGAGGGAAGTAGGACTGCCCTTTTGTAGCCAGATAGTGGCCAGGTTCAGTAGTCTTGGCAGTTCATATTGCTGGCCTTCAATATGTCACATGAATTTCCATCAGCCTCTTTTGGTTGTGGATAGAAGCTTTAGTTTAGTTAATGGATGAGATTGTTTTGCATTTTAATGATGATCATTATTCCAGGGAAACTGAAGTTTTCTCACATAGAAGCTAGGGCAGTCACAGTATTTAATTTAAGTTCAACCTTTAGGTTTGGTTGGGTCTTTTTTTAAGCTGCATGGTATTAAAACATCATGCTTTTTCCAGATAACTGTTGTTGTTCATGTAGCTGCCATTTAAAGCTTTGTATTGAGAGCTGCAAGTTGCTAGCTTGTGAATTAAATGAGTACATAATTCTCTGAAGGAAACATTGCATGGAGAAAGGTGCAGTCTTTGGCATCAAAGACGTGGCTGTGTGAAGGCTGCCTTTCTCCATCAGCTCTCTCCTCCCTTCATTCTAGGTCATCTTGGGAGTTCTGCATCACATGCATGAGTGTGTGTGCACATGTGTGTATATGTCTCTATCTTACTTTAGTGCTTTCTTCTTTCAAGTGACAGTCAAACGTTGGAATTTCTGGGATATAGAACAATATGTTTTGGGAAAGTCTTGTTTGGGAAATGTAGTTAGGTAAGTGACAGAGCAGTTCTTGCAGGGAAGCTGGTTTTTGCTCACTAGTTCGCCAAGCTTGATTGTAAATGTGGCTGCATAGGAGGCACATGAGTTTGCACTGGTGAATCTGAAGAGCAGAAATTCAATTAATAGATAGGATTTTTTTGTTTTGATATTTGTTTAGTTGATGGTCTCTCTAGCTGATGTTTTAAGTAGCTGATTATTCACTTAAGACCCTTGTCTCCTCTTATAGAGGATCTTATGTCTCTTCTGGATGCTGACATACATTCTGCTCACCCAAGTGTCATTATTGATGCTGATGCTATGTTTTCAGAAGATATTAGTTACTTTGGTTATCCATCCTTTCGGCGCTCATCACTTTCCAGGCTAGGCTCATCCAGAGGTAATTTTGCACCTTTTTTCTTTGTAATAACTAGTTTGCTGTGGAAAAAGCTAGTGATAGTACACACTGGTGGTTTAGATGCTCATTTAATGTGAAAATAGACTGTGATGTGTTGTCAAATACAGAGTAGACAAGTAGACTGCTGCTCATCAAAATTATTAATGAATTCTGACTGTTAGCAGGTAAGTTCTGCAAGAACATTGGAAGTGATATATTAAAAATTAAATTGTTGATCATTGGTGTTGCAAGGTGTTATAAAATTATTGCATGTTAAGTTTATTTTAAACTGTAGTACCTACTAATACACAGATTGCAATACAAATATATAATTTGGCTCAAAAAGTAGTAATCATAGATGACATGCAGCATTCTTAATACTTTCTTGTTTTCTTCTTCTTCTTCTTTCTTTATTTTGGGTTGCTCTTTTTACACTTTTCTTCACATTTCCTTAGTTGTTCCATGACAGAATTTACCTTTACAGAATGAGGAACTTTAGATAACAAGGAGAGAGAAGAAATCTAAATTTTACTTTTTTGAAGCATTTTTATAGTTGGATAACAAGAACTATTGGCAGGTGATAAAAAAGCTCCTTCAGCAGTGTTAGGGCATTTTTTCTTTTAAGCATTATACACGTGAAAAATTTATAACAGACCACGCAGCAATTTCTTATCTTTTTGAGGCTGTTGCCACAAATACCTAGAGTATTTCCAAACTGTTAATCCAACCTCTGGTGTGATTATTTATTTAGTACAGTTTTGTTGCCTTTCATGAACATGTTTTAATATATTAATTGCTGAACATGTTAAGTTTCTGTTACAAAATTATTATAACAGGGGTCAGTGTGATGTTTGCTAGAAAGTACAGTATTTATATGAAATACATCTGTAAGACAGGCTGTCGTGTTTGGCTTATGTAAAAACTTTCCCATTTGTCTAATACAGCAAAAGACCCAAGACTTGGTGTAATCCATTGAAACTATGAGATAATAATGCAGTCATCTCGTATATGTAGTTCCAGTTGATTTTTGTGAGCATAAGTGAGGTACTTCATAGGTTAAATGCATTTATGCGCATGTGCGAATATTCAGCATCTGATATAACTCCTTATAAATGCCTTTTCTTTTTTCCTTTTCTAAGGTTATTCTATGTAAGAGGTTATTCTATATAAGATGTTACCATGAATTCCATAGTCCTTGTTTTCCATGCGTAGTTGACTTGTGGAAAGTTAGTTTGATTACCCGATTTAAAAATTTTTTCTGCATGAGCGAACTGCAGAATACTGGCTTTAGACAGTTTATAGGCCAGATGGAGGGGAAGCATTTTGGTAAGGAACATTTTTCTGTGAGGATCCTTTTAAAAACTTGTCTGACTATTGAAAAATTTTCATTTAATCTACTCAAAGCAGATACACTTTAATTTATTAAATCCAGTCCTATAGAATATTGCTTTAAACGGAAGGGCTTGGATTATCAAACATGTATGAGAGCCTTTTTTAATGCTTTTTTTAACCTTTTCAAATTACTGTTTTTTTCTGGAAAAGTTGCTATGAAACTCTCTAATAAATACTCTTTTTTTGGTTTGCATAAAGCTATCTGACAGACTGTATAGACTTAAGAGTCTTCTATTGTTGTAATTACATTGATAAAACTACAAAACTGCATATTGTACTACAAAACTTTAAATAGAAATGTTAAATGTATTTGGCCTCTTATGATGTAAGTGAAATTTCTCTAGAATTTTTTCATAGTACACAAAACTGTAAGCCTTTATTTCTAGCTTATTTTATGTTTGTGATTCTAAAGTACATGTCTTGAATGAGTTAATATATTGAATGTTGCATGTCAGGACTATATTTTTAATCTTTGTGAGTAGATTAAACTGCTGTTAGTTGCATCCTGAAGGGTCTTTACTAGAGAGTGGCTTACTTTTATCCCACTGGTGTGACCCAATTGCATACCAGTTCTCCTTCTTCCCTTAGAGAGAGACTCTGAGCTGTTGCGTGAACGTGAGTCCGTTTTACGTTTGCGTGAACGAAGGTGGCTTGATGGAGCCTCATTTGATAATGAAAGAGGCTCGACAAGTAAGGAAGGGGAACCAAACCTGGACAAGAAGAATACACCTGTTCAAAGTCCTGTTTCTTTAGGAGAAGACTTGCAGTGGTGGCCAGATAAGGTATGGAATTTTTTAATCTATTATTTGCATGCTGCGCAATTGATCTGTTTTTGTTTTTTTCTTTTTTTCTGAATAAATACTGAGACTTGCCTTTTTGACTATGATGTCTTATTTTTGTGAGATAATGTAATAAAGCATATTCTTTATTGTACACTTAGTTAAATTACACACAATCATTGACACCCTTACAGCTGCACTTCTGTTACTACTGTTTCAATTTTCTTCTCTGTGTATTTTCAAGATACTGCTGTAGATCATGAAGCTTGGGGTTTTCTTTTCTTTCTTTTATTTATTTGGGTGCTCAAAGCATTTAATTGCCAGTAGGAAACTCATGAAACAATCTAAACTATGCTTCATCAAGGAAACATTTTTTGATAAGCATTATTTTTGCTAGAGATACTTTCAGTTTGAGTGGATTGGCCTTTTAAACTACAGTAGTAAAAATTTGCATTTATTTGCAGTTGTGTTTTGAGTTGATCAGTAACTTGGTTGCTCCTTCAAAATCTTTTGGCTTTGATTAGCTGTTTTTCTTTATAACCTTAATTCCATTTTCAAGGCAAGAAGTAATAATTGCAGGAGATAAAAGTAGTAGAAACACCCAGCTATATGTTGGTAATGGAATATCTGTGGTCATTGTCTTTGTGAACTACCTAGATGTTTGGGGAGATGAGTTTTTAAAAACCTAAATAAAATAAAACCCAAACCAACCAACCAAACCAAAAAGCTTCCTAAGAATGGAAGTGATCATCTATGTTTAGTAGACCAAATTTCATTGACTTGCTCTAGTGTTCCCATTTCTGTCTGTCCACGGGATCTGTGAGGTTGCTTTTTTGATCTGTCACATTTTCTTTGTTCATTTCAGACTAAATCTAGATAGAAAGCTTGAAAACAGAGGTGAATATAGAGGCTTATTTCTGCTAACAGCAGCATGACTTTAGATGCAATAGTCTTCCCAGCATTCAGACTGAGAAATTAAGAGACCTAAAAAGAATGTTTATCTAGGAGTTGCTCTCTACCAGATCTTTTATGTCTAAAGTGTTTTTCCTTTGTTTGTTTTGAGTTTGTTGTTAGTTTTGTTTTGTTTTGTTTTTCCTTATCCATTAACATTGAACTTCTCTGTCAGTCAAAGCTGGCAGCTTTTGTTCCCCTAGCTTAGAATGAGAAAATCTAGCTTGGTAGAGACACATTCCAGAAATTTTACATCAGTGAATAAACGTAGTTTAAATTTGGAATACTGACTCATCATCTTTGTTCCGGTAACGTTACTATGACCATTATTACTAGTGTGGGGTTCTTTGTTTTGCTGTGATATCTAACTGGATGCCCGTGCAGTTTATATATCCTGAACTGCTTCCCACTTACCTGTTTGCATATGCACTCATATAAACCCCAGCTTCCATGCTTCCATTTAAATGAAGGTGTCTTACTGGAAAGGCCTTCCATTTTTATTCAAAAGTAATTAAACCTTCTATCATTTCTTTCAGCTGAACATTCATAAGAAATAGTTCTGTGTCTTTTCCTTCTGTAACAGTGTGAATTTTTGTGGGTAGTATTTTCCAACAGAAATTCTTGAGGGGAAAAACCCTGAGGGAGATGGTTTAGCAGAGAGGTCAGTTCAGATGTCTCTTCTATTTTGGAAAATAGGAAGGGGGTCTTGAAAGGTTGCTGGAAAAGACAGTAAGCTAGGGGGCAAGTGAAAGCACACAAGAAACCACTACAAAAGAACCGGTCATGTTTGCAGATATTTTTCCTTTGTTTTTCATTATTTTGATCTCTAGCATTTGGGACAGAACTCTGTAGAAGGCCGTGTTGAGGGTGGTTAACTTCTGTTTGTGGGAGGTGAAGTACCAACCTGGGAGGCATGGGTGAAACTTTAGGATAGCTGATAGTGCTCCCAAGTGCATCAGTTTCACCAGCAGTCTGAGAATGACAGTGTATAGACATGTGTTGCTCATGTACTGAATTTTCTCCACCAAATAAACTTCAGCAACTGCTCAGGAATCTGAATCAATGAGTACATTCTTCTGATGTTTGAATCTTGTTACACTGTAGTACTGTCAGTCTGCACTTGCACTTGCACTGTATCAACTTTGTGCCACGTGTATCAGAGCCATGTATATTGGAGTGTAGTAATGGCAAGTGTGGCTGGTCTTTCCCTGCCTGAGTGTAATTTAGGTGCAAACCAAGCCTTTAGTTTTTTCAAATAGGTCTGTTCTGCTTGAGATACTAAGATTTTGTCAGTAGTCTGCATCATCTTCATGTGTGTTAATTTCCCTGGTCTGAAATCGGAATTTGTAGTTGAACACGAGTCTCAGGTTTACAGAAACAGAGCTGTTGTGTTGTTCTTGCATCTTGGACACCCTTACAGCTGCACTTCTGTTACTACTGTTTTAATTTTCTTCTCTTTGTATTTTCAAGATACTTTGGGCAGTTGGTTGAATGGCCCTCTGGAGGTGAATGCAGCATTGATCCTGAAGCACTTAGGTCACAACTGCTAATATTTTGATGGAAGGGAGAGAAAAAATTAGATTGGCAGGTCTTTCTAATATTCAGCTTCTGGTACAAAGCTGTTTGTTTTTAAAAGATATGATAGCAAGATGAGAAGTCAAAATGAGAGTGTCTTGGAAGAAAAATTATTTGCTTTTCCTACTTAACTCTGAGGCATTAGACCAGCTAACTTCTGAAGATTCATCTATGCTGATGAAGTAGAGATGCATCTCATTAGACTATAGTAGGTTCTGATGACAGTTCTTTCTCAGAATGTGCAATATTTATGCCATGGCATGTATTAATAGTCATGACATGGATTAGTATTTGTGTTACTTCTTTGCTACGTTGGTAGATGCCCTCCAGAACAAAATAGTTCTCTTATGATTTAACAAACTCCAGAGACTCTTATCAGGTTATGAAAGATAATTGCTTGTGATTGGTTCTGTCCTTTCCTCCTGCTGCTTTTCTTTTTCCCAAAATACTGGTGAGCATTTAGTAAGAGCTGTACTGAATTCATTCTGTACTGAGTGAATCCTGTGTCACTCAAGGACACATTCGCGTCTTTTGGAACGCACATTTCTGGGCATGAAAACAGTAAAACAAATGGTGTAAATTCAGACACGTACAAAACTAAAAATGTTTCCACTTTTAAACTTCTGTGGTGAAAAGTCTCCTAATTTAGAGGATAGGTAAATGTACTGGATAATGGGACTTTTTTATTGGCTGACTGAGTTCCGTTTCCCCTCAGATGGCTGAAGTACTTAAACATGGTGTATTGTAATCTCAGAGTCAGTTAATGGTACTGATCAGGAGAGATAACCACTGCAGAGAAGACCAGATATCATCTTTCAGATCTGTTTTTTCTTTCAGATCTGTTTTTTTTTTATTTTTTTTTTGTGAAGCTGTAAGTGGAATTAAAATTTGAGTTATTAGTAGAAAGGAACTTCAGAAGGAGCATGTTTGTCCTATAATTGCACTTGCTGAGGAGCAGTGAAACCTTACAAAGATTTCTCGGTAAACAGAATTTAATGTTTTGTGAAATCACTCAAATTCTCTATAGTTTGAGATCAGTTTCAATGCAAGGAGGAACAGGAATTTGCAAAAGTGAGGTTGTAATATTGTATAGTTGCATTGATATGTAACCCAATCTAAGCAGCAGGAAATCTGAGGCTCCTGTAGGTATAAGATGAAGTAAATGAACAAACTGATGCCATGTAAGTAGTAGAAAGATACCAGATGAGTTTTGATAAAATATTAAAAAGGAGAAAAGGGCAAGAGGAATAACCAAGAAATAGAAACTCTTCCAGCATGTCAGGTTATAATGATGCATTATTGAGACATAGCATGATGATTTTTTAAAACTTGACGTTGTTTGCCATTACTTACTTTCAGAAGTGCAAGATAAGAGTAGTTTAACTGATGAAACAATGAATTTGATAATTCATTTCTTGGGTAGCTTGGAAGATACCTTCCTGACTATACTTAGTAATGGAATAGTGGAATTATGTTGCTTTTCTGTTAATTTCAAACAGCCAGAATTTCAAGCAGAAATTTTTTCAATGTCGCAAGTCAAGAGATCTTCTTATCTCTAATTTTATGAGCAGTGTTGTGCTCTTAAAGCACCATGTAAGCTCTTAATAAACTGTCCAAGTTAATTGCCATGTATATGCTATTGCTAAAGGTCTTGGAAATAATACCTTTCTTTATTCTCTTGCTTCATCAAAAACAATGATGTTTTGTGTGAAGAGGCATGCTGATCTTGAGACAATCTGGATATATCTTTATTTTCAGGTTCAGCATTCAGGGATGCTCTGAAAAAAAATTCCAAGTACATTTTTTGGCATTTATATGTTTTTATAGATGCATTTATAATATCATTGTCTTAGACTTCGTATTTCTATGCTTGTAGGATGGAACAAAGTTTATTTCTATTGGAGCTCTATATTCTGAGCTTGTGGCTGTTAGCAGTAAAGGAGAACTCTATCAGTGGAAATGGAGTGAATCAGAGCCTTACAGAAATGCACAGGTACTGTATAGCTTTAAATATTCCCCTTCAGAATTATTTATATGCTTTGAATATCTAAAATACTTTTTTGTTTCTGAAGAATCCTTCACTACATCATCCACGAGCCATGTTCTTGGGGTTAACCAATGAAAAGATTGTGCTTCTTTCTGCAAATAGTATTAGAGCAACTGTTGCCACGGAAAATAACAAGGTATGAAATGTTTGCTGGTTGCTGAATTTGACAAAGCTGGGTTCTTTTCAATTGCTTGCAGTGTATTGTAGAGTTGTTTCTTCAGCTTCATCTGCACCAGAAAGTACTGAATTCATTTGCTCATTCCTTTCCTCCCCATGAAATGCAAAATGTTTTTAAAAAAGATATCTATCAGATGTAGAGCTGAAACAGTGAAAAGGTTGCCTGATTATATGAAGTAATTGACTTTTTGCTGTTAGAGTAGAAACTGACTCTGGTTTGAGAATAGAGAAGTTTGTTAACGTTCTGTAGAGATTTAGCAGAAAAACTAGACATTGAAGCTTTCAGTGATGTAAAGTAAGTTAGGTAAATATGCTTTTCAGCTTAGTTAGACTGAATTTGAAATTGATTTGGTAAAGACACCAGCATGTTCATATACTTTATGACAGGTTTCTACTTTGGTTTTTTTTTTCAACCTTTTTAGTTAAGGTTGAGGACTGGAAATAGAGGGGAAAGCAATTCTGGAATGCTCTCTTCTGGGGAAAGAAAGATGGTAGGGGATAAATTTCCAAGGGATATAATTGTTTCTTTGTTTTGTGATACTTTTTTTTGCCTCCATTCCAAAACCAGTAAATATTACATTAATGATGCAACTGATGTTCCACTTTTCTTTTTCTTTTTTTTCTTCTCTCTACCTTCTCTGTTCCTTTCTTTCCTTCTCCCTTAGGTTGCTACATGGGTAGATGAAACTTTAAGCTCTGTAGCCTCTAAATTAGAACATACTGCACAGACATACTCAGAGCTTCAGGGAGAACGGATTGTTTCTTTACATTGTTGTGCTCTTTACACGTGTGCCCAACTAGAGAACAACTTGTATTGGTGGTAAGTAAATGCTGTGTACAACAGTGTGGATGCTCTGCATGTCGTCATGTCTCTGGCTCTGAGAAGCATTGCAAAACTACTGAACCACCATTGTTCTGAGTTTGGTAAATCTGCTCTTGATCTTAGGTTCCCGTTATAAAATATATTTATTGTCTTTTTTAATACCTAAAGATTTTGGATCCAGTTATGACATTTTTAACAGAATAAGGTCATTCTTTTAGGAGGTGTGTGTAAGTGCTTTAGCATTCAGATCTATCAGTACTACACAAGCTCAGAAAATAATCTTCTCTATGCCTTTTGGGTCTTTCAGATTATAAATATGGAACAAACTTACCCACGTATGAGGTTGATGTTCCTCTTGTCTCACTCTGTTAGAAGATTTGGTCTGTTAGCTTGTGGTCTGAATCTTAAAGAAGGGGGAAATAACATCAAACGCTCCCTCTGGAGTTTGTTGTTAAAATGTAACCTTTTCAGACATAAAATATGAAATGTTAGTTCAAATATTAAGAAGCTTACACCAAAAAAAAAACCCAAAGAAAACAAAGCAAAAAACAAATGCTCAAAAATAATACTTCCAAAAGGGCTCTGAAATGAGTTTTTAATTTAAGTGAATTAATTGAGTAATACTAATGCATTGTCAGCATGCATTATTTTTCAGTGTGTCAGGAGTCATTGCATTGTGTATCATGCCTAAAGTTCAAGTAGCTTTGAGGCATGGATGAGCTCAATACTCAATGATGAGCTGGAAATGAGAGCATTGAAAAATAATTCTATGAAACAGCTTTCTCATTAAATTCTATTAACTCTGGAAAACATTTAAGTAGACTTGTAGCTAGATTTGTAAACTTCTGGTTCTTGACTCTTTCATTATGTCTGCCTATCATGGCATACTTTAATTATTCTTCGTATAGATACTGCTAAGCTGTACCATTGGAGATACTTGGCTGTTAGAACCTTCTATATTTACTGGAATAATCTGTGCGAAATACAAAAACACTTACTAGTGTTTACATGTAGTCTTTGGAACCAATTTATGATGTAACATGTCTTTTTCTGGTTAAATGTCAGCCATGGTGATTTTATGTTACCAGATTGATACAGACAATTGATGCTTCTGTTGCTATTGATAGCCCGAGTTACAGTGATCTGTAGTACATGAGGCAGGATTCCAATTTCAAGTGTTTCACAGGACTGATGCTTTTTACGTTTTGCCTAACACAAAGGAGCTTCTTCATTCAAAGCTTCTACTTGTATAAGCCATTGACTAAATCATGAAGTATCAAAATAATGAGCATGCTTAACTGTGTATGCAGGCATGATTTTCAACTAAACCGAGCGGATCCAAGTACAAAAAAAGTTGGTTTTTCCCCCTATTGCAGTGGAAGTCAGTTGTAAGAGCCCCAGACTTCTGCCATGTAATCAGACAGAAAGTGAGGCTTTTAGAATTTGGAAACAAAAATCATGTTCCCCAGAGGTTGCAAATCCTGGAAACTATCACTAGTTGTGGGAAAGATGTCATCAAGTTTAGAGAGGCAAGCTGCATCTTGAAAGCTGTGACTGGAGTATACCACTTGTGACAGAGGTTTGCAGCACTTCAGACAGGAAGGAAAGCCATTTGGCAATAAAATAAGTCATCTGCCTCTTCCTCCTCCTCTCTGTAAATTGGGGTAGTCGAGATGAATCTGGAAAGTTGGGGTACATATGGAAAAAGAAGACATTTCTGCAGTGCTTTGAGATTTTGGAGAAGGTGACACACACACTTGAATGCTTGCTCATGATTACATTAAGCAGAAGGAATAAACTGTTCAAAGCTTTTCTTTCACAGCCTTTTTAAAATAACATGCATTTTTCCACAGGGGTGTAGTTCCTTTCAGCCAAAGGAAGAAAATGCTAGAAAAGGCCAGAGCAAAAAATAAAAAACCGAAGTCTAGTGCTGGTATCTCCTCTATGCCAAACATAACTGTTGGAACCCAGGCAAGTACAGCTGTCACCAGTGGCACTTCTACCATGCTATATGATGAGCTTACAACATGCTCTTAAAAAACATAACAAAATTAATTAGCACGAAAAGTTATGCACAAAAGTGATAGCAATAATAGGAAATTAAAATAATATGTTTGAATTACATGGCTGTAAATGGCTGTGTCCTGTTAGTATTGTTGCTGTTCTACAAGTGTGACTCTTGCTGCACAGAAGAACAAGCTGTACTCATGCAAAGTACTTATGTTTTAACTTACCTACTGATTCTGTATTTTGAGAGAAACTAAGTATAGAAATACAATTCCCTGTAGAACAAATAGCATTGTAAATGATGAGGCATTTAAATGCCTGCAGTATTAATGTCTGGGTTTGATTTATTTATGCAGTGTGATAGACCTTTGGTTTGAAGCCTTTACCAAAAAGACTAATAAGTGATACAGAGGCTTTTTTTTTTTTTTTTTTTTTTTTGGATAAGTACTAGAACTAATATGAGACAAAGCATCCCTTTCTTAGGGAGCATATTTCTTTTTAATTCCAAAACCATTCTAATTGACACATTGATGAGTCTCTGTTACTGGATTTATTGTTCTTTTTGTGGTTGAGCATCTAAATATTATACATTAAACAGTTTCAATGCTAAAGCTGTTGATTTCACAACAGCTTCTTTTTCTGTACATAATGCTGACTTTCCTCTTCACCCAATTCCACAAGTTTTCTGTTTTGACTACTACATATGCCACCAAGAAAATAATATATCTATGCTTTCCCTCAGTAGAATTCATTTTTCTCATAGAAATAAATATTTCTTTCTGTAGGTGTGTTTAAGAAATAACCCCCTCTATCATGCTGGAGCAGTTGCTTTTTCAATCAGTGCTGGAATTCCTAAAGTTGGTGTGCTAATGGAATCTGTTTGGAACATGAATGACAGCTGTCGATTTCAGCTTCGGTCCCCTGAGAGCTTGAAAAACATGGAGAAGGCCAGCAAAACTACTGAGGCAAAGTAAGTGTGCAGACCATGTGCATGTACACACAGATCATTCATGTGATACTCTCCTGAACTGGGGAGTAATAATAGTCAACAAAGGTCAGATATTTGTAATTTTGAAAATTTTGTGATCTTTATGAGGTACTAGGTTTCTTGTAAACTTGGCTAGATGTGCAGAAATGCTCACTGCAGGGGGGGTGTCTCACTTCTGTGAAAGCAGTACATACATGTGAAATGCAGGAGTATTAAATGAAGGCTTGCCTACAGTGTTTCATAAGGTTTCCAAGATTTTGTATTTCATAGCTGAAAATGGAACCAGCTGTTTCCTGGCTCTTCATGAGATTAAACAGATCTGTTACAGCCCCTCCATAATTTGAAAAAAGAATCTTTTGTGTTGACAGTTGCCATTTAAATGTTTCTTAAAACAGATTTAAACAATTTCAAGTAAAGCTTGAAAATATTTAGCAGCTCCAGAGTTTCCAGGTTACTGTATAAAGCTAATAATTCTTTCTTTCCTTAAATGAAGCTCATTTGAAGTTTATTTTCTGTAATAGTGTATCTATGCTTAGTTAATGTTAAAAAACTAATCCCTGATGAAGCAGCATTGTACCATCCCCCGCTTCACGGTTTATAGCTTTGTCAGTTAGGATGGTCGTTCACAAGTGTGGAGTTACTTCTTTAAGGTATTGTTAAATGAACAATGCTGGGATACACTGGTGCTTTGTCTATTGTTACCGAAAAAAATTCACTTTTTTCTTCCTTCATTTCTGAGTACTAATTTTTATTCTAGACCTGAAAGCAAACAGGAACCAGTGAAAACTGAGATGGGTCCTCCACCATCCCCAGCTTCCACTTGTAGTGATGCATCTTCAATAGCAAGCAGTGCATCAATGCCATATAGTAAGTAATGTGTAGTTCAGAGTAATCTTAAATAATTATGTAGATAAGAAGTTTCCATAAAGGCAATTCTACAGTAATTGTGTACTAATTTCAGAATCCTTTGGTCTGTCAGTCTGTACTACAGTGTAGGTAAAGGCTTTTGTAATAGACTTTGAATAATCTGTGAATTGTCAGTGTTAAATAAATGTATAAGCAGTGACTCCTTAATGTAAGGTGTATCTGTGCAGTGTAACAGTTCTCAGAATCAAAAGTATCTTTCAGGAGGTGATCAAGAGGAAATTCTAAAGATAAATTTATTTTTAGTTGCAATGTGATAATGAGTTTCTTTGTAGCCAGGAAGTTGAACTTGTTTTGGAATACTTTAAAAATTAAGCTGCTGTTGAACAGCTTGCCTTGTAGCTGAAAGTCAGTGCAGAAAGCAGTAGTTTGTATGTATTACACAAATGTCTGAAATGAGACATTCTTTACTAACATACAAAAGCAGTCAGGGAAGTTTCATAGTACAAGTTGTGCTTAAAAACCTGAAAGGCTACATCCAAATTTGTGTAACTGGACTCTTTAAGCATTTTTTTCTTTCAGTTTAAGCACATAAATTTATAAAATGTAATTACAATGCCATCATTTGAAGAAATCTTCTCTCTGCAGCTTATTCTTCTAATTGTTCACAAGCTGCAGTCTTAAGCAGCATTGACCTAATGACTCAATTGGCCTTGTGCAGTGACTGAGAATCTCATCTGCTCAGATCTGCAGTATTCACTAATTTTACTAGAAGTCTTTTACTGTTGAATTTCTTTTGCAGTTCATTCAGCTGTAATTTCCCACTGACTACAACTTTGCTTGGGCTTTTGAACTAGTGTTTGGAATTAACTGTGCAATTAGCTTAGAAGTTCTCTGCTTCTTACTTTAAATATGTTGATAGTATTAACTACACTATATACTCAGCTTGGAAGATTAAAGATTCTTGTCAGTGTTAATTTAGCCATGTTATGTATTTAGATTTGATTCTGAGTGCACTACAGTTGCTGTTCAGATAAAGTTTGCAGCAAATCTAACTGTATTGCAATTGCCATTAGCCCAAATAGCTATTTTTGCCTCATCTGCTATTCTTTTAGAAGTTTACCAAATAATCCATATGTGGTAGGCAAGCAGACTTTTTGTAAGGTTGATACAAAGCACTGTAGCAGGGGTGACTGAATGTTCTCACAGTGTCAGCCATTTCACTTATCGCAAGAGTATGAGAGCCCTGCCAAAGCAGGACTTCGTCTTTGTGTTTTAATTTCTTGTATTCTAGTTACTGTATTATTTAAAATATTAAAAAATACTGTAGTCTAATTATTTTTCTTAAATATCTTTAAAATTGCTTTGCTTATCATACAGGCTTTATTATTTTCCAAATCCATAGAAAAACATAAAAGTGATATGATATACTTGTTTGGTAGTTCTGACTCTGAAAGTTGTATTCTTGTTACCCTCTTGTTAATTTCTACATTTCACTGCTGATAATCTTTTGGGGGGAAAGGCTTGTTGTTTACTAAACATTGCATTTTGATGCTTTGATTAAGTGTGTCAAGTTTCTTTTTGGTGCTAACTTTTTTGTCTCAGAGCGACGACGATCTACTCCTGCCCCAAAAGAGGAGGAGAAAGTGAATGAAGAACAGTGGTCTCTGAGAGAAGTTGTATTTGTGGAAGATGTTAAGAATGTTCCTGTTGGCAAGGTTTGTCTAAAATCTAAAATACACAGCCCCACTGTTTTTGGGGACGGGGGAAGAAAAGAGTTTTTCTTTTAGATAAGCTAACTGTTTTAAAAAAAACATACTTTCAGGGATGCTTGAGAATGTTTCTGATGAGTATGACTTTAGCTGTGTTTATATTTGTCCATAACATAATGCTCATAATAGAGTGGGTGTGTTGTGAATAAAACATGATAAATCTTTAAAAATTCTGGTATTTTAAGTTGAACCACAATATTACAAAAAACATATGTGGTTTTATCCAAAATACCTTTTTGTTGTCTTGAGCAATAACTCCCACATGTCCTGCGAGATTGTGAAGGTTCCACCTGTTATGACTGACTTTTACATAAACATAGGTAGAATATTTGGGTGAATCTCATGTTCTGGCACGCAAAGAACATAAATCTTTGTTAGAAATTAAAAGCTTCATTAATATGATTATAAAGTTATTTGATTTATTACTCAGAAAATCCCTTTGTTTAATCGTTGTAATGTTTTCATTTTTTCTGTAATAAACCTTTGCTCTGACTCAAGAGCCATATAGAGGAAAATACTCCCTTTTCTACTTTGGCACCGTTGTGTGATGTTAGGAGGGATTAGGTCCTTTAGACAGTTCTCTGGTATGCTTTTGAAAAATAAAAGCAATGAGAAAACGGATAAGGTTTTCTTCAAAGGGAAAAGATTGGGTTGCTTTCTACTTGATTCATAGAAGATTTTAAAAAATGTTATCCGAAGAGGATCAATAACTGTCCAACAGAAGGCAGCTGAAGTTAGTAAGAGTTATTTTACTTGCATCCCTAATGGATTTACTTGTGTGGCAATGTAAGATTTGCTTTCAGCAGTATCTTTGAAAGGAGCAGGCTCACAATGAATTTTCATTATCAAGTTTAGGTCATTTCTGCAGAAGGGAATATGGAGCAACTTAGTTCATTGTAACACTTAAATTTCTCAAAATAAGATTTTGAGATCCAATTGAAGTTGCTGAAACCATTGTTTTCCTGTGATACCATCTTTGAGAAAGTCCCTCTTGTCCCTATCTGTCCTTCTTGTTTTAGACCCTAAGATTTTTCAGTACAGAGACTGTTCCTCTATTTCTGTATACAGTTGCAAAGGTGTCTGTGCATTGCATCAATAACTGCTGTTTATATTTTCACTGGAGTGCTAAAATCAGTAAGTGGCATGTCTTCTGAACAGTTACTGGTGCTGAGTCTATTCTAGATTAGTCGTTTATAGCAAAAATACTTGTTTTCCTTCATAAAGCAAGCTGTCCTTTTCCAGTGTTGTATACTGCCACTCATGTTTTTCCTTTTGGAGTTTTGTAATACTTTATCCTTAGAGCTTAGGTAGAATCCAGCAGACAAAATCATACCTAGTTTTTGCCTGGTGGTGTCCAGGTTAAAGTCAGAAATGCAATTTATTACAAGGCAATAAGAAAGCTTAAGCCTTGTGACATGTTCTGTTTGTAATTTGGATCAGTTGCGTGACTGTATGAAGGAAAACCAGAGGCACCTCAGTCTGAAGAGGTTACCCTTGGCAGTTTTCTCCTATGGACTCCAGACTAATGTTGTTAATTCTGGAACAGTAATGTGTGTAATTCAGCTTGTTGTGAGCTGAATTAAGTACAAAGAGGATTTGAATTCTGAATAATCTGACTGTTGTATCCATAAGTAATTTTTGAATGTGTGTGTACAGAGGTTCAGACTGCAAAAACATGATTAGATAGGTTTGGGCTCTTAGGGCTTCATGAGTTAAGAAGTTCTACCCTTTTATAGTCCACCCAGATATACATTAATCTGGTCTTCCATGGTCTTCTGTTTACTGACTGACAATCTGAAAAGTCACATCTTTGATCTGTTGTATGGGTGGCTTCAGTGGCATGAGCATCTTGCATGAGAATATATTATTCCAGTGTAACCTGGGAACATGTTAGCCTTGGTGTTTCAGAAAAATGGAAAGTCTTTGAAATAACTTTTAGTTTTAAGAACTTGATGTTACAAATCATGGTGTCAGTGGAGCAACACTTAACTTCTCTCAAAGTGTCATCCAGTAAAATATATGATCATGGAGCATGTAAATACTTGGGCGTCTTTGAGAAATACACACTGGTAATTTGGTGGATATTTTTTGAGCACAATGTGAAGTCAGTTGCAGTAAACAAATTGATTTCTGGGGCCAAAAATTTTGCTTTACGTAATGGTTTAGATTTAAAGGAGTAAAAGGAACAAAGCAATTATTTTTGTCCTTTTACCTGCAAGAGCATCCAAAAGTTTAAACATTTATGTTCTTTAAAATAAAATGAATGTGTGGTAGCCATGAGCTTCTGTCAAAATGTTTGCTGTCTTTTAAAATTATTTATGTAGTTCTTTGTTTTACACAAAAAGAAAAATTTTCACTTTGTCTTCAGGAGGTGGACTTTAGAGATAGGAAAGGAAGGGGTTCAGATTTACTGATGTGCAGCCTGTGTTCCTGAAATAGTTTTGTTCCTAGAAATTCTGTGTCCCCATGCTTTTGGATGTATGCAGCAGCTTCATGATGTCTCTAAAAAATGTCTGTTTAAAATCCTTCTACAACCCCTGCTGTGTCCTGTAGAATGGTGGGCAGGTAGAAGGTGTTTACTTCTAAAGTGCCCGTATCTCTCTGGGCACTTTGTTGATAATGTAACAGCTCTCCCCTGAGTGCTAAGATCCAAGATGAGTGTGTGTGATCATTCTGATACCAGTAGATTGTGCATTTTACACCTGCATTTTACACACTGCTTTGTAAGTGTTGATTTCATATGATGCCAAAGCAGTGAATTACCAGAGAGTCTGACAAGAGTGCAAAGTCCTTACAGTGAGGTGGTGTTGAAAGAGATTAAGAATGCATGTCTGCTAGATACACTCTTCTAGTTAGTCATCTCCTTGCTCCTTGGAATTTATTACCTTCCAATCTCATTTCAATTTAAATCCTTCATGGCTTGGAATGAAATTAAGCCTTTATTCCTCCAAGTCTGTCACTAGATGGAAGAGATAATCATTCCAGGATTATCTACCTAATGGAAGACTGATGGAATGAAATAGCCTGGCACTTGTCCCATCTCTTGTCTGCACTGGTGAGAAGTCTGATGGAGTGTTCTTTAGTGTTGTAGAGAAAAAATATGGGCTGAAATAAGCCTTTGTTACTGCTCACTGGTATCAGAGGGATAAAAGCCTTTTTCTGTTGATCCCATGCGCGTTGGGATATTCTACTTCACCACATTAGCTCCTGGATCTTTTCTTCTGAAACGGCTTAAATAGTGTCTGAAACCACTGCTAGAACAGAGGGATGGGGAACCTGGGTTGGAGCTGCTTTTTTCTTCTTTGGCAGCTGCGGTTCGTTTTGGTCTGAGGCTTTCCATTGGCTGTGTCCAAGGCCTCCCCAAACTGCTTCTGGTCATCAAATTATCCTCAACCAGGTGAGAATCCTGTGTATTACCAATTTTGCAATTCTTATACCCAGAAAGCCTATCAGCTCCTAGGAATTTTGTAAAACATACATTTGGATTGAGTAGTGTGTTCTTACTTTATATTGCATTATTTCAGTCAGTGACTTGATTTTGTTTTTTTTTTCGTTTGATTCCCATCTGAGATTGAAGCCTTCCAATGAGAAGGATAAATTGAAAGAATGGGATCTTGCCCTAGAAGAGTTACGTGCTATTATGAATGTGTTTGTAATCTTTCAAAGCTGAGTATTTTTAAAAATTGTGTCAATATTTCTTTGAAGGTATAGAAGTATTTGTTTCTACCTTTGGTATAGAGATAGAAGCCTTTTCTGTGATGTTAAAATTTCTTCCATTTGAAAAAGAAGATTGGATAGGATGTAAAAAATTTATTTTCCCTGGTCTTCTGCTGCTGTGTTTTGAGGAAGAATGTGGTGATTTTTGGAGAGGGAAAGATGCAATGATTTCCAGGGTTATTCTGGTGTTAGGGACTGTGGAAGTGGGTTGAGAGTAAGGATAAAGGAGTTATTCATCTTTTAGTTTTTCAAATATTATTTTTAATTCCATTAAAAAGACCAGGTGTTGTTATCTTGTAGTTGAAAATGTACTAAAGAGGTATTCTGTTTTCAGGAAAAATTCTTTCATTTTCTGTTTAGTTTTTTGGTTTTTTTTCATTCAATTCATTCTCCTAATTAAGTCTTAGTAAGGCACATAGTGTCTATGTAGTTATGTAAAATGCTTGTTTCTAATTGGTGAAATTTTTGCATTAGCAGTGTCAGCACTACATTAGTTGTGTAAGCTAACATCTCAATCCTTTAAATTTTTCCATTTTATTTTTGCAATGAGTTTTTAAGTTATTTCAGACTTATATAAATTAAATTAAAGAGGAGTATTTATGTTGCATATTTATCTTGTTTGGTGCTGGCTCATTATGCCACATCTTTGCTTTGGAGCTTTCTATGTACAGTTCGTATCAAATGCTTCACTCAAGCTCATTGCTCTCTACATCAGGGGATAGTTTTATCTTCTTTCTATATAACAAACAAACAGCTGCAGTATAACTTTAACTAAAGAACTGATTTTAGGTTTGAAGAGGTGATTATCTTCTTTGCAAAATCTTAATAAGCATATTTTCCAGTTTTTAAAGATATGTGATTTTCCTGGACAATGGGAAAGAAAAGGTATTTGTCATGTAAATGCCATAAAAGTTCCAGCACTTAGAAACTGTCATCATTTCTCTGAACACATCAAAAGTGATATAAGTGAGAAATGATGTAGTGGTAACACTAAGAGCAGCCAGAAAGCATGCAGTAAAAACCTTTTAATTATGGAGATAAGATATGTTAAAGATTGGGGAACTGTACATTTTCTTAAGGTGTGCTTCCATCAGAAAGCAGCCCAAATTTATAAGTTTCTTGTAGAACATTTAATCATTTAAAAAAAAGAAAAATATACGTGTTGGACTAGAAGCTCTGATTGAACCACTGGCATGTGATTACAGGCTTATAAGTTAGTTTGATTATCTTAGAAACATCTAAATGTCATGAAATAAACTTTTTTTTACTAAACCACAGCTCTCTCCTAGAGAGTTGTCTTGACGATCTCAATAGAATTCTATCTTTGTATAGTCCAGATGATGGTTGATGTTTGCGAATCTTTTGAGTAGGTCAGAATTTTAAAATTTTTGAGTAGTATTCTTACAGCTGTCAGTGATGCTCTACTACTGGAACTCGCAATTCTGCTTCTACAGTGAAGTTTCAGCATGTAGGGAGCAACTGCTGTAACTCTGTCCACAGTAATCTTTGTTACAAAAAAATCTGCTAATGCTTTAAGGCTGTCAATATATCATTTTCTCTAGTGCACTTGATAGGCTGCACTTAGCTAGAAAAATTGGTAGAAAACATGGATTTTTCTTACATACAGTATCTTGAAAATTTGAGACAAGTTTTTTATTGTTGGAGACCTTTTAGATAAGTTGGTTACATCTAGACTTTTGTTTATTAAGCACTTTCTGTGTAGAAACTATTGAGAAATTAGGGCTTATTAAAGACTGATGGTTGCTTATATCTAGTTTTGATCAAGACTGAGAACATACAGAGTTCTTATTTCTGCTCATAATTAAAACATTGTCTGTTCTTTCCCGACCCCCTTCTGCCTTAGCTTTGTTTTTGTTTTGAGAAAACTACGGTCTTAGCTGGAAATTCAAAGGGCCTTGCTGTTTGGTGATAGCACAAGAAGTTCCTGTATTAAGGAAGCCTGTTTTGACAGTTCTGATTAGATATGCATGGCAGCAACTCTTTATAGAAGCTTACAGTCTTAGAAATGCCTGTTTCAGTATAGGGTTGAATAGCTTTTGTTTCCTTGGGTGGGCCAGAGAAGGACAGACACACACACATGAAGAACATCTGGATACACTTGTCTGTATCCTTCAGTCCTGAGGGAGAACTTGATCATTGAGTGTACAGAACAGGTACTAGACTAGTAAACTAACAGGTCTTTTTTCCACTGTATACAGTCCTGTTGAAGAAAGAGCACTAAAAATTTCAGGTGAGGCCAAAAAAAAAGCTTTTTCTTTATCTTGTAATATAAGATCTAATGGGCACTTAAAGGATACTCAGTATAGACTTCATTGTTGTTGAATTGTTGGCTAATGTTTAAAATTCATTGCCACAGGAATAGTGTTTATTTCCAAAAGTGATTGCACAGATTAATAAGAGAAAGGTCTATCCAGGCTATTAAACATGAAATTGTCCCGCTGTTTCCAGGATGTGGAAGTTGGAAAGAGGCCAGGGGAGTACCAGTAGGAGCTTCTCTAGTCAGTTGATGTTGGCTTCTCTTGGATCTAGGATGCTGAAATGGAGGGACCTCTGATATGAGTCAGGATGCTTACGAAGTCATTAGGAAATCCAAGATTTTCAAATTTCAGTAATTATAGCAAAATGACAAGGCTAATGACTAAGACCTATACAATTTTATCACTGGATATTGTAAATTTTTTCCTCTCCCTGAAAAAGGTGTGGTTTATTTTGAAACAAATCAGATTCTCTTCAGCCTTTTGGTAAAACTCCTATGTGTTCTGTCTGTAGGTTCTAAAAGTGGATGGTGCATATGTTGCTGTGAAATTTCCAGGCACCTCCAATAATGCAAACTGTCAGAGCAGTTCTAACTCCGATCCTGATCCTTCTTCTCTCCTCCAAGACTGTAGGCTGCTCAGGATAGATGAACTGCAGGTATGTGTTTGTGAAACATGGAGGAAACAATCAACGTTTAGAACTGTCAGCGCTATGTGTGCTTAATTGCAGCTTAAAATTTTACATCTGTTTTCAGGTTGTAAAAACTGGTGGAACCCCAAAAGTTCCTGACTGTTTTCAAAGAACACCTAAAAAACTGTGTATTCCTGAAAAAACAGAGATCCTAGCAGTAAATGTGGATTCAAAAGGTAAGTAGGACTTGCCCCATGAGTCCAAATCTGTTGATTCCTTTATTACCTGTCTCTCATCCAAGTGAAAAACACCTACTTGCAAAATGACATAAACAGGTGCTTCCATTGATATTAGTACTTTCTTGAAAGTGCTTTAGTTAGGAGTTCTTTTACTGGATGCCATCCATAAAACACATTAACTTTTTTCTTCATGTGTCTTTGAAGGAGTGCATGCTGTTCTGAAAACTGGGAACTGGGTTCGATACTGCATATTTGACCTTGCCACAGGAAAGGCTGAACAGGAAAATAATTTCCCTACTAGCAGCATTGCATTCCTGGGTCAGAATGAGAGAAGTGTTGCTATTTTTACAGCTGGACAGGTTAGTGGTTTTATGTCTCAATTATTTAACCTCACTGCACTTCACTTGTCATCTTTGAATGAGGTGGTACAGCCTTCTGTAAGACTTTTTCAAAATATGGCAAAGAAATAGTTTTTTGAACAGGTTATGAAAAACTTGCTGCTACCTTTAATATTTTGATGGCACAAGGGCAGTAACAAATAACTTACCTAAATACATCTTACTTAAACTCTACCTTGAACATAAAAAAGAGGAGAAAAAAGGTGACAGAATGGTTCTTGGATTAGTATCAACTTGTTATCTAGCTGCATTTTGGAATGTGATCTAGCTGTATTTTGGAGCTGGGTCAGATATAAATCCACTCTTGAAAATAAATTGAAATACTAACAAAGAAAAAAAAAATCTGTAATTGACAGTACAGAGTCACAGATTCACTAAAAATGATTGAGATTTTGTGCATTGTTTGTTTAGGTGGTATTGTTTGTTTAGGATAATTGAAAGAAATAATTTTTGCAAAATAATTGAATTTGAATGTTTCATTTCAATATATTCAATTTTACTTTTACTTTAAGTAAGCTAAAATGTAGTTACTATTTGTTTCACTGGTAATGTTAATTAATGAATCAGAATCAGAAGCAAGTTTCAGGCATTTGCAAAAGGGAATTTCCTATCTTATGTTGTACCACTTCTAATGATAGGAGTCAATGACATAAATGAGAATCTTGGGTAAACTGTTCTAATTGTTGTCGGTCAAGAACTGGACCTTTTGGGAAGGATAATATTTATAAATAGTGGAGACTTAATAATGAAACTTTTTTTTCCAAATGTAGGAATCGCCTGTTATTCTTAGAGATGGAAATGGTACAATCTATCCAATGGCAAAAGATTGTATGGGTGGGATACGAGACCCTGACTGGCTTGATCTTCCACCTATTAGTAGTCTTGGAATGGGTGTTCATTCCTTAACAAATCTTCCTGCTAATTCGACCATCAAAAAGAAAGCTGCTATTATCATTATGGCTGTTGAGGTAAAATATTTTCTCTGCTACAGAATTATGTGTTTTTTTTTATTCTTGCTATTATAAAGTTATGCTTAAAGCAGCTTCATGTTTAGATACTGATTTGCGTTTTCATTATTTGAAAGAAGCTAATTTCAATTGAAGATTCTCTTAGAAACACAAAAACACCAAAAAATTGGCCAAGAAAAGTGAAAGACCCTTTTTTGGGGGGATGCATGACTTCTGTATCAGGCTTTTAATTAGTAGGGTTTTTTTAGGCATTGATTTTGAAATTATTACCTTTTTATGTCTACTAACACCATGCAGTTTCATTTGTCTCATGGGTGCATAGTTTTTCTCAGAGATCCAACGATTTCTCTTGATTAGATCCCTGAGAATGCAATACTTCTTTATTTTTTTATATATTTTTAAAATAATTTATTTAGAGCATATACTAGGAAACTGGGAGAGGAAATGAAGGTTTTTTTCACTTGAATCACCTGTAGAGTTCTGTCCTCATCAGTGATGTTGTATGAGTAGTTCTGCTGTGAATTTATATGTCATACTTGTAAAATCTTGTCAGTAATTTGTTAGCTCTGCTGTGTGTTCTGCTGCCACCCCGAGGTTCTGTGTACCTGTTAGACTGAGCTTGATTTCACAGTGAAGTAGTATTCCATCATTATGGAAAAGCTGGTTATATATGGGGGTGAACCTCCCAGACCTTCAACAGCTTCTAATCATTCACTTTTCAGCACATAAATAATTTCCTTAAAAAGAATTAGGTTAGAACTCATTCATGTACCTCCTTAACCTTTTTCAGTTGTATCACTTTTCCCATGTTACATGGAGCTATGAAATGGAAGTAATATATCTTAAGAATCCAACTGTGAAGCCAAAGGAATGCTTTTGTGAGCCTGATGGCATCTGCTGCTCCATTCCTTTTGCTTGTCTGTGCCTGAATGCACACAACTCTGTTTTTAACAGTGCTATAATTGAGATGATGAATATTCTGAACAGCTCCTGCACTAACTTCCAGTCAGTGTTGGAGATGAAGACCTTCCTATTATTTTCAAAATTAGAAGAAAATTGGAAGTATTTATGGAGCTTATATCTACATTTTGTGCTTCACATTTATAAAATATTTTATTCTTTTGAGTACAGAAACAAACATTGATGCAGCACATTCTTCGATGTGACTATGAGGCTTGCAGACAATACCTGATGAATCTTGAACAAGCAGTTGTTTTGGATCAGAATCCACAAATGCTGCAGACGTTCCTTGGCCATAGATGTGATGGAAACCGTAATATTCTGCATGCTTGTGTGTCTGTATGCTTTCCAACCAGCAACAAGGAAACAAAGGAGGAAGAGGGTGAGCTCAACAATATAATGAAAATAATTCGAAAATAATATTTTCATGCATTTTCAAGAAAATATGAAATAAAGGCTGCATTCTTAATATATGGATATATTAAAATTTAGCACCTAAAACATGCCCTGGCCTTTCAAAGGTGCTGAGACAACATTTTTATTACTTTCATAAAGTTTTATGAGAATTTTATAAGAATTCAATAGTTACGAGCACTAAGCTGTTTAAATGGATTGTAAAAACTTTCGACATTCACATTAATTTTAGATGAAAAAAGTATTTTTCTACCTTTGTATCACTAGTATCCCCTCTATATCACTAGTAAAATTTGTGAGAAATTATATTTAATAATTTTAAAGTGTTGTAGAATATGTTAATACCTTCAATTAGAAATGCTACTTGTCATTGATATGTATTAAGAAATGTGGAAGAATGACCTAATAATGCCAGTTATTGACACCATTTTAAAATGTCTGTTAAATACTGTTATGTACAAAGCATGTTAACAGAGCAAGGTTGCTAAGTCAAGCACTCAAAAATTAAAGAATAGCAGAATTAAGTTTACCCATGTGCTGTACACAGGTATGCATTGTGAAATGGTCTTTAATTACACCGTCATACTATTTTTTCCACAGGACTACCTCATTCAGTGCACAAGATGGACGGTGCTCACCGAATGGGTAGCTATTCAATATTTCTTTTTATCCTCATCATTCAGTGTGTGGCCCCATTCCTTACTCTTGCACACCATACAAACCCTGCACTGAATAACGAATGAACGTCCTTGTGGGATTTTTGTATGGTGCTGTCATTGAATTTTAGTCATTTATAGACTTTAATTGTTCCTCATATCCCTATTTATAAAATGGGGGTAATGTGCAGCTTTCTCATCTCTTGCTTGGAATTTTATTATAGCTTGAAGTTTTTCTGTATTCAAAGCTATTAAGTAATTTTGAGCGTTCTGTTTGTGAAGCCTAAGTCCTGATTTTGAGTAGGTGTTAATTCAAAAAACTGAATTCTACAACTGGATTAATCATAGTTTTAGTTGTGCTGTGAATGTTAATCATTTCTGTCAGTTGGGCATCTTTAGGTGTCCAGAAATGAGTAAAATGTATCATGATCGTCTGTAAAAACTTGTTTCACAAAGTTCTGTGTGCTGATAGATGTGTCAGAAATAGGTTCTGGTTTTCCAAAGCAATGTTCAGCGGCATTAAGCACAACACAATGTTTCCACCTCTCCTTCCCAAGCTGTTGCTGCCTTACTACACTCCTCCCTAACGCTGCAGCAAAGAAGGCATAAACAGCCTGCTCTCTGTACAGCCCTTCATCTTTAGTGTGTCGTCCATCCTGTGCACTGATTGAGGCAGGGGTATTGTTGCTGGGTGCAGGGCGAGTGGGGTGACAAAACAATTTGAGACAAAAAACCCAAACCAAAATAATCAAACAAAACCTAACTGTGTAACTGAAGACTGTGTTACTATAAGGAAGCAAGGAAGTTGAAATAAGGATGCATAGGCAAACTTAATCTGACTTTTCCTAATTTGAGTGCTTGTATTTGCAACCTTGACATTTTTTTCAGTAATTTCATTTGGATGTAATCTAACTTTCTGAAAAATGAAAAACATGAACCTGATAGACTTGTGACACTCCTCTGCCTCTCTCTTTTTCCCTCATAAAACTTGTCCTTGAAGGAGATTCATATCTTTAGATTCAGGTCACATTCAGCTTCCTCTGTAACTGTTAGTGATGGATATTAGAACAAGCTTATTTTCTCTTTATCATCTGGAGGGCAGTGGTGACTTATGTTACTGCCTATGAGTTTCATGGTGATTTCTTAAAATGTAAAAGAAGTTTGATTTAGAAGTAAAGGCTTAAATTCTAGACATACAGATACAATGTTTCTTAAGAATTTCTTAACAGTTTAGTGCCACTTCCTGGCTAGTACCTGCTTGAGGTTCTTCACTCGTGTTCATACAGATTTCTTCTTAAGTGCCAGAAAGGAAATACTGAGGGAAGGAATAAGCTTTTTTTTTTTTCCTTTTCTTCTTTCTCACATCCTGTGCCTAGTTTTGCTATAGCTCTTGCAGTGTTGATAAATGATAAATGAATTGCAGGAAAAGTGTCCAGACCGGAAAAGCTGGGGGGAAAGCTGCTCTGTTTCTGTGAATTGATATCTCCTCAGTCTTGCCAATAGAAGGGATCTTGGGAAAAGCATGTCTAAAAGAAATAGCCAAAGCATGTGAAATCATGACAAAGTTGTGATACTGAATTTCAGCTAATGTCACTGAACGCATGAAAACTGAGGGGTTTTGCCTGGACAACTGGGATGGATTTCATTAGACAGTAGAACAGCAAATCACCCATTAGAGCCAAAGCATTTACAATTGATGGTTCTCAAAAAGAAATGCTAACTTTGTAAGTGGAACAGTAAAAATTCAGTTACAGATCACTTTCTCCAGAACAGGTGAGACCTCTGCTGCAGAGAATGGTTGTATTGCTTGAGGGATCACTCTCAATAGCTGTGATCCCTTGTGTGAGAGGTCTAGAAGTGATGGGTCATGAGTTATGAGAGTTAGTGAGTCTGAGAAAGGAGCACAACACAAATACAATGGCAATTCATTTTTAGCTATGAATCAATTTGTATCTGGGGCACAAGAGTTGTATTCTCTCACTGCTGACTGTTTAACAGTTGTCTGCTTTGGGTAGTTGGTGATTTTTGTCTAAGAAGCCTGCACATGCTTGTGAACAAGCAAAACCAAGGATCTCTTTTACTTAGGGTTACGATGACTGGCAATATTTAAAGAATAATGTTACTGTAACAGCTGACACACAGATTACCTTATTCTTTCCTTCTTTGAATGAAAGGTATTAATAGTACTTTCCTGTTAAAAAAAAAAAGGAAAAAAGGGAACTCTCATTGGTGAAAATAAGTGTGCAGAGATGGTGACTCTGTTTGAAAAGCCTTTGAATAGAAGGTGAGCACTAGCCCTTGCAACTGCGAAAGCACTAGCCTTGAAAGAACGATCAGAGTCACTTTAAGAAAATAATTTCTTTGTTCAGAAATACACCTTTTCTGTCAAAAAAACCCCTTTTGAAAAAAATAATGTTATATATCTTGCTTTAATATTCTGTATCCCACTTGACAAAATTCAGTCCTTGTTATGAGTAGAGCCAGTAGGTGTTATGATGCTTAGGCCTGTAGATGTTAGAAGAAATGCTAGTTCTTTCTGATGTAAACTAATTGTATTACCTTCTTATACTCCAAACATAATTCTCTTAAGCATATGCATACCTAGAGTATGTATATTACAAACCCACACATTTGCATTGTTCAGGGATAATCATTGTGAAGTGTGGTTTGTTTTCTTGTTCTCCTGGTCTAGTGTTTTGGTGTGGGTTGTTTTGTTGGTCTTGTTTGTTTATTGTTGTTTTTGGTGGTTTTTTTGGTTTTTTTTTTTTTTTTTAATTTTTATCAAGGCTTTTTTGAGGCCTTGACTCACCAGGTGTCTGGAATCAGATACATGATAGGACCTTGTCTGTTAATGATACTGAAAGCTTGTACAGAATCATTGTTAAGCTCATCTAAAATAAAAATTTGTATATGAACCTAGTCTGTCTCTCTAAATATAAAAAAGCCCCAAAAAATAGTGATGTTCCATATTTTATACTTCTTATAATTTTCCCAAGTAAAATTTTAATACTGACACTTTTCTTAATTTTTCAGAAGCAGAGCGCTCTGAAAGGAACACGTTTGCTGAAAGGCTCTCAGCTGTGGAAGCTATTGCAAATGCAATCTCTGTTGTGTCAAGTAATGGTCCAGGAAATAGGGCAGGATCATCAAGCAGCAGGAGGTAAACTGAGTAATACTTTCTTCTTGTTTTCTGATTGCTAATTTCTGTATTAACCACCAATCTGTTATTAATTCTTTCCTTCAGTCTAGTTTAAGAATTGGCCTCTGTTGCCATCTTAAAATTGGATTTCAGTTCTTTAAACAGCAAACTGGAGCTCTAGTGGTTTTCTGAACCCTTTTTTGTGTGAGAACTAATGGTGGGATATTTCTAATCTAACCTTGTTTTCTGGGCTTCGTGCTTTGTCAGTTGTGAAGTGGAAATGTTTCTCCTTGTGGGGAAAGGAAATTTGAGCATAAGCTCTAGTGTTGTTTACCAAGAAGTTTTTAGTATCACAGAACTACTGTGATGGTGTCCAGGCTTGTTTTAAGAGAATTTCTGAGGATGATGGTCACTTAAGCAGATGAATAATAGTGAGACCAACATAACACCACTGGAGAAGAATTTAAGTTGATTCATTTTATTCTAAGCAGTCATTAAAACGAAATTCTATCAAGACCTATTTTTTTATCCTTTCATTGACCTCCTCTTGTAGTTAGATTTTAAAAAGCAGTAGCAGCAAGGGCAAATCCTTGCAAAAGCTTAATACTCCTGGTACTGAGCTTGGGCTAAAAGGAATGTCATATAGCAGTAAGAATGCCCATCAGCTGCTGCCTGCAAAAGGCAGTGCTGTGGTGCCTAGAGATGTATTCTGGGCTCAGATCTGACTTGAAGAATTACTGAGTGACTCCTCTTCCAGAGCTAAAACATTCTGGTACAGCAAAAATGTAATGAAAAATACCTCTTGGCTCATGCTTATTTATTCTGAAATATAATGGTGATAAGAGGAGTTTGATTCCCTTTTACAGTGTGAAATTTTTCTTAAATGTGTTGTAATTATAAATGGAAATGATAGTATTTCTGCCTTGGTTTTGTATTTAGTTTGAGATTAAGGGAAATGATGAGAAGATCCTTGAGAGCTGCTGGATTGGGCAGGCATGAAGCTGGTGCTTCATCAAGTGATCACCAAGACCCAGTTTCTCCACCAATAGCTCCTCCCAGCTGGGTTCCAGATCCTCCTGCAATGGATCCAGGTAAATCTGCTCATATATCACATTAGACTGTAGAAGGAGAGATTTGATAAAGAACTGATGACTTTTAAGGTGAGTAATAACTTATTTTAGTCTCACACTGTAATCTGTCTAATGCCATTGAGGTAGCAAGTGTTCATTGAGATAACTTGGAGAGTTTACTGAAGACTTAACAGCTGTTTTTAAATCCAGTGTATGTCTTTGTAATGCTGGTGTCAAACTGCTGGGAAGTCTGCTTTATAATGCTGAGTTGCATTACGGACCTAGGAATGTGGCCGTTTGTGGGAAAGATTACCAGTTAAATACAGAAAACCTGCACTGTGTTAGACATTGCAGCAAGAGCATGTTGTTAGGGATGTTTTTATGTATTGATATACATCCTGCTATTCTGTTTACTGAAAGATGGTGACATTGATTTTATCCTGGCCCCCGCTGTGGGATCTCTTACCACAGCAGCGACTGGCACCGGCCAAGGACCCAGCACCTCCACAATACCAGGTGAGGATATACTGCTTATTATGCTTTAGAATGAAAATTATCTCAAAAGGTGTCTTTGCTTGCACAGACCTTCTACATATGAAAATGCCTCTTACCAGATGAAGACTGGATTGAAGCAGAATTTCTCAAGTGTGCAGAAAGTAAATGAAGCACCATACTATGTTTTATGTAAAAATATACATGGAGAGTGACAAATATGTAAAACTATGGAAATCAGTATGAAATTGGGATTACCCTCTGTATTTCAAATATAATTTGGAACTGAAATTTGCAGTACTTCAGTGAAGTGTTTCTGAAACCACTGAATAGTGAATTTACCAGTTATTCACTATAGTGAATTACTTGCCTTTAGCAGGAAGTAATTTTATGAGGAAAACCAGTTTCTCTGCAATTTTTTTTTTTTTTACTGCAGGTCCTTCTACAGAACCCTCTGTAGTGGAATCGAAGGATCGGAAAGCAAATGCTCATTTCATACTGAAATTGCTGTGTGATAGCGTTGTTCTACAGCCTTATCTTCGAGAATTGCTGTCAGCTAAGTAAGGATTTTCATTAGAGTTCTCACTATCTTTTGTAATGTTATATTACCTTAAATAATTACATAGAAGCCTTTTTAAAAAGGTTACATAAAGGTCTGTTGGCTAAAGTTGAGAATGTTAGAATACAGCTGTATTGTGTCTTGCCATCCTTTAAAAGTGTTTCTGTTTCAGAGAAGTAAAATAAGAGTGCTTATTCACTCTGTCATTTTTCTGTTTGCACAAGATGAGTGGTGCTAAGTTTTCATGTATTTGCATCCTATGTGTCCTGTTACAAGGAAAAAAATTCAGTGTTTTAACTTGTCTGTTGGGGTTTTTTCACCTAGGGATGCGAGAGGCATGACACCATTTATGTCAGCAGTTAGTGGCCGGGCATATCCTGCTGCAATTACAATTCTAGAAACTGCACAGAAAATTGCTAAAGGTACAACAGTTTAAGTGATTGTTAGTGTGTGACTTCCTTCTAAACTTTGGCTGTAGATTGCTGCATGTTTTGAAAATTATGGAGTATCTTTCTTTTTTCCAATTTGTATATTGCAGTAGATTTCTATGAATATTATTGCTTTTGTGCTCTTTATAGTCTTTTTGGCATTTAATTGTTCTATAAACCAGTGGATTAAGGTACTATTTTTTGGCAGCACAATTGTATCACATTGAACTTCTGTGTTGATATTGAAAAAGCCTGATATGATACAGTGATATGCCAAGCTAGATCCTATTCCTGAAAAGAATTCTATACAAACAAATGTTTTGTGACTCTCTTGTAATGTTGGTATATAACTTTTTGGGAGAAATAGTGAAATTGAATTTAGGGAAAAACTTAAGCACATTAGAGCTTGTCACACCACAGTTCTGTAGGACTTTGTGGGACAAGAATACTCCTTTTAAGGACTTTGTGGGACAAGAATACTCCTTTTAAGAATATGGTCCAAAATCCTTCAAAATGGTGAATCATTGAATTGACTAAAGTATTAGTGAATTTAAAACTATAGCGATAATGGTTGTGTTTTTCAGTCAGGAATTTGCAGTGGCTTCTTTAAGAAATAATGTGACAAGCAGAAAGTTTTCTCAAAAAGCTGTAACACGTTTTATTCAAACTTCTAATGCTGTATGAGATTTTGTAATGGCAAGCATCTGCCAAGAATGGATTATTTTGTTGGATATTTTGGGGTTTTTTTAGGGTATTTCTTCTAACATGGTTATTCTATTATTTTAGCTGAAGCAACTTCCAGTGAAAAAGAAGATGATGTGTTCATGGGAATGGTTTGTCCTTCTGGTACAAATCCAGATGACTCTCCTTTGTATGTTTTGTGTTGTAATGATACATGCAGCTTTACCTGGACTGGTGCAGAACATATTAACCAAGTAAGCTTTTTTCTTTTTTAAAGCAAATAGGAATGTGTTTCATCCATGTATTGTGTTAGTCTACTAAGCTGATTTTTAAATTATTAATTGCATTGTTTAAATTACTGTGACTTTTAAGTTTGGTGTAAGTACTGTCTCCCCAAACTGCTGTGTAGTCCCAAAGCTGACTGTGTTCCTCACAACGTGGTTATTACTGGGTCTGGCTTTTCCCCTCTGGCTAACTTTGGCAAGAATTTTGATGGTCATGGCTCTTTGAAATTACCGAATATTCTAATGTAACAACTAAGTTTCACTTTCTAGAACTGACCAACTTCTAAGTTAAGGCATCAATTTAAACAAGTGCAGTTTCATTGTAACCTGAAATAGTGTGAGATTGCAAGCACTGTAAGGAAAAAAACTATGCATAATACTTCTTTCCCCCCCCACTTTTTTAGGATATATTTGAATGCCGAACCTGTGGCCTGTTGGAATCACTTTGTTGTTGCACAGAATGTGCAAGGGTCTGTCACAAGGGACATGACTGCAAGTAAGTATTGTGTTCCATTTCTTAAAATTAAATCAGTGTTTTGTGGTTTCCTTTATTTACTGATACTTAATAAATTTTTTCATTATTTGAAGCATTCCAAACTTGCAGAAGAGAACAGGAGATTAATGAAATAGTTTTGTGTCTACTCCATAAGATTTATTTAATAGGTCAGAGTTGAAAGAGTAACCTGAAGTGGTTTTGTTCTTTCCACTTCGTAGTACTTAGATTAAAGGAATAATTCTCAAAGTGCATAGTATTGTGAGAACATTATATCTAAATAATGCTGTGTTTTCATTTTGGGTGCCCCTCAGACTTTTATGAATCTTGAAGATAGATTATTCTTGTGAATTTTGGGAAAGAAATGTAGGATATTAGTCTTTTAAAAATCAACTGTAACAAAGGGGAAAGTGAGCAAACAATCAAGATATCTCAGATCAACCTGACCCAAAGCTTTGAAGCTGCATGTGTTCTGTGCTGCTGTTAGAGGGTGTAAAAGTTACAGCATTTTAAATGTCCTAGCTATAATGAGCTAATAAATACAATTAAAAATATATTCTCAGTACCATAACAGTTACTGAGATTTTACTGCATGTCATGAATATTTTCAGCTTAACTTTCTTGGATGGAGGCTGTTTTAGGGAAGAATAAATGACCTTGGATTAGTTTTACTAAGACAGTGTGTAAAGCTCTGTAGTGAAACTGCCTTCTAAGATGAGTGTAGGAAACATGGACGTCAAATGTCAAGTGGTGCCACATATAAAATCTGTATTTCTCTTTTTTAGGCTAGGTTTTGTCATTTTGCTAGTATCAGAAACAAAAACCTGCAGAAAGACATCTAAGCATGTACACTAACACCCTCAGTTTGTGTAGAAAAGATTTGGTATTTTACTGAACAGTGTTGCAGTTCACCTTTTCTATTTCTTGTAGGCTCAAACGAACATCCCCAACAGCCTACTGTGATTGCTGGGAAAAGTGCAAGTGTAAAACACTAATTGCTGGACAAAAGTCTGCTCGCCTTGATCTCCTTTACCGCCTGCTTACCACCACAAATCTTGTTACCATGCCAAATAGCAGGCAAGTTCATATTGGCATTTACTAGGGCAGAATTTTTAAAATTATTTTCTAAATATATGTGGTATGGTGTATTTCCACTAACAATTTTTTCATTACAGGGGAGAACATCTGCTGTTGTTTTTAGTACAGACAGTTGCCAGGCAAACTGTAGAGCACTGCCAGTACAGACCACCTAGAATCAGGGAAGATCGTAATCGTAAGACTGCAAATCCTGAAGGTAAGAGCTGTTTCAGTGAAGTAAATGGCAAGTTCCATATTTCAGTACCTCTTCCTTATGGTTTCTTCTGTTTTTTTGTTTTATTTTTCTAGATTCTGATATGCCTGATCATGATTTAGAACCTCCTCGTTTTGCCCAGCTAGCACTGGAACGTGTTTTACAAGACTGGAATGCACTGAAGTCCATGATCATGTTTGGCTCCCAGGAAAATAAAGACCCGTGTGTATCTACACATAGTTGTTGATGTAAAGTTTGATCTGATACTTGACACCTACTGACTTACATAAATTTATTTCTTTTCTTTTTGTTTTTTCCAAGTCTTAGTGCAAGCAGTAGGATAGGTCATCTTCTGCCTGAAGAGCAAGTTTACCTTAATCAGCAAAGTGGAACTATTCGCTTGGACTGTTTTACACACTGCCTTATTGTCAAATGTACAGCAGACATTTTGGTAAGCACGCTTAGCCATGTTTTACATAGGTTTTCTGAATAATATGGTATTATAAGGTATCTCAGGTCATGTGCTTGGAAACTAATTTGAAAATAACTTCAAGTTAATCTTGGTTTTGTGAATTTATATTGTTATGGCTGTGATCTTCCTTTGAGTCTTAATCTCTCTTGTTTCATGCTTCAAAATTGCATACAACTAATAAGTTGTAATAACCTCTTTCTTCAGCTGTTAGATACTTTGTTGGGTACTCTGGTAAAGGAGCTACAGAACAAGTATACACCAGGACGCAGAGAAGAAGCTATTGCTGTTACAATGAGATTCCTGCGATCTGTGGCAAGAGTGTTTGTCATTCTTAGTGTGGAGATGGCTTCCTCCAAAAAGAAAAAGTAAGTGGTGAAGATGTGTGTTGGTTGTGGTGTTTTTTTTCCTTTATTTACTTTTTCTTCCTATATAATGAGTTGATAAAAATCAACAATAGGCAGAAACATCTGAATTGTTTTGTATTCTGTATACAGATTTGGAAAGATGCACAATAGCTGCCAGTATATCATGTAACTTCTTAATGCAGTGCTTGTTAAACTTCCATGTTCATACCAAACCTTTTGTTATATGTCAGGGTTTTGGAAGAAGGTTTTTTAAACATATTAAAATTACAGTATATAGTTTGTTGTCAGTAGTAGATTTAGATATCAAGCCTTAGTCTTCAATTATTGAATGATCAATGTTTTTCACTGACTTGAATAGGTGCATATTGTTTCTATACATGAATATGATGATTTTTTGAGAAAAAATCATCATAAAAATGATTTTTTGAGAAAAAAATTAGGACAGTTAATACTGCCATGAAGTTTTTGGGGAAAAAAGGATGTATTTGACATTTATCTTTCTGTATTTTATCCCCCAGCAATTTTATTCCACAGCCAATTGGAAAATGTAAACGTGTGTTTCAGGCATTATTGCCCTATGCTGTTGAAGAGTTGTGCAATGTAGCAGAATCTCTAATTATTCCAGTCAGGATGGGAATTGCACGTCCTACAGCACCCTTTACCCTTGCTAGCACTAGTATAGATGCCATGCAGGGAAGTGAAGAACTATTTTCTGTGGAGCCTCTGCCACCCAGACCATCATCTGACCAGTCTAGCAGGTAAAACTTGTTAAAGCTTACTATCTGTTCTTTTCAAAGACTTCTTAAAGGTGGTTTTATTTTAGTTTTTGTTAGCTTTGCATTAAGTGATATCCAGAGGTCCAAATCTACTTTTTTTGAGGATTTATTTTTATATATTTTTCTGTTAAGTTCTAGTCAATCTCAGTCATCCTACATAATAAGGAATCCTCAGCAAAGACGAATCAGCCAGTCACAACCAGTTCGTGGCAGGGATGAAGAACAAGATGACATTGTTTCAGCTGATGTAGAAGAGGTCAGTTTTCTTTTTGTAATTTTTTTTTCCTTCTCAGTATAGCACATCTAATACATTAGCCCACGCTTTGACATCTGACTCTGAAATCCATGCATCTGATTTGAAAAAGATGTTAAGTAGTACTTCATGAAATATTACAGTGCTGTAAGCATTTTTAATAGAATTTTGTAATTGTAGTTTTCTATTTTATTTTACACTGATTAAAATGTTTTAAAGTCAGTACAAGGCAGCTATTATGTAGCTTCTGTTAGAGAACTAGAGGGTTTTTTCAGCAGATAATAGCACATTATACCTCTTCTGTATTTAGAAGATAATTGTTGATTTTGTAGTCAGTTTTATCCTTATAGCAATAAAATCTAACATCTAAAGCTGTTTTATTTGTGTATATGATTTTTTTCCACACAATACTGTACAGCCATGTACAATTACTGTGGCTCTATGTTCATTTTTTATTCACATCAGTTCAATTTTGCTGTCATCTTTCTAAGATATGTTTTTTTTAATCAAACTTTGCACTCTGTTTGGAAAACTCACAGATTCTCTGATGTTGAAGATAGTTTGGCATTTATATTACGATCTCTTTCCAGGTTGAAGTGGTTGAAGGGGTGGCAGGTGAAGAAGACCATCATGATGAACAGGAAGAACATGGTGAAGAAAATGCTGAAGCGGAAGGACAGCATGATGAGCATGATGAGGATGGTATGTATAATGTACATCCTGCACATTTACTGCTTGAGTGAGAAAACTATGCATCAAAAAGAAAAGCATCTTTGGAGTCAGCAGTGATAATGATTTGGGAGATTTGCACGAGTAGAGAGAATCCAATGCTTCCAGACTGCTCATCTTACAGGAGATGTATAAAATTAGAGATAACACGTAGTAGACAAATACATGAACTTTTTCTGGTTGAGGAGAAAATATTAAGTTCCCTAAGGTATCAGATGTTATTATATTCTTGGTTAACAATATATTTTACCTTTTGTATTTGCTACTGTAAAATGTTGTTGATGGTTGGGGCCAGTGTCAAACCATGACAATGGTAGATGTGTTCTCAAAAGAAATTTGAATCCTGGCAAGCTAATTCTCAAACTAATCACAAAGTACTAAATTATGGTTCAATATTTTGTAGACATAATTAATCATGTATGAAAATGTTTGAAATTAATATGACGTGTCTTATATTACGTAGTTTGGGGTTAGATAACCCAAAGCTATGATTAAAAAAAAAGGTTATCTTCTTTTTCTGACTGTGCTTTGTGTTTCCAGTCAATCCATTTACAGTGTAGAAAATCTGTTTACTGGCTTGCTGAATATGCAAACATTTCATTATTAAAGCTTAAAACTGGACTAGAACCTGTATATTTAATTAGGTTTTTTGAAAGTTTTCAAGTATTCCTTAGATACTAGTTGAAACAACATAGTACATGTCTATGAGGAGTTGTGGAGTCTTTTGGCTGGAGTGACTTATTTTGAATCCTAAAAGCCTTTATTTTCACTCTATGTTGAATGTACATGTACAGTGCAGAGTGAGAGTGGGTGGCTAATGATGGAAAATAAGAAAACATGCTTCAGGTTTGTTTGGTGTCTGCACTGCTTTTATGTCCCCCCTGCATATCCACTAACTTCTGCAGTAGTGAGCGTGTCTGGGGTTTGTTTCTGTCTTATATGGGTCACCACAGTAATTATAATTTTATCTTCTAAACATGAGATGTTTTGTCCATTGTTTTTATAGGCAGTGATATGGAGTTGGATTTGCTAGCTGCTGCTGAAACAGAAAGTGACAGTGAGAGTAACCACAGTAACCAGGACAATGCCAGTGGGCGCAGAAGTGTTGTCACTGCAGCTACTGCTGGGTCAGAAGCAGGTACACCACATCTTTTTGGATCTAATCTAGCTGGTTAAGTTTAGATTTTAGGAGTAAGCAGTCTCCTCCTTCCCTAGATTTCCTGTTTTTCCTTTGCTCTAATAGTAAGGTACTGTGCAGACTTTTTGGACAAGGAAATGCATTAAGATGTGACCTACATTTTTTGCTCTTTCAGAGCAGCTACATGTGTTAAAAATTACCATGCACTCTTGTGTAGTGAAATGAAATGGTCTTGCTTATTTTCAAATGTAGTAGTTGAAAACAATGGTTTATGGTTTAAATCAATACACAAAACCTGAGCGCTCATTGTACGGGTTTTTGAGAGCAACTGCATTACCCTCCAATTTGGAAACATAATTTTTAGAATTATTTTTCTAGGGGTAGAATCAGTAAAGTATTTTTACATCAAATTACATCTTAAGTTATATTTTGAATTGTAAGTAATCATACTGCTTTTTCATTACACCTGTGGAAAATTAGCAATATATTATGATAATTTTCAATAGTGGCATTTGAACCTTTTTAGTATAGTGTAGTTTCTCATGGACGAAGTCTACTATGCTGACATGATACCTGTATATGTGCACAGGTGTGGAGTTGTCAGTTATTGCTTACTTTTCCCAACAGGAGCTAGCAGTGTTCCAGCATTTTTTTCTGAAGATGACTCTCAATCAAATGATTCCAGTGACTCTGATAGCAGCAGCAGTCAGAGTGATGACATAGAGCAGGAGACCTTCATGCTTGATGAGCCTCTGGAGCGGACCACAAATAGCTCCCATGCCAACGGTGCTGCCCAGGCTCCCCGTTCCATGCAGTGGGCTGTTCGGAACACCCAGAACCAGAGGACTACCAGCACAGCTCCCTCTAGTACATCAACCCCAGCAGGCAAGTCTGAGTGAACTGCATGCATGAATGCCAGCTACCTTTGGCTTTGTTCCCTCCTCTGCTTTTGTTTATTCTCTTAAGGATGAAATCTTATCTCTTTGTCATACTGCTGACCTACCTTGACTGTTCCAGTTCTAGTGTTGAATTTAAAAAAAGGAAAAGATCTGTTGCAGTTAAGATCTGAGTATGCTTACTGTAGTTAGCAATTATTTGCTAGTCACAGTTGTGATGTCAGCAACATTTACACGTTTATTTCTGTAAATCTTGGTCATGAAATCAATCAATACACAAATGACATAGCAAAGATTCAGTGGGTTAATTAATGTAATCTTTTCTTTTATATTTAGCAAGTTCAGCGGGCTTGATATATATTGATCCCTCAAACCTTCGTCGGAGTGGTACCATCAGTACGAGTGCTGCAGCAGCTGCTGCAGCACTTGAAGCCAGCAATGCAAGCAGCTATTTAACATCTGCAAGCAGCTTAGCAAGAGCATACAGTATTGTGATACGGCAGATATCTGATCTGATGGGTTTGATTCCCAAATACAACCACTTAGTGTACTCCCAGATTCCAGCTGCAGTGAAGCTGACTTACCAAGATGCAGTTAACTTGCAGGTAAGAACATGGAAACTTTTGTAGAAAAAACATAATTTCAATACAACTGGGGTTTTTTAGGTAAAATTATAGAGTTGTTGACATTGAAAGTGACCTCTGCATATTGGCTAATCTAAATTTCTTTGAGGGTCAACAGAAGCAGGCTGCTCAGGACTGTCTGGTTAGGTTTTGAATATCTCTAAGGGTGGAGATTCCACAGCTGCTCTGAGCAACCTATTAAATGTTTGACAGTGCAGTTCTTACAGTGAAAGAGCATTTTTCTTGAGTTTAAAGGGGCTTACCAAGAATTTCAATTGTTGCCACTTGTCCATTCACTGTGTATCACTAAGAAGAGTCTGGCTTTGTATACTTTATACCTTTTTTGTCAGGCATTTGTAAACACTGGTAAGATCCTCCTGAGTTTGTTTCTTCAGTCTAGAGTACAGTCTAAAGTATTCCCAGCATTCTCAGCCTCCTCTTATGTTAAGAGAGAGTGTGGACTAAAATAACTGTAGTCACTTATTTCATTAAATTGGTAGTATTTCATATACATATATTCTTTCAAAAAAAGGAACTTAATGTTGATTTTGTTTAAACAGTGTCTGACTGGTATATAATTAATAGTTAAGTCAGAATTGACTAGGGATTTCTGCTATACATCTATTGCTGTATTCTATTTGACATGAACTGTTGAGTCTGTCTAAGAAGAAAGTTAGTAAGGGCCAAATAATTAAATGAGATAAAAGATTTGTACAGCTAAATGTACTGTTCACTGTCCCTTCCTTCAGGGACATGGTTATCCTTTCCATGTTATGCACATATTTTTTATACAGTGCTCTTGACTATCTTTGAAAATTTATGTGAAATGTTGAGAAAATATATGTCAGACAGCAGTCTTCCCCTTCATGTATAGCCATTCCTTTCAGAGACTGACAAGACTGGAGGGATTCCAGAGTGTTTAGAAAGTATGTATCAACTTGTACCTGGGCATAGTATATGGGGTAAAGTTGTATGTACTGAATTTAATACAGAAGTCAGCTGTGAACAACACAGCTGCTGTGTTGGGGCAGGAAATCAAGGGATGCTCTTTTCTGTTAGTAGTGTTGTGTAGGGATATAGAAACCTGCTGACGATATATTTACTTGTAATTGAGCCACGTGATGTTTGTATGGCTCTGTTTTCACAGTGTGACAGAAGGAAAAGACTTCTGATTTGGGAGAGGAAGGTTAGAAAGATATTCTGGAATCAAACACTAGGGTAAACAAACAGGGAAAGAAATTAGAGAGTGTAGTTTTATTATGGAGGAGGCTAAAATAATTTTCTGTTCAGGAGATTCTTAATGGGAAAAGTGAACAGGAGATCTGTCCAGCTGAGGTGGGAAGTATTAGCACAGGAAACCTGAATAGTGGAGGTTTCGTTTGGACACAGAAATGGGGTTGAGACAGCATTTTGTTAGTTCAGTGCATTAGAAGTGTGAGGGATATTTTTGAAGACCAGAATGGAGAGGAATGAAGAAAGCAGACTACTGTTGGATCAAAAAAATCCAACAGGTCAATGGAGTTAGCAGATGGTAAGAAAAGCAGGCTGCAGAGCCAGGAGTGGGAACAGGTGAAGGAAAGATGAGACCAGGAGGTGAAACTTGTTTGCAGACATAGTTCTCTGTGCAGGTTTTAACTTTGTTGTCTTCAGTGAGTAATTTGCAAGGGGTGAAGAATGGTGAAAGATCTGGCTGATAAATTCCATAGCAGTATGAGGGCTGTTAAAGCTAATAGAAAGTCACAAATTAAGCTCAAATCGTCAAATTGTGCACGCCTGGGAGATGCTGAATGGTCATAAGGGGAGGAGTAGAAGAGATGCCCAAAAGAGAGAGAGAGATGGTGAGAATGCTTGATAATATCAAAGTGTTAAGCAATGAGAGCTGCATACCACCACTGTAAATGAGCAGTCTCAACAGAGCTTTCAGAAACTGATCACAGGTAATTCTTGAGCATGATTTTACAGCCTCTTTGTAGGGAATCAGGAAGATTTAATTCTCATCATCTAGTTCTATTGTTTGCAAAACCAGTTAAATCTCATTTTCTATAGAATTATGTGGAAGAAAAGCTTATTCCTACTTGGAATTGGATGGTCAGTATCATGGACTCTACTGAAGCTCAGCTGCGTTATGGCTCCGCATTATCTTCTGCTGGTGATCCTGGGCATCCAAATCATCCTCTCCATGCTTCTCAGAACTCAGCTAGAAGGGAAAGGATGACAGCCCGTGAGGAAGCCAGCTTGAGAACACTTGAGGGAAGAAGGTATGAAAATAGTTTGATTACTGCATGCAGTATGAATTACCAGTTTTATAGTCAAATCTTATTCACAGACATCCTAGGAATCTAATTCTGCAGCACTGGAAAGTAGGTGCTGTTTTGATTTACGTTGGCTTCCTGTGTTGTTGCTACTATTTGGTTTATTCTGACATACTAGATTAATCTTGAGCATTAACTGTTTACGATGTACTGCATCTGAACTGCTTGTTCTATGCTTTTAGCTTCTTATCAGTATTTTTGTGTGGAGTTCATTGAGATTCTACATGCAAATTTCAAATACAGGGCTTATAAATAAAGTTATGTGTTCACCTGTAATGCCTGATTTCTCTGTATTTAATCCTTTTCCTTCACTAGACGTGCTACTTTGCTCAGTGCCCGTCAGGGAATGATGTCAGCACGCGGTGATTTCCTGAACTACGCGCTGTCCTTGATGCGTTCTCACAACGATGAGCACTCGGATGTTCTTCCTGTTCTAGATGTCTGCTCACTAAAGCACGTAGCATATGTTTTTCAAGCCCTTATTTATTGGATTAAAGCAATGAATCAACAGACAACATTGGATACTCCTCAGCTGGAAAGGAAAAGGTACTGAGGTTGACTCTCAGAAACAAAACCTACGTAAAAGTGGCATAAGCCTTTTTGTTTCAGTCATTGGTATTGTTCCTCAGCAACTTTTGTATAAATAGGTGCATTAATCCGTATGTCTGTGTGTGGGTATGTGTAGTAACATACATATTATAAATCTATGTAGCAACATACATATTATAAAAAGAATTTCTACAATGGTATATAATGTACCTGTGTTTGGTAAGCCTGTTGCAGTACCCTGTTCACATCTTTTTATGCTATAAAATGTTTTCGTACTGTTGAAACTTGAGTTGGATTTCTAACTCCATAGCAGTGCCTCTAAAAGACATACTCGGGACAGTTTCTCAGTTAATGATGTGAGACATGCATTTGACATGATAGCAACTTACTTAGCTATCTGTCAAACATGTTAGAGATGACATTGGAGAAAATGTCATTGTCTGATATAATGGGCTTTGTGATTTTGTTTTCCATTTGGTTATATGCATTGAGACTCACCTGATATTTAAAACACAGTAGGGAAATCAATAGCTGAAAATGTCCTTAAGTTGAAAAACTGCTGTTTGAACTATGGCATTTTCCAAGATGCAATTATTAATTTTTAAGATGTTTTAAGGTTTCTTTTTTTTTTTTTTTTTATTTCAAATGCCAGTTAATGCTAATAGAAGTGTCCACCTGTTGGTAGTCTACACCATCTGTTCTCATTTCTTACTAGGTTTTTAGGTAATGTACCCAAGCAGTCCTAGTCAACAGTTAAATGCAGATCTTTGTTGCTTTCTGCTCCTAGTTTGCAATACTGCAGGTCATGCTTAACTTTACATGTTCTCTACAAATGCAGTAACTGTAAAATATAAGATATTAGTATTTTAGATATATATTGGACTGTACTTCAGTTGCAATACTGTGTTTTGTTTATTTTGGTAATGTAAGGTTTGTTATGACCTCAAAGGTGTACCGAGGGGGGGGGGGTGTTGTCAACAGTAGTTTCCTCACAGGTAAGAATGATATAGTACAGTAATCAACATTTTGTACTGATTTGAGTAGTTACAGCCACAGCTTTAACTTCTTTTCCAGGCAATAACATACTTCCAGAAGCTTCTTTAAAAAAAAAAAAAAATCATGTGCTGAAATCTGTCAAATAACTGTTCATTAAAGAATTGGGAAATTTACATGAAATGCTTTTGAAACTGTGAAGGCCTAAATCTTTTCAGTTAAAAGTGAGTGGTTCAAACAGTTGCTTCTGTTGGATGACATATTAGTACTCTGAGTAAAATGAATTTTATCCGTCTTCATCTAGTTTCAGAACACATTTCACAATGCATAAACTGCCAGAAATTAATACTAATCAAAGTTCTTGACAGTAGTATAATACAGTGAAATCAAGTTTTTTAATGTGCAGCTTGCAGACTTTCCTTCTGATATTATATCAGTGAGATTATTTTCAAATTTTGAAATAGTATTTACTTGCATATTTCTTCCACTAATACAGGCTTCCTAGGATTTTATATTGATATAGTGTTTAAAACCAGGTATCACTGCCCAAAGCTGTAACTTTAAAGATCAAAATTGGTAAGTGGCCAAATGGCTCTAAGGGTAACTGTGTGAGTGATGTAGTGAGTATGTAATGAGAAGTTCTCTACAGTGCTTCAGTTTTGGTTTTGTTTTTGTTATGTATAACTCCTAAGTACACTTCATGATTGTGCTACAGATACAGATGTTTTGCCTAATAATTTCTTCAAGATGATTGACTCTTTTTTATTTTCTTTTGTTGTTGTTTTGGGTGTTTTTTTTTAAGAACTCGTGAGCTTTTGGAACTGGGTCTTGACAACGAAGATTCAGAGCATGAAAATGATGATGATACCAATCAAAGTTAGTATACAAAAATTGACTTAGCATATTAAAAAGCCAGACTTTCTTAGTGCTTTTCCCTTTTGCTAGCTGAGACTTTGAATAAATTTTGCTGCTTGTATATGTAAAGTTGGGTTTTAGTAAGATTTTTCTTAGCATTGTTACTTTACCAAGTTTCTTCTACCATTGCCTATTTCATGGTCTCTCATTTCAGGGCCATCTTTTGTCTCCTTTCTCACTAAACTGCAGCATTTCTGCTCTTACCTACCATTCTGCATTAAAATTTGAATCATAGACTGATTTTTTTGATCTGATGAAACTGTGCTGAAAATGGTAGAATATATACTCCTACATACAGTGTAGGAGGGTCTGTTCAGGAAAGCTAAGTCCAGTAGAAAGAATAAAAACTATAACTAAGTGAATTAAAAAATACACAACATTTGCAGAAGCATCCTGTAGAAGTACTAAATTTGCAGAGATTCTCTAGTCAGGTAGCTAATAGGGAAGGATAGTAATTTTTGGCATTTTATAACCTTTGCTTTTGTAACTGTGAAAACTGATTTGAAATCTCTGATATTTAGGTGCTACACTCAATGATAAAGATGATGATGCCCTCCCAGCAGAGACTGGCCAAAACCATCCATTTTTCAGACGGTCAGACTCTATGACATTCCTTGGCTGCATCCCACCCAATCCTTTTGAGGTTCCTCTGGCAGAGGCCATCCCCTTGGCAGACCAGCCACATCTATTACAGGTGACATCAGAGATGGGGTTTTGGAAGAAAACTGCAGTGTGCTTTTTCATTCCTCAGCGAAGTGTATTATTGACCCAGAATGCTTTTGTTGCTTTTCAGCCAAATGCTCGCAAAGAGGATCTGTTTGGACGACCCAGTCAGGGTCTGTACTCATCTTCTGCCAACAGTGGCAAGTGCTTAGTGGAAGTTACAGTGGATAGAAACTGCCTTGAGGTAAATGTAAAGCTTTATTATTTTAAACAATATGGTAATTTAAACTAGAACCATCATTCCTTAAAAAGACACTTTAATGTTTTCAGAGAGAATTTTATGTAGCTTTCAGAATGATAATTAAAAGCCCAGTTCCTGTGAAATTTTGAAATACTTATGAAAAGTATGCTTAATGTAGAAACTTGGTGATTATTGACTTACAGCAGCTTTCAGGTAATATTTTTAAACGCGGCAGTACAATTCTGAGTTAATTTTGGAATGCTAATAATATAATCAGTTTTGATAAAAAGATTTAAATCTTCCTATTGTCTGTCCAGTAGATTTGACTTGCTTTCAGACTGAGCATTAATTAGCAAGCATATGAAATGCAAATATACTGTGGGAAAATAAGAGATTTTTTCTGTATTTATTGAAATTATTGAGGTCACTGTTTTTTAACAGGTCAATTATAGTGTTCACTTTTGTATGATTTAAAATATACACCTATGAATATATGTGCTGAAAAAGCCTTCTAGTCTGCTTTGAAAGTTCAGTTAAATTTTACTTCTCCTTTAGGTTCTTCCAACTAAAATGTCTTATGCAGCCAACTTAAAAAATGTTATGAGCATGCAAAATCGGCAAAAGAAGGAAGGGGAAGAACAAAATGTGCCTACAGAAGAATCTGAGAGTTCAAAACCAGGGCCTTCAGCTCATGATCTTGCAGCACAACTGAAAAGCAGCTTGTTGGCAGAGATAGGATTGACAGAAAGTGAAGGGCCACCCCTCACATCTTTCAGGTAGCTGAGTTAAAAATTACATTTTGAAATATTACTGCTCTGATAAGTTGCTGTTTGGGACTCCAGAAAGTCTTTTTGAAATTAAAATGGGTAGCTTAATTTACTTTGCATTTGTAGTTTGTGATTATAGCTTCTAAAATGAACAGTTGAACAGTCTTCAAAGATGTCTGTGCAAACTGCAGACAAATTCCTTTACTCCCTGGTTTCCTGCTGCAGACCTGATGCCCTGGGTAGACAGGCTGAGCAGTTGGAATCGACAGCTTGCTGTCTTGTGTCTGGTGGTGCTGCCCACACTTAATGCAGCTATGGACTGAACTGCCCTCCTTTCAAATTACAGCTATTTTAAAAGAAATTGAAGTCTTGGTTTATGGGAGATCAGTAACAGTGCTTTCCACATAGCAGCAAAAGTTATATGCTTTTGGAGTAATTGCCCTTTGGAAGCAAGACTTGTGTTTTTGCTGAAACTAAGGAGCTTCATGTGCTTTTGTCCACAGACTTAGTGTACTGTGTTGTTGTTTATCAGGAATAAAAAACTTAGTTGAGGGTAGGAAAAGCTGAAGTACACAAAATACGTCTGAAATTTAACTTGAGTACACATATTTGTCATTTTTTCTTCTTTCTGTCAGGCCACAGTGTAGCTTCATGGGTATGGTTATTTCTCATGACATGTTGCTGGGACGTTGGCGCCTTTCTTTGGAGTTATTTGGTAGAGTATTCATGGAAGATGTTGGAGCAGAGCCTGGATCGGTATGTATTTCTCAGTGTCAGGACAGTTCCTCTTACAACTAAATTGTGACTCTCTAATCATTCTGATTTTGGGGTTTGTCCTTGTTTTTTTTTTAATTATTTTTAGATCTTGACTGAATTAGGTGGCTTTGAAGTAAAGGAATCGAAATTCCGCAGGGAGATGGAAAAACTTAGAAACCAGCAATCAAGGGATTTAACATTGGAGGTAAAAAATGTTAGTTTCTCTTTGAATAAACTTTCATTAAAAGTTGAATTATTACAGTAACTTGATAGGAAAAGTATTTCAGAGTCTGCAAGCAGGTGTCTTAAATCATACTTTTTGAGTTATCTTGCAATTACTCTGTAGTTTTCCCAGTCTGATTGTTATTTTTTGAATCTGTGCAGCAGTGTCCAGAAATCTTTCGTGAAACTGAAAGTCTCTTAGAATGATAATTGGTAAAGAAAGAAATTTTTTTTGTTTCTTTACTAGGTTGATCGAGACAGAGATCTTCTAATTCAGCAGACCATGAGGCAGCTCAACAATCATTTTGGTCGCAGGTGTGCTACCACTCCAATGGCTGTACACAGAGTGAAAGTTACTTTTAAGGATGAGCCCGGAGAAGGCAGTGGTGTAGCACGAAGCTTTTATACTGCTATTGCACAGGCTTTTCTGTCAAATGAGAAACTGCCAAATCTAGATTGCATTCAAAATGCCAACAAGGGTACCCATACAAGTAAGTGATGCACAGCAGTTAATCTACAGAAAATATTAATAAAAACCTTGGGTGCTTTATTTACATAGAAATACTTGGCTTTGTGCAGAGATATCTCTTGTTAGCTCAGAATCCATAAAAATTATGCATTAGTTCTCTGGAGCAAGGAAATGGCTTTCCTCGCCCCCGCTTTCAGAAACAGGAACTTTTGTTTTTATAGCAACAGGAGTCTGCTTTAGATGTACTCAGATTTTTTGAGCATCCTTCTCTCCAGCAGGTAATAATTGTCAAGATTTTAGTTACTAAGAGCTTATATGTTTTATTACGGCTGTTCTATCCGACTTGCCACAAACACATTTTAATGGTTTTGAAAGTATATATAAACTCTTAAAGTATTTTATCCTTTTTAAGTTGGTACAAATACTTCAGGTCCTTTCTTAAGTTTAGCTGAACCCAATCACTGCTTCAAGTGAAGTGGTTCTGTCTCATTGATGTCTTTCAAACTCTTCCAAACCTTAATCTTCCTTACACTGAAACTTAGGTAGGAGTGAGAAATATAAAGATGTTTTAAGTTTATGAGGTGTTTTGCCCTTCAGGTCTGATGCAGAGATTGCGAAATAGGGGAGAGAGAGATCGGGAAAGGGAGCGAGAGAGAGAAATGCGGAGAAGTAGTGGCTTGCGAACTGGTTCTCGGAGAGATAGGGATAGGTAAGTGATTATCTTTATCTTGATGAAGATATTTTGTCAAATAGAGTAATTGCCTTGGATATTGTCAGGAAAGATACTTTTACTTCCTCCAGTTAAAGAAGTCTCAGGAGTGATTTGCAGGGTAATTTCTTCAAATTTGGTTTCTAGTTTTAATTCTTTAAAGAATTATTATGCTTACTTTATCATTAATCGGTTATGTCTCTACCACGGGCCACCAGTTTCTTCTGCTAAAGCAGTAACAAAAACTTGTGTACTACAAGAAAATTGTGAGGTAGTTTAGAAACAACAGTGCCATTGGTGGCATGTCTGACGGCTGTATCCAAAACACAAGTAATACTAAAATAGCTGGTTTATTTTGATTTTCTCTTTCTGATTCATTCTCTCCAAGCAGCTATGAGCAACACTACTATTCCAGCAGTAAAGCTAATGCTAATATCAGTCAGTGTGCAAATAATATTGTTCCCAGAGGATTTTTCCTCTGAAATGAGTACAAACTGCTCTGATTCTCTTAAGGGACTTCAGAAGACAATTGTCCATTGACACACGGCCTTTTAGACCAGCATCAGAAGGAAATCCTAGTGATGACCCTGACCCTCTCCCAGCACACAGACAAGCCCTTGGAGAACGGCTCTACCCTCGAGTGCAAGCAATGCAACCAGTAAGACTTCCCTAATACACCTAATGATTGTTCTTGTCATCTTGTAATGTAAAAATTTAATTCCTTATCCATAATTGAAATAATTGAAACAATTGATAGTATTCAAACATGTAGGACTGATTTTATTTTTTTATTTTGTTAAGATTTTTTTCTCTAATTTGTTTTTTTGGCTTAGGATGTATCTTGTAATGCATTCTCTCTTTAAAATACCAAAACTTTCATAAGGTCGTATTTGAAAATGAGAAAACTGGAGGAGACTAGTAAGACCTATCACTCCTTTATCCCCAGGCATTTGCAAGTAAAATCACAGGAATGTTGTTGGAATTGTCTCCTGCTCAGCTGCTTCTGTTACTAGCTAGTGAAGATTCCCTTAGAGCAAGAGTTGATGAAGCAATGGAACTCATTATTGCACATGGCAGGTAAAGTATCAAAAATGAGAACTGATTTTGTGGCCAAAGCACTTGTACTGTTCTACATCTAACATGCATGTACATCAATACATGCAGCTTGTTTCTTGATAGTCTAGATATATTTCTTTGGACGAGTGACTTTTTAGCTTTGGTTTAATCTATACTAACTGGTTTCAGAATATGACAGTTCCTTATTGAGAGCAGTCCTGCTGAGAAGGACTTGATGGGTGCTGGTGGATGAGAAACTGGACACGAGCTGGCCATGCAATGTGCCAGATGTGTTCAGGGCTGCCTCAAAAACAGCAGGTTGAGGGAGAGGATTCTGCCCCTCTGGTGAGACCTCACCTGCAGTACTGTGTCCATCTCGGGTCCCCACACAGGAAAGACATGGACCTGTTGGAGCAAGTCCTGAGAAGTCACCCAGATGATCAGAAGAATAGAGTACCTATCTTATGAAGAAAGGTTGAGAGAACTGGGGTTGTTCAGCATGGAAAAGAGAAAGCTTATGGATGACCTAATTGTGACCTTCTGGTCCTTGAAGGGAACCAACAAAAAGATGGTGATGGACTTTATACAAGAGCATGTAGTGACAGTTCAAGGGGAATGGCTTTAAACTGAGAGAGAGAGCAGATTTAGATTAGATAACAAGAAGAAGGTCTTTATTTTGAGGATAGGGAAGCACTGCAACAGGTTACCCAGAGAAGCTCTAGATCCCTGGAGGTCTTCAAGGCTGGGCTGGGGCTCTGAGCAACTTGCTCTAGAGTTGCCCACAGCAAGGGGGCTGGAACTAGGTGATCTTCAAGGTTCCTTTGTAACCCAAAGCGTTCTATCATTCTTTGCATCTGTGATGGTGAAATTAAATCTGCCTTTTTATTCCCTTTTCAAGGGAGAATGGTGCTGACAGTATATTGGATCTTGGATTGCTAGACTCTTCAGATAAAGTGCAGGTAATGGCCTGTTGCATAAAATTTATGTAAGATTCAATTTTATCAGTTAATTTTTACACCGGAAGCAATTGGAAGCTTTATCATGCAAGACAAAGTTCTGTTTAATCATTTTTTTTAGAAAGGATTAACAGTAATTAGTCAAAAGTATAAAATGTCATCATTAGGAAATATCAGGAATTTTTAACCAATGGAACCTGAATCTTTAGGTCTAGTAGCAAATAGCTTGATATGTGTTGGTAACTAGAATGAAGTGTGTTAATTGCTGTTTTGACTTTCAAATCAGGAAAACAGAAAGCGACATGGATCCAGCCGCAGTGTAGTAGATATGGAATTGGACGATACAGATGATGGGGATGATAATGCACCGCTTTTCTACCAACCTGGAAAACGAGGATTTTATACACCAAGACCTGGTAAAAACACAGAAGCAAGGCTGAATTGTTTCCGAAACATTGGCAGGTATGCTACCATTAACTTTTTAGTCTGAAAAAATATAAATGACAGTCATACACAACACCAGGGAGAGTACCAATGATCCAAGGTGGAAAAAAACATTTTTTTAGTGGTGTCTATTTCCCACACTGAGCCTAAATAGGGGGGAATTTGCATATGTCAACTTGAGGTTTCTTTTCCTGTTAAATTTTAATTTTTTTATCCTTCCTTTTCTAAATTATGTATGCCCATGATTTTCATTTGTGACCAATACATTTGGAAATCTGGCTTCAGCTTAATTCTTAGAATATTTGAACTCTTAAATGTGAGTTTGCAAAAGATCTCTAGTGTAATTTCTGCTGTACCAAAACCAACTCCAAACATGTTTTTTCAGAATCCTAGGATTGTGCTTGTTGCAGAATGAGCTATGTCCCATCACGTTAAATAGACATGTAATCAAAGTTCTACTTGGCAGAAAGGTAAGTTGAACATAAAAATTTTAATTTTCCGTAATTACTTAAAACCTCATATATAAAACTGGGCTTTTCCCCCTAACCACATATGTATTAACTAGCCGAGTTGATACTCAGAACTGTATGGAGGTCTTTAATTTGAGAACTTAATTTTTTTGTTTCCTAGATTTTGAACAAAGTAGATGTACTAGAAGTCAGGTATTTGACTAAGATGTAATGATTTTTAACAGGTTAGCCTTCAACTCTCTTCAGAAACATACTGTCTCTGCTTTTTTTTCTTCCTGAGATTCAGAAACGATGGTGTTAGACAATACTAGGCAATAGCTTACAGAAAAGCATTTTTCTGGGTATTTGAGACAGCTCATGGAATTAATTTGTAATTAAAATTTTGTGTCAGGTGTAGGTATAATTTAATTCAGAGCAATAATTACATGAACTTTTGACCAAAATTGCTATTCTGGCCCAGTAAAAGCTAATCATGTACTGCACTTTTGAAGCATTAGTCAATGGCATTGTTAGTCCTGTCTAATCCAGCAAATTTAAACCAAGGTTTGTTACTGCTGGTCTTTCCTTAAATTCATGTTTGATCTCATAGTCAGTTACCCAGCATAGTACAATCAAGAGTGATTGCCTTCTATATATTATCTTAAGGTGTTTCTTGTTGAATATGTATTCCTTCTAGTATTCCAATGTACCTTCTAAAACAGACCGAAAGTAGTTTAACTGCATTTATTTCTGTGTGTTTGTATCCTTTGTTTGCTAATGCATAGATCTGGCACAAATCACATAATTTTCAATGCATTCTTAAACACCTGTTATATTTCAAACTTCTATCCTTTTTTTATAGGTGAACTGGCACGACTTCGCATTTTTCGATCCAGTTATGTATGAAAGCCTTCGGCAACTTATCCTCGCTTCCCAGAGTACAGATGCTGATGCAGTGTTTGCAGCAATGGATTTAGCCTTTGCAATAGACCTGTGTAAGGAGGAGGGTGGAGGGCAGGTAAGCACAGATAACTTTGGGGCTCTGTAGTTTGAGAGTTCAACTGCTTATGCAGGGTGTAGTGTGCACATAATCCATGCTCTTCTCAGATGGCAGATAAAACATTTTACTCTTCTTGGATTCAGTGCAGTGTTCTTAGATCCTGAAGCCTGGATTTTTTTTCTTTGAAATGATACAGAGCCTACCATAGACCCTGGCAATGGTAGCCAATCCTAGGGAATCCTTAAAACTAACCTGTAGTAGCAAATTTTGCTTGGGTTTGTTGGTATATTGAGCAATAAATCACTCTGCAGCATACTGTGGTGGTTGTAATAATTTCATTTCCTTTATATCCCTTTTCTTCTTCCCCTTTTTAAATGTTCCTTATTTCTTTGCCATAGGTTGAACTTATTTCCAATGGTGTAAATATACCAGTCACTCCTCAGAATGTATATGAGTATGTCCGGAAATATGCAGAACACCGAATGTTGGTAGTAGCAGAGCAGCCTCTACATGTAAGTCATCATGTTTTTTTAAAAAGAAGAAAAAAAGATCTTTAGTATTTCCATCAGTTAATTATTCTCCTCATTGTGATGTTGCTAATCAGTTTTCTTTAAAGTCTTGACAGCTTGATTAAAAGTATTTAATTTTTTTTGTAACTGTATAGCTGTTTATGCAGTGCTGTAAAGACTGAATACTTTGAGTAATTTATTTTATAGAATGAAAGATAGTTTCTTTTATAGTGGGTCTCATTGGTTAAATATATAGGTTCATTTCTTGAGCTCAAATGGCACAAATTCTCTTGGAATTTTGGCTTTGTATTTGGCAGCTACTTTGTTCTTAACAATTTATTACCTTTGATTTGTTTGCATCCTTGTTCTAAGGAAAAATAATTTATAAAACCACTTACACTAGCCTGGCAAGAAATGTAAAGTTTACTAGAAAACCATATTAAAAAATTTCTGCTTTTTTTAAGCCCTTGTGAAATAACACTTATAGAATAATATATTTTTGTTGACAGTTAATGGAGGCCAGTCTGTCATACGATGCTACATCTAAACTTTGTGGCTTGTGCTTATTGTGGTTTCCTGCTGCACATGTGAGATAGGGGAGCAGGCCAGATTACCTCTGTGCAGCTGAGGTCCAAATTCTCACAGAAAGCATGTTCCTGGAATTAAGATATTTGAGCTCCATGCATATATTAATAGTTTGACTCTTGTTTATTTTAAGCATTGAAAACTCTTACATTTGTATTCATTTTGAAATCTTCTAAAGCAAATTGATTAATAGTATTCCATTTTTGAATATGGAATTTCCTATCTTTCCAAGATATTACTTACTTATATAGAATATATGTTTGTGTGCGTGCATGTGTGTGTGTGTCTGTGTGTGTAATATTTTTGAAGCAGAGTTTGCGTCTGAGGAAGCAAAGTAAAAGTAACATGCAATATGTGTTTGTTTTTTTTTTTTAATTCTCATCAAATTCAGCGCAGCTTAGCAAAATACCTGAACATTTTAGCATTCAAAGAGTTCATGTGCTTCTGCTCCTGGTGAAATAATAGCTCAAACCAGTACTGCTTTCTTTTTCTCTAGCAGGTAGGGTTTAAAAATTAGCACAGTTCTTTGTTTCAGAAGATTTGCATCTCAGATGATAAAGCTTTAAAAGAAAAGAACAGCTCAGAGAATAATGAATCTTGAGTTAAAAGGAATTTCACATGAAACTTTTGAGTAATCTGTTTAAAGTGAATCTTAAAAGTTACAGGGTTACAATCTGCATTTTGTGGTTTTCACTTAAGGCAATGAGGAAGGGGCTCTTGGATGTACTTCCAAAGAATTCATTAGAAGATTTGACAGCAGAAGATTTCAGACTTCTGGTAAATGGCTGTGGTGAAGTAAATGTGCAAATGCTAATCAGCTTTACCTCTTTCAATGATGAATCAGGTATGAAATAACTTAGTCATAAACAGAGTTGCAGGTATAACTTAACTGTTTTTTCTGTGTGGAGTAGTTACTAGCATTAAACTTGAACTAGTAAGTCTGACATTAGTTAATAAGCCAGTGAAAGCTGTAATAAAGTTATTACTTGGGATATTTATTTACATTCATTAGAAAATATTTACCTTCATGTAAGTGAGGGTAGAGAAAGCATGTTTTCCAACTTTGCTGTTACTAGATGTTAAATACATGTATTACTGGTAGTATATTTTTCTTGTGAAAATTCTCTAGAACTGTACATGTGATAGATGCAAGTTTAATGCTTCTTAACATAATTTTTAAACTGCCTTTAGTAGCAGTTGTGCTTTTTGCTAAGGAGGGAAGAGTGGGAGTGATACTGAGTTATGTAAGTGTTGGCCTTGCATTCAAAGCTATTAGTTTTGAAATTACTAGTCTCCAATATCAGGACTTTATTAAAGCAATTGTAGCTGAGATCCAACTTGCAGCACATGTAAAACAGGTCACTTAATGTTATTGTTCAGTGTAGCAGCTGAATTGTGTACCTTGTTATTTCACACAGGAGAAAATGCTGAGAAGCTTTTGCAATTCAAGCGTTGGTTTTGGTCCATAGTTGAGAAGATGAGTATGACGGAAAGACAAGATCTGGTAAGTTGTCCATTCCCATTGGAAACATGCAGAAGAATTGGAATAACTGGTGTCATTACTGTTCTTAACTGTGTCTACCTGCAGAGACTTTATTAAGGGTTAAAGTAGCAGAGTAGAGTAGTAGGGTTGGGTATGACTTGGTTCTGGAAACAACAGGTGTGAATCCTAGATCTTTGTATAGCTGAAAGTAAGCGTGGTGTGTCCTTCTCCCTGTTCATAGGGCTCTTACAGAAGCACAGTTTCACTCTGCACAGTTGCAGAGTAAGATGAGTAACTGTGGTTACTTAACTGTGTTGTGGGCTGGTAGGGTTTTGAGGTCAAGTTCTCTTCATGGATCATCTACTCACCTGACTTTTGTGTATGCTGAGGGCAATTATGTGTGTCCTCTCTCTAAGATGTCAGTAATTGTACCATGTCCTTCTCAAAGCCCTTTAGGAGTGAGAAGCTGATGAGGAACATTAAAGAATAAGATACTGTTCAGGAGATTTCATTTTTAAAAACTTGCCTGTAAATTTTATTTGTTGTATACTTCTTAAAACCGTTTGTTTTTAACTTCCTACTCTTTAAGGTACTATCTCTCCCTTACAGTCTACTAAAAGGAAACAAAGAGTACACTGAAAAGTGGAAACCCTAGAGCACATTTTTCAAGGAGTTTCTATGCTTACACCTTGGTGGTTACCCCATATTTCACACTTGAGCTAATAAACCAAATATTGTCTGTTGCTGCCTTTTTCTGTAGCAGTACTACATTCTGTAGCCTCTGACTGGTTTGTGAGAGATTCCTGATTCAATTTGTATTGATGGCAGTCATCGCCTTCCCAGACGGATTTGTTGATACAGGATAATTTTGAGTGCTGTTTTTATCAGCTTTGTGAATGAGCAGTTGACAAAGGGAAGTGAAGGAAATTGCTACAGAAGAAAGGAGAATGACTGTGGAGTTTAGTTGGCATATTGAAGAGAACATAGTATGATCAGTGTTGCTGTGACTGTGCAGTTCTTTTTTAACCTATCCCTACACAATTAGTAGCTAGTATAAATCTTAAATGCTGTCTTCTTTTTTCAGGTTTACTTTTGGACCTCAAGTCCATCATTGCCTGCCAGTGAGGAGGGGTTCCAGCCTATGCCATCCATCACAATAAGGCCACCAGATGACCAACATCTTCCAACAGCAAACACTTGCATTTCTCGCCTTTATGTCCCACTCTATTCCTCTAAGCAGATTTTGAAACAAAAATTGTTACTCGCCATTAAGACCAAGAATTTTGGTTTTGTGTAGAGTATAAAAAGTGTGTATTGCTGTGTAATATTACTAGCTAAGTTTTGTAGATTTTTCCATTTGTCTATAAAAGTTTATGAAAGTTAATGCTGTCATACCCCTGGTGGTACTTCAGAGATTTAAATGCAAACATTCCTGTACTAAATTTGTAACATAAAGGCCTAAGGAGCACTAGCAATATCTGATTGCAACAGTTTGCTAGTCAATAACTCCTTTGCCTAACCCCAGCCAAAGATGACAGCAGAACAATATAATTTACACTGTGATTTATCTTTTTGCTGAGGGAAAATATGTAAAATGTTCTGAAAATTCACTGCTGCCTTTGTGGAAAGTGTTTCAGCAAAGGTTCTTGTATAGAGGGAGTAGGGAATTTCAAAATAAAAAATTAAGTATGTTCTGTGTTTTTAACTTTTTTTTATGGTGTTTAATTTGTGGTTGGCTGCAGTTGTGTATCATGTATATTGAACTTGTAAAAAGTTCCTGACAGCTCAGATCCCTAAGTTGGGATTGTTCACTTAGGAAATCACTTCCATTGCAATTTTTGTTCTATTGCATTGAACTCTGGCACATCAGATACCATCACTAATATTTTGCATGTAATCTGTACCTTTAGTGGGTTTTTTCCCCCTGTACATATTTGATGAGGCCAATGCACAGTATTTCATAGTTCACAATCAACATTTTTGTATCCTTGTTACAGTGAACAGACAGTCAGGAGATTGTTCCACTACCAGTTCTAACCCAACACTTGTACTACATTATCTAACTATGTAAACTCAGCCTGGGCACTTTCTGGTAACTGTAAAATGTTTATAATATCATGATTATTGAAGATACATTTTTTGGAAAACTTTAATGTTCGTGAGCTGCTTAACTTCTTTTGTATCTAGCCTTTTTTTAAGTATCTTGTTACAGTTTTTTAATAAAGAAATTACAGACAAAATACCAAGTCATACTGAAGAAACAATAGTTTTTATTTATGAAGCCATTTATACTTTTTAGCTAACACCATACACTAAACATAGTTGGTTATTAAAAATCTGAATTTTGTAGCTAAAAAATTGACATGCAGAAGACATTTAGCCCACATTTTACAGTTAGCAGAGAATCCTGAAAGAAATGGGCCAGGCAACCCCTCCTTTTAACAGAATTGGTTTGAAGGAAAAGTAGCTTGTTCTGAAAAATCTCAAGGCAATTAGATTAGAATAAAATTCTCAAACTTCATTGTAGTGAGTTCTACTCTATGTTCACTTTTGAAGTGCTTGGTTACTTTTGGGGAGGGCAATCTTTGACTGTGATTAGGACTTCTTTTCCCTAAGGCTTGAGAGATTTTTGAGTTAGAAATTGGTTGATGAAGAAAGGAGCTACTTTTTCGGTGTCAAAATAAATTTATGAAAGCCTAGCAGACTGAAGTACTGAAGAATTTGAGCTTTTGTGGTGGTGATGTTCTTTCTTGCTTCTCCAACCCGATTAGTCCATGTTAATGATTTTTTTCCTTTCTTTTGTTGGGAAGAGCTGAAGTAATGTTCCATCCAAATCCCAGTAGAACTCACCTTAGCCAGAGCTCCTCTGGGTTTTCCTTTCTGTCAGCTAGTTTTAGGATGACCAAAAGTTACCTACATCTGATTTTCTAAAAAGCCTCTGTTTTCTTCATTTATTTAGTTGCGAAAGGTATGGAGTAGAGTTGATATCACAAATCCTGATCACCAGTTGCCAAATTGACACTGAAAATCCTGTTTTCTAAATAAGGTGGATTGTTTCAGGCTTGTGTAGTTAAACTGCAGGTAAATTGATGTAGAATTATTTCTGCAGGTACTAATACTTCCTCTAAATCAATAATCCTAGAAAATGATAGTTTCAATGTATGAGGATTGGCGCTACATTTCCTGTTGTGACCTCCAGTGTATCTTAAGTTCAAAACTGTATTAGATTTGACTGTGATAAAAATGAAAAGGAGTACAGCTTCACAAATCTAGGTAGAGGCATTTTAGCATAGAGAAAATTTATGCTGTTCTCTTATACTAAGGAGGATAAGTTTTACAAAGGTACAAAGCAACTTCTACCTTATGCCTGGCTATCAAACTGCTGTGATTATTTCCACTACCAAAACTGCCTCTAACTGAAATGTGCAAAGTTAGTAGAAAGCAACAAAAGAAACTGTTTAGAATAGGCATCAAAGCTCCAGTCTGTAAAATAAAGCTCCCTCACAAAGCTTTGTGAGGTTTGATGTGCTAAGAAGTATCCAAGGCCCTTGGATGAATGGCCATATATACATGTAAAGTACTGTATATATATATATATAAAACTATGTATTGTGTGTATATGTATATAAGTGTATGTGTATGTATAACATATAAATATATGTTATATGTATATATATTTCTGTATATAGATTAAGCATTTTTAAGTCCTGTAATGTAAAGCTAGACAAAAGTTATGCAGATAGCACAGTAGCTCACAATATATACACACACAAGGCATTCTGATAAGCAGAGAGGGAATTTAGAATGATATATGCTGTCGTCATTGACTTGAAATATGTATGTAGCTTTATAAATAGCTTTTTTCCTCTGTATGGTATATTTAAACTATATCAAGATTTTAATAAGAAAAATGTTTATTAAAATCATACACCTCCTCTCCCTTTGACTTAAGCCCTTCTGTTAGTTCACTTAAATTGTGGTAGAGAAACTAGTTAAATTCTGTTTACACCTTTTTAATAGTCTAAATCCTTAGCTGTTCACCATTGCTGAAAGAGGAGATAAAGGTAGCTACTAATAAAATGTTAAAGACCAACTACTAGAGTAGGTCCTAATCTGAAACTAGGAAAAACTGATACTTTAGTGCTAATTTCTGTGACTAATTCTTGGCTTTGGTTTCTTTTACTTAGCTAGCTGTATCCAACACAAGGTAAATCACATGTTCCAGCTTCGATAATTTTCTGGGAATGAAAAATTGTCAAGTGGTCTTTCCCACCTGTGTGGTTTGGAAGTGATTTTTCTGACTTGCAATTTAGTAATTTGGTCCCTAGATAACAAGCAGTGATAAAGCTGGAAACCAGCAATCTTGTGAATACAAACCAATACCCTTGCACAGAAGCATTCAGGGAGGCAGAAGAAAGGAATTTTTCCTCAACTCTTAAAACAATGTTTATCTTTGTATGCAATTGTGCAAACTGTACAGACCTGCTGTTTTTCAATCTTCCATGCATCTGAAGAGAAGCATGTAGTGAACAGGGCTGCACATCTCCATGGTAGTTGGTGTGCAGGTGGGAGAAATTCCCCAGCCATCACTAACTGTCTCTCTCCTCTGTGGTTGCTTCTCAGAAAGAGACAGAATGCAGCACAGCTCCTGGTGACCCTTAATACCATGTGGAAGATTGTTTACTAAGTTTTTGTTAACCTCCTCCTTTCTATGCTAGCTGCTGTGCCCTAACTCCCTCTTTTTGGGGTCCCATAGCTTGTGTCTCTGTGTGCTTCTGTAAATGCCATTCTGAGCTGCTTCTGTGTCTGTGCTCTTTGCTTCACCAATACTTGGATTTTTCTGCCTTCCTCTCTGTAAGGCAAACTGCGGATACCTTGTTTAGTAGCTCTGATTCCCTTCCTCTTTCAAGCTTTGTAGGATTTGACCTTTTTTCTGAACTCTTTGGTTTGCCTATTTAGTAACAGGTCTGCTAAAACCAAATAGAAAATTCTGCATGTCCAGATTAGCTGGATTTCAGTATGTGTAGCATTATATTCTGAGATAGACTATGTCCACACATTAAAGTGCATAGGTGAATGGGTCATGTGAAAGCTTCAGTGACTACCTGGAACTCAAAGTGCTGAAGTTTCTACATGATCTCTGTGGTAAGGACATGAGCAGGCTTCACAACTGGAGTGTGGCCTCCATCCATCACAGTGCAGTTACTGCCCATCAGGACTTCTGGCATTATCAGGAGTTCTGATGGATCCTTTGCTAGTTGGAAATTGCTTTTGTGACTTTCATTTGCAGCTATTTCAGATTTGCTGAACTGAGAAGAGTGGAGTAAATCCATTAATTTTTAATGGATTTTTAGTGGATTTTTTTTGTGATGTTGTCTTAGAGGATAACTTCATATCTTGCTTGAAACACGATCCTGTGAGAGACTATTTTCCCCCTTTGTCAATGGCTTAATATAAAAGTATTTTTTTTCTATTATCACCACAAATTACTATTATAGTAATAGACTATTTAGTATAACAAGAGGCAGTTGGTTGCTCCCAGGTGTTTCAGGACTTTTCCATAATGGTGAAACTATTGAGTATCCCTTTGTCCAGTGGCAGTGGCAGCTGAGCAAATGAGTGTGCTTGAATACTGTACTCATGTTGGAAAATAGATTATTGCCACAACCTGTGGTAAAGTTTCTCTGCACGGAGACTTCAAGGAGACTTCAAGAAATTTTAGGCTTTAGACATACTGAAATAATTCACAAATTGATTTTCTGAGAGGGAACATTGCTAAGCTGAAAAGCAGATTTCACTTTAATTTATAAATGAAAATTCTTCAATTTACCTGAAATGGCATTTTCATATACAAAATTAGACTCATAACCCATTATAAAAGGCAGCTGAGTATTCCCCCAAAAAGTAACACCTTTTGGGGGAGGGAAGAAAGAGGGAGGATGGTTAAAACATTTGCCATAGAAGGACAGCTGCTGCAGCTGTGAGGAACTAAGGGAGGAGTACAGCTTCCATCACCTAAATAGGATATTGTAGGTATAGCTGAGTAATCTGAAATATTCCAAATTTGTGCATAATGCTGTATTTCACTTGTATGTGCTTGTCTGTATTTCAGTGTTGTATACATGATTTAATTTTTGTAAAAAAAAGCCAACAGAAGTTGGCAGATTTTTGTGGAGGTGTAAGAACAGCCACATGCTGTTTGGTTAATCCTTTCCAGTATTTTTCTTTTTCTGTGCATCATTAGGCACCGTGTAAGAGACATAAGTATTCTCCAAATACTTGAACAATTTTCTATTACTAATTATATTAATTTATGGTAGATCTTCATCCCTGGCAAGACAGGGCATTTCTTTATTTAGGGAACTCTGAAACAGTGGCCAGGACAATCAGATTTGGGGGCTAAGACAAGTGGTAGACCAGTCAATGTCATTTAATATGTATAGTCTGCTGCTTGTTGGCTGTGTTCCACAAATTCATGCACAAGCAAATTCTGTATTACAAACACCAATAGAATTTGTCTGTAAATGGGTCAGTTGGGTTTGCTCTACATCAGTCAGTGTTCCTCTGATTGCTCTGGACAAAAAACTGGAATCCCTGCTAGTCCATGTACTTGAAATGAGTGGAGCTGTTGTGGGATGTAAGGATTAAGCAGCTTGTCTAAGTATCTCTGGGAAATAAAATTTCAAGCATGTCTCAGAAATAACAGTACTCAGGTAACAGCAGATACTGTTAATGTGAATCCACCTTTTCTCACTTTTTCTGTATTCCTGCTGTGCTTTTAAGCCACTTGCTGCACAGGAAACTCCATGTAAGAAAACCAGAGCTGTTCTTGTGCTTAGTCACAGATCTCACCACGGAACTTATCCCCTGCCCTGGCGAGACTTGGGCGTCTCTCACAAGGCATAAAAATCCAGGAAACAGATGCAGTCCGGAGGAGCCCGGCTGGCCTGACTCCACCTTCCCATGCTGCGGAACGGAGAGAGGGGAGGTCTCTGTCACTGCGGCAGCCAGGTGCCTTTAAAAAAAATACCCAAAATTCTTAAGGGCGCACGAATTCTTAAAGCAGCAGCGCAAGTTACCTTTCTGGAAAGGGGACACCCGAATCTTTTGAAGCTCCCACTGCTTGTAAGGGAGAGAAAGAAGTACCAATCAATCGGTCCTGTCACTGCGGGGCTCTCGGCGAGCGCCTCCGAGCGCTGCGGCTGTGTTTGTTATGCAAGCGCTGAGTGCGCCCGGGGGAGGAGCGGCCGTGGCCGCGGCTCGTCCCCCTTCCTCCGCCGCCGCTGCTCGCGGCGCAGTCCCGCCGGCCATGGGCGAGCGCCGGGGCTCGGCGGCGCCGCGGGAGGCGGCGGGCCCGGAGCGGGTAAGGCCGGGCGGGCCCGGAGCGGGGCCGGGCGGGGAGCGGAGCGGGCCGGGCCGGGGCTCCGAGAACGGCGGCGGCGCAGCCCTGCCCGGCCGGGCCCCGCCGCCTCCCCGCCCCCCCGGGCCGGGCCGGGCCGCGGGGAGACCCCGGGCACGGGGACCCGCTGCTTCGGACAGCCCTGGAGAGGACACGGAGCCGTCCCCCCGCCCCTTGTCGGGCCCCGGGGAGCGCTGGCAGCCCCCGCGGGAGCTGCGGGCCGGAGGCCGGCTCGGGGCCGGGCGCTGCCCCCGGGGCTGCTGCGCCTGCCAGGGAAGGAAGGGCTCGTCCTCTCTGCCCCCGGCTGCCGTGGCGGCAGCTGTGGCTGCTGGCGATGTTCCCGGCTTCCCAGGCCCTATGGACCGGGAAGGTCTTCCCCGAGAGCCGTCTGAACTACGTTCTGGTGTCCCCCCAGCATAACCTCGCTAAACAGGCTGAGGTGTGCGAGGAGAAAGGATCACCATGACAGGGAAACGCCCATGTTCTTCCTGAACCCTTGTGTCTCATCAGTTCTCAAGTATCCAAAACCAGGTGTGCCGTGTTAAACACAAGTGTAAGAAACCCTTACTGTGCCCCCCTGAATAGTGACGTGCTATACCCATAGTGAAGTGCGTGGTAGTCCTGTGATCCCCTCAAGGATGTGGAACCAGCAGGTGTTGTGCTCCTCAGACGTTGTGCAGTGCAAGCCATTTCTCCCAGGAATGGTGATGCTCTTCCCAGTCTCACTGCTGGCATGGCCTGTGCTGCCCAGGGCTGGCCTGAATGCTTTGGAAGCTCGTGGGATGCAGGGTGTGTGAGGGTTCATGGTCGCATACCATTGAGTGTATGTTCCGCATCACACTGCTGACTCTGCCAGCGCCTTCAGCTTTGTACCTGCCTACAGCTGATGCCGGGCATGTAACTGTGATGCTTGCACGTGTAGCCCAGCAACTGTAGCTGTGGAGTGATGGGTGTGTATGTATGTTAATTATTTCCTAGTTTGCTGAATTTGAAATTAATGGAAGGCATTTCAGTACCCCTAAGCATTTTTTGTTGTCCATTTGGTTTATTGTCATCACCAGAAGAGCTTGTCTTTCACAGTTGCAGAATAACTGGAATATGATGTACTGGAGCGTGTCCAGCAAAGGGCTGGTGATTAAGAGACTACAGCATCTGTTATACAAAGAGGCCATGAGTTCTGGGACTGTTCAGTCTGGAGAATACTCCAGGGGATTTTGTGAGTGGGTGAAAATACCTAGTGGAGGGAATAAAGGAGACAGAGCCAGGCTCTTCTCAGTGGTGCCCCATGGTGAGACTAGGGGCATTGGTAACACACTGAAGTATGAGGTTGCATTTACGTGTGAGAAAACACTTGTTTTTCCTGAAAGTGCTCAGATGCTGGCCCAGGTTGCTCACAGAGTCTGTGTAGTCTCCATCCTTGGAGATAGTGAAGCCTCATCTGGTTGACCCTGCTGGTGCAAGGGTCGGCCCGTGCCGTAACTGGTTGTGTCCCCCAGGGTTCAGTGCTGGGCCCTGTGTTCTTTAACTTGTCTATCAGTGACTCGGATGAAAGGGGCAAAAGCCTCTTCAGCAAGTTCACTGGTGGCACAAAGCTGGGAGGAGCAGCCGATACCCCAGAGGGCTGTGCAGCCTTTCAGAAGGACCTGGGCAGGCTGGAGAGATGGGGAGAGGAATAGTCTGAAAGTCAGCAAAGACAGATACAGGTCTGGAGAGGAATAACCCTGGGACCAATACAGGATGGGGGTGACCTGTTGAAAGCAGCTGTGTGGAGATGGATCTGGGGGTCCTGCATGATAACAAGCTGCCCATGAGCCAGCAGTGGCTGGGATAACAGGGAAGACTTTTGCAGTTTCCATTTTCAAGGATGTCAGCTGGTACAAAACCAGACAGAGTTGGCTGGATGCCAGGCCCTGAGCAGGTGTGTGCTAAGACAAGATGCTGAACCTGCCAGCCCCAAATTCTCCTAATTCCAGTGAGTTAATGTAACCATCTATGTCCTGGGAAGTAAAAAAGGTCTTCAACTCTCATGGCCATCAGTAGAGATTCTGCAAGATGATGCCAGGAAATCTGTATAATGTAATTGGATAATATTTTAAAATAGAATAAAAGGGTAGAATTGTAATTGTAACGTGTTTCAGTGATATATTCGCTGGGGGTATCTGGGGTATCTCTGGCAGCTATGCAATGTGCACATATGTTTGGGTTTTGTTTGTTTTTTAAAATCTGAATGGCATAATTTGTTTCAGAATATTTTCCAAATTGAAGTAAAGGAATGCTTTTTATTATGTGAGTAGTTAAAATCAGACTGAGTAGGGAAAGGACTTCCAAATACCTCAGGAAGGTAGAAATAATGGTGTTCAAAACCTTCAGCTCCCCTTCTCTGCTGTATTATATGGAACACCTTGTACACTGACTGTGGTTAGTTATCCTCTACAGCAGTGTCAGTGGGATCTTGGAACCAGCCCAGAAAGGCATCCTGCTTGCTGAACTTCTGATCAGTGAGAGTCCCCAGCCCTTCTGCAGAGGTTGCAGCGTGCTGTCCTGACACCTCTTCACAGCAGTTGTTTCTAGTAGTGCTTGGTGACATGTCTGCAGGGATGCAGGGATGGATCCTGGGAGCAGATGTCCCCAGCCAGAGGTGTGGTGAAGGCCCTGGTCAGAGTGCCCTCTGCTACTTTTCACTGGCCTGTTTCCTAAATATCAGCTGTCCCCAGCTCCCCAGCTCGACTGGGGTAGAACTCTCTGAGGAAGAGCTGTGCACAGATGTCCTCTGAAAGCTCACACAGAAAGATCAGTGTGGAGATGGGTGACTCCAGGCAGAGGTTTTCCTGCTGCCAGCTGCTGAGAAGAGGCAAATTAGTTTCATATGGAGGGAGAGCCTCCAGGGCAGCCTCCAGAGCCACGCTGCTGTGTGGGCTGCCCTCACAGACTGCATACACAAACCTCCGTGCTGAGACCCGCTGTGGCACAGGGCTGTCCCCTGTCACTTGGGATTGGTTCCTGTGGTCTCACGGCTTCCTTAAGGCACTCCATCCAGGTCCTAGTGGCTGGAGGTGCCTGGGCAGTGAGCGTGGTGGAGCTGTGCTGGTGGCAGCTGTGCTCGTGTCTCCCCGCGTGGGACCGCAGTGGGTGATGTCTCAGGGCACACCTCCCCGCTGTGCTGCAGAAGGTTTGTCTGTGGCACACAGGCGTTTCCTGGCGCGGGCAGGGCTGTGAGGGGGCGGTGGGCTGGTGAGAGCCGTGCTGGGTAGAGCCGGGCGGGCAGCGCTGATGGAGGGCGAGGGCACACGTACCCCAGGGGGCCGGGTGAGTGTCTGTGACACGGCTCAACTTCAGAGCACGCTTTCGGGATAGTGTGAGGAGGAGGAGTAAATAGTGCTAACTTTAACCAGAGCTGTGCTTTATTTTCAGAGCTCATCGAGTGCTGCTGAAAATGGCTCTGACCTTGATGAAGAGCCTCTACTCAGAAAAAATAACCGCCGGTTCGTCATCTTCCCGATCCAGTATCCAGACATATGGAAGATGTATAAGCAGGCTCAGGCCTCCTTTTGGACGGCAGAGGAGGTGAGCCCTGGGCCAGTAGGTTGGCAAAAGACAGTCGGACCACCAAGGTCCTGGCACATCTTTCCTAGCTCTGCTGCTGGCTTCTGCATTGCAAAGGTTGGAGTTAATTTCATCAAACATCAGGTGCCAGCACCAAAGCAGAACTCCCTTCATCGACAGTGGAAAGCAAGCTGCTTCCACAGGGTGATTCAGCAGACTGGTTAGGTGCTTAGTTTAGGATGAGGTGGACTTGTGTCCTGGAGTGCTTCTCTGGTTATAGAGAAATTCTAAGTCAGATTGCTGTAATTCGTGGTCAGATAGCTCCTACCGTGCTGTGGTCTCTGAATCTGCAACTGACTCCTGATGTAAGGAGTAAGATGCTCTGGGAAAATTTCATGCTGTTCCTTAATATTAGGTACCTAAATTTCCAGACAGATAGTGTTAGTTTTGCTGAAAATGTGTTTAGCTGACTCCAGATTGCCCTGGTGAGGTGCTTGCCCTATGTTACAGTGCAAGCTCTAAGTTTTGCCCTGAGGTTGCTGGTTAGCTAGATCTGAGCTTGTTTGTGGGCAGTGGTCTGCAACTGCAGAGGAGTAAGATGAAAGCACTGGCAGGCTCTAAATAGACCAGAAAGCATCATGGAATGATGAGGAACTGATGTTTGTGGAGGTGGTATTTCATTGCTTGGCTGGGCAGCTTGCTGTCCTGTTGCAGCAGTTCTTCATTTAAACCATTAAAGAAAAAGGATTTGAACTCCTGCCTTACCAGCATTTCCATTTTACTACATTGCTGGTTCCTTCTTACACTGTCCTACCATCTGTAGGTCTTCTGCATTTTTCACATCTAACTCTACGTTAGTGCTGTTTTGGTTCAGAAATCCTACAAACAAACAAAAAAGGACCATGTGAAGGAAGCTGTGGTTTTCTCTCATGGCTGGGGTTTGGCCTGATAGACAAGAGCAGTTGCACAGCATTTGCTTCATACCATTCTTTGACAACATGAAGGCTGAACACCTGCCAAAGGCAGAAGTCCCCTCAGTCCATCTTTTGACACACTTGGTATAGCTTTCTTGGGGTAGCAGCATTTATTTCAAGTAAAGTTTAAGTGTCTCAGAATGAGGTCTGGTTACTGATGTGTGTTCATACTTGTGACAGAAAGATAGTAAGGCTTTTCAAAATCTCATTTATTTATTCAATAGACACCAATTTTTATTCCAAATTACAAAAGTGTAAACTGTGAAACAAGTACATGATGTTATTGTTGCAGAGAGAAACAGCAGATCTGCAGTGTCTGTGTTGTCTTTTACAGTCACAAGTAATTAAATTCCTTACATGTAAAGATTTGAAAGCAAATGCCAAAACTCTGCCTCAGTCATTGACTGGCCTGCTTGTTTTTACAGAATGACAAATGCAGAAGGACAATGTTTTCCTTTTTCTTTTCATTAGGTTGATTTGTCAAAGGACCTTCCTCACTGGAACAAGCTGAAAGCAGATGAAAAATACTTTATCTCTCACGTTCTGGCATTTTTTGCAGCCAGTGATGGAATTGTAAATGAAAACCTGGTGAGAAAGACTTACAGAGTGCTTGAATACTGAGTCATGTTATTGTCTTACTAACTTTCCATTTTGGCTTTTTCACATTAATTCATAGGTTTTTTAAATGTGTACTTTTTTTTTCTTTCCATCTCACCTTTTTCAAGTGGAACAAACAGCCTGTTCATCTGGGAACAGTGTTTGGGTTAAATTGGGTCAGCTGTGGTCATCAGGGCTCCAAATCACATCACTCTGGGACACTGTTTTTACATTCAGCCCCTGCTTGGCTGTGGGATGTGCATTTCTGAATGAATTAATGTAACCCCATATTTTTCTGTACTCATGTTAATTGAAAAGTAAGGAATACAGACCATAGCTGTACCATGTATTCCTCATTTTGGTAAAATCTGTTTTGTTCTCACTGAACAGCATCCTAGAATCTCTTAGGGCTGCAGGTGGGTGCTGCTAAAAAGATGAGGAATTCTTGCTGATATCTGTTCTGGGCTGGAGAATATCTCATCACAGGTTAGCAGTGGTATTTGTCTGCAAATGCCCAGTTTAAATCTCAAATATTTGAATGTTTATAACATGCAGTGTATATGTGTGCATGTATTGCATGAACATGCCTTATGTCATGCTGTTTATGTTTTTAATGATGAGCACAAAGTCTGAGGCTTTGTTCAGTACTAAGTGTTTATTACTGCATTATTTTGCTGTTCTTCTCCTGTGTACATGTGCCCTCATGCTTCAGCTCTTAGATGTATTTACTTCTGGCTAGCTTGCTTTTTTTTCCTCTGCACCACAACTATCCTATTGACATATCTGTGAACAAAGTAGGGCAGAACTGCTCCCATCCTGTCTCTGTAGCAGAGATCTGATGTCTTTCCTGTTGAGCTCAGAGTAGTGTCATGCAGGACTGTTTTACTGTACTAACTGCATGCTTTCTGGTGTTGGCAGGTGGCACGTTTTAGTCAGGAGGTGCAGATCCCAGAAGCTCGCTGTTTCTATGGCTTTCAGATTCTCATTGAGAATGTTCACTCAGAGATGTACAGCTTGCTCATAGACACCTACATCAAAGATCCCAAGAAAAGGTAAACCTCTGGATGTGTTACAAACCTGTGGGAAATCTGCCACTGAAGCCAGTGCCACTGTTGTAGGGCAGCATGGCAGCTGTGTCCTGTTTTCATACTGACTTTCTGGGGGAATTGGGGAAAGTTCCTTAAAGCTTACAAGGCCTGCATGTGTGACCCCCAAAATGGAGAGGAGTATTACTGACCAAGGCTTATTGTGGGAGTACCAGGTTAGTTAATATTTGTATAAATCTTTTATTGCTGGAAGCATGGAGTATGTGAAATGTTAAAGGTTAGATGAGCTCCTTGAGGTTATCGTGCTCCTGCAGTACTTGCTCTTACATCAGCAAAGGATCAGCTTGAGGAAATTGAGTGCTCGTGATTAAAGTGGTTAAAATGGTTTCTAATATACAGCAATCAGTGTATTACATCCTTTCAGCTTTTTTGTTGTCAGTGCTTTTTAATACAATTTGAACTGCTTATTTTTGAATTATTGAGTTCACCTTTTTTGTCTGAAAAACTTCATAGTCCAAACAGAATACATTTGAAAAGCATCACTTTCCCTCAGAGACTCCACCATGGTAATGGTCAGGCAGAGCTTGCTTTCCCATCATCATGTGTTGATGATGGTTGGAGGACTGAAAGGTTTCCTTTCAGGTTTTCAGCACAGGAACAGAGTCTGTGCATGTGGAACTTTTTCAGTTTCTTTTGTGGAGTTGGGCAAGATGAGGTTTTGCTCTGTGGATAGGCTGAAGTAGCTGGCTTTAATTCAGAGAGAGACTGTGATCTGGTGTGTGAGCACTCCTGGGATGGGATGTGTTTGTTCACAGCCTTCCTTCCCTGAGCCCTTGGAGATGCTGCTCTCTGCACATTTGCTTCCCTCTGCTCTTTTTATCACAGATCACATCGTGGTTTAACCTGGCAGGCAGCTAACACTACACAGCAGCTCACTCACTGCCTGCCCCTGCCCAGTGGGGTGGGAGAGAATCAGGGAGACAATAGAAGTGGTGGTATGAGGTAAAGGCAGCTGGATATGACAGGAAAACAACAACAACAGCAACAACAATAATATACAAAACAAGTGATGCACAGTGCAGTTGCTCACTGCCTGCTGACTGATACCCACCCAGTTCCCAAAAGCAGCCCCTGGCCAGCTTTTCCCTAGTTTGTATTCTGAGCATGACATTGTATGGAATATCCTTTTGGCCATTTGGGATCTGCTGTCCTGGCTGTGTCCCCTCCCAGCTTCCTGTTCCCCCCAGCCTGCTCACTGGTGGAGTAGGGTTAGAAGCTGAAGAGTCCTGGACTTTCTGTAAACACTGCTTAGCCACAATGAAAACATCAGTATTTTATCAACATAATTCTCATTCTAAATATAAAACACAGAACTGTACAAGCAACTAGGAAGAAAATGAACTCTATCCCAGACAAAAATAGGACAGATCATCACCTCTTTGGAGTGGGAATGGTCTCTTACTTGGGTTAGTTCAGAGCATTGCATAATGGGATCCTCTGTCTGGTGGAGCTGGAAGGGACAACCAGAACACATTTACCTAAATCACTATTTTGATGTTTTGTCTCATTTTCTTTTATAGGGATTTCTTATTTAATGCTATTGAAACAATGCCTTGTGTTAAGAAGAAAGCAGACTGGGCTCTGAAGTGGATTGAAGACCGAGAATCCACTTTTGGTGTGTAGCTTTTTATAAACTTGTTTCTATTGCATATCACAAACTGACTGTCTGTGAGTAAGCTGCACCCCTGGAACATGAAATGAAATTCTCCACAGATGTAGTGGGTCTCTGGTTAAGCTAAAAAACTAGAAGTAAATTCTGGTGAGCTTGTATATTTTTATCTTCAGGTAGAGAAATAAAGAAATGGCAGTGCCCCCTGAAATCATGTTATGTAAAATGCTGTCTTTTTTTTTTGTTGTTGTTGTTTTTTTTGTCTTTCAACTAAATAACCCTGGTTTCCTCAATTTTTGCTTGTAGACCTTATATTCTAGTTTTGATTATTTCTTCTAGTTGGTTCTTATTTTTCACTCAGTGTTCAGAACTGGACTGGTGAAGTTCTTGCAAGTCCAGGTATTTTCTGTGTTCATGTTCCTATAGAGAGATCCTTGGGTTGTTTTTTTGTAACTGAGGCATGACAGCCTGGACAAAAAAGATTCAAGAACCATCTATTTCTGGTGTTTCTGGTTTGCTGTTTGGACTGGATTTCTAGTTTTTGTATCTCATTTCAGAGCTGGGACAGTGCTCAGTTTTCATCAGTATGGTGCAGGGCATCCTTAGAAGTGTTTTGCATTCTTACAGGGTTGACTTGGAAGGGTTTTCTGGAGCTGAAATGCATAATGGGTGCACTCTGGTGATTTTTTTTAAGTAAACATCCTCTATATTTTGAGAAAGTGCAAGAGATGGATTCAGCCTGGTGAACAAAATAAATCTGAACATCATTCTTTTGCAGCATCTGTTCATAGCTCTTGTTTGAGAGAGGTTCTTTTTTGTAGCTGTACATTGTTCTGTCCTGGAGCTCCCACTGCCTCCCCAGTCTGGCTTTGCTTGCTGTGTGTAAAACCCCTTCATCATCCCTTTGTTTGGCTCCCAGCAGTGTGGGGTGTGCCAGGAATCAGAAAGCTCCTAACTCAAAAAGCAGTGTGCCCCTGCTCCCTGCCCCCAAACTTAATGCATTTTATCCAAATAAGTAATCAGTCTTTTGCTTCATTAAACCTATATTTTTAAGCAGCCTTTCTCCATTCCTCTGTAGCAGTAGCCTACAAGATTTTTAGTGTTGCCAGAAAAATTCTTTCTTTAATAACTTCTCTGATACTTGTAAGTTGGTATTGCTCTCTGTGCTTTTTCCTAATTTGAATTTCTTCAGATGAGCCAGCAGTGGACATTTGTATCGCACAGAGGAAGTGGAACATCTGACTATTTTGGGTTATTTTTTTAAACAAAATTATGTGCAGTTCTTATTGGGAAGAGGCACCAGAACTTAGTACCAAAGCTCTTCATGTCAGAACATACACAATAAGCCTGTGAAGTTGCTTTAAGTAGTGTACATGTAGTAGTCTGGCTTCACTAAGCAGTCAGATGGTCTTGTAGTCTGAGGAATTACATTCATGTAGAGAACAGGGATAACTGGGACCAATAATGCCTTGCTTTCCTAGGATTAAAGGTGGGATAACACAAGTAGTTATTTGTGTCTTGACTTATGTTCTGTAGACTTTCACTCTTTTAAGAATATGTGCTCTTTTAAGAATATATGGTTTAATGTAGATTCCCAACAAGAAGAAATTGTGGTGTAGGGGCTTTTTGTTTAATTTAGAAGAGATTGGCACTTTTCTCAGTTTTGGCTGTCAGGTACACAGCTGCTTTCCTGGCTTTCAGGAGAAAGAGATAATGGAGTACTAATGTCTTGGCCACTTGGGACAATTACCTTCTTTTGCTTTGGACCTGTGGCAGTTTCAGTGGGTGCCCTGGTTCTTCAGTTCTGGTGGGGTTGCCTATGGCTGCATGCTGTGGGGTGTGTAGGCCCTCTGTACCTGAGGATCTGCTGACAGATGTGGTCAAAGACAGCATCTGGTGCTGCAAAGGGGATTGCTTTTCTCCAGCATCACTGTCTGATGCAAATGGTGCCTCTTGCTGATGGGCAACAGAGCAATTTGTGTCTAATGAAAAATGTGTTATGTTAAACAGGTGAGAGAGTGGTTGCCTTTGCTGCAGTGGAAGGCATCTTCTTTTCGGGTTCCTTTGCTGCTATATTTTGGCTGAAGAAGAGGGGCCTGATGCCTGGATTGACTTTCTCCAATGAACTTATTAGCAGAGATGAGGTAATGTGGCATATCCTACATACTGTTTGGGAAGAAAAGTGAATTTCCAGGGCAGGGGTACAATTATATTTATGAAGAACCCATAGTCTTGTCATAGGAAGGGGAAAGAAGCAGACTTTTACCAAAAATTACAGAATCATAGAATCATTTAAATTTGAAAAGATCTTTAAAATCACTGAATCAGACTGTTAACCTACCACTGCCAAGTCCATCCCTAAACCATGCCCCTAAGTGTGCCACGTTCACATGTCTTTTAAATACCTTCAGGGATGGTGACTCAACCACCTCCCTTGACAGCAATTTCCATGAAGTTTTTTGTAATATCAGGTCTGATCCCCTGCTTAATGCAACTCAAGGCTATTTCCTCCTGTCCTATTGCTTGGAAGAAGAGGGCAACCTACACCTCACTACAACCTTATCTCAGGTAGTTGTAGAGAGCTCAGGTCTCCCTGAGCCGCCTTTTCTCCAGCATAAACACTCCCTTCTCCCTCAGCCAATCCTCCTATGACTGGTGCTCCAGACCCTTCACTAGCTTTGGTGCCCTTCCCTGGACTTGCTACAGCACTTCAATGTCCTTCTTGTAGTGAGTGACCCAAAACTGAACACAGGATTCAAGAGATCTGACCTCACCAGTGCTGAGTACAATCACTGCCCTGGTCCTTTTGCCACGCTATTCCTGACACAAGCCAGGACACTGTTGGCCTTCTTGGCCACCTGGGCACACTCTGGCTCATGTTCAGCTGCTCTCAGCCAGCACCCTCAGGTCCTTTTCCACTGGGCTGCTCTCCAGTCACTCTGCCCAAGTCTGTAGCACTGCATGGGGTTGTTGTGGCACAAGTGCAGGACCTGGTGTTTGGCCTTGTGGAACCTCATACCATCGCCTTCAGTCCACTGATCCAGCCTGTCCAGATCCCTCTGCCTTCCTAGCCTCCAGCAGATCAACATTCCTACCAAACTTGGTATCTTCTGCAAACTGACTGAGGGTGCACTCAATGCACTTTACCACTGATAAAGATATTAAACAGGACTGGCCACTCAGGCCAGTAACATACATATATATATACATATATATACACATATATATATATATGTGTTATGTACATATATATAACATGCATATATAGCTAACATAACATAACTGAGCCCTGGGGAACCCTGCCTGTGGCCAGCCACCAACTGCATTTAATTCTTACCACGTTTTTTGGCCTGGCCATCCAGCCAGTTTTATACCCAGCAAACGGCACTGATGAACTTAAAGCCTGGGTGCCGCTGGGTCCCTCAGCAGAAGTACCTGGTTTTAAAGGGAGTAAACATAAATACTGATAAATACACTTGTGATTTAGCCCCAGCCAGCAATCAAACCCCATGCAACCACTCTTTCACTCCTCCACCAGTAGTATCAGGGAGAGAATTGGAAAGGTAAAAGCTGGAAAACTCATGTGTTGATATGAAGACAATTTAAGAGGGAAGCCAAAAGTCACACACATGAGCAAATCAAACCAAGGAATTAATTCATGTTTTCCATGGGCAGGCAGGTGTTCAGCCATCTCCAGGAGAGCAGGGCCCCATCATGTGCAACAATGACTTGGGAAGGCAAATGGCATTACTCCAAACACTCCCTGCTTCTTCCTTCTTCCCCTCACTGAATGTCACATGGTCTGAATGTTCTGTTTCCCCATACTGAATGTCACATGGTCTGGGATATCCCTTTGGTCAGTTTGAGTTACACGTCTCGGCTCAGGACAGGTTTTGTGTCTCCTCCCAACCTCCCATGCACCCCCAACTTCCTCACCTGGGTGGCAGTATGAGAAGCAGAAAAGGCCTTGGCTCTGTGCAAGCCCTGCTCAGCAATAGCAAAAACACCTCTATATTACCAACCCTGTGTTCACAAATCCAAAACACAGACTCATACCATAATTGAAGAACACCAACCCTACCCCAAAACAGCACACCAGCCAAAACCAGCACACCAATTATACAGTATTATCAAAATGGATTTTTTAGATTGAAGGGGATGTTTGTTTTCCTCTGTTGTGAAGGGAGGCAAAGGCCCAGCTGCTCAAGGAGTGGGGTGGAATTGCATGGTCTCCAGCTGTAGTGGGGGGCTGGCTGGAGCAAGGACCTGGATAGTGTGTGCTGTGCTTCAGCTACTTCAGGCAGGTTCAGGTGGCCTCCAAGTACCACTCCCCACCTGCTCCAGAGCTTCAGACATCCACCTGCATCCATCACTGAGGCAGCAGTGGCAGGTTGCTGCAGAAGCAGCAGAAACCACTCCTCTCCATGGTCTTGTGTTGCTCCACATCAGTAGAATCCCCTGGGAGGGGGCAGCTACAGATCTGCCTTTGAGGAGAGCGAATCTTAACTTTAGATGTGAGGTGTCTGAGGGGCTGCAAGTCAGCACACCAAATATGACAGACCATGTGTTTACAAGGGCCCCTTCTTTTCACTGCTTCCTTCCTTTCTTTTTCCTTGCTCACTGCAAGTTGGCAGCCATTGTTTGTGGCTGGGGACTTTGCACTGCACTACTTATGTCATTGAAAAAGTAGAAAGACCAGTTTTGTATGCAGTATAAACATACTAGTAGTTGTAACTTAGCAGAGCTGGTCTTAATATGTAAAGAGCTTTTTTATAATGGAGGTGATTTTCATAGGTTAGATAAATTGCTTTGAAATGAGACATGATATGTCTTTAAAAGACACTTTTGAAGAAAGTGATATGATGAGTAAGGAAAAACAAATAGTTCTTCAGCCTTCAACTTCTTTGTATCTTTTGTGAGTCATGAACTGATCCATTTGAGTGAGGCAGGATTTGTTTGTTACAAGGATCACTTGCAGGTGAGTGCATGTAACTGTACTTTTCTGCAGTCAAGCACCAAACAACTGAAATTTTTTTGAGCTCTTCTGGCATAATTCCAACTACAGTGCTGTTATGAAGGTTAAAGCTTGATGCACAGAGCACCTGCATTGAAACCCAGTAGCAGTAAAAAGAATCCACAATGGAAAACTACAAACTGTTTTTTGATGCATCTGGACAGATAAATGATCAACGCTCAATGTGTTTTTTGAGCTGCTGGCTCTGTTCCCAGGCTGTTCTTGAGCTGGTGCATCTCTGATACTTAAAGGTGCAAAGCTGGTGGGAGTACCAGTCAGCAGAGCACGCCAGTTCATGGAGAAGCCAGGCATGTCCTGCATCCTGCTGGTGATGTTGCCCTGGATAAGACCATGGGAAGCCTTGCAGCAGGCAGCTGATGTGGTCACTAGAGGTGGGGATGTTTCCCAAATTACATTACTTCAGGGCTGTTTCATGACCTTAATCACAAAGAATTTAAAGCCTTTCAAAAAGGTTTTCACAGAATCACAGAATTGTTAGGGTTGGAAGGGTCCTCTGGAAATCATCCTGTCCAGTCGCCCAGCCAAGCAGGGTCACCTGAAGCAGGTGACACAACATGTCCAGGTGGGTTTGGAATGTCTCCAGAGAGGGAGACTCTGCAATCACCCTGGGCAGCCTGTTCCAGTGCTCTGTCACACTCAATGTGAAGTTCTTCCTTATATGAGGTGAAACATCTTGTGTTTTAGTTTACAGCCATTGCTCCTCATCCTGTTGCTGGACACCACTGAGAAGAATCTGGCATCATTCTCTTGGCACCTACCTGTCCTGGCTCCAGCCAAAGACAAGGTTAATTTTTTGCAGTAGTTGTGAGAGGTTAGAGCCTGGAGCTGTGTGGCTAAGACCCTGTTGTTACTGGGTATCATCTCAAGTCATTGACAGGGGTGGAGAAAAGGGACTCCCTCACCTGCTTTTAAGAAGGATGTTCCTTCCAGTGGGAAAAAATTAATTGGGAAGAGCAGGTGGGTATTTGTCATGGGTTTTCCATGTAAATAGCTTAATCTTACACTTTTTGTGTAATAATGCTGTTACTGTTCTTTTTGTTATCTTCTTGTTTCCAGTAAATGATTCTAACCCATCCTGTGATTTTCACCTTTTGTGTCTCCATTCACAGACCAGGAAGGGGCAAGGGAAGCCAGGGATGTCTTGGTGAGGGCAGGGAGCAAGCAAGTGGCATGTGGTTTGGGAGAGTCTTGGTGGGGCACTGAACTGGGGAGTACCATTCCTAAACCACGACACCACCTTTGAGATAATTATATGCATTAATGAGATCTCCTCTCAGTATTCTCTTCTTCAGACTAAACAGGCCCAGCTCCTGCAGTCTCTTCTCATAAAAAAGATGCTTCAGACCCCTCGTCATTTTTGTGACCTCTGCTGGACCCTCTCCAGTAGCTTCTTGTCTCTTCCATACTGAGGCTCCGTATATGACCTCACCGGGGATGGGCAGAGGGAGAGGATCACCTCCCTTGACCTGCTGTTCACACTCTTCCCAATGCACCCTGAGATACCCTTGGCCTGTCTGATCACGAGAGCACTGCTGGCTCAGTGAGCTTGTAACCCACTGAGACTCCCAGGTCGTTTGCAACAGAACACCTCTCTAGTAGGTCAGCCCCCAGGTTTTGTTTTGACCCTTGTTAATGATAATATTAGATTGTCTTGTAGCCCATAGTCTGCCAAATTCTTTCTGGTCGGTTTTCACTCTTGATGTGCCCTCTTGGTATTTATTGGCTGTAATCACTGCCTTGCAGTTGAGAGGAGAGATGGTAGCACAGTGGTCCTTTAGGCTGGCAGTGGTAGGTATGGCTGAAGCCAGACCATCAAGCTTGTACCCAGGCAAGTTAAAGAAAAGCTGAGGTGCCTCTTGGAGCAGCTGTCTGGAATTGCTTGTCTCCTTACCTTGGTGGGAGACTTTTCTGGAAGTCCTGGAAAGGAGCACAGTTTACTAGGCTCTGTGTAGGATAGCTGGGTGAAATGAGAAGGGGAGTTTAGTTGGGGAAGAGATGATTTGTAAATGTTGGGTTTGGTGACTTTAATCTGAATCTGCCTTTCTAAAAATGCTGTTGGGAGAAGCAAGGGAAGAAATGTGAGTGAAAGAATTTAAATAAGTATCTCAAAGTAAAGAGCAGGTAAACAGCCTGTTTTAACTCACAAGTAGTTTTGCAGGTCTTGATGTAGAAGTCTTTCAGCAAAATCATCCCTGACAGGAGGCAGAGACCAGCAAGGTTCTGTGTAGGATCACTCACAGCAGAGCAGCCCTCAGAAAAATTTTACCTGAGAAACATGTATGCTGAACATCATTTTGGCACAGGTGGCATGTGATTTGAGATGTTACTCGGTTGTAAACTACAAGTCCATACTACATGTGATGGCATTAAGACTTTCATAAAAGTAGGAGGCTAGGAAACTTCAACACAAATGAGACTGCCTGACAATAAGAGCAAACTATGGGAAGAGGGGAAAACTGACTGTTTTTTTCATTGTTCTCTTATTTCAGGGTCTGCACTGTGATTTTGCTTGTCTAATGTTCCATTATTTAGTGAACAGACCATCAGAAGAGCGAGTCTGTGAGATCATCGTTAATGCTGTAGAAATTGAGCAGGTAATCCTGGTTGTGGCAACATTGTGGGCAGCACGGGCTCAGTCTGAGATTTTAAAATAAACAAATTAACTTCTAACTTTTGGGATTCCATGTTTGATACTTGGCTCAGGCTTGATTCCTGATGCATTATACCATTCTTTCCCTCTTCATTAATAGTGACAATAAGAGTCAGAGACTTTCTGATTCAGTTGTCAAACAACTGGGGCAAGCTGAAGCTGGCAGCTAGTTTTCTCTTTAATGACAGAAAGGAAGAAAAACTGTCTTATTTGATATTGAATATAATAGTTCCAGTTGGAAGGGACCTACAATAATCATCTAGTCCAACTGCAGCTGTCTCTTAGAGAGGAGTTTGTTTACATCTGTCCTTTCAGGTACTTTGTCTCTCCCTATTGTATTCACATCTCTGCTTTTCCTCAGAAGGCAGGGTCTGCTCTGGCCATGAATACCATGCTGTCTTCTGGCTTTTTCTGTGGTTGATGTCAGGTTCATTCATGTGAAGTGCTGCCCTTCTGCAGGCACAGGTTTCTGCATGGCTGAGTGTTTGGCCCTGTTGATTTTAGTTTAGCTTTCTTTCCTGTTGTTACCTAACTACTGTGATGATTACAAATGCTCCTGCCTTGTCTCACAGACTGATAGGGATGCATTGGTGCCTGAATATACACATGACTGGGTTCAGCACTCATATATATCACTGCTCTCTGATCTGTCATTCTGTAGTGGCTGGAAGCCAGGAAAACTGGCAATTTCTTGATCTGTCCCTGCTCCCACTAGTATAGTCCATAGATTTATTGAAGTTGGAGCTGAAGCTTACACAGAAGTGTATTCTGGGGGATTGAAAAAAGGCAGTGGAGGGGCAGTGATAAAAATCTTGAGCCTTTTCCAGAATAACAGGCTAAAAATAAAGGAAGATATTTGTTGAATTTAGTGATGGGAGTTATTTATTCAGACAACTTCCTGGGGAGCGTGAAACATCACAAAGTCTGTTAATGTGAAACACAGGTGTCTTCTCTCCTTTTTTTCTTCTTAAATTTCATTCTAAATGTCATCTAAATTATTTTAACTTCTAGGAGTTTCTGACTGAGGCATTACCTGTGGGTCTGATTGGAATGAATTGCACCTTGATGAAACAATACATTGAATTTGTTGCAGACCGGTTACTAATGGAGCTTGGGTTCTCAAAGGTAAGAGATGCAATTGCCCCACATGCTGGCCTGCCAGTGCAGCCCAGGAGAAATGCCAGCACAAAGCACTCCCTTGTCATGCTGGGAAGCAGGTCATATTTAGCACATGGACTTCCTGTGAGTGACAGCTGAAACCACAGCAGTCATACCTATGCTTCACTGTAAAAGAGCAAGAACAATTCAGGCCTTTGTTTCCCTTCAGCTGCTCAGCAGGTTTGTAATGGGAAACGTAAGCTGTGCTCAGGTGCTGCAGTGCTTGAAGAATAACAAGCACCTTGCACAAGTGAACTTCACCACGGGCTGACCTCCTGGGAGTGGCAGTACTGAATTTGCTTAGATAGGGGTCCATAGATCCTGCAGGATATTGCAGCCAGAGGTGGTCTAGTTTGAAAGAGTTTGACAGTTTTGTTTGCTGTGGGGTTTTTAAAGCATTATTTCCCTGTCAGAATCACCAGTGTGTTTTCCTTCCCCAGGTCTTTAATGCAGAAAATCCTTTTGATTTCATGGAGAATATTTCTCTGGAAGGAAAAACAAATTTCTTTGAGAAGAGGGTTTCGGAATATCAACGTTTTGCTGTTATGACAGAAACAATGGACAATGTCTTCACTCTGGATGCAGATTTTTGACAAATTAGCAAATGAATGGTGACACTTTCCCTCTCCTCATCTCCCTTTATGCTGTGAAGTTGACTTAATTTCCTCTCATGGAAATCAGAGTGTACTGGGATATTTTTCCTGGGTTTTCATGTTGTTTGTCAGAGGAGTAAATATATTTCTCTCTGTGTCATTTGAAAAAAAAGGGGGATCATTTGTAAAAACTTTATATGGCTTTGTAAAAGGATGGCCTTTTTAAGATTCCCTTGATTCATCTGCTGTCAATGCTGTCTTTAAAAATGACATGGAATGGATGCTACTACATTTTTAAGACTTTGGTAGTGTTTTAAGAAACAAACTGCATATTTACCTCAAGTTATGGTATTTTAATCTGAAAACCAGCTGAGGTATCACTCCATGTACAAATGTTGCTATAAATTATTTTCCTGTTTTCTGTTTTCATGTTTATAGATTTGGTATAGAGTAAAAGCTCTTCTGTTTCATCCTGTTGCAGACACAATAATAATCGAATGTGGGAAGACCTTAATGAGGTCTGAACTATAGAATATTATTAAACCTGGGAATTACGTGTAATCTCCCCATTAACCTGGATTCTGTCTGAAAAAATGTATACTCAGGCTTTACTTGGGAAAACTGATGGGTCTTGGTAGGCATTTAATTCAAATACATGTGATTAATACATGTGAGTCTTGTCTTACAGCTGTTACTGAATAGGTCAGTGGGCTTTGAATGGTCCTTGAAAAGGACCTGTTAACAGTGGAGAAAAACCACATGCCTAGTTCTTTGGCTTGTGCTGCCTGTTTTTCTGTGCTTCACTGACCAAGTGCCTTATTAAGCAATCTGTAGTTGTACTTGTAATGATCTGACACTGAAACAGCCAGCTCTGGGTGTTGTCCATCTCCCCTTGTTGTGCTGGGTGGTTTGGTATTCTCCCCTTCTAGGTTGCACTTGTGCATTGAAGGGGTGAGAAGACATGTCATTCCAAGGGATTATTCCTTGAGGTGCTACAGACTACTTGGGCTGTAAGGAAGCACCCAGTAATGTATGAGGGTACATCAGGTTGTGTGTTTGATGTGAATCATTAGAACCATTGTCACAGAAGAGCTTCTGAAAGAAGGTATTAAACGTTTCAAAACCATACCAGAAGTAGTATGGAGTAGCAGCATCTTACAAAGGACTGTTGTTTGGCTTTTGATTATGTGCCTGAAAACTGTTTGTAATTTTTTGATACCATGTGGAGAGAATGGAGTTATTGAAGAGTGGCTGATGTGCTGCTTGGGCTGGAAGGGATGCTGTTCAGCTGTACCTGGCTTATCTGCAAATAAATAGGCTCTTCTTTTCCAAGATGAAGTGAATATTCAAGAGCTAGGCAAAGGGTTCTGCTTTATTAAACCCAGGAATTTTTCATAATATTCAGCATTTTGTGGAAGAGCTTTTGTAAGTCTTACTATTGCAAATATATTATGCTGTGTTTGATACACCTGGCATGAGCCAAACTGACAGCCCAGGGTTATCAGTGATGGGGTAGCAAAAGTGTTATTTCCCTGCCAGCCCAGATCAGCCACAGTCCTGGGTACCTGAGTTCCATGAAACAGGTCCACTGCCTTAGCATAGTTCCTAGTGAACAACTGTCCCTGCTGTAAAAATAAGCAGGAAAACTGACTCTGTTCTTTCAGTCTCTGTAAAAGATCAGGAATATGTACTGAGCATGGAAATGGAACAGCTATTTTTTTTTCCTACTAGAGCCTGAATCATTTGACATAAGGTACTTGGAAGAGGGCAGAGTGGAACGTTGAGAATACAGAGAAAAGCTGGAACTGATATCCCTCACTAACATCCTGGAACTGCAAGAGAACTGTGGATTCAGAGGGAAAACTCAGTGCCTTTTGGAAATACTGAGTTGATAGGGGAGAAAGAGAAAATACTGTAAATGGGTCTGTTGTTAGAGTAATAGAACCTGTTATGTCACTGAAAGTACTAAAAAGCATTTATTTTGAGTCTTGTGAATTATGATGACAGTATAGAGAATATTCTAATATGAAACTGCAATGTACTCAGGTTCTGTAAATGTATATGGGATACCAAAGTCTGGTACAACGCCTCCCACTTGATTTGTGTGTAAAATATGTGTGTTGTTTCAATAAAATTTGAGTGGGGAAGCCCGTGCCTTCATTTACAAGTTATTTGCCTCCTTGTGAAATCCAAAGTGATAAAATTGGGATGTGACAGAGTAAGTCAGTATTCACAGCTTTTGGATTGTGGGAGAAAGTTATGAGTGCTCCATATATTGTCTTGCACTTTTTAGAGCTCTTGACTTGCTCTTTCTTGTTCCTGGAAATAGGTTTGATTTTTTGGAGTTTTTTTTAACAAGTGGGTTTGGTTTTTGTTTTGTTTTTAATTGGGATTTTCTGTCACAAGGAGAAGTCTTTTGGGTGTTTGTAAGGTTCAGTGGAGAAACACTCCAAAAACGTATTGTCAGTGGGTGGTACCTGCTAGATCAAGAGCATCATGCCCTTGGGGCAGGCACCCTGAGTGCCTGGGCACAGCATCATCAGGTTCAGGCCCTAAGCTGGAGCCAGCCAGGTGCCTGCCTGAAGCCAAACACTGGTCACCTGGGTCTGAGCTGGCACAGCTTCACACCTGCTTGTGTAGGCACTGTCAGGGCTGTCATTTCAGAAGTCTTGTCTCTGGAGCCTCTTTGTGCTTCCTTGAGACAGGCATGATGGGCAGAAGGTGCCTTCTTCTGCCAGCAGCACTGGGCACTGGGCAGAAAGAAACCCCATGGGCTTTTGAGGGCTCTGTGTGTCTCACACTGTGGCCATCAAGCTTAAGAAAGCCTGATGGATGTGAGTGTCGGGGGGAGAAGGTGTGAAGCATCCCTTCAGTGTGCATGGTCTGTGTGCTCTGAGTTGGAATAAGGCTGGTGTGTGACTTGGCTAGTGCCAGTGTGACAGGAGGTGCTTCCGGGAGGTGTTTGTGTCGTGGTGAAGAACGTGTCTGCAAGGGTCACAGGAGCAGAAGCCTCTCTCTGGGGCCTGCAATAGGAGCTGAGGCTCAAGGAAGAATCCCCCCTTTTAAATTCCAAAGTGGCCTCTGTAGTTCCTGTTGTTCCCTTTCAAGCAGACATGTGCCTCCCGGCAAATCCCATGAGTTGGTTATCAGTAGCCACAGGCAGGCATCGTGCTCCCAACCCTCTGCTCTGGCTGTGAAGCCACTGCCCAGTGCAGTAGGTCAGTGAGTGCTCCCAGCCCTTGCTGGGAAATAAAAGAAATAGGCGAAGGCAGGGCAGTTAGCAACCTCTTTCTTAGTGTTTGCGGACTGGTAAGATTTTTGCAGCAGATGAGGATGCTCTGTGTGTGGCAGCACCCTCAGAACTGCAGCCAGCCCCTGGCTGGCTGACACTGTGCTGATCCACTTCCACCACATTTCTTGTCCTTGTCTTTGAATGATGAAAGCTTTGAAAGAGCAAGCATGGCCTCCCTGCCGGTCACCCAGCCTGCCAGAAGAGCATCTTCCTTCTGGCTTTCCTAAGGGGATGATCTGGGCTGGTTTTTCCTCCTGGTGGAGCCCTTGAGTCAGCAAATATTGATGTTTCTGTCACGATTATCTAGCACTCCTTCTGGGAGTCGGTCACTGGCGATGCTGATGCGTTGATATTTCTTGTAGCCGAGTTTGTGTTTGCCAGGAGGACACTCCTGTGCCTGGGGCCCGCTGGCCACACTGCACGCTGCAGGGATGCTCCGGTGCAGGCACAGACCCTGTCTGGGTGTGCACGCCTGGCACACGGCTGTGCAGGCACAGCACACACACGCACCAGCACAGCTGAGGGGAGATGCTGTTGAAGGGCAGCTTTTAGCAAACCCTCTCCCTGGAGCAGAAGGGCAAGGTGGGCACTGTAATATTGCTGTTAAGAGATACTGTTCCTGGTTTGCTGGCAGCTGCTGCCTTGCCCTGCTTCCTGTGGCCTGGGCACAGATGGGCAGCGGTCCCATCCCATCGTACATAACCTGCCTCTAGGAACCAGGGCTGCCCTGAGCACAGAACTGTGCTCTGCTTACTTTGGCTAATGTTTTTTCAGCTTGAAACACAGGTAAATCTCAGGAATGTCTGGTTTTGGCCAGTGTGGAGCATAAATTTCTGCTTTGAACAGTAACTTTGGTATTTGGCTGTTTGAGTGTACTCACGTGGGTAGGCTGGGGAATTCACTGTTGAATTTTGACCATTTGAACAAAATAAAAGGATTTATGAATGACAGACAAGATATTTCCATGACAGGCAGCAGTGCTGCCAATATCGCAGCTTCTTGTGGAGTGCTGCTGACTGGGGGCTCCTGCCCTGCAGATCCTTTTTTACAAATATGCTTGGAGGGCTTACCTGGGAAATGTTCTCCTTCTATTGCTTTGGCAGCACCATTTATGACTGCATTGGCTCTGGTGTAGCTTCTGATGGCCTCATGGGAACAAATCTGTATCATCAATCCTGTTTTGTGCTGTAGCACTGTTTGGTTTCTGTTATTCTGGGAATGGCCTCCCGTAACTGCTGCAGCATCTCTAGTGAGCTTGTAGGAGTAGAGCTGTCACAGAGAACTGCCTGGCATAAAGGGTGAGGTGTTGACTCTTGTCATGGGGACAGGCCATCTTTGGGGCTTGTTCCAAGGCCTTGCCTGTTCCTTTAGGAAATGCCTCTTGCTGAAGAGGCAAGGGGAGGTTCTCAGCAGCAGATAATGAAAAAAGATCAACAGACTGATTGAAAGTTATTTTGGATTTTTCTGTGACTTCACCAGTAGGGACCGACTTTGGATTCTGTCCCTCTGGTGCTCAGTCAATGTCAGAAATAAATCTGTGCCAGCACAATGACAGCTGGATGTGATCTGCTCATAGGCTATCCTTGAAACTCTCTCGTGAACATCTTAGTCTACTTCTACTCCTACCAAAGTTAGGCCCCCGGGATGCCGTAAGCAGCTCTGCTGGTCGCTGCTCTGCCCGCTCTGTGTGTGGCTGGAAGGGTGCTGCTGTGCCCTTCCAGGTGCAGCTCAGGCTGAAGTCCTGCCCAGCTTGGATTGGCCCTTGCTGATCCCAGTGTGCAGTGCCAGAGTCAGAGGAAAGGCCTGCAGTGAAGCCCTGGCCTGTCAGACTGGGGCAGATGCTGACCAGAACCTTGTGTGCTTGCCCCAGCCTGGGCTCAGAGGGAGCTGCATGCTCATGAGGCTGGTGTGGTTTTGATGAACTCCTCAAACAAGGCTCTCTTTTAGGTCATCTATAAGTTACTTCTTTTAGTGAAATCACACTGTAGGCTCTGGGTGGATACCAGAGGAGTTGGTGGGTTTGTTTTTTTTTCTTGTCAATGAGCAGATCCAAGAGAAGTGTTAAGAACAAGTCTCGACATCCAAACACTTTTTACTGATCTGACAAATGCCTCTGGCAGTGCAGCCTAAGCTGAACTTGAGAGCTTCAGGGAAAGTCTGCTTTATACTTGCGTTGTTTTCTGAGGAAATGCAAGAATCCTTTTCACAGCTGGTGGCCTTACCATGCAGGAGGTTGTCCAGGCTCTGCCCCTGGGCTGTGTCTGCAGGTCTGTCACCAAGCAGCCTGTCCAGGGCTGTCCATTGTGTGCCAGTGATGGTCACCACTGTTGGCCTCTGCCATGGATCGTCTCCAGGATGGGATGGGCTGTTTGCTGCTTCACAGGTAGTTTTGAGAGATTAATTGAAGGCAGACTTCTGTGGCACACCAGCCACCTCCTGAGAGACTGAAATCACTCAGGGAAGGGCTGGGGAATCCTGAAGGCAGTGGCATGCCTTGAGTAGGAAAAGCAAAAAATGTGCTGGTGGCAGTGGGAGTGACAGCGTATTCACTGCTCATTGCTTAGATGCCAGCAGCAGTGTCACAAAAGTGATCATCATACACAGACTTGTGAGGTCACTCCTGTCCTGCAAAAGCTTCCCTGAGGGCTTCATCACTCCAGCTCTGGGCAACTGAACCCAATGGTGAGCATCACAAACTAATAAATATCTAATAATAGTACTGAATAGCACACTGGTGCTACCATCTGCTCACTTGGAAATCATGGCAGAAGTAGCATTGGGGGCCTGGAAAATCACAGCTTCTGGGAATATTTGCTGCCAGTGTTAAACATGAGGAGCCCAGAGCAAACCTGGGGAGGCCTGAGCCCTGAAAGCTTCAGCCCCACCATGGCTGTTGCCGTTCTGACCTTGGCAGCAGCAATGCTAAGGACTGAGATACCTCTGCTCTGAGCCACAGCCCCTCAGTGGAGAGATCCTCATTGCCCAGAGCAGGACCTGTGCATGAGGACAAGCCCTGGCAGACACAGGAAGCTTTAGATCTCTTTGAAGAGGTAATTTACAGCTTTGGAGCAAGCATGATTGTCTACTAAACGGAATGTTTCATTATAAGGTCTCTAGAATTTGAAAACATTTTTATGGGCCTTTACTGGTTTATTTGCTACTGGGTTAACTTTTCTGAGCTCAGGCTTGCTTTGACCCTCACAGTATGGAGCAGGACTTGGGGTGTCCTTTGGGAAAGAAGCAGCTGTGGAGCAGCTCCTCCAGACCAGACCTGAATCCATCTTTTGATGCCCAGAAACTCCCCCAATATCTGCTTCTCTCTCAGACATTTCAGTTCTCCAGGAAAATGGGTTGCTGGGACTGTAGGGGAAAATGAGCATTAAATGAGGCTCCAGGAAAGCAGGGAAGTATCTTTAAAACTTACCTCAGCTGTTGAGTTCCTCTTGGCTAGGTAACTATGGAGAAGAATTTCCATTAATTAATTTAATCCAGGTTAGTGAATAAAAGCTGTTCCAATCCTGGTTGTAGGGTCCCAGGGCAGTGATGAAACCCATGGTGCAGAGGACGACCAGTTTAGAGTTGTTATAGCAAGCATTTCTGCCCCGTGAGAAGAATTATTGATTTCTTTTTTCTTTCAATTTGAAGGGAAATAGAGTTAAATTACATCTTATTAGACTGACTGGAGAACTGGATGTTTTTATCACATTACTTCATTCACAGTGTGTGAAATTGCTGGCTGCAGAGACGAGTGTTATGATAAGCCCTGACAGAGCTGCCTCGCTCCTTGCTCAGTCATCCCTGTGTCTCCTGCTTAGTCATCCCTCTGTGGGCTAATGGGATGGTGACTGGAGGGCTCCTACAGCCACTACCACACCTGCCTCGATTTTGGATTCACATCATCACGGAGAAAAACATTGCTTGGTTCATTTCTTCAAGATTCCTGTTGTTAGAAGCCCCTTCCATAAAGTTGGTCCAGTTTGCTTAATTCCTCGTTAGCACAGCAGGGTGTAAAGCCAAAAAATGTTTTCCCAGCTTTCCCACACTGAGCAGGATTTGAGGGCAGAGTGAGGATGTCATCTGCCTTTGGAGCACCTTTGAAAGGACAGCAGCTGGCCAATGCCACAAGCCCTGCACCCAGGCAGAGGGATAAGGGGATGAGTTCTCCTCCTTGTAAGCCCAGTCCTCTTGAGCTATGAGGCTGTAAGGTAGTGACCACAGCCATGGGATGCACATCCTGCATCTGGTGCAGGCAGGAAGTTTCATGGCTCTCAATAGGCTGCTGAGGCCACACAAACTCATGGGGAAACATAGAATGCTGCTGAGATAAATGCAGGGATACTCATAGCAGGGCATGGCCTACTGCAGTGCCTGTTTGCAGCACTAAGTCACTGAATAAGAATTCCTATGTATAATGAAAAAAAAAGGTAAAAATTATTATTAAAAGATAATTGTAATTTTAGCTGTCTTGATTTTTTTCTTTTTTCTTTCCCCTCTCTCCCCCCTCTCCCCCATTGGCTGATTTTATTCACCTTGGGCCCATTAGATTTGCATACTTTAAAAATACAAGGTTCTTGTGAGGTGTTCTAAAGCTCTTCTGTTACTTAGATTATTAACCTACATTTACTTGTGGTGTGATACCTGCATAAGCAAATCTTTCTCTTACACATCCATTAGTTGGAAGAAGCAGCACTGGCAAATGCTGAGTGTATTTTCAGCTCAAATGGTGTTACTCAAAGTCCATAAAACAGAAACCAATTGCTGCCACTTCTGTTTCATTTTGTCATGCCATTTCATTACCCTGTTGCTACTGAGTGTAGGTCCAAATTAACAGGGCCTGGTTAGTCTCACATCAACCACACAAAAAGTCAGATTTTTGGCCAGAAGTAGGAAAGGCAATTTTTTCCTTCAAACAGGTACTTTTGCTTGTGAGGCTGAAGAATGTAAGTCTACCTCAGCTGGACATGCATCAGTGATGTTCAACACAAATATTGCTTGTGCAGATGGATGGCTGTGGCTGGGATGAGAAGCAATTTCCATAGACCTCAAAGATGGGAAGGCAGATCCTTACACAGGATACTGGTGAGAACAGAAGCACAGAAATACAGAATAGTTTGGGTTGGAAGGGATCTTAAATAGAGTCTAGCTCTAATTCCCCTGCTATGGGCTGGGACACTTTCCACTAAACCAGATGGCTCAAAGCCTCATTCAGCCTGGCCTTGGACATTTCCAGGTTGCTTCTTTTGGCACCCTGTTCCAGTACCTCATCACCCTCACAGTAAACAATTTCCTCCTAATATCCAGGTCAAGACTACCATCTTTCAGTGTCATGAGGAGCCACTGGTAACATTGAACCAAGTCAGTGCCTGATAGATGTGAGACTGGAAGTGTGGCTTTGGTGTGCTAAGCTCCTCTAAAGTCTCATTCTCTGCTCTTTCTGCATAAAGTAATACGTACACACAGGTGAGGTGGAGGGTAAGTTAGAATGAAGGTGGAGTTTGTGCTATGCTGGGCAGGTATTCACCTTCCCTGAGGGCCATCAGTGTTTTTCACTACACTAGAACAAACATCCATTTAAAATAAACTGAGAAACCTGCAAAGCTTCAGTCCCTTGGCAGAGAGTGCCAGCCCTTGTGCAGTGCAGGGCTGTGCTGGGCTGGGCTGGGCTGGTGGGGACCCAGCCCTGCCAGCAGATGCCAGGAGAGCCCCTTGCTTGACTGCCTGGTGCCTGCTGGCTGGGTGAGTCAGGCAGAGATTGCCAGGGGGACTTTACACTGCTGGCTTAAGCAGCATTCATTTATTTCCCAATGGCCACCCTGAAGACCTTATCTGAAGCTAATTAATTATCAGCAGCAGCTGTCCTAATTTTATCACAACTGCCTGGCTTTGCAGTGAAAGGCAAGAACATAAGATCATGAAAGGGTGGCACATTTTGGTTCAGGGACAGCAAATACCTCCGGGGCAGTGTCCATCCCTGTGGGACACCCCGGCTGCCAGCTGGCCTGAGTGCCACCCCAGCAGTCGTGGGCTGAAGGCAGCTGGTGATGTTTGCAGTGAGGAGCTCACTCTCCCTGTTTCACAGCCTCCCTCCCTCTGGCCCCTTGGAGCAGCCTGTGCCACAGCCCAGCACTGCTCCTATTAAAGGGCTGTGGTAAAGCTCACACAGGTTATCCTTGGCTCCTGGGGCTATTTCATGGCAGGGAGCATTTACAGGCTCATAAACTTTATTTGAGAGCCCTGGTAGATTAGCCAATAAACTTTCCAGGAGTGAAACATGATTCTACCCAGGAAGGGGTATTGCATCCAGAGGTTTTCCTCACTGGCCAAATGTGTGTTGGTCTGGGACCATGCTGTGCATGGATCTGTCAGCCAAGATAAGCAGCACAGCCTGAAAAGTGCCTGTGGGGCTGCCCTGCTGACTCTCTTACTTGACCTTGCCCTGGGGTGTGAGGAAAAGGAAGATGTCTCTGTGAAATGCAGGTGGGTCTGAGACACCACAGCAAACACTGCAATCTGCAGCAGCTCCGTGCTGTGGCTCTGTGTGTTGGGACCTGAATGTGCCATTCACTGTCTCTATTTACATGTGCTGGGAGAGGAAGAATGAGAGAATCATGTGGAAGGCAAATATACTTTACAAAATTAAAAATAAACCACAGCCCCCTGCTCAGCTGTTCTTTAGAATCTACTCCTACATGGTAGGAGCATCTCCTGTGACTCTTCATTAGTGACTGATGAGTTATTTTTCCTAGAGCCACTGGCCTGCATGTTGTGGCATCCTCCCACATGGAAGTGGATGCCAGCTGCTCCAGGGTGCCAGTGTCTCCTCCTGCTCAGGGGCTGCCATGACTAGGGATGAGTTGTGCCCATGGGAGGGAAATGCCACCAAGAAACCTGGCGTCTTCTTCCCTCCCTTCATCCCCTTGAGCAGGGCTGTCCTGGATGAAAACCAATCCCTCATCCTGATGGCCCCTGGGGCGGGTGCTGACCATTCCTCCCTGCCTTTGAGCCACTGAAGCACTTGCTTTTTGCCCAGAGAAGCTCCCTGAGGAAGCAGATGGGCGCTGGTGCCATAGCACTGGGGTGTTCCATGCACCACTTTTGGTTTTGCAGGGGCACTGGGCTATAAGGTAGAATGGAGCATTGCTGCTGGGCAGTCATACTCTAATGCAGTAAAATTGTATTTGTATTTCTGCCTACACATTAGAATGCATCTTGCTTTAGGAGTCTAATTAGTGTAAGTTATGAGCTGGAGTGCTTGAGGCAGAAGCTGAAGTGGAAGCCAACTCTGCAAGCACCGGAAGAAGAAAATTAAAATAATCTTGATGTGACCTAGTTTAATTTACACCTTCCTCACATCTTTGTAGCTCTCTTCCAAACCTGCAGAGTGTCAGCCACACAAGTTTAGGCTCCTGATTAAGAAAATTCATGGTATCTGTTATGTGAAGAAAGAAATCTTCAGAGGAAGATTTTACTTAATTATGTTCCCTTGGGATGCACAATATAATTTTGGACTTCTGGCAACACTCAGACTGCAGTTCCAGATGATGTTCATTGCATCTAGCCCCAAGGACTCTAGCTCCAAGCTAAGAAAAATGCCATGGACACTGGGTCATTAGTGGATTCACAGCAAGTTTGACCCTATAAATTTCCTGGTTTTGCCGTAAGACCTGTGTTGTCCAACACTAAAGTCAGAAGAAAGGAGAAGCTGTAGAGTTTTCAGAGTACTTGAGGTCCCCTAGGTAAACTTTGCCATTCCTGAAAATGGCCTGAGGGAGCAGTTCAGTCACACTTTCTGTGTTAAAAGCTCCAGAGGTGAATTAAGAAAGGTTTCCCAAGCCCACTGCTGAGGTGTTAAGTGCAACAGGTAATTTCAGTCATGGCTGCTCTGTAGCCACTGCATTGCCATCATTTGTTTATCGTGTGCATTCTCCTTCTCTTCTTCTGAGGTCGTGAGACGACCTGGCTTGTGCCCATGTGCTGCAGTCTTCTCCCTGCACCCCCACAAGCCATGGCAGTTTGTCTGTCTCTACCCAGCTCGCTCTGGTCCAGAGCAGCAGCTAGAAAGGGGCTGCTGTGGCTAACAGGAACTGGATCCCTACAGGAAGGTTAAACTCTGCAGGTGGATGCAGGATAGTGCTTGAAACTGTTTTATCCCCTGTACACACAGGGACATACGGCCCACGTGTCTGACATTGGCTCAGCATCAAATCTTGCTTTTCAACATGTGAAAGTGGCTTCCTGAGGAACAATTTGGGTTAAACCACAAGGTACTGGACCTGATTTGAGACCTCCTGGGAGCAGTTTTGACCAGTCATAGTGGAAATTAGAGCAGATGATGAATGTCTATCATTGAATTTATCAGTTCATAATGAAGAACCTACAGAAGTAGAAATGGTGCATTGATGATGATTCCAAGGCAGTCACAGCTGAGAAAACACTTGGTAGATGCAAGGGATACACTTGGCAGATGTGAGGAATATTATTATTAAAAATAATATTTTGCTTCAGCCATTGTAACTAGCCGTAAGAACATGTGCTCATGTCACCTATGCAAAGGTGTAACCAGCACAAAGCCAGCCCTTGTGAGTGTGAGGGGGAGGAAAAAGGGAGTAAATTGATGCTGATTGCTGGGGAGAGAAGGTGGAAGAGGAAGAAGGTGTTGGTTTGAGCACAGTAGGTGGTGGGATGTGAACTCCTGAATACCCTGCCCAAGGAAAAAAGGGACAGGGACCCCCACAGGTCAGGGAAGGGCTCCAAAGTTTGTGCATTTTAAGGGGAGGTGTGCCTCCTCAGTGAGATGCACTGACTCAGCGGACTTGTTTATATTAATAAATAATCTTGCTTTGATGACTTTTGTCTTTTTCCAACTTTACTGGTGAGTGAGCATTTCTCACAGTAGATGCCCAGCTGCAGCTCCCTTCTGGGGAGCATCAAATCTTGAGTGCAGACTCATGTCTCTCAGGGAGTAGTACCAGGAGGAAGCCACTTTCTACCGTACGTATCTCCTGGCTTTGCTTGGGAGGTAGATTGTCATTCTGGAGATGGATTTGTCCTCTCTGCCTTGCAAAGCAAAGGATGCTGTTCAAGAAAGAGGAAAACCAAACCAGCACAAAACCTCTTTTTGGTTTTCTAAGCTGGGCCCACTCAAGACCAAGCCTCACTCTCCAGTTACCAGCTCCACATCTTGGTTCATTAGCTCTGTCATGTCTGCCTTATCTGGTCTGTCAAACCAACCTCTTGGGATGACAGATTTGCCTCTGCTTGGTGGAAAGTCCTCAGAGAATTTTTTTTTTAGCTTACATGGTCTTCAGTGCCAAGAAGTGTGAATTATCTGATCTTTTCATGTGCTGAGTGTGTCTCACATTGCGCTGTTAGGAACAGCTCTTACTGATCTCGATCTTTCTCCCTACATTTTAGCAACAGTTTCTTCAGTGGCTCCCATGTTCTGGTTTGCTGCTCTGGGACTGGGAAGGGAACTGGCACATCCTCTGCAAGTGATGATTTAGCTATCCCTGTTCCATATTGTCACTTCCATCTTAGGATAAAAGCTCCAAGTCCTCCCACCTTCTTGGAAGGTGGAGATGTTAGTGTACTATATACTCTAGCAGGAGAAAATAAATGTGTGTAAGAGACATCAGCTGGGACCAGGCAACCTCTTGTTCCACCAGTGTAAGCTGGGGGAGAAGGTGATGGATGCTGGGGAGGTTACTGGAAGGCATTGATTTCTTCCACATGGAACTTCCATTCATATAAAAAAAAATAAATCCCAGCTCTTTTAGAAGACCACATACATTACTACAGAGTCATATTATGAAACTGCAAATTTAGTGGTGTATTTGAACACTCAGATGTTTGTTGTTACAGTCTCAGTGTCTCTTCTTTTCCTCTGAAGTATCCTTTTTGCAAACAATGTCTTTCCTATCTCTGCGTGTCCCTTTTCCTTCCCACTCCTAGCACAAGGAAGACACCATGGCCAGGCACAGACACTCTGATGGTGTTGGGATGTTTGCAGGAGTGAATTTACTTTAGTAAATTGAAAAGAGTCTCAGGTAAGTGAAAGTTGTCTCTAACAGTGAGGAATTGACTATCTCAGCTGGTTGTTTCCTCACTGCCTTCAGGCTGGGACAAGGCAGTTTAGTTTTGCTTTTTGGGTCATCCTTGTTACCATTCACATAGAACAAGCTATGTGAAAAATGTACTAGGTAAAATAAATTGTATCATAGAGCTATAATTTTTTTCAGGGTTTTAAGGTAGCAAAACCACTGTAACTTACAGCATAATATCCATTTAATTTTTAATAAATAACATCCATTTTTAAAAATTCAATTCCTATTCTTGATTAAGTTTTGAAGAACTGTGTGTACTGGATAACAAGATGGAATTGCATTAACATCCATAATTTAATTTCTCACCAGACTTCAAAAGAATTTTCTGCTCACGTGAAGCAAATTTCAAAGTTGTTATGGTTCATCTTCCAAAAGTCCTGTCTTTTTGATGTTAGTGTAAAAATGTATTGCACAGACCATGGGACAAGCAAAGTATGAAGTAATTTTCTTCAGCATCTTTCTTAAAAAGTCATAGAATTTTGACTTGTTTATGAACAAGCATATGCCCAAAGGAAAATCCTTTGGTTATTCTGAGCAAAAATATTTATTTATATTATCCCTTTTATCTAAGTAGTTTTGAAATACATTATGAACAGGCTTTAAAAAGGTGTTTTAAAATAAAACTGTGTTAGTTGAAATGTAACGTTACCTGTAAATTATGGCAAAAATATTGGAATTCTCCAGAAATGTAATTCAACAGTTCAGTGTTGGTCAGAGCTTTAGTTGCTGTCAGGAAATTTAGAGAGGTTCAGGAAGTAACACCTCAGATACAATTTCAAAGGATTAAATCTAGGTTTCCCTGGCTTTGCCAAGTTTCCAATGGGTCTGTAACAACCCTACAGGATAAGAATGTGTCATTGCTGATGCTCTCATGCCCAAAACTAATAATTCTGTGGTTGCATTATATTAAAGCTCTTATCTGTCAGTTGCTATCTTAAAAAACAAAAGTTTTTTGTTCTCAGCAATGTTCTGAGGTGAAAATAGATGACAGGAAAGATAAACAGTCTCAGACTGCAATAAAATCCTGTAAAACAGGAGAAAAAAAATCAGACCTTGTATTTTGAAGGAAATAACATGGGCAGAAAGATATACATAAAATAAAATAATTTTGAACACATTTGTATGATTTTCAGCGCTATTTGATAATATATTATTCAATAGCTTAGTCTAAAGGCAATATCCAAACCCATAAAATCTGTAAGTGGAATTTGTGGGTTGATGGAGACTATTTTGGCCAGTAAGTGTAAACTGCTCCCGTTGTATAGAGAAGATAAGATTATTTGAGAACTCCTAACAAGAAGACTCATTAAGATAATTCTAATTGGCTCTAGATAGCCAAGAAAACTCATCAAGATAATTCTAGCTGGCTCTAAATAACCAGGGGTGTACCAGTTACTTTGCTAATAAATGTCATGACCATGAAGACTTCTATAAACATCAATGGAGCTGAGTCACAGAACATTAAATTTTCATTACAAGCAGGTTTATACTCCTAAAACAAAGTATACAGTGAGTCAAGTTTCAGCTTTGGCAATCTGTGCACATGCAGCATGGGTCAGTCACTGATGCTGCACCGTGGTCGTGTGGAGAGGTTGCTTAGCTGAGAGCCAAGGTACAGTGGTACCACATGGAGTAGGGTAACAGTCCCTTCAGCAGCCACTGGGAAGCTCTTCAAATGTATCAGCACAAGGTAAATAATCAAAAAACTGGTCCTTGTGACATAAAGAATGTGTATTTTGAAGCCTTTAGGATTTGCTACATATGAAGTCCAGCAAAACCTGCTTGCTACCTGATCTCATTTTTCTTGAAAGCCTTATTTGATATTCTAGACATGTTATGTTTAACTACTTGGGATAAATAAACACAGAAGTTCTGACTTTTCTTGATCCCCTGGTGGACATTTTTCACTGTGCTGCTGTATAAATATTTTGGTTCTGTGAAGCTCACCTATTCCATTTAGATTCCAGGCTACATCTACAGTACTAAATTAAATGTGCCCATGTTTTTTTGCTGTTCCAAGATCAAGTTGAATGGGGCAGCCTGCACTGTTATCATCTCACATTTGGAGTGGGGCTGCATCCACAGCACCTGCTGGGACAGCACTAACTCTCACATCTGGGGCTTGTTCTGGAGAGTATTGCATGGTGTGGGCAAAGACCCTGCCAGGGACTCCTACAATAGTTGAACGTCTCACACAGTGTTCACAAGGCATCCCTCATGAAAGTACCTTGATGTTCTTCTGTTTCCAAATATTCAGCAGCCTGTCAGTCTGAAAGAGTGGTCTGGCAAAGATCAAAGAATGGTCAAAGATCAAAGAATGGTCAAACCCATCTGAGGAGAAATGAGGCCCAACTCTTGCAGTGTTGCATCAATGGTGTTTTCAGTTTCTGCTTAATGAAATAAGTTATTTATGGTATTTAAGGCATTCCTCCCACCCTTCATGTTTTATGCATTTGTGTATTTGCATATGTGTCTGTGCCTTTTTTTGTTTGATTTGCTGCCTATCAGATGCTTTCTGATGTCTTCCATGTGACCGGATTAACAAAAAAGTACTTACAGCACTTTTCTTTAATCTTGTTAAGTCTTCATCACTGCACATCTTCCCCAGATGTTTTTATTGGCTTAGCACATTAGTTAAACTTAAGAAAAAAAAAGAAATTGTTAATAAAAATATGAGAAATAATAGCTCAGCTGGACACGGTGCAGGGCAGTCTGCTCTGGGTGGTCCAAGCAAGGTCTTGGTCCAGGTGGCTTCCAGAGATCCCTTCCCACCTCAAGCATTCTATGAGTCTGTGAAGGCATGTGTGTGGGGACTGAACTTCATTATTGCTCCCCTGATTTGCCATGACTGACTAAAGTCATGGATCAGCATGTCCTGGAGAGAGGATCTTGGAAAGTGTTGAAAGTAGCCCAGTTCTGATCAGCCTTCTCCCATGCTGACCCCAAGTCCTGTTGTGGGTCAGATCCTGTCTTCGTGGTAGGGATGCATGGCTTCACTGCCTACTGATTGCCAAAAATGCAACAGGGTTTGGCTTCACTTGACAGCCTTGTGGGTGATTATGCTATATATGTATTGACTGTGTGAATAATGATTATTTCTCCATGTTTTGTTTTGCTCTGGCCTGCAATCTGTTTCCAGTGTGTAGCAATATTCTTCCACATATGGACTTCCTATAAATACCTTGCTGCAAGTCTTTTCTGCAGTACAAATACAGCAGAGTCCCACTGGTATGCTGGCCAGTCTGTCATCAGCAGAGGCTTGAATTTAATGCAGTTCAGATATGGCACAGAGAAATATGGCAGCTTAAGGCCAACAGTCAGGAGTAGGATTGTCATTATTGGAACTGGGCAAAAGGGACAGAAATAACAATTGTGAGGAGTGGAAGAATAGAACTGGTAGGGTCCTCTAGAGACCACCCCAGTCATTCCTGTTGGCTAAGGCAGCATGAATCACACTTCTGTTGATCCTTATAAAATAGCCAAGCCTGAACTTGACAGGATAATCCAGGCTCCAGTGCTGGATCCCACCATCATCCCAGGCAGTGAAATCCATTGCCTTACCTTAACCAGTCTCATACAAGCTTTCCTTCACAACATTTTAAAATTCCTTTAACTTCGTCTCACCAGGAATGCAAAACAAAACAAAACAAAACAAAACAAAACAAAAAAAAAAACAAAACCAAAAAAACAAACCCAAAACATAACTGTGTGTTTTGTGTTTGAAGAACATTCTGAATAAGCTGTCCAGCCTTGTCTTTCTTGCCTTTCCCCATGGGTTATGGTGAATGACCCAGCTGCCCAGCTGCCCCAGAAGTCCTTACGAGTCCCCTGGCCATGCCTGTCAGTGTTTGGTACATTGCAAACCATGAGTCTTAGGGATAAATGTCACAAATGGCACAGTTGCTCCTCTCCTCAGCACCAACAGTGCTCTGCACCACATGCTCTGCCCATGGTGGTTGGGACCCATTTTCTGTTGGCCACAATCAAAAGGAGCCTCAGTACAGGAGAAAAGGACAGGTGATTTTCCACACAGAACAATGAAAAAGACAAAAAATCAACTGGGATAGAGGAGAAAAAGCATCTCAAATTTAGACTGCCCAGAACAAGTTTCTCCATAATTACAAGTGGTCTAATATTGCTCCTAGGGGAGCACCTGCCACCTTTTGCTGGTTTTGCAATTTTCTGGGCAAGGGAGTCAGCTTCAAGTGCCCTCTGTTGAGATTCTTTGGGAATGGAGGGCATTTAGGCTGTTTCAGAGAGAAATTACCATCCTGTTATTGGCTACTCACCACTAACTCACTTCTCTGAAAGTTGACTCAAGCCATTGTTGCCTCACAAACAGAACATGATTTTTTTTTTTTTAAACACCCTATTTCAGGTATTTTTCTGGAAGGATTTCTGAAGGAAACTCTCCAAAGGTCTTCCTCTGTTCCCATCTCTGCAAGGACACTAAGGTACCCTTAACTGCTGTCCCCTGTCCCTTTTACCAAAACACCCTGATCATGCTGGGTTCCCACTGACATCCTTGCTGAATTCAGCTGGAGCTGCAAGCTATCTTTGCTTTACTTGCTTGTTCTTCCTCTTTGCTTCATGCAGTTTTGTCTTGCACCGATGGCACAGTGCCATCAGTGGCCATTGCCACCGCAGAGCCCTGGGGGCTCCAGGATGCTGCTCCAGGGGAAAGGCCATGCTGCACGAGCTTTGCCAGCAGCTTTGGGAGAGGCTCTCAGGGAAAGCACCACATGCACATGTGGGGTGCAGCTCTGTGGGGTGTGCCACTCACAGCCCCTTTGTTTTGTCATCCTAGGGACACTATTGGAAATGACATTCATTGTAATGTGCTCATCCTACTGGATTTAATTAGAAACATTCAGCTTTAATTAAGTGTTTGTTTTGCAGTCCCAGTAGTTCCATTTTGATAAGGCTCTGTCATGCAAATGCTAGATGAAGCTGAGGAAGTAGATTACTGCATGTCATTGTTCCTGAGTAACGATTAAAGACAATGCAGTGTGAGATACAGTTGCTGAGAGTGGGAGGCAACTCTGTGCTTTTCTTCAAGTGTTTACTTCATGCTTTCCAGGAATTTCCTGTACTATTAGTTCTCTGTGTCCTCAGACTCCTTTGCTTTCCAGCATCCTCCTCCCATGACATTTCCAGTCACTGACAGGGGTGCAGTGGGGACAGGGAAGGTTGTGCTGTGGACACCAGGACAGGACACCCAGGACAGGGGGAGCAGGAACAAAACACAGCTCCATGCCAAAACTACAGGCCTCTTCTTCTCTCTCCTTTTCTCAGTAAACCTGCTAAACCTAAATTTTTCCTTTTTATACCAGAGCTTGGGTGATAATGCTGCAGCTGTCTGACTTGCCCATGCATAGCCCACTCTTTAGGTATAAAAAATCTGCATATTCTGTAGCTGCTGCCTCTGTTAATGGTTTTCTCTACTTGCCTACAAACCTTTATTGCTTGAAGCATATCTTGAAGCTTAGCAGAGAACTAGGTTCCAGTCATTATTAACACATAGGGAACAGACCTAAGCAAGAGTTTTCCCACAAAGTTATACTAATGCATGAACTCTTGCTTTACAGCTTTACAGATGAAGATGTTTTTCACATCAAACATCCTAAATAGTAGTTTGGGCCTTTTTTTTTTTTTTTTTTAAGACTGTAACAACAAGCAGAGAAAAGAATTTCATGCCTTAGACCCAGAAACATAAATCAGTTCAGACTGAGGATTTTTACCTGTGAAGAGCCACACTACTCCATGATGACAATCTCTCTTTCCCTTGATTAGGTTATCATCAAAATTAACAACTCTTTATTGTTGGACCAGTGTCCTCTCCCTCTGGAAGTTCAGTCCTAAAGGAGATGAAAGATTATCAAAGGAAGATAAATCCCCACTCAAACAGATTCTGCAGTTAGACTGTGATTTGTGAGCAGCTTTGTGCAGAGATTCTGAACCTCTGGAGATACTGCTTTTCTGGGGAGACAGAGCAGGCTGAATGCCTGGGGAAGACACCCTCCCCAGGGCAGTGTCTCTGGGTAGGTACACAAACAGGTTGTGATTTGCCTTCTCTGCTCTCTCTTGTGTGTGCTAACAGCCTCTTGCTCAGTCTTCCTACCTCCTACTCTCACCGTGTCTTTGAATCTCTTAATTTCATCTTGGAAGATTTTCTGCTTTCCTTCTGTCCTTTCCCTTTTCCAGCTTGATTTTCCCAAGGTGATCTACCTTAAGTAAACAGCTGCTGAGCTCAAGAACCTGTTGTTCCTGGCAGAGATATCCCATATAAACTACAGACAGGTGTTCCCCAGCCAAGTAGTTTCCACAGTAGAACCTTAATGACATTGGTCAAATGTTAACATACTCAAACAAGAACTATAGTTTAATATGTGAAATGTTAATAGTATTTACATTTTATGCCATAGCATAAAAGAATCTGCATTTTAAGAAATGCAAATTGCCTTCCTTGAGTTTATTGTATCTTCTTTCCTCCAACAATCCATCATGAGAAGCTGGCATGACAAACAGCCACAGAAGTTCCCGTGGTGGTTTGCAGCCTGATAAATACACTACACACAGCAAAAGAAGCCTTTAGAAGTCAGCTTTGGCTCCAGATTTAAAGTGTCCCTTTGTCTTTGCAGTGCTGCTGGCAGGTCTCCCAAGCCCTCTGGAAAGCAGCCCGATATGGGTTACATGCAGGAGCCGAGCAGGAGCTCCTCCTATTGCAAAATATGGTGGAAAGAGAGAATCTGCATGCAGGAGGTGTTGGGATGAACACATGGGCTGTGGACCATCCCCACCTCACTCATGCCAGAAAAGGAGCAGATCTTCTTGCCTTGGCTGTGGCTTCCCTCCTCACAGGCAGTCATTGAGAAACAAGCCACAGTTTGTCTCTGAGGTAGAAAGAAGTGAGAGAGAATGCTTTGAAAAGCGGGAATGAGGACTAGCACACAGCTGCTCTGCCAGCTCAAAATGTTTCAGTGCAATGATAACAACAGCCTTATGAGTGAAGCCTTTCCCTGATGGAGTCTGAAGCAACTGTGCAGCTGGTCTGGGGAAATGGAGGAAGGGCATAGGCCTGGGCATGGGCTTGGGCAGGAGAAGCTCCTTCCCTCTCACAGAAAATGTGATGCTGCAAACCTCCTGGTGGTTGTGTTGAAACTTTGTGAGGGTGAACCATGGTGCATTCGAGGAGTCACAAACAGCAGGTGAGACACAGGAGGAGACCTTTGCCACCAGGCAGATCAGACCCCCTGCTACTTAGTGAGAGCAGTGGAACAGGTCGGGGACCTGCATGGAGGCTGTGGCACAAATGAAGAATGTGCCACCCAAAGCATAGAAAACAGTCGTCCATTCCCACCTCTTTCCACTGATTTGGGGGATGAGTGCTCAGGCATCAACCTTAGGAGAGGCACAGGCTATGTGGCACTGTGCTTCCAGAATGTGAAGCCCTGAACTTAATAGTGAGGGCAAGTAAGACCTTTCTAAATAATATTTATTTTCTGGAGCTAACAAGTGATCTGAAAAAACACGAAGCTTTATGTAACTCCATCTGGGTTGGTGATTTTTTTCTCCTAACTCCAGTCTAAAGCAAATTGCTTGCCATTTACTTTCTTTTTGGCTTGACAAAGTAGCTGTTATTAAAAGCAGATCTTAACCATGAAGAAATGCTCTTTGCACTATCGTCTACCCCTTCCCATGCTGCAGAAACTGGATGGGATTTCAACAGCATGTTTTGGGATTCTGGGGCACTGGTAATGTTAGCCCGTCTCTCCCTTCTCACACTGCCTTCTTCTGCTTGTCTGTGGGATACACTTTCCATGGCACTTCTTCCCACACACTTCAGATTCGCTCTCCCAGCATTGTAGCAGTGATTTATGTGCTTCTGTGCTAGCAGCCCACCACTGTGTATCAGGAGGATTACATAAAGAGGTGACAGGGAGAGCTCTTAATCACTACATGAAAAAAAGTATTTAACTGTTACCTGTCTCACAATGATGAGCAGTGCTTTTAAAACCCTTGGGACATTTCCATGCTTCGAGCTCAGAATTTTATTTTAAATCTTCTATCGTCGCATATGACCCTTGATATTTGGTACAGGAATTAAAAGTATTTGTATATCAGCTTTCAGGGAAAGAACATGCAGGGTGTTAATGGCCTTTTGAGTTCATGTTTTGGCTCCCATTCTGAGTTCCTATTCTGAATGTCCTCTATCAAAAACACAGTCTCATTTTCCTTTGATATGCACACAAACACTGAAAAGCAGATTGCAGAAGTGAACTGACATGCTGCCTGTTTATGTTGCCCATTTCTCAAAAGCATTCTGGAATAACTTCCTCTGCTAACTTTTATTCTAAAATAGTGTTTATACAGTGGATTATGACTGAACAGCTAAAATACAACAGGGTGTTCTTTCCCCTCATAACAAGACTTAAATATGCTCCCTTTTTATTCCCAATGTGATTTATTATATGCCTAAATGTACAGCCTTCCCCCAAGGCAGACACCTCATCTTCTTTTGTGTCTTGAACACACAGCAGATGTTTAGGAAGCAGCAAACTTGTAGTGTAACAGCAAGAGCTAGAATATAAAGATATGTGACTGTAATAAATGTTGTGGTAACAATATTAGATTTTTGTGGTTTGCAGTTTCAACTTTGACTTTCAGAAAGTGACATTTATATGGGCTCTGGGAATGTGATAATAATCTTGGTACTCCAAAGTAATTTTCCAGTTTGAATGGTAATATAAAACAAATTAATTTCAGTTCTTAGATTAAGCATCTCCCCTTCCTTAGATGGTAATGAGTCAAAGCTACTACAATAAAATACAGTGTTTGCTGTCCTCTTTGTGAGGTTTTTCCTTTAGCTCATATGCATCCAGTAAAACTAAAAATCCAGAACTGTTGATTAAAGGTCTTCCCATTAAAAAAATAGCTCCTAATGTTGACCGTTCTGTGCACTCACAAAGTAATTATAATTGTAGTGTTTAAGAAACAAACCAAACTAAATCAAAACAACAAAAACTTCATTGTGCCACATCTCTGTTTGCACAGACTCCACTTTTTTCCTTTTAAAATATTTACAAGGACATTTTCCATTCAGTATTTTCAGTGGAATGCTGCCCAAGAAGTGGTGCAGAACTCAGTGGGTGTCAACTGCAGATGCTACTGAATTTGATGGAGGTGGAAGACAGGGTAAATGCAAAGAAGACTGATAGGTGCATTACTGGCTGGAAATAGGAAGTCCATTTAAAACATGGATGTTCTTTAGCCTCTCATCAAACATTTCAAATCTGGAGCAGAAGAAGAGGTGACAAAAGTGCCTTAACAAAGTTTCCAGATGACTTTGTTAATAATCTGATCTTGGTTTCCACAGAAGCTTTTTTTGTTTCAGTACTAATTGCTATCGGAAAGAACATCATAAAATTGTTGCTCCATTCCAGAATGAAATAAAGAAATTTATGATGTTCTGTCCTGGAGAGAAATTCAGAGAGGATGTCTGTAGTCTGGAGACTCTGCAGGGAAAGGATTTCTCCCAGAGGTGTATGGACCCCAAGCTCAGAGAAGAGAAGCACAGATACATTTTAGTATCTTCTAAGGTTGTCATATATATGCACAGAACCCCAGAATCTGGTGCTCACTTTTGGGCCCCTCACTACAAGAAAGACATTGAGGTGCTGAAATGAGTCCAGAGAAGGTCAATGGAGCTGGTGAAGGGTTTGGAGCACAAGTCTCATGAGGAGTGGTGGAGGGAGCTGGTGGTGCTTAGCCTGGAGAAAAAGAAGCTTGGGGTGACCTTTTCACTGTCTACAACTACCTGAAAGGAGGCTTTCAGGTGGGGATCAGTCTCTTTTCCTAGGTAACAGGCAAAGGACAGGAGGAAATGTCCTCAAGTTGCACCAGGGAACGTTTAGGGAAAAATTTATTCATGAAAAATGTTGTCAAGCACCAGAACAGGTTGTTCAGAGAAGTGCTTGAGTCACCATCCCTTAAGGTATCCAAAAAACATGTGGATATGGCATCTGGGACATGATCTATTAGTAGATTTGTCAATGTTGGCATAACAGTTGTACTTGATGATCTTAAAGGTCTTTTCCCATTTAAATAATTCTATGATACTGTGAAAAGATGCTACTTTGGATTGAGGGGTTTGACATTGTCTTTCTGATGTGCTTCCCAGTATAAAAAAACTTGTTTATCAGCAGAAAGAGGAATATTGAGGGTATTTTACAGTCATAAAGAAGAAGCTTATTACATTCATAAACACAAGTATCCTAGCCAAGGCAAATAGGGAAAGCCTAGTGTTTCGTTTACAAAGAGATAGCTGCCCTTCAAATATTTACAAAGAATGAAGGCAAATTCAAGAGCAGTTGGCAGAAGGACTGGAAGCAGTATTGAGGATCTTCATGCAAGCTTATTTTTCTTGGGGTGAAAAAAGACTTAGACTTTGCAAGAATAGTTAAGCCTAAAATTATGAATGTAACTACAAAAAAAAAAAATTTAAATACAACAAATGCCAAACAAGTTCTGGATCTGCAGTCACATTACTTGATGTTGCCTTTTCAGTTTCTTTGATCAAGGAAGATTGTGTGCCTGAGGGAACCAGACCTTATATTAGCAAATGTGAGTTGCAAAGAGGTTAGGAATGTTCACACCTATCTGTGGACAAGGACAATGTGTGCTACACATTTTACTTAAAAAGGCACAGCAGGTAAGAAGAGAGGAATGTCTATTCACCACAGCCTGACTGAACAGGTTGAGTTTCCATGCCTGGGGATGGAAAGATGTGCCTCATCTGGGAGAAGTGTGAGTAATTTAGGACAGGGCAGAGAGGAGTGAGTGAGTAAACAGGGAACTCACAGTGCATGGATGGACCAAGAGACCTGGGGAAGAGAGGACCATATCTTGGCCTCTGAGATGATGGAAAGGAGGGGGCCTTCTTAGGGGACCACGCGGACTAAACTGCAGATGGGCAGAAAACAGAACACTTTTTTCACAAAGCCAGAATGGACTGGGGGAAATTTGTATTCTGGTCTTACTTATTCAGCATTTTACTTCCAGCAATTCTGGTCATTTGCTTGTTGCTGTTTTTGTTTACAGACAGCAACTGTTTGCCTGGCTCTAGTTCATGATTTCATCACCTTGTGATGAGGCATTCCTGCAGATGTCAGAGGCATTTCAGTGTGCCTGCTTGAAAGCACAGGTGGGCCAGGTCTGCCCTGAGGCTCTGGCCAGCACAAGAGCTCATTGAGGCATTTTGGCCATACTCTGCTACCCTGTGTGCAACTTGGCAAAGCAGGTGCTGTGTCTGCCAGCTGTGTTCTCTTTCAAAGACTTTGCACCATGAATAAAGGCAGTGATAGTTATCTACTTTCCACCTCATATGTAGGTTTTTCAGGGTTGTTTCTGTTCTGCTTTGAATTCGAGTGTAAAGTGCTTGGTCATCTCATGTGGCTCAGGCTGAGCTTTTTTTTCCCCACTGGGGAAATGTCTGCATCTGATGGCTTTCATGAGCATGAAGAGCTGATGGCCACTTCGGTTCTGCCTTGTGACAGAGAATGCCAGTGCAGGTCATTTGTCAGAGACTAGTTTCATTTATGTTCTTTCAGGACTGTTGGACTTTTTCCCCAACAGATTTAGAGGAAGAGCTTCATCTTTTTCCTCTTGATTTCCTTGAGTTTATCTTGTTGAAATGAATTAAGGACAAAAGGCATATTCCTAAACATTTAGGCTGTGAGATTAGGTACTTTGTCTCAGTATGCTCTTCACAACCTTGCTCGTGCCAGGTCCTCATGACTGTAATGGTTAAAAAACTCAATTTCCATCCTAAAACTATTTGAGGCCCATTTATAACCATTTGTTCTTGTTCCAAGGCTGTCTTGTAGTTTGAATAGCTCTTTTCACTCCCTGGTATTCCCCTCCCTCTAGGGATATTTATAAAAAAACTTTCCTATCACCTTTCAGCTTTTGCTTAATTAGAGACTGAGCAAGGACATCTTAACCTCCCCTGACAATTCTGGTAGTTTTTTTTCCCTGCAATTCTTCCCATTTGAACTCTTCTTGGATATGGCAGATTGGACTGATCAGCAGCAGTTTACTGTCTGAGCTGCTGTAGATTGAGGAGTGCTGGATTTAAGATCTGTCTGCTAGAGCTGTCTATTTGCTTCAAATACGTTGTGCAAGCACCAACAGGAGTTCTGTGGGAATGAACAGCCCCACTCACTGCTCTGAGGCAGATACATCCATCTCAGGTATTGGAGAGGGGAAAGAAGAAAAAAGAATATAATACAGCTGACACAAGCAGATCTTCAGAGAAACATCTTGGAGCCAGTGGATCTTGCAAAAAATTATCTAATTATCTAAAATTCACACCCTGATGAGCAACCCTTGGGTAATGAGCTTGATAAACAAGATGAGCAGGCCTGTCTCATCTGACTGGAAGACCCAGAGGTCTGAAAATCAAACTCTTAACACAGGGCAGCTCCAGCAAGTCTTCCTCTGTGGGTGTCAGGAGCATCAGACAGCTTCTTAGGCCAATACCTGGTAAAGCAGAGATCTGCCATGGAGCAATCCACACTTTTTTCCCACAGACACCACTGCAAATGCCAGAAGTCCTGTCAGCAGACTTTGGCTCTGTCCTTGTGCAGTGGCTCACTGTGCCCTGATCCAAAAGAAGAGCTGCAAAGATCCAGCAAGACCAAACCATCCTCTGCCATAGATACATATTTCCAGTAGGCATTTCATATACTGAGCTCTGAAGGTACAACACCACAGGCAGATGCTCACCACTGCCCCACATCCTATTCTCCAACATCCTGCTGCTTGGCCTTGCTGCTCCATGTCCAGCTGCCTGTTCTTGCCACTGAGCCTCAGCTTCATACCTAACACTTGGTCATGCAGCTATGGACCCCTTCTAGCCACTGCATGAAAGACAGGCTTGATGTTGTTAACAACTGGGATATAGATCAAGGTGGAGAGCAATGCAGAGACCACTGATGACACGTTGCACTTGGAATAGGCCAAGCTCTTGGTTGGCTTCCTGATGCTCAGTTGTCATCCTGGGATGCAGTTGTGCTTGGCCTAATATTTGGTGGCAATATTTTTCAAGGTTTCCTTGTGCCCAGAAAGCTACAGTGAGAAATTTTCATTCAGTGGAAGAGATACTAAACTCTGTTTTGAAAATCTGCCAACCATTGCAATTTAACTGCTTGATCAGTCCCCAGATTCAGGGCACTTAGGTTGTAATTTCTGTTCAGTTGCTACATTTCCCCAACCCTCTCTGTGGAAAAAAATGTATTTCCTAGAGGCACAGTGCTACTGGGTAATTGAAAAAACAGTGGCTGATGAAGTCAGTGTTTTCCACTGCAGTAGGGACTAAGTTCCCACTCTCTCTGTGATTTCAGGTGCCAGAGAAGAACAGATCTTAAACAGGCTGATGTCTACTCTGATAAGCTGCTTATTGTACTGCCTGGCTTGCAGCATGTTCATGTGTGCTGTGAGTTCATAAATGTAAGCTATTCCTCTCCTACACTCTGCACAATTTCTCTTGGAAATAGTTCTCAAAGCTCCAGTGCTGTGAGCTAGAGTAAGGCTGACTTGTCCCTATTGCACAACTTTTTGTCCCACTGTCCCTCCCCACCATACATGACAGCTGATTTGGTCTCAGGGAGAGCTGAGATATCCCATCTTGAGCACCAGTTCTTACATTGTTCTGGTCCTTGGTTACTGTGTTCAAGATGTTTTCTCTTTGCACCACACCACACACTTGTCCATTCACTACTTTCTCCTACTTTCCTCCTTGTTTCTTTCTGTTTTGTATCTTTGTACTCTTTCCTCTCTGTCTCTGACAATTTGTGTTGTCAACCTCCTCTTCCAGGTATATATTCTGTTCTCTTTTTCTTCTTGCTTTCCTCTAGTAAATTAACATTAGTTTTGCCTTTATGTCTTTCATTGCACATAATTTCTTGGTGTTCTCCTTTTTCCTTAATGCTTTTTTTTTAGCTCTTGTTTTTCACACATTAAGGGGTCTGCTGCTGGCTGCTCCTGCCATGCTCACTTCCCAGTTCCCATGGTCATCTTCTTGGATGCTTTTTACAGAACTGATTTTGCAGAAACCTTCTGTTCCAACACAGCAAAAGCTCTGGCTGTCTCTGTGCACTGTCCTAGTTTGTGGATAATCAGGCATCTCCCCTCCCCTGCAGGGGCTGCTCAGGGCACCACATTAGAAATGGGGGGACTGGAGAGCCCTGTGAGTCCTACCAGTGCATGGCAGCACCAATTCTTCCAACATCATTCCTGCTGTCTGCAGGAGGTGATGGTGCTGCTGGCTCTGTTCACCCTCTGCAAAGCTGTTTCACAGGCTGACAGGGTGAACGATTTATTGCCAAGAGACAGACTGAGGGGAGAGAAGAGGCTGTGGGTGGTGGATGGAGGATACAGGGAAAGGATGGTAAAGAACAGCTTGTGAGGGTCCTGCCTGCAGGACCAGGTTGCTCTGGAGCCTTATTTCAGGCAAACAGAAAAATAAAAGGGTAACTCTGATCATATTTCTAGGAAAACACAGCAAGGCAGAGTTTTACTGGACAGTATGTTGGATACACGTTGGAGTGGGAAGTCTGGTAATAAGATGTTCCTATTGGAGATGGACAAAAATTTTAAGCAGCATGGTTAGGGGCTCATGCAGTTTGCATGTGTTTCCCTAAGGAACAGACCTGCAAACTTGTGTGCCTGCTGTGCAGAGTAGCATTTCCTTTCTGTTTCTGGTTTTCTTGACTTTTTTCTTACCTGTCTTCACCTCTACCCTTGGCAGCTCTTGGTCACACCTTATCCTGATTGCTAAAGATTAAATGCTGTTTCACATAAGCCTGTGCAGGTGCCTTGTGGTCCTTTCCCTTCTGGTTGCTGTTTCAGATGGAGTGGACATAAAGCCTTGAACACAGAATGGAGGCGTGGATAGAAAATGTTCATTGGCTTCAGGGCAAATCTAGAAGCAGGATCTAATGAAGGATTTCAGTCTTCACATGAATGTGGCCTGTTCCTGAAATGGGGATTCTTGTTTCTGCCCTACAGTGAAGGTGATGGGTAATGGTAAAGATGGGAAAGTGAGTATTTTTGGTGTGTAGTAGCAACTCTGATTGAAACCTGTGTATAGAATTGGGTTAAACTTGAAATGCTCACCTGAATCAAAATTAGAAGATGTTGCCATCATTAGTATTTCAACCCAATCTCTAAGAGTGTGTGGCACATCCAAACTGAGGATGCATCTGTGTTTCTTAACATTTTAGCAGAAGCAAGTGGTTTTCAGATATTTTTTTCCTGATTATAGCTATCTGCTACCTGATATCAAGGTTTTGGGTCTGTTTGTTCTGAAAAAGAAATGGTGGACTTGTATATAAGATTTCACCCGTTCCCACTGTTTTTAATTAAGTCTTTGACTGAACTCTCGCTATTATCAACAGAAACTGTCTTTGGGATTGCTCCAGCTTTTTTTTATGAAAAATGTTTTGTGTTTCCAGACCAAAGTATGAAATAATCCTAAGTTGTGCTTAGAAGTCTAAACTGCCATCATTTTAATATATATATATTAAAGAGTTTATATATATATATATATATATATATATATATATATATTAAGAGTTTATATATTTGTGCTTAAATCCCAACATTTCAATATTCCTGATGCTGTAACTACTGTCTTGCCTAATTTAAATGTAGGGAGAGTTTCAGATTTTATTGTGGCAGCTTGGAGCTTCCAAGTACAGCCTCCCAAGGAAGCTGAAGCACTTCAGGGTCTCTATGAAGCTTATGTCTTAGTTGCCCTCCTCTCTCCACAGAAGCAATTGCAGAGAACACACATTACTAAATGCTCAGACACATGAGATTAATTTCTGACATGTACAAATAGACACCAAGTTTTCATGTTGCTGATCTCTGAATCTCACCAATTATTCTGAAGCTGGCTTAGGCACATGGTAATTAGAGGGCATTTTACAGCACAAAGCATTGTCTGCAAGTCCTATCAAAATACCAGTCAGGCAAAAATGTTCTTAAAGAGAAATATCTATTAATTTTGATGCTTTGATGTAAACTTGACCATATCTGCAAGGGTCACCATGTGATTGTGATATTTTATATTCCAAAACCTGGCAAATTGAAATAAAACATTTGAAGGTTATTTTGATTTAAAAATTCTGGTAACATTTTAAGAGAAGAAAAGAAAACAATATCCTTTAAATCTTTATAAAGCAGGGTTAGTATGGACTTTTCATGTATGCTCTCTTTTGCTCAAAAGCCTTTGCTAGTAGAGTATAAAATTTACCATTTCTGTATCCTCCTGGGAGGAAGGACAATCTGACAGTCAGAGTGCACCAAAAGGCTTTGGATAGGGGAAATACCACTCTCCCAGAAGCTACTAACCATGAGGTGGGCATGAAAATGTGTAGGACTGCACATCAGTAGGGATTATATAGTTTATCAATACTGCCACCAGTAGGACTGGACTGGATCTAGCTTTTGATGAACAAAAATAGATTAGAAAAGTAAGCAAAATTCATGGGGCACCTTCATCTACAATACTTGTTTTAGTTCTAGTAGTCCTCAAGGAAAAAAAAAAAGTCAAACCCTTCCAGGCATTTGCAATGGACGGGGTGAAAATGATTTAAAAGGCTGGAGAAATTTCTGTGGAACCAGACTGGACTTTTCAAATGTGAGTTGCACAAAGGAGGACCTAGTGAAGATGCATGGAAGAACAGGTCACAGGTCACACAAACTACATCCAACCTTCATGAAATGGAGTATGACAAGGTATGATATGTCAAAAAAATGATAAGAAATACAGCACCCAATGTAACTGTGTGTTTGTAGCATTGTGCTGTTGATGACAAGTATCTGTACTTGCTTTATATAGCTTGAGACAGAGTGTTCACAGTGAATGGGCAATAGAGCAGAAGGGAAGTGGGAAGTCCCAGAGCATCCCTTTGCTCTCATTTTCCTCCTAAATGAAACTTTGAATATTCTATTGAATAGCTGCTATGAAGTCATAGCAAACTCGCTGTTTGCCTGTTTTCACAAGTGGTTGCATGCATGTGCATGCAATTCACTGTGATCTCTGGCATGTCTTGTCCCCATACCAGCTGCTGCAGGTATGTGCCCCTTCCAGCAGGGAATCCCTACCTGCCCATTGGAGAGATCATGGCTGATGCTGACTTCTTGCAAGAGAAAGGTTATTGGATTAAATGGATGAGCAGCAGGGCCTGTGTGATGATATGCTAAAAAGAGGAGTGGGGTACTGCAGAATGAAAGCCTTTAATCAAAATAAATATATTTCAAGCAAGTTTGCCCCTGCTGCTGATGGCAGCTAAGCCTGGTGAGCTCTGTGTGTGTGATGGGCACACCGGTGTGTAACATTGACTCTGCATCAAGGAAATCGCCTTGGCAGCCCCCCGACAGCTCTGGTCCTTGTGCCTCTGAGGCTAGGTAAGAATCCTGCTCTGTGCTATACCATCAAGGGTAGACTTTCATTAGTTACTACAAAAATAGCAATGGATGCCTACAGGTAGTGGTTGTATCCTGTCACACATGAGTTTGTTTTTCAGCTGCTTTTTCCTGGAGTGGATCCTGGCTGGATTCTAAAATTATATATGTTGTATATTTTCTAAGGTTCCATGTATGGGCCTCTGAACTGTTACTTGCTGTTTTCTAAAGTGTAATTCTTTCTTTCATATAATGAGGAAGATTCTCTACAAAAATGGTAAATACAACTTTTTTTAGCCAATTCAAATAATAGTTTTTATTTCCTAATTTCTACATTTCCATGTTCAGCCTCCACATTTGTTAATGTATGAATAATGTAAAAGCAGTGTAGTATTAACAGTCGTGGGCAGGAATCCAAAAGCAGAGCTAGCAGCAAAGGGCAGCTACTCGCTTACTGACCCAGAGCTCTGACAAATTCTTAGTTTTTCTGGGTCTGAGAGATATATTTCTTTAAAAATGCTGCTGTATTTCTTGATAATAAACCTCACCCAGCACTGAGGTCTATAAGATGTTTGCTCCCATCCTGTTTCTGCTTCCCCATGCCTGTTTGTAAAGAACATATCTGGAGAAGAGAGAAATTAAACCATCAGTGCCTCCCTCTCCTCTTTCCCATCTTTTCCTGACCTCCCTCTCCCTTTTGCTTTTCCCTGTGACAAGAGCAATGGACTGAGAAGCATCCCCTGGGTTTGGTATCTGCCCTGGTGCCTCCCAGTATCACAGAGCAGCATGGAGCCAGAGGTGAGGTGTGCTCTGGCTGTGGGGGCTGCAGTTGCCTGGCTCCTTGTTTTCCCTCTCACACTCCTGGATGCTCACAGGCAGCTTGTTTCCCTGCCTATGGTCCCCGGAGCCAGGCAGGGAACTGTCCTTAGCCAGCAATGTCAAAGCAGTGCCTGCAAGGTAGTATCTTTCTGAAAAAGTTAATTAACATCTTCATACAGAGAGTATTTTAAGCTACTGTACCTGTCAAGTGACTCTCAAAGCAGCTTAACCTTCAGTACTGCTGGGGATTGGGGATTTCAATTTAAAGAGCCCCAAATACCATTTTCTGCCTATTTTCTGTCACAGAGCTCCACTATCCCAGAGGTACATAGTCATTGTTTTGACACTACCGAACACAAAGGAAAAAAGGAAGATTATTATTTCTGGATTTATTTTTTTAAAGGACTTTAGTGTGGAAGAGAAAAAGCAAGGGAAAACTTCCTTTTGCTGTTTGGTTATATGCTTCCATGGCAGAGAGTAAAGATGTTATCAGGCATTTGCAAAGCATATGTGTGTGATCAGGGGCCAGAGAGGTTGAGAGGAAAATATTATTAATAGATGTAACATGGGAAAAATTCAAATTACAGTTCCTCACTTAAGCATAAGGAAATAAATTAGAGGAGACTGAAGAATATCTTACCCAAAATGAGAATGTGATCAGACCAAATCTGTCTGAATCCACAGTTCAAGCAAAAGAAAATTACATGCCAGGAAGCCAAACAGCAGAGAACATATCTGCCTGAGTTTGCACTATTTTTAAGCAGCAGAAGCCTCTACAGGGTCATTCTCTATGGTCACTTCATACAGCACGTTGTCCAGCTGGGAAGAAATGTGAAGAGTGTTTTTGGGAAGAGCAGAGCATCTGCCAGGACTCTCAGAGCAGGGATGGAGGAATCTCGGTATGGAGGGGCAGTGTTCCTCTCCCTGTGACACCGAGACAAACAAGGCTGCAGATGAGCTCTGCTTATATCCCAGCAGGAAGCCTGCCTGGCAGCCATCCCTGTCTCTTCTGAACAGCAGAATCAATTTGATGCATGGCCTGAACAATCAGGTTGAGATTATGAACATTAGGGATGCTCTTTCTGTGTGACACTTGATCAGGATTGAAAGATGATGGGAAGGAGTGAATGGCAGTATATTCCACAGCTTACTGCACTTCTCCTGTGGGTGACATTCGTGTTAACCCACATAAGTGTCACTCCATCATTCAGCTCTGCTTCCTAAGTCACCTACCAAACCCATTTCTTTCTTTATTAAATCAACAAAGAATAGTGAAAACTGTAGTCTGGAGGCTTTTTGTTCCTTAATGACAGGCATTAGCTCATAGGAATCAGAGTGCTACAGACAGGAAGAATTTGTGTATATCAAATCTGCAGCTTTTTTGGAGCCCAAGACCTGAACATTGTCTCATAAGCTTTTAACCACAGAAATTGATTGTGTGGTGAGAAATAAAGTCTGTCTCTGATAGGCCAGGACTTTACTCTCTCTGAAGTGGTACTTGGTTACATACCTGTAACCTGTATCATGCAGAGGCATTTTAAACTGTTCTTATGGGTCTCAAGCCTCTTCATGGGGTGGGATTTTGTTTTTCTCTGATATAATACATTTGAGAACCCTGTCTTGGGTGGTGGAACTGGCCAAGTCTCTGTTGACCACTACTGTGGGACAGAGCTGGAGGTATGGTGGAAAATTTGCCCTTTCTCTGATTCAGATATCACACCTGTGTATCCTTTCTGGAATTTCAGCTCCAATCATCTGCTGACACACTGTGCTTCTCTCTCTGAACCATCTGTTTTTGCCTTCAGAATGATACCTCGCTCCCTCTGTGTTTCATCTGCTGATGGTAATGAAATAGTTAATTATGATGACACTTGGCAGCACTCAGTGCCCTGCTGGGCTGAACAGCCCCATGTCCCAGAGCTCCTCTGGGCTTTTACACCTCTCAAGAATCCATTCAAGAACCCATATCTTTTTCACAATTATTACTACGTGGAGCACAGAATTTTCTATCTGAGTACAACTCATGGAGAATCCTGTGTGTAAACAGGCTGTTGACAAAAATGCTTTCTTCCCATGGTTCCTGTCCCTACACTTGGAATCAGATTGTTTCAGACAATGTTTGGGAAAAGTACTTGAGTTTGACTGAAGGCCAAAGTTCCCACATGGACTTTTCTGAGTCATATTAATGTTGCTGTGCTAGAGCAGGGCAATATATCCATTATTATCATTTAAGGTAAATGACATACCACTAGCTGAGACCTCAGCCAACACATTGGATTTGTCTAATTAAGTACTTATTTTGTGGTTTATTACATCCTTAAAAGGAGATGCTGAACTTTCATTAATCCATCTGACTACAGCACAGATTACAGAGACTCAACATTTCACAAGGTTGAGCTTCATCTCTGGCAGATACATACTGCAGTTTTGTCTTCACACTGTTAGGTGCTGCTCTCTTTTTGAGTGCCAAAGCATACAGCAAGACTGAAGTGCAGCAAACCACAAGCACTTGGCTAATCTGTGGTGTGCAAGAGGTTGGTAGCATAGAAGAGGCTTTGCTGAGAGGTCCAGCCTGTTCCCAGCAGTACCCTGCCTTAGCTGTGCCTTTTGCAGTAACAATCTTTCTTTGTGTCTGCTGACATGAGGGGCAGATGATGAGGCTCATTTGTGCAGCCCTCCAGCAGTAGGAGCAGGAGCTGTCTCTCCTGTTCCATGATCTTTTGCCAGCAGCCTGGGCTTGTTCCATAGCTGGTAACAAACTATTTGCAACATTCTTCTGCATGTTTTAGTGGCAACAGTATTGGATGCAATGTAGCAGGGCTAAAACAGCACAGATTTTGAGCCCGACTGTGACAAAAGACAGAGAATGTTTCCTTGCAATCGTTGGTCAAGTTATGTAAAATTATCAGATCAATTATTTGAAACGTTTATTTTTTTCCCAATCAGAGCCTCCATTTTAGCATGCCCAAGGTAGAGAAGTACCTGAAGAAAAATGGAAACTGCCAATAACACTGAAAAGAATTCAAGCTAGGTAATTATAATGGTGCATTGAGTTGTTGTTGCATCACAGGAAATTCTCAGGGGCATGGGAAAGACTTGTACCTGGCCAAAACCCCAGGGAGAAAACAGGTATGTGAGGATGTGTCCTAAACCCATGCTCACTCTAGAACAAAAGTCTTGTCTAAAGACTGAAAGCTGTGCAAGGTTGAAGAAAACAAGGTGGAAATCCTGGAGCTGAATACATGTTTTGAGTAAATATTTTGTCAATCTTCAAACTGAAGTAGATAATTTAATTTGTTACTTCCCCATAACATTAACCCACTGCTAAGAGGGATTTTCAGAGAAGGTGGCAATCTAGGATTTTGTATGCAAGGAGAGGTGAAGCATAGGTAGAACTAGTCTGGTTTCTTCCTGCCTGCCATTCTTGTACAAGGTCAAGGGTATTTCAGAATGAGAGGCTTTCCTCCAACAGCCAGCACAGGTCACTGTGGAAGCTGATCATCCCTTCTGAAGAGATATTTTCCAGTGACAAGCATGAACTGGACTCTCTCTGACATTTAGCAAAACAGTGAGAACTTCTCCTGACCTCTGAAACTCTTACCAGTTTGTGGCTGAAAGTCAGAAGGTACACTGTAGTAGGTAAAATCAGCAGATAATTCATAGCAATATTGAGACGTTCTCCTGATTCTGCAATATTTTGAAAATCTAAATGTGTTTTTTCAGTAATTACATTTGTATTTCATTTAAGTAACTGACATAACTGACTCATTAAAATATGTATATACACAATTACTTTGTGAGGCTAATAATATGTTACTAGAGCCTAGGGTTTGTTGATATAAGTAAAATCTAGTTTTTGAGACTTAGTCTTAAAAAGAACAGTGTGAAATGTATTTTACAATATTAAAAGTGGATGTGGTGCTTTCCAGAGTAGACCAAAGGTTTTCCAGGGAATTTATGAGATCACATGTTACAGTGTATTAATAATGTGATGTGTGGATGAAGGTTACAGTGTATATTATCTCCCAAATCATATATAGACCTTGGTAAATGAGTTGAAGGAAACTTGTACTCCATTTGCAGCTCTTGTGGTACTCAGAGACCCTTTTTTGACATTTTTATTAGAGACACTTCTAACATATTATGCAGACATGCACATCTAAAGCTGGACCTTCACTGTTTCTCATGTTCCTCCAGTGGTGCAATGCAGTGGGTTGAAGGTACAGGAGGAGCAAGGCATCTCTTGGATCCCCAGCATTCAATAGCAAACAGTAGTGTGGTCTTGTGAGACTGGGTAACTCCCCATCAAGACTGCAGTTCAGTTAATGCAAATTCAGGAAGCCAGTTGTTTTGCTGATTGTTTTTATTTGAAGCCTTTGCTGTAAGCAACATCTCTCCTGCATGGAGCAAACCCTTCCAAAGCCATGGCTGGCTGCTGTGGTGTGATCCAGTGAAGAGTGTGGCAGTGCTTTGCAGATGAGTTGGGTTCCTCATGCACATGCACATGCTTTGTGCTTTCTTTGAGCAGCATTTGTACTGTAAGCGAGCACAGCAGTCCCGTCATGACACATTTTTCCCTTTGCAAAGGGACACCTTGGGGTCCTCTTATGAGACAGAAAATCTAGTTTTAAAGCATCTTTCTGAACATTATCAAAGCTTGCATGGCATTCTCAGCACGAGGTTCCTACCAGTCAGGAGCTGTTGGGGGCACTGCCTCTTTAGCTGGAAGCAATTTAAGCAAGCCAACAGAGTTCTGTGCCCAGGATGAGTAGAAGCTTTATTTCTATTTTTAAAGGACAGCCATTCCTCTCCTCCTGATAGGGCAAGTTCAGAAGTGAGCCTCCTCCTGTGAATGAATCCTCAGGGGTCTCCAGCAGGGCCTGGGAAGTTCCCAGGCTGCTGATGGGCTCCTACAGGGCTTTGGGCACTCCAGGCCAAGCTCAGCAGGAGTACTGGGAAGAGCATCACTCACTGAGATCAAAGGAGCAGTGCCTGCTTACAGCCTGGCTCCACCTGGCCCACCAGCTAGAAGCCCCAGAGAGCAACTGTGCTTGCCCAGAGCTGACTGAAAAGTGACTGCTTCTGCTGTAGTTTTAAAAACAGGGGTTTTGTCATCATAAGTCTTAATTCTGCACTGTATATTATGGAGGAAAAGCAACTGCATTAGTGCCAAAAGACGTAGAGAGCTAAAAGGAGGGGTCCTCTGCAGAGTGCTGTTTCTCCTGTTCCATCCCTGCCTCCCCCATCCTGGAGCATGGAAGAATGCTAAAAAGCATTTCTGTCTCCTGGGAGAAGCACAGGGATTCACCAGCCATCCTGAAATCCCCCATTTCTCTGTGTGGGTGTTGAGAGCCCTGCCTGGCTCTGGGAGGTCTCTGTGCTGCTGCCTGCAGCAGGCTGAATGGCAGGAAGGGGAAGGTCAGCTCCCCATCCAGCTGTGACAGGCTCCAGAGGTTTTCCATCCTGCCAGGACAGGAACGTGAGTGACAGCTGCATTTGTCTTTCATTCAGAGCCTGACAGTCCCACATTTTAATTTCGTGGAATCATGGAATATTTCATGCTATCATTTTTATGAGTGTCGAAGTTCCATTGTGCATCCCAGTGAGTATGCCTAGGTAAGGGATATGCATTTCACACCTTACACCACTTCATATACTTTCAATGGGAAAAAAAGTGAGGCAAGGAACCCTAAACATCTCACTCCCTTTACACAAAAAATTACTCTAAATTTAACAGTTAAAGAACAACATAATAATTTAGTGGTTTAAACCTCAATTTATTGATACTTTTTATCAGAAATCAGAGCTCCCCAAAAGTTTCCTTACCTGTGAAATATTTTGAAAGCTTAGGTATTAAAAATATTTTGAATATATTATTATTATATTTTTTGTGTCACTGTTTGTTATTTTGAATTTGCCAACAAGCTGCATGCTTCCTCATCATCAACAGACTTCTCTGATGTGCAAGCACTGCTATCAGAAATATTCAAATCAGTAAAGCACTCAAGTTTTGCAACACAGTTTAAAGTCACCACCATAAACACCAATCCCAACATGCAAATTCATAGCTTTCAGCCTTCTCCATAGTATGTAGCTCTGTGCTGAAGAATAAAATTATTATTTTAAAACGAATAAATACTACTACTACTACTACTACTACTACTACTACTACTACTACTACTACTACTACTACTACTAATAATAATAATAATAATAATAATAATAATTTTATTTCTGGTCTGTTTACTCTTTAAAAATGCCTAGCTGGATATTTTATATATTTATATTTTAATAGAAAATGAGCACTTCTCAAATGACTGACCTCATACCAAGTCCACTTTTCCCTATTTACAGAATAGATACTCAGAGACTAAAATAGACACTATGCTAAGTTAGAGAAACCAAAGCCATGTGCATGCATTTGTATTCTTTTTTTCCAGTTCTGAAGGCAAAGACCAAGCAGTTCCAGATCCTTAGCTATCCTACGATAACTTGAGCAGAAGAGGCCAGGCCAAAATACTACACGTCTGTGAGAAAAATCTCTGTATGCAGAAGTAAAATTTGTTTTCTTCACAATGAAGGGAAAGCTAAGCTCTGACCAATGTCACTGCAAACAGAACTGCTCTGTCAGATATCCCAACCCTGCTTGTGCTGCTGGAGATCCCTCCTGTTCACCAGCACGAGGCTGAGCACTGCCTTTGCAATAGAAATACAACAGTAAAGATAAGAGGCAATGCAGAGGGTGGCAGACACTGTGATTATCCAAGTGGTGTGAAAACTTCCACCAGGATATTGTGTTGGTGACACACACACAGAGACCAAAAGGGAGGTACTTGCCACCCTTAGCTGCAAAGCTGTGCCACAGATTTCCCACATTTCAGTGTGGCTGCTGACTTAGTGGCTCACTTTGCTCATTATGCCTGGTGGCACATGGAGGTACCTGGTGGGCTGGATGCAGCAGACTATTTGCCAAGGGCATGCTGCGTGCAAAACTTACTGGAATATATACCTTGTTTGTCTGGAATACAGAATGTGAAAAAGTCTGCAAAACTCCTCACAGGTTGTTTGGTTATTAATAACTTACTCTACTCCCAGAAATTTTACAATTCATCCTCTTGGGTAATTTTCATTATTCATCTGTCATTAGCTGCGGGAAAAGGAGGTGAGAACCACTCGAGACATCAGGAGGGAAGGTGTAAGGTGACCTGAGTACTTACACAGAGTGTTGGCCATGGCCATGTGCTGAAGATGGTTTATTGCTGCCTGGGACCCTTCTCTAGGGCACCTAGAAGAGGTGGCACCTGGAAGAGTGGAAATCCTTCCCATACAAAATAGACTTTTTCATTTCCAACTCCCTTGCTGACAGAACAGATAGAAAACTATTCAGATCCTGACCCTGATACGATGTCCCAGACATGATAAGGGACATCTGCTGTAGCTTCTCTGGACACAGAGGGGCTCAAAACGTTCACTTTTGCATATATTTTAACTGTCCCTTTTCCTTTGAGATGTTTGCCTTGCTATCTTTTCTGACTTGCCAGTTTTGAATAGGAAGTTGTGAAGGAATCATTAAAAGGAGGATTACCAGAAATGCCCAAAATATTTTTTGTAAAGGATCTCTTCAGACCAGACCCTTCTGAATAGCTGGCAAATAGAGTAGGGTTCCTACTGAACAGCCCCACATCCATGCTGGTATTTCAGCCCAGGTTTGTATACATATACAACCAGTGGAGGCGTCTTTAATGAATTATATTTTTTTCCACATAAGAAATCTCCCTCAAGAACTGATTTCTACTGTGACTAGCTGAAAGCCTATTAAACAGTGCAACAAAAGTCTTTAAGTTGCACTATGTATTGAGGCAGACCTGCTAATAAATTGGATTTTGTGTGGACTAGAGCATTTCTTTTTAGTGGGTTTGTGCTGTGCCTGTGTCCTTGCCTGTCTCAAGCGGCAGGCTCTGGGGGCTGCTCTGAGAGCTGCTCTGAGAGTTTCATTAAAAAATGCTTTATGAAAGCCCTCTGATCTCAGCAGCAGGCAGGAGAGACCATGGCTGTATAACCCTGCCATTTGTACAGAGCAGGGGGTAAGCACCTCTCCCTAATGTCCTCTTCTTTTAATGCTTTAAATAGCTCTCCTTGACACATGGCAATGAAAATGGCTTACTGACATGTTTCTCTTAGCCCTGTGGCTATGAAGTCTGTTCTCTAAAGAAAAATAGATGTGCCAACCATTTGGCTTAAACCCCCTTAAGCAAGTGAATAAAATTAATCAGCTGTCTTTTAACTCTGATTCATTTTTCCTTTAATTCAATTTACAAAAATGTGCAGGCAGAGTCTGAGCCTGTGGGCATATTAACATTAATAAAACACAATTAAGCAAATGTTATTTTGTTGCCAGCAACAAAAGGAATGCCCCTGAGTATAGAGCTTCCCCTTGCTGGAATAAATACACAGATACAAGAAATGGGTCTGCAGCCCATTGCTTAAGCTGTATTAAAACCCCGAAATACCCACTTTGGTTAATACAAAGGCCGAGAGTTAGCACACCAAGGCATAGCTTCCTGAAGAGGAGAAATTGGAATGACAGGTAGGAAAGTTTTGCCTTTTGTAGTCAAATGTAAAGGTTTGGACTTGATTGATGAATGTGAGATACAGAGCTTTTAGCTGAGACCTTTAAGAATGACCACATTTTCTCATTGCTTCTTGAGTGGGCCACAATCAAAACTCTACTCCCAGCAAGAAGAACAGAGGAATAAAACTAATGACCTAAGAAATCAGTCACATTAATAAGTAAAAAGGAACACAGACTCTTTTTTTTGGCAAAAATTGACTACCTGAAGTGACCAAAATACAGAAATACACTTATATGTGTATACATTCATGTGGTTGGTATGTTTTGGAAGAACACAAAATAAATAAATAAATAAATACACACACAAACACACACACATATATATTTATGAAAGTTAATGTTTCATGCCAATGCAGACTTTACAGCTGCACAGTAAGTATGCACATGCTCTGTAGGATCTAGAAGAGTCCTGATTTACCAAACTCAACAGTGAAGTGCATTAACGATTACCCCAATAGCAAGACTTTACATAGTGACACCCCTCTAAAAAGCACTGACTTAATTGTTGTCAGGTGACGATTGAAAATATTAACAAAATGCAAATATCTGGTCAACAACATTAAAGGGGTTTCTTTGGCATTTTGTTCTGAATTTAAAAATGTATGTTTCTAAAGACTGGAGTTGACAGCCTGTGTTGAGCAGCAAACCTTTTCCCAGTGTTTTAACCCTAGGTACTGAGATTCTCTATTATTTATTCCTTTCTTGGACTCTTTCCCTTTTTACTTCCAGCTCTGCCAAGTTAGAATAAAGGTTTATGCTAATCCACTGAAAGACTCTGAGTCCTTTTATTGTTTAATCAAGAAAAAAGTGATTCATTGTTCCTGAGGAGGGACTAGGGACTTTGTTTTGCCAGGATGCAGTCTCTAAAGGCATTCAATTTTAATTCTTTAATGACTTAGTCTTTTGGGGAAACCAAAATCTGCGTATGGGTGCTCCTGCCTGCAGCGATCACTGCCCAGGGTGGCTGAGGGCTGCCTTGGGGTCCTGGTGCTTTGTTGGACTGAGGTAGGAAGGACATGTCCCATTGGCACCCCAGAGCTCCATCTGCAAAGAGGCAGGGCCTGTTATCCAGAGGATGAACTGACAACACTCTTGGTCTGGGCACATTCCATTGCCTGACCAGGTGGGACTGCAGGGCTGGAGACAAAAGCCCACTCTGTGTCCTGTTTCCTCCAGCCACACATTTGCCCTTTGCTGGGGAGAAATGGGATCTCACACAAGGGGCGGGGGGGTCTACCCTGGGTAGGCAACTCCAGCCTTTGCTAGTTTCTGTTTTTCTGCTGGTGCAGTTTTCTGTATGAAAGGTCAGAGGTGAGGATTGATCAGTGACAAGAACAACATCAGCAACAAAAGGGATGTGAACCTACAGGAGGAAAGAGAAAGAAGAAAGAAGAAGAGAAAGAGAAAGAGAAAGAGAAAGAGAAAGAGAAAGAGAAAGAGAAAGAGAAAGAGAAGAGAAAGAGAGCAAAGAGGAAAGGTCCTCTGTGTCCTGCAATGCCTGGAGTAGTGATGGCCAGAGACCTAGAGCTGTCCCTGCCAGCTTGGATTGGGAGGGTGCTTTTACTCAACATACATGGCAATAAGGAGTATAAAGAGCTGTATGAAGGATCCAAAAGAAATAGAAAGCAGACCAGTAAAGATGTATGAGCTATATAAGGAAAGCCTTAGCAATGCTGGAGTTGTTTATCTGATAGAAGATTGATACATGATAGCCATTTTCAAATACATCAGGAATTCCTAAAAGAATGTGTATTGTTCTTTAGGTCTGCTGCAGTACAGCTAGCAGGATTGGATCAAGGGAGATTTCCTGTGAGAAGAAACTTTTTACCATGAGGATGGTGAGGCACTGAACAAATTGTCCAGAGAAGTTGTGGATGCCCCATTTGTGGAAGTGTTCAAGGTCAGGCTGGATGCGGCTTTGAGCAACCTGGTCCACTGGAAAGTGTCCCTTCCTTTGGCCAGGGGAGGCTGGAACTAGATGATCTTCAAGGTCCTTTCCAATCTATTCTATTCTATTCTATTCTATTCTATTCTATTCTATTCTATTCTATTCTATTCTATTCTAATTTCTATTTCTATTTCTATTATTTCTATTTCTATTCTATGTTAGAGATTTCCCAACATTTTCTAAGTTTTGGGAGTCAGTTAACTGAGCAGAGTGCTGAGGGGAGTTGTCTACTGCCTAGGTTTGCAGGTTTTGTGAAAAAAAAGTGTTATTGATAGGAATGGTTTATATATAATTTATCCTGTCCTGGTGCTTGTGGGTGGACTAAACAACTCCTTGAGCCCATTCCAGTCCTATTTGCTGAGATTTCTGTCTTGTATAAGCTTGAGTGTAGGTCTGACCTAGCTGGAATGTTTTTGCTGTTAAGCAAAACAAAAGGCTTACAGATGTGAAAATCAAATTAAGTACTGTAAATCAAATCTCTAAGTAATTTTGCATGGGCTTTTCATATTGTATTTATATTACATGAATGTTATTTTAGTTCATTGAAAATAAATAACAAGTTGAGAACTGCTGTTCTTAATTGAAACCATCTCTACTTGTCTGTGAGAGAGATTACCATTTTTAACAGACGCTTTGTGACCCACTGAGGTTATTGGAGGATTTCTTTGCATTGTTGCTAGGCAGCTTCCTTCATGCCAGCAGACAGATACTGCTGGGTATGTCATGGCTAATTAAAATTCTCTATATTTCTGAGTATACAGCAGCCCAAGTTTTCAGAGCTTGCTGCTCCGAATAAGGTCAATTTAATTGGTACAAAGACTGATGAGACAAAATAATAGCAATTGTGCCTGTCGTAATATAATTTGCTGTTTACAGTCCCCTGAATTCTCAGGGTGAATGAAATAGAAAATATCTAAATATTTATTTGGGACTAAAGAGAATTGACCTTAACTATTTTAACAATAGCTTTGTACAAGTAATTTCAAAAAATGAGGTATCACATTCAAGTATTAGAATAATGAATATAAGAATATTTAGCATGGAACCATCAAAAGTTTTTAAAGGGATGTAAATTATTTAATTTCTACAGTGCCATTTGCTACTAAAAAGCTGTTCCAGTTATTACCAGTTAAAATAAAGTTATTACCAGTTCCACAGTGGCCATGTATTTTGAATATTGGCCAGCAGACTAGGTAAAAGTGCCTCTGCAGAATGAGCTGAGGGGCATTTACAGCAAGACAGATTAGTGCTAGGAGAGCATCATAAACTTAACATTTCTGCAAAGAGGAATATAGGTCAAAGAATAAATCTTCATTTAATCTCTTAGGAAGTTACCATTTAATAAAATTATTGAATGGCAGACTGAAGTATGAGGATTATGGGAGCCGAGGACACCTGATACAGATACAGAGATTTATTGGAAGGAATAGATTTAAATAGGTGCTTGGATTTTCTTTTTTCCTTGGAGGGATTGTATTTAATCTGGATCTACTTCAAGAAAATGAATAGATTGAAAGAAGCTTAAAATTGCTTCTGTATCTAGGCAAGAATTATATTTGTAGGGATCTTTGTGGAAACTTTTGAACTCTTTCCAGATACCTTTTACATAAGGTAGGTGAATAGTCTTACAAGGAAACTTTGAACAGACAGCAGAAGCTGCCACCTTCTTTTCTGCTTTAAAACCTTTTCTAACCAGTTGGTTTTTCTGTGCCCTATCCCTTCCTCCCTAAGTATATTGTATTTCTTTTACCTGTTCATGTAAACACACTTTGAAGCAGACATGGTGGTTTTTCCCAGTTGTATGGCAGTTGGTTTTTGTGCCTGGCACCACTCTCAGGGGTGGAGTCTGGACTGCTGATCTTTCTCTCCTTAACAAAGGTATTTATTTTAACTGTTGTGTCTGCCACTGGTCTCTGAGAGAAGAAAGTTCAATCTCTACTAAAACAAGAAATCTGTGTTCAAGCAGAGCTTGTTGGTTTCTCAGGAATCCTTGATGATTTGAACAATAGAATTAATGTGACCTGTGTCTGTAGAGAAGTGTACACTGGGTCCCAAGCCTGGACTGGCTGTGACATGAGGACAGATTCAGCAGTGGCTGACACAAGGAAATTGAATGGGGTCAAGTTCATGATGAAGACATGATGCTTAGCTGAGAAATAGGAATAGCCACAATCAGTGGAGCAAAGATTGAACGTATCTTTTAGCTAAAAAAATGAGAACATCCTTGCTTGATCAGTGGTGTTCTGGAGGAGCCGTGTGTGTCAAGACCCTGCCAATGAGTTTCTTTGTCTCACCCAGCACTGCTGTAAGGTGAGAATGGTGTGTGGCAGGTCTCCTGCAGCCCAGGGGGGGTGGAGGAATTTACCCTGGCAGCCACTGAATAATCTAGAAGACATTGCATTCTGTAGGAGTGCAGTTATAGGGCTTGAGGGGTGCTCTGACACCTTTAGGATTTATACAAAATGGCTGTGGTGGGTATGGCCTCTGCAGGCCCCCCACCCTCCCTTTGCAATCTGTGGTAATGGTGCAGGAGCTGGCACTACCTGCAATGGGCACAGAGGACAGGCTTGTTCAGAAAGCCTGGTCTCATCTAGGGGGAAGTTTGGGCTATTTTCTGTACCACACTAACTCAACACACATCCATGGGTAGGGGAATGAAGGGCAGATGGAGTGGAAAAGCACAATGGAAAAGATCTCTGCTGGTTCAGGAATCTGTATGTCTGATGGATTGTCAGAAGTGCTGACGATATGCAGTTCCTCTTGCCATGAAGGTACTGGACTTACATTCACTATTTTTAACACATGGGGGAAAAGCATTGATGCTTTTAATATACTGTTATGTATGATGGCATATTCCACTTTCTGCATTCCTACAAACATATTTGCCTCCACCAATGTAGGTATTCAGCTTAGTGTTTGTGTTATTTATTACTTTGAAGACTGCTTTAAATGAAACCTATTGTTTCTTTCCCGTGTTCCTCTTCTCCTTAAATTCTTCCTCTTTCTCTCCTGTTGTTCCTATAGGAAAAAAAAAAGCAAGCAATCTCATTTTGTGCTGGGATAATTGACTGTATTTCTGCAAAACTCCTTTCTCAACAGTGAGGCTGAGACCTGGGAGCTGGAGGATGGTTTCTTGACAGGCCGTCACTAAGGCCCTGGGGATTTTTTCATGCAGAGGGATTTTTAAAAATAAATTTATAAATCCTGTTAGTATTAAATTACTCCAGAAATACTCTCTCAAGTTCATTTTAGGCCAGTCTCTGAAGATCTAAATCTCCTGGCAGGGATTTTTCACATCCACTTAGCAGGGCAGTCTAATATTTTGGCACTGTAATGACTCTCCTCCACATCCTCAACACTGCATGCTGTGCAATTTCTCTGCAGAAGCTGCTTCTGAAGGAGAGTGATGTGGTACTGGCTTTCTCCAGCCTCTGAAGCCAGTGCCCAGAAATACCACTGACCTCAGAAGTGGAGCAGGCAGTGCTCTCAACATGCAGAGAAGGAGGAGGAAGCTTAAGCACCCCATCACTGTCAGCCCAAACACAACTTTGCCTAATTAGGTGGATGAAATGGATCCAGTACAGCAACCCTGTTACTGAAGGGGTGTTTGATGTCCCTAAAATCTCAGCAACAGGCAAAAAGCAACCTGATTATGTTAGGACATAATTTAATTACAAGAGGCATGCTGTCCAAAATCAAAGACTGGCAATTCTCAGTAATTTATTTAACATTAGGGTCTGTTTTAACTTTCACTGTGGAGTGAAGGATGGGTTTAATTAACTCCCTGATTTCTTGTGTTAAAAGAAATTAGATTTTCTTAAACACTATGAGGAAAAAAAAGGCTATCATTTCATATATCTCTAGAGTAGTAAATTATTCATGTGAATTTCATTTTAGTTAAAACAGACTTTGCCCAAATTGAACAACAGCTCTCATGTTATGTACTTGTTTGTGTATAACATGAGAGCTGTTGTTCAGTTTTTTGCTGGGATGCATCAGATGGTTTTCTGTGCCCAAGCTGAGCCTTACTTCTCCAGCCAGTGCCACGTATGGCAGCACCCACCTGTGCTGACAGCCACAGCCTGGCCAGGGGGGTTTCCACACCAGTGGATCTCTGTGTGTGCAGCCCAAAGGCTCCTCCAGCAAGGGGGGTCTGGGTACCCCTCTCAATGACAGCCCCAGGAACATCCTTGGGTTTGATCTTTGGTGGCTTGTGGGGCAGCAGCCTGGCAAACACACAGCCCCAGCCTCGGCAAGTGAGCTTTCAGAAATTGTTCCGTAATATTTCTTTGCAATGTTATGTTCAAAATCAAGCATCAGAACTCAGTTTTATATAATTACACCAGTTTATAGAGCTGTCATCACCATGTCAAGACAGCTAAGGAATTAGTTTGGCTTTTATTTCTCAAAAATAAAAGTCTTTTAAGCAGTAAAAGTCTTTCAAATATTTATAAAGAAATAGAATAATGCCAGGACAGAATGGGCTGCCAGTTGTTTTCATGACCTGATTTATCTTTAATTAAATATTGATAAGAATGAATATGCTCTATCCAGATTTTGTATGAGTTAAATACATATTTCTGCTTTAATTGCATCTTTGCAGGTATAGAGTTAGAATATATTAATTACAGTCTTGTGGCCTTATATGTGTTTAAGCAGAAGTCTGTGCATTTTCTACATTGAAACATGACTGAAATAACTGTTGTTCCATCATAAAATGCTAACCTGTTTCCTTTTATATTTATATAAATATTTATATTTATTTATTATAATATTGTAATTTTTACTTTATTTAGTTTTATTATATCTATTTATACATTTATTATTCCATCTGTATGTGCACTTGGTGATAGCACCAGTGGGAGTGTGAATACTAGAGATAATAAATCTCCACTGAATTGCTAGTTTTATTTATTTAAAAAAACTGTTTTTTCCACATCAATGAACACTTTGATGAGGACCTTTTTTCCCTTAATCTTCTTTTTATTTAAATTTTGCTGAAAAGATCATATTATTTAGAATACTTTGCTCTGTACTGAAAAAGTTTAACTTTTTGAATTATGTCAAACAGAAAAACTCAACTCTCCAATGAAGTGAGGGTCATATTTTGAGTCTGATATGACCCCTCATCTCTATTATCTGTGCTCTTTGGTTGATGATACCTCTCTCACTAATTATGCTGCTAATTTTCCCTCTAATTTTTCTTTTTAAGAGGCTAACATAGTGGTATTTACAGAACAATAACATGCTGTGTTTGTGAAACACATTCCAGGAAACAGATCTTTGGGTAAAAATGCAGCAGCTGGAGTTCCTTAGCTGAGGGTAGTCTGCTGGTCGTACCAAGTGGTGGGATTTGTGCCCACAAGAGCTAGAAAGCCTCCAGATCCTTCATGATAATGCTGAGAGGACAAAGACAAAAAAGAAACCAGAGAAAAACAGAAAGGTATGCTTATACCTAATTTACCTAACAAATTCCTCAGTTAGACAAAAGCGTTTGGATGAGAAGGATTAGTGAGGTGGCAGCATGTGTGGAAAAGTGATGGGGTCCATTTGTGTTCTCCTTTCTTGCCCCATCTCCAGCCTATTTCTGGCTGTTATGTGCTTCTGCCTATCTCTGGGAAGGAAGGCACAGTGCCAGATTTGGAGGTGCTGATACTTCTTCCCTGGGCAATCTATTCCAATGCCTGACCACCATAACAGTGAATTTTTTTTTTCTAGTATCTAATCTGAATCTCCTCTGTCTCAATTTAGGGCTATTTTCTCCCATCCTCTCACTGCAGGCCCAGTAGAGGCCTGACCCCCACCTCACTACAGCCTCCCTTCAGGAAGTTGTGGAGAGTGATTAACTCCCCCTAAGCCTCCTCTTCTCAAGACTAAACAAACTCAGCTCCCACAGCTGTTCCTCATAATGTTTCTAATTATTTATCTTGCTGATTTTTGTCACTACATCTTGCATCACAATCTATGAAGGTGCCTTGTGGTAAGCACATTTTTCTCTGTGCACCTCTATGAAAAATCCTGAGAGAGAGAGAAATGTGCTTACCACAGTGCTTGACTTAAAGACAGACTTTAATATGCTACCAGAATTTTTTTTTTCCATGAAAAGGAAAGGTCTGTAGAGAGATGCTTTGGCAAGGAAGCAGCCAAGTAATATAGCAATGAGGTGAAGTGGAGGGCAGGGGGGAACTGAATGGAACAGAGGAGCTAAGAAGGAGCAGAAAAATACTTGCAGTGCTGTAGAAGCCATGGGATCCGTATGTTGCTGCAAATTGCAGTGATGCTGCTTCCATGCCTTAAGAAAGTGTGGCTATGAACCACAGATTTTGAGTTTGGTAATACTGTAGTCAAGGGCTCAAATATAATTCCTGCAAGCAAAGCTCCTTAAGACAAAGTAATTAAAGTGAGGAAATGAGAGAACTTAAAGTAGCATGTCAGTACAAGCAGATATTTTAAGAAAGTGCTTTATTAAGGGACTAGTCTTTATAATGTAAACAAGGCATTTTCCCATCACAAATGCATATTTGCAAATGTACCAAAAGCAGTCTGTTAAAGCACCAGTGGGTGTTCCCATTCCCTTGACTCGGTCAGGAGAGTGATTTAAGAAGGTGGTGTGGGTAAGAAGAAGGCTACACGGCATGTTTGAGTGGAAGACCCCATGCAGACCATTCCCACCATGAGTGGGTGGGCTCGCTGTGTGCCTCAGGACTTGGACAGTTCCTGGAGCAGTGCCTGCCACCCCGGGCCCCAGCCCTGCATCCCTGCACGAGCTTTTTGCAGCTTGACTAGGGCTGGCTTTTCAAAAATTCCCCTGAAATTTCAGCTGCTGTATGCCAGACAGCATGATCTATTTTTTCAGAAATGCAGGTCCTCTGTGCCTGTGATTCATGGTGTCAAGAATAGCCATTAAATCTGGAATTTCCACTAAACTGGAATCCAGCTGAAGAGCTGTGGATGGGTTTCCCAGCCTTGGAGGTTAATACTGGTCTTTTAAGATTGAATCCTGGAATTGCAGCAATTTAAATAAGAATATATTACATATTAAAAAAACCCACACCAAAACCACAACGCTGTCAGAATTAATTATACTTTTTTCTGTGCTTCAGCTGCCTCCCTGGTACCACAACCTGCTTTGGGTTTCTATTGCAGCTTTATTTGTCAATGTTTGTTTGCTGCCTCCCAATACTTACAAGAAAAATGCCTTGTTAACAATGAAAGCAGTAACAGTGGAGTTATTGCTGTTCAAATATCCCAAAACACTTTGCCAAACAATAAGTAGGAAATAATTTAATTACCAACTTAAACCAATTGCTCCAGCCTACAGAAAGATTTTTTTTGTTTCTTGTTATGTAGAGTTTCTTTCTCATGGGTTTTGTTACCAGATACCATTTAACAGAACTTGGTAGTGAGGTCCCAGATTGTCTTTAGACAGGATGTTATATCCCATTTGATCTGAGTAATTAAATGCTGCTGGGCTAAACTTCCTGATGCAGTTTCAATGGAATACTGCTTTCCTTATGTCTAACCCTGATTTATAATAACATGTCGGGGATGATACTCATTGGCAGGATGAACATGGAGGAAGACAGATTTCTTATCTAATAAGACCTAATGTAGTATATGAATTTTAAAAAGCTAGTAGATTACAGCATGTTAGTTTAGAAAAACACTTGTTATCCTTACAGTGATCCTCCCATAAGAAGAGATCAATAGGAAATATGTTAAGATGACAGGTACTTTTTCAACAAGTAAATAAACTGATTGAAGTAGGTCACTTATGCAAGGAAAGAATTAGACTTTGGAAACACTTCTTTTTCTAATTGTGATTTGTGTAATGATATGTAATGAGTGCATCTTTTAAAAAATGCATGGGGTTTAAGATTTGCTCCAATCTTACATATTTTTCTAATAGAAGACTCTCTGGTTATGTGACCTCTCCCTACATGCAATTTTTTCCTGAAGAATGTTTGTTTCTACATCTTCCCAGGTTTTTGGTTTTTATTTTTTTTTCTTTATTTTGCTTATATTAATATGCTAGTGATTGGATTAAACAAACCTGAAGGGAACAATCTGCTGCTGTTAGATATAGAAGCATAGCTAGAGGTATCTGTAGTAATTATTTTTCATACAGTTACCATGGAGACTTGTCTATGTTTTTAATTTGGTGTGACTGATGTGTGAATTTTAAGATTTTCTAGAGGTTTGTCATGGCACAGGCAAGGCCAAGGGCTTGGCTGGGCCCAAAGCAGATGGGATGCTGAGCCTGTGGACCCAGGCCAGTGAGGGACCCAGCCAGGCAAGTGGCATGGCTCAGGAAGGGACCAGGGCGGCTTCAGGTGAGGGAGTGGAATTCCCAAGGGGGTCATTCAGCCCCTTGTCATGCACCTCATTCCCCAGAGCTGACCCCTGGTTGCAGATGCACCTCATCAGAGCTGTCCATGATCACAGGCTCATTTTGGGCAGTGGACATTGCTGCAGAGCCCTGACTCTGGTTTTGCTTAGGGAAGAGCTGAAACCAGGACGTGGTGTCAGCAGACACTCCTGCACCTGTAGGCTTTTGAGCTCTCATGCTCTGCTTGAGTGAAAGATGACAATCCCTCCCTCTCCCCTCTGGGAAAGAGATATCTTTTGCCATATACAAGCTGAAAAAACAAAAGTAAGATAAAATCTGAGATTTGGAGACAGTCATCTGTGGGTACCCTGTTGGAAGGAAGCGATCAGGGATAGGTATGGAGGTAGCTGGATTTTGTGGGAGGGAAATCTCTGGCTTGAAAGGGAGAAGAAAAGGAAGACAAGCCATGGACAGAAAAGTGTAATTAAACTGGCTGCTAATGAGAAAGGCAGTGAGTCCTTGGAGGGTTTGCCTGAAGCTCCTGGGCAACTGAGCTGGTGAAGGATGGTGCTTCCAGGGCAGGTCCAGGTGGGTCTTGTCCCTTCACAGGAAGGGATGAAAGGCTTCAAACAGAAGCAAAAGTGGTTTGTGGCTGGATGCAAGACCTGTGTGACAGTCTGATGCCACAGGCTTCTGCAGGACATGAACTGCAGATTTGGTGGCCTGCTGGGCTGCCACACGCGGGGCTGTCATGCAGATGGGCTGGGAGGGCCAGCCCTTGCAAAAGGGTGACAAATAAATGGTCTGTGTTCAGGCACACAGAGGGCCTTCCTGAAATGAAAGGAAGAGGTGCAAGCTGTTTCAGGACCTGAGCATTTTGGTAAATGATGGATTTATTGTTTTGTCTGCCTTCCACCTCACCACAACAAAACTTAAAAGCCTCCCAGCTGGAAAATGTAATTCCTTTCCAAATTCTTCCCTCTCATTTTTAGTAGAAGGGAAATCTGAAAGATCACTTTGGACTGGTTTGAACTACATGACTCAGTGAAAAATTAAATTCTCTTTTCCCCTGCTGCAATTTAGAAGTAAAATTTTAAGTGAATATTGCCATTTTGAATGAAGTCAGGTCAACTTTATAATTAACAAAATGAGACATTATAACCCAAAAATGCTGAAATTACATATTCTGATGCTCTGTCTCTTGGAGTAACTGATTCTTGGGGTTTTTTTTTCTCTCCTACTCTCAATTCCCTTTGCAGCTGTATAAATTGAAACTTTTGTACATGCTCTAACTGTACTGTAACACATCAGTCTTTTGAGTGCCCAAATAGTGAAGTGTTACTAATATACCACATGACAAAGCTATCTTTGTTTCTAATTTTTTACTCATCAGAGAGGACAAAACAACTAGAACTGAATATTGGGAGAGGCAATGGGGAGAGTACTGACAAATATTGTGAGCAGCAATGGAGTCCAGGCTAGAATTGTCGAAGCAGGCTGTACCACAGTCAAGCATCTGGGCGTGGGCCTGTCTTCTTTTAGCAGAGTGAGGAAGACAACCAGCCCTTGGGCATGCTGGGAAGCAGGTATTGCCCTCCTCTCCCACCGACAGCAGCACAGCAGGGCTCTGCAAAGGTGTGGGGCAGCAGAGCCAGCTGTGCCCAGGGCAGCAGAGCCAGCTGTGCCCAGGGCAGCATTGCTGGCAGTGCCCAGGGCAGCAGAGCCAGCTGTGCCCAGGGCAGCAGTGCCCAGGGCAGCTCCCCATCAGGTGGAGAGTGACCAAAAGCAGACGAGGTGCCACCTTTGTCACAGCCAGCCATGGCTACAGCCCTCTAAATGAGCCACAGACAGCACAGGCAGCTGCCCACACGTGTGTTTGAGCTGCCAAGGCTTGGCAGCCCAACCCGCAGCCAGTGATGCCAGATTGCAGGGATTTGTCAGAGTCTCTGGAATTTGATTCACTTGTTTAAATTCATCCTTAGGATAAATCCACCAGTCTCAGCTCAGTTATGTAAGAGCTGAGCTTGGCTGGGCATCTGAGGAAATCTCACTTGAAGAAGTAATTCAGAGTGGCTTTTATGTGAGCAGTTTGCAGTTTCTTGTTGATTGAAAAATTGGCTGAGAAATTGTAAACAATGTGTAGTGATTAACAGCCGTAAAATAAGCCACAAAGACTGGCCAAAGGGACTGGAGTTTTGTCCTCCTCTGCATCTTTAATCGTAATTAAAACCCAACATTTCAAGGATTGTAAATTCAAATTTCCACTCAATAACCAGGAGCTATCCCATTACCCTACTAAAACAATACTAAAAGGATGAAAAAGTGGGTCAAAAATTAAACAGGATTCATGTCTGAAGCACTAAAGTGCCTCCTGGGGAAAGCAGTTTGAAATGCTTATTTGGGGAGAAGGAGGAAACTTAGGAATGAGTCATTCACCAAACACCTTATAGAGCAACAAGAGTCTGCAAACTGATGCTGACAGAAACCCAACATTATTTTGGACCTATATATGTATATGTATTTGCACAAACACACACATACACGGTGCTTATATGGAAACTTCCTGTGCAGGGCTATGATAGGCCTTTTGTGCAAGCACGTGGCATGGACCTCACCTCAGGTATGGGATCTTCCTTGGAAACTTTTGCCTAGCAATATCTAAATGTTCCTCTACCTCTGCCACATCTGATTTTCCCTTTGCAGCATATTTAGTATTTTGTATTAATTCCAAATTAGCTCACTCACAGTACCTTTAGTTTAAGAAATACTAAATAAAATTAAGACAAGTTCTGGGAGAGTTTTGCCTGAATTGAGATAAGCAATTCGATAATACAGTGTATTTTTCCTGATCTACTTCCCTGGCAGTCAGCTGTGTTTCCAGGCTCCATGCTTTGGGACCAGAACAATGCACTCACCATGTAAACTTGCCTCCCAGGTTCCCTGCAATGAGGTTTGACAGCCCTCAGGCAGGTTTCTGAGGCATTAGGACATGCAACCTGCCCTGAAACAAGAAAGCTCAATGCTTCTGTGGTCTGAAGCTGCAGAGGAGGAAGTCTGGAGTCCTGCCTCTAGGTCAGCATGGCCTCTGCCTCTTCAGATCATAGAATCATAGAATGGTTTTGGCTTGTAAAAGGCCTCTAAACATCATTTAGTCCAACCCTGTTGCCACGGGCAGGGACATCTTCAACCAATTCAGACTGCTAAGAGCCTGGTCCAACCTGACCTTGAATGTTTCCTGGGATGAGGCATCTACCGCCTCCCTGAGCAACCTGTTCCAGTACCTCACCACCCTGATCATAAAAAAGGTCTTCTTTAAATACAGCCAGAATCTATTATATTTTACTTCAAAATCAATAGCCCTTGTCCTATCATAAGAGGCCCTGCTAAAAATGTGTTCCCATCTTTCTTATAAGTCCTCTTTTAGACACAGGAAGGTGCTCTAAGGTCTCCCTGGACCCTTCTCTTCTCCTGGTTGAACAACCCCAACTGCCTCATCCTGTCTTCATAAGAATAGAGGGATGGAGTTGAGGCTTCCAGGGGTGCCCACCAGCACTAGTGATTCTAGGAGTCAGGAGCAGCTGGAAAAGGGCTGGTTTCTGTAGAAAGACCAGAAGCTTCTCTTTGATCAGTGGTTTTACCTACATGTTCAGGGCTGTGGGTTCCTCCCAGAGAGGAAGAAGAGGGTGCTTGGTGCATGTTTTCTTTCCTGTCACCAGCCAAAGAAAAAACTCTACAACACATTGTTTGCCATGCTGGTCTGTAATTCCCTGCCTTTTCACTCCTACAGCGTAGATGATGGAGATGGGCCAGGCCTGAGCGTGGGCTCTGCACAAACTCATTGCACAATGTGGGCAGCAGAAAGGCACGACTGTAGAAGACTGGATGTTGAATTTGAAACTGTATCTGTGTTCAAGTCCATGTACATTTGATTTTAAAGCCCTGCATGGTCACAGTGTATCACTGCTTTTCCTAATTTTCTGCTGTCATATGTCCAGAGCACTGTGAAAGGTGTGATAAGTGACAATGCAGCACTGCTTGGTGTTTGCCTGGTGTGTTGTTGAAAACTGAAGACAGTGCTACTGAATGTCTTTAAACTGTCTGACATTCCCCAGTCAAGGAGAAGGCAGCTAGGATGGAGCAAGAGAACCTGTGTACTGCACAAATGAGGGCTGCAGCAGAGCTGTGCTCTCCGTGGGTGAGCTGCTGTTTCCTGGCATGTTTTCTGCCATCCAGACTGTGTGTCCCCAGCCACAGGTAAACCATTGCATAATCCTGAATAAGCTTATTTGAAGAACAACTTGTGAAAGGTGAAAATTAAAATGGAAAATAGAGGGTAAAGGTGGCAGAAATCCAAACACTCATTCCTAACACTGGCTGCTGTGAGTGGGTGGAAGTTGTCCTCCAAGGCACACTGCTTCGTGATTTCAGTGCCTGCATTTTCTCTAGACATCTGGTACTGGGCTTCTGCCTTGATATGGTACTGCAGCTCAAGCTTCATGAACTGTCTGCCTCGTTTTCTTTTCCCTCCCTAGTGTGAAACCCTTCTATAGCTTTCCTTGTCATTGCAATGAGTGGAAACCCACAGCCAGGTGTAAATGCTGTCCATGCAGCAGTGTAAAGCATGATGTGAATTGTTGGTACTTTCCCAGCCCTGTGAGGAGGTTTCAGTTGCTGACTGCTATTGGCAAAGGAGGGAGATCAAGGAATCATGGAACTGGTTTGGAGGGGATCTTAAAGGTCATCCAGTTCCAGCCCTCCTACCATTGGCAGGGACATCTTCCACTAGAGCAGGTTGCTCTGGGCCCCATTCAACTTGATCTTGAAAGATGTTGCAGGGATGCACAGGAGGCTGAATAATTATACTGTCAAAGGAGATGGGGAGCTTGGAGGGGTTTGTGGAGGTAACAAAGGGGAGGATGGGGAGCAGGAGAGATGGAGGGAGGGATGAATGCAGCTAAGTCATAGAGCCAGCAAGAGCAGGAGAATTGGTGCAGGCTTTGGCTGCTGATGAGGCCTGACTCGGAGATGGGATGGGCAGCTTAATTCTATGGGGACAAAAATAGAAGAGTTCTCAACCACCAGAATGATGCTTGGTGGTCATGTCTGAGCCTGGGGAGGTCCCTCGTTGGCCGCTGCCAGAAGAGCAGATGGAGACAAACAATATCCTGGCAAGATCCTTGGCATGTCTTTTCCCTTGTCCTGTGTTGAGAGACCCTCCTCATTGTCCCTAGTGAGGTTGAGGAAGCAGATTTTTCTAGGGTACCCCTGGACAGCTCCTCCAGAGGTGCTGGAAGGTGCTTGGCAATGCCCTGCTCTGCCCCAGCCCTGGTGTGCCACTGCTGTGCTGGTACTGCTGCCATGCTCCTGGAAAAAACGTGCCAGCTGGGAGTGCAAATGGCTAAACTGAACCTTGATAAATCAAAAGGAGAATGGCTTTTCAAATATTACGATTATATAAACATTGTAAAATGAGCTTTAATGCTTTGCTTCTGTTACTTCCAAAATGAATTAAACAAATTGTGTTTAAACCCACCCATGGAACAAGGCTTGATTAGTTACAACTCTCTTCTGTTTCAGTACATCTTATGATTGTCAACAGCATAAATAGAGCTTTTGTTTGATAAAGAGATCACAAACTAGTGAGAAGCATTTGCTAAATACTGAGACCCAAGAAGAGTAATTTTCTCAAGGTCTGTGGTGCTCATGCCCTAGAATTAATGGTTTTCAGGCCTAATGAACACATGAGGTTTCCTGCTGGTGGAATGTATATGTCTGCAGCCAATCTCCCTGTAGTGTCCTGGCAATGTGCTGGGCATGGCACCATGGAAAAGTGCTATGCAGGGTATCAGCTGGAAATGGGATGCTAAAAAATTCCTTTACACAAAACAGCTCTATTGAGCAGGCTCTCTTCATTGGTTGTAAAGTCAGGTTACAATTTTTGTGCATAGTATGCACTAGACAAAATGAGAATATCATCCATCTGACCCCAGCTGATCAGAGGGATATCCCACAACATATGGCACCATGCTCGTCATACAAAGCTGGGGAAGAAGGAAGGGGCAGATGTTCAGAGTGATGGCATTTGTCTTCTCAAGTCCCCATTACCCATGATGAAGCCCTGCTTTCCTGGGGATGGCTGTACACCTGCCTGTCCATGGAAACCTCTTTGGAATGAATGCTTTGTTTTGCTTTGGTTGTGCATGTATTAAAATGTCTTTATCCATGAATGTTCTCACTTTTATTCTTCCAATCCTCTTCCCTATCCCATGGGGGAATGAGCAAGCAGTTGTGTGGGGCTGGGTGATTATCTAGGGTTAAACCACAACACATGTAAGTCTTGCTCAGTTTTGCTCTTAAAAGCTTCTGTTCATTGTTTTCTTGGATGGTGACTTGATGATGTAATATGCAAAACCAAGAATCCTTGTGTTTATTTTTTCTTCAAGAAATTGTCCAAGCCAGCAACCAGCATCTGCCACTTTCTGTGTCTGCCTGAGCAGTGGTTACCTGCAACATGACCTTGCTGACTCCTTCACATGGATGGCTATATCTTCATAATGGAGAAATGTTTCAAACAGAAAACAAGCTATTTTTTCTGCATTTATTTTCCTTTATGCTAAAAATTTACTATCTTTTAGTGATGCTGGAGAGCAAGGAAACCAGCAGAAATTATCTTTCTTCATTTGTGTCCAGAGCACCTTACCATTTTGCAACCTCTGTGCCAGATGTGATGTTCTTGCAGGCTGAGAGACCCCATGGAGAGATGAGCTCCTGCTGGGGCCTGGGGACATGGCTGAGGGCTGGCTGCACAAGGGCCTGGCTGAGCTCCCTCACAGTTCATGCCTCAGACTGAGCTCTGCTGTTGTGTTCAAGTGCAGCACCCTACTGCCCTCTCCCCTTAAGCAGAAATCAAGTGCAGATGTTGGCTGTGGAGACTCCATCATCTTGACCTTCCTTTCTCCAAGAGGGGCACTGTACTCCTCCCAGCCCAGTAGCAATGACCTGGCAGAGCTGAGGTGGACACTGGTGCCAGAGCTGAAAGAGCCATTAGATTCACCCTACAGCCTAGGTGGCTGGGTTGAGCTTTAAACAGCTCAGAAAAATCTGTGTGGTGGTGTAACGTCTGCCATTGTCCCTTTTTTCAAGATAACACCTTATCCTGATCTCCAGCTCCATCTCAGCTGGTGAGAAATGGCTGTTTTGGAGCCCAGAGTCTGGTGTGGGTAGCTGTGCAGAGTGCTGCACACGTGGGTTTGTTGGTGTGGCAGAGCCAGGCACCCACTCCCCAGCTGTGTGCTGCAGGAGTGCCCAGCTCCTGGGGAGGAGCAGGAGCATCCTTGGTGCCTGCAGAGTGCTATAACACAGTTTGCTTTGCTTTAAAAACACCCAGCCTTTGGTTTAGTTAAGTAAGGAACATTTTTGGAAAATACTTATTTGGTTTGTTTGAAGCTTTCAGTTGACTGCTGTTTATGAGATAATACGTGAGTGAAGGAATAAAAAGCCTTAAAAATGCCCCACTGCATGGAAATAAGTCTAGACTGTTTACAAGTGGTCCTTGTTTTGCATTCAGAGCCCGGATCTTTGACTTCCTTTTGGACTATTCTCCACTGGAAATGAGGATTTGTTGCCAAAATAGTTCACCTTTTCCTGAAAGGTTTGGTATTAATAGTTTTGACAGAACATCTTGTTCCTGTGTAATACTGGAGTCATTCTAGCAGTTGGTCCTGATCAGAGGTACAAAATGCGGTTGCTTGACTTTTATTTTGAGATGAAATATCTACAGTTTAACAGAAAAAAATCTGCGTCTATGCCAGCATGCATCTCTTGAAGTTAAGAGGAAAGTGTTGGCATTACTGGTGTTGCAGATTAATGCTCTTGCTTTTGTTTAGGGAAATGACTAATTTTTATTAAAATCCAGTGTGTGTGATTTGGAGTATTTCAGAAATGCAGTTGTGGTGCCTCAGGTCCCCAGAGAGGTATTTTTTCATCCTCCCCTGTTATGAATGGATGTGGGGGTTTAGATAAATCCTTGCCTTTTGCCCAGGCCTCTGGCAGCAGGCAGTAGCTTTGTTGAGGTGGCCAGCGCCCCAAAACCCACTCTCATTCACAAGTTCTTTAATAATGGCTGACTGGGTCTATTATAGAATGAATTATTTCTTTCATAGACAGAAAACTCACAGACATAAGACTTAAAACAAACTAATACTTCACAGGAATAAAAAAAAAAGAGGAAACTACTAGTAGATATATGCAGCACGAGGTTAAAGGTACCTATTAATGTTACAGTTGGCAAAGAAATAACATAGGATTCAATGTAACTTACCATCCAATGGTTGATGGGGCACACATCAATATCCCTTCCCTCAATCCCCAGAGAATTTACCACATCCAGGCTCTGGGGAGAGGTCTCCCACACTTTCAGGGTGTGTGTGTAGAAGGCTTCTCCCTCTGTGATAACTTGTCTGTATTTTATAGTTTGTAAAACAGGGTCCCTCAGTCAAGGGTAGTTCCTCTATCTCTTCCCACATCAGGTCTCCAGACGAGGATGTTGATTCTTAGCTGAGGCCTGAGCTCTTTTGGTGCCAGCAGTAACTCCTTGCTGAGCCTTTCAGCCCCTGGGTTATCTGTTCTATATGCCCCAGCCATCTGTGGCACAGAGGAAGGGGAAGTATCCCCTCAAATCCCTGCCTGTGTGGCAGCCCCACGGGCTCCCTGCTGCCCATGCCCCCTGCCCGCCCCAGCCAGGGACAGGGACTGATCCGGAACCCCAGCGCAGCCACAGTGAAGAACCTCTGCTGATGCCTTTGCTGAAGCACCATAAAGCTTAGATGCTCTTGGCCTGGTACATGGAATAAGAGCAATTTCAGACTTGGCTAAAAGGTCCTTTGGAAAGGCTCATGACATCTTCTAATTTATTCTTGGTTTCCACTGTTTGATTTTCGTTGTTATTTTTAATGAGCAGCCACTGCAGCCATGTGAGAGGGAATGAATTATCTTTGGTAAAGATTATTTGTTTCTTCTGGTAGACAAAAAAAAAAAGGCAATTTATATTCTTTCAAGACTTTTGTCAAGCAGAGTTCAATAATTAATGCTGCAGACTGTAACACACTTAGTGAAATGGCATTTTGTGAATGTTTTCCTGAATGTTTGCAGGCAATTTTACTTTGCTCTGTACCTGTGATTGCTGGATGGCTGTATACAATTTTTGCACATATGATGTGATTTTTCCAGCAATTAAACAATATCATAATTTATTCTGCTAGACAAAGCTTTCTCTGCTTGCACATAAAACCATGTTTGTATGTGTCAAAAATGCATCCTTTTTTCACACCAAGGATGAACTGTAATTATAGAAAGAACAGTTAATAATGGCTTTAGGGAAATATAGTTTTTACCAATCTCTGTGACTGGCAAAATTCCATAATGTTCTTCTCAACACTGTTGCTTAAACTTACCTAAATTAATGGAAGGGACCAATCCACCAGTTTAGTCAGGCTTCAAGCTGCTAACAGTCAGTGTTAAGGAAAATGGGCTCAGATTTTTAGGTTTTTGTAGAATTTAATTATTTTTGTTATTCTATCTTTTTTTAAGGTATAATTACTACATCAGTGCTACTACCAGTTTGGGACTGGACTTCTGTTGTAGAAGTAAAAATAAGTTCCTAATTCAAACAGAAAAGTTTTTGTGTCTATTGATTGAACAAAATCAGAAAGAAGATAACTGGCATTATTAAATCTAAGAACTAAAAATTTACTTTAGCAACACAAAGATGCAATCCTTTTTTCCTACCATGAATTTTTATTTAGAGAGAATATTTTCTAAAGAAAAAACCCTGATAACTAGTTGGAAGAAAAAAGTTGGAAGAAAAAAAAGGCACTAAATGCCATTTGAGAAAGGGTATAAAGTGGATTAGGAGTGAGGGTAGGGGAAAATCATGCTCAGTTCTGCTGGTAGCTCTCAGGTTGTTGTGTTGATTTTGACCTTGTTTCTGAAGAAGAGGACAACTGGAGATGAAAGCACACACAGCAGAGAGAGGGGCTGAGCACAGAGCACAAAGCTGCACTCTGGCTCTGCTGTTTGCAGCTCAGCTATTGAAACAGAGGTTTCCAGCACAAATGCCCATGGCCCCAAAATTCCCTGCTTGAGTGCTCACTCTTGGTGCCATCTATCCAAAGATTTGCCAGCTGATTTGCAGAAATGCAGAATGACTGCAGGAATGACAAATTTGCCTGGTCAAAATAGGCCAGTAAAAGCATATTTCTCTGAGACCTATTTCATACCGTATTTCTCTGATTTACATTGTAAATCAGAAGGTGAAAAGCAAGAGGAAATCTCTTTCCAGGAGTTCACAACGGGGACAAGAGGAGCTCTTACATTTCGTGTTTTAAAAGCAACTGACAGTGTGCAGTCACCCCTAAGGGTCTGTTGGAAGCCTGCAGATGAAAAGAGTTGCAACCCCAAATTTTCACCTTTTCATAATCACACCTGAGAAGTGGCATCTCTTTTTCTATTGTGTGCAGCATCAAGCAGAAAAAGTGTTTGTAGTTTTTCTTAAACTACACCTATGTTTGTAGCCCTCCAAACATTTTCTTATCTGCAAACATCATCTGAGCAGCGCAGGGCCAGTGTAGTCAAACCGATTTGTAGGTTCACATAACACTGTGAGCATCCTGCTCCCGGGGATAAGAGCACGTATCACTGCTGATTTCACTGGAAGCCAGGCTGAGACCAGAGAGAAAACAGCAGGATAAAGCAGATCTATTAGCTAAAGCTGGTGCCTCTTCCCGGCAGGGGATCAAAGTCTGGGAAGGATTCAGTGCCTGCAGGACGCATCTCCTGTGGGTCCCGGAGCGCTCTCGCCGGGCTGGCGCGGCGCGGCCCCGCCGGGCGCGTCCGCAGGGCCGCGGGCTCAGGGCAGGCTGGCTGCCGCCCACCTGGGGCCCGGCCGGGTGTCTACCGAAGATAACGCTGGCAGAGAGATGTTGTTTCTGCCCAGGCAGCAGCCAGCAATGAGGAACTGAGGGAAGGCTCCTGGTGGGGGTGCGAGAAGGTGGGCGCAGCCCAGCAGCAGACCCTGGTGCTGTAGTGGCTGGAACAGATATGAATCATTTTCCACCCCAGTGCCGCCTGGAGACTTGTCTGTCATCTGCTTTAGATTTTAGAAGTATTCTTGAACTGTGAAAGCACCTATAAAACCTGAGAATCTAATTTTATGTTGTTTTCAGTAATTTTCAGAAGCACCAATCTTTGGTAGAACCCTATCAAGTTTCTTCACAGCATCTCCTCTTTAACTAAGATTTTTTTTCCCATGAAGTCAAGTTCAAGTAATTATTTTCTCAAAGTAGAACTTCCTCTCTGTCACGACTTACAAATTTTTATTCAGCTTATAGACAAAGAGATGAAAGAAGCTAACAGGACCATCAGCATATGACAAAGAGAAGAAGACAAAACGGTTATTTATTAGTTAACTGATGTATGAACAGGCAGGAGGAGATAATTTTAGTCTAAGAAGTGAATGTTTTGACATAACGGTAGCCAAAACTCTGCTGTCTGCTTCCCCAGTGCACAGGTATCTCTGCCACATGGCTACTAGGGAAAGCTGCTAACAGAGTTTAAGATATTATTTTTCTCTGTTATCTGGAAGATCAATTTAGTCAGAATTTTATTATAATTATGAAAAATATATATATGCCATTTCTGCTGGAGAGAAGTATCCTTTGACATCTGCATGGTTCCACTCAGGTGTGTGGGGGATGCAATCTGGCCAGAGATCCCAGCCTGCAGAGCAATATGAGAGTCCAGGCACTGCTTGGTGACAGTGATAAAGCTCACTCTTAGTTCTGAACTGACTGCAGAGAAAATGGTTTTCCACCTCAGGAACAAGAAAACGAAGCAAATAAACAGTCATTTTAGATTCATGTCCTCAGACAGGTGCATATATCCACACACATATTTACTTATATAGGGAATCCAGTTGAATGCTCAGTCACACTGAAACCAGAAAGTGACAGGGACACTGATGCTGTCCATAAATAGATCAGAGATTACAGTGAACAACAATTATTTGGGAAAGGACAAGGCTGGCCCAAGACCATCTGTGTATGAGCTGTTGTAAATAAAGTAGATGTTAGAGGCATGTTGATGAGTATCAGAGCAAGCTGCCCAAAACATTAACAATGAAACAAGGATTTTTACAAATTAGAAGCTGCAATGCAAGGTAGAAGACTTGCTAAGTTGGGCCCTTTCAGTCATACAGTTTACCTTTCTAAATTGCATGTAATTCATGTATTTACACACTAATGATGCTTATATATTTGCATGTTCTAGCATACAGTATGTGATAGCATCTCTTGCCTTTCCTCTGTAGGTAAATGTGTGTGTGGATATACACGTCTCTCTGTGTAGAGGATGAGAAATTAAGGATATTGCCGCTGCATATGTTTACATGTTTATCATTAAGGTCACAAAATTTTAACTCTCTGTCTACTTAATCGAGTGTCCTTCTTCTGCAGCAATACTCATTTTTTGTAACATTCTGTGGCTGACAAGAAGGAAGGGTAAGCACATTCTGTAGTACTTTTAAACAATGCCCACTGGCAAACACTGCTGAGTACTCTGGTTTTCCATCTGTCAGCCTTTCTAAGCTATAGATGCTGTGATTAGTCATTAGTCCAATGGGTCACTCTCATTTCCTCATCCAATCTCTTTTTTAGTTATTTTTTATTTTATTTGCACATTTCCTCCTATTGCAAGGGTGGATGCTCTTTCTGAAGTGTGAGTACATCCCAAATCCATAGCTGCAGAAATACTGGTAAGGAAAGAAGACTTCTCTGACTCCAAGCTGAGTTTTCTCTCACAGATGTTTTATGAAGAATCTTTCTGTTTCCGTAGCAGGTGCTGGAAAGTCAAAAACTGGCAGAGAACCCTATTCTAGCTCATGTCTTTGGCTGACTGGTGAAAAATGCCGTGTGTTGGATATTTGTCATATGTTCCTTAAGATACAGTTTGAAAAGATATTTTTTGATGAGGTGGTGACCCTCTCTGATTACTGTCCTGATTATGGGATCCTTGCCCATGGGTGTGCTGCTGGGAGCTTTGTGGGGAATTACAAATCCTCTTGTGATTCATCAGCAACGTGCAGGAATAATTCCAAGTCAGCAAAATTTTGAACAGTATCTTTCATCTGTATGAATTGATCTGTTAACTAACAAGGTATGTACAAAAACCACTGACAGGATTTGAAGCTTAAGAATGAGAGTATCAGGGTCTGGAAAAAATGAAGTTAAGTGGTATGTTTCCTATTTGGAGGAGAACAGGAAAGAGAGAATACGAAATAAACAACCTTGCAATGAATCCTTCACTTTTTGTAATTGCCAGTAACTCTTTTTTCCTTGATTAAACTGTTGCAGATCTAAAATTTGGTATGTATCATGTTCATCTGCTAAAACTAGGTTCGAATCAAGTTTGCTTCCCTGGAAATAGGCATTGCATGCTCACATCTTAGCTCTTCCTAAATAGATGAAAAAATGATGACTTCTGAATGGTTGTGTCATTCATGTAATGTTTGGATGTGTTTGTTTTTATTACAACACTGTCGATGTTTCTGTTATTTTTATTCCCCAAGTGTTGTGTTACTCCTATGCTGCTATTTCCTATTTTGTCAGTTCTTTCCTGGAGGAGGTTTCTCTGGAGTCTATTTATCTTTCAATTAGAAATGTTTTCTTTGCAGCCCTACTGATTAATTTATTTTGTTTAAGCATAAAACAAGCTGGATATGCAGCATGGCAAATGTAGGAGTAAAACAGCAAGGACACTTCAGAATATTTTTTGAATTTTTATTTCAAATACTTGCCTGGATTCTTCTTTAAAGCCTTTTGTTAAGTGCTCCCAAGGGCAGGATGCTGGTTTTGTATATTTGTGGATCTTGCACCTTATAATACAGAATGCAGTGGCACCTCCTGTGGGAGAGCTGTGCAGGGCTACTGCAATTTCATCAGTAGTCATTCCTGTGCCATTTCACTAACAAGGATATTAATTGAAGTGTGGCAATGGTTCAGTTTTTAAAACACATTTTGATATCTGGATGTATGGATATGAAAACCCTGTAAGCTCCTACACATCTCATGCTGATGGGGTCATGGTAGGGAGGTGCTTTTGAGAGGCTCAGGGAGTACATAGCCCAGTCTTTAGCTATTAGCACCTTGTTTTCCGTGCTCAGTCACAGGCAGTGGGGAGCAGGGTTTCTGCACAGCTGCACACAGGAGCTCCTTGGCTTTGATATTGTGTGTTTTCACTGCCTGGACTATATAAGTGGCCTTCCACTTGTTGACCCAACCAAGCCCTTTAGCCAGGCCTAGTGCAAGGGACAGGTCTCAAGCCTTGCAAAGCTTCTCTGATTTGGGATATTTGTCATCTTTTAAAAATCAGTGTTGATCGGACCTCTCAGCACCCCCTTTTTAGCTTGCCCTGACAAAAAAGTGTCCATACAGCCTTACTTTGCACAGCCACTCTTTCCCTTCCTTCCAGATCTTCTCTGGCCATGATTTTGATATCCTACCATTGAAAACTAATAAAAAAATCATAAAGCTATTCTAAGGTCTGTGGATGCAAAACAAATTCTTGCCTGATGTCTGCTCTTTGCAGGGACATCAAAACCATTGCAGTTCTACCTGACCACATGGTTCAAGTGTAATCACTAGCATTTGTCATCACCTTTATTTCATCCAGATTTATTATAAATAGCAGTGCTCCTTTCTAGAGCAATTTGTACTACTCCTCATCTCTGTTTCAAAGGCATTTTGAGTAAACAACCTTATTTTAACAAAGCAGATGGAAACCTTTTTATAGCTGTGAGGCACTGGCAGTATATACACCCCTGAGCCAGCTCTGTTCTGCAGTACTGCTCTCTACTGTACTAAGGAAATGTCTGAAGTTATTAAAGTGTTGGCTATAACCCATTCCACTTCAGATAAGGTGGATTTTCAAGGTTATAATATTGCTGAATTGCTTTTACATCTACTCCAGAGGTACCACTGAGTGGCTTACATTGATTTCTCTGGCTTCTTGTTAGAAGCTGTTACCTGAGAGCTGAAAGCAAAGTAAAGCAATCAGACTTCCTTGAGAAAGCCTCTGGAAAATGCTGGGGCTCAGGGATCATGTACATGCCTGCACTGTGATGGTGCCTCTGTGCTGGCCTGGCCATTGCATCTTCCCATCTGTGGGACAATGCTCACCTCATGCTGGATCCTTGCAGTGGCAACTGGACAGTTGCTGCTTTTGAGAAATTGTCCTCTTGCAGTGCAGGTTGTTCAACACAGGTGCTGCAGGAGGTGACAGTGTCCATTTTTTGCTGTTTCCACCATTCCTATGGGCACCTGCAGGTTTCTGACCTCCTTCCTTCTTGCAGGATAGCATCCTGGCCTTCAACAAAAGGAGTCTCTTATTGGGTGGACACATTATTAGACATGTCTGAGTGGGTTATTTTAGTTAATCTCTGCCTTACTGCACAGGTCCTTCCTAGGCAGATGACAAAATTTCTAGAAAAAAGAGAAATACCCAGAAGAGAATACTTCTCATACCTCTATATTAAGTAAAATATGATCATGGAGCTATCCTCAGAGCTCTGATTCTTGAATTCTCCTTCCTGCCCAGCCTGGACTCCCTTTGTTGCATCCCAGGAAATGCTTGGCTGCCATTCTGAAGTCACAGGAAGGGTTTGTAGCATTAGACATCAACATCTAGTAAGTGGCTCTTTTGGAAGGTAATTTGAAAAGTGAGGGAGTTGTAGGGTAGGTGCTCCACAGGCAGTATGGAAATGAGAGGTTGGATTGAGAACAAGTCACCACAGCTATGGGGATTGGGCACCTCAGTCCTTCTCTGGCCATGCTTGTTTCCTCCTGAGCCTGTTAATCAGACAATTGTTATTATGTGCTGTCTAATCAAATCCTTCTTTTAGCAAATTCATTAAATGACAAGACACAACTGACATTCAGATTCCCTCTCATTGAGCTCCTTCAGTAATTTTTCCACTTCAAAACCTACAAGAGAACCAACGTGTGTCCCTGAGATCTCTCAGTGCCAGACTTAGCTGGAGTAAAGACTCTTCTATTTCTGAAGCCAGAATTTTGAATGCAAGTTAATCATCTAGCCTGCATTTGCTTGAAGTGAAAAGACAAAGGAGAAGATTAATAAAATACTGCTATTTTGTCATGTGAAGTGACTTGAGGTAATTTCAATGTTTAGTTTCTTGCCCATCATGGAAGTATTAATGAATTCCCAGCTTTGTCAGGAAAATATAACTTTTTTCATTGCTGATTACCCTCCTGGTGTGAACTGCATAATTTCTTACTCAGAAGAAGATTACTGTAGCCATTTATTTTCTGGTTAAACTGTTGTAAATAAAACAATTGCACTGAAATGATCGAGTTTTCTCTTGAACGCATGAAACACAGATGCAGAATACACAGTCCGTTAAAAAAATGTTCTTACTTCCAATCAAATTTATATGAGAAAACTATCAACAAGAATATATGTTTTTTTGCTCTCTGTTTGGGGAAAAAAGCAGAACAAGGCCATATGCTGAATACGCTTCCACAATTTATGAAGAATTCATGCAAGATAATGAGCTTCTGCTCTGTGCTGGGGGATGTGGGGTTGACCCTTTATTCCCACCGAGGGGCTTTTAGTGTTCACACTAATTATTCCCACTAAGGAACCTCAAGGAAGTTGAGCCATGAATAGCAGTGTAGACACTTCAAGGGCTGTATTGCTTCTGTTTGGGGAGAAGTAAGGAAATGAGAGGGGGGTAGGTAGGAGCCCCCAGTGCTGGTCGCTCCAGGGCTGGGTACATGAGCAGATCCATCCACTGCAGCGTTGTGGTGAGTGAGCACCCAATTACACGTCTGCTTTACTCCTTTGATGAAGGCTTATATGGCTTGGCTCTTCTTCTTTTGATGTCAATTAATTCTCATTGGCCTTTTTCTGTAGCTGAGGGCAACAGACATTAGTTCCTCACAGGATGATGAACAGCAAGAAGCCACAGTTGATCCTGTGCAGAACCTAAATCAATGGCTGTTCTGCAGTTGTGGTTAGCTAAAGATGCTGTCCTCTGGTTTCTTAAGAAGTAGTTTTCATGTGGGGAGAAGAAATACAGAATTCCTTAATACATTTTTGGACGTCTCTTTAGTAAATCAAGATGCAAAAGTACCTGTTCATGACAAGTTTCTGGGTAGGTGAGAATCTGGTGACATTTTCTCTGCCTGTTAATTATGTGAAATGTCTTCTTATCTTAAATTTTGCCAAAGTGCTTATTGGTCTCTGGAGATTGCAACTTATGGTGAGCTTTCCAGAAAGCAGTGCTGATGCCTCCCTGGTGTTGAAGGGTCATAAGCAATCAATTCTCTTATGAATTATCTGCACTGCTTGTCATCTGGGGTTCATTAGCATTAAAATATTTAAGCAATAAAGTAGAGACACAACACATCTCTTGCCTTTCCACTTCAGTGGATATTTTGGGTTTTCCACCTGCTCAGTGGATGACATGGAAACAAATGCTATTTACCTTTTGTCTTGCTCCAAGCATTCTTTCTCTCCCTGCTCTCCAGCAATCATGTAATATGATTGATTACTTTGCGGCCTAGAAAAGCCATTTCAAAGAGAAGGAAAACATTCAGACAAGGTTTTGCCATTTCTATGTGCATCATTATTTTGTGTTTTTCTAACAGCTGTAATCAACTCTCATGAAGCTCAAGCTCAAGCCCAAGAAGTTGTACATAAAATGTGTGAGAGAATACATATATAAGTATTCTGTCTTCTGTCAAGGCCTATTGACCTGCCCATGCCTAAAGAGACCAGCACTGGAAGAAAGTATTAGACTAAGGATCTTTCAATTACAATTGCTTATTTAATTTTTCAGACACTTTCTCTAGCTGTATTGGAAAAGGTAAGCTGGAGTGTCAAACTACACTTTTACAGAGAATTGTTTTTTACCTTTGGGTGCTGTATTAAATTGAATTATTTTCATCAAATATCATGAATGCAAATGCATTTCGAAGTGCGAATATTGAAAATGCAGGAAGGGAACTGATGGCCATCAGGAAATACACAGCTTCCTGCAGGTCATGAGCTTTTTCCTGATCCAGGGCAAACACCTGACATTTATACCTGGCTGACTCTGGGGCTGATTGCAGGCACCTTGCTTCAGTTACAGCAGCAGCAGAAGCCTTTCACTACATTGCCCAAAGGGCTGTGGGAAAGGCTGCTCAGATGCAGTAACTATTTTTTTTTCTGTGGCCATTAAAGTTGGCTTTTGTTTGGGCTTTGCTCCATTAGGCAACTAAAACGATGGATTTAAGCATTTGATTGTGCTTAAAGAATATGCACATGGTTTGTTTTTTTCCCCAAGTGAAGTAGGAACAGAGGCTGAAACAGAGGTCAGTTTTATTTCACCTTCTTCCAGGTCCTACTTCTGTCCCAGACAGCTCGTCATCCTAAAGATGCTTTATTTAGTTTTCTGTCTAAGATATGCTCCCAAGTCTTTTCCTTCACTTGCTTGACCTCCTGATGCTGCTCCCTGCAAAAATCCTGCCTTTACCTAAGACATTTCTCACCTGCCTGTGTGTGATCTGTGTTTTGGAGGCAGTTTCTTGGTTTGGGCTTTTGGATCCTACAAGGCAAATTTGACTGCATCTTTCATTTGGGTGGAATGAAGCCTTGCTATCATGTTAAAAGTTTTCAGCTGCAACAGACCTCAAGCACAGATCTTCTTAAGAGTCATGTTTACCCAAAATCAGCAAGGTTGCTCATTTGCTTAGGAGGTGAATGTGAACTACTTACCTACTTACACTGATAATAATTTAATTTTCAGGCATATTGTCCCTTTCTTTCTTATCCTAGTCTTTCCCCCTTTCATGTAACACATTTGCTATCATCCTTCCTTATGTCCTTTCTCCAAAACCTGCCTCTTTCTGCACACCTCACTCCCTGTAAACAACCAGGGCTCTGGAATGGGCTCTGGGAGCTCTGGCTCAGCCTGGCATCTTCCTCCTGGACACCCATGGTCAAACCACCCTCCCCACTTGCCGCCCCTCACTCCCCTCCTCCCACCCTTCACACATTTTCCTCTACCCCATCTCTGCAGGGAAGTTTCCTTACTTGAAATCTTGCTCATTTTTGTTTCAATCCCCTCTGTAAACAGACTTGCCCATTGCAGGGTGTGGTGTAGCAGCCTGAATACATTTTCACCTCCCATGAAGCCATACTGAAAGCTTTACCCCTTTTCTCTCCAAATCGCTCACCAACCAAGTCCTGGCTGTATATCCTCCACAAACACACTACCAGCACTCCTCCTCCGCTCCCGGGGAGTGGGGCTGCTGAAACCAGGAATAATAATACAAGAAAAGTAGGTCATCTGCTCTCTGAGAACATGGAATACAAAACAGCCACTGAGAGCTGGGTGAGCACAAAGAAGTTAAATCAACTATCAAATCAAACTGATAGAGAGCAGAAGTTTTCCTCCATTTTAATGCAGAGCTTTTCTCCTCAGCAGTCTGGCAGTGCTGGTGCTGGCAGGGCTGAGCTGCCCGTGGCTCTGCCTGCTGCTGCTGCCAGCTCCAGCAGCTCTGTCTGTGCTCTGCTGACTGGACACAGCAGCCAGCACTGTATCATGGATATGGATTTGAAGGCACATAATTTTACTGCAGTTTACTACTTCTCAACATTGCCAAGTGTTTTTGTGGTTTTTTTTTTTTTAAGTATCGTTTGCTGTTTGCTGTTCTTTGCCTCTTAATTTTTCTGGGGAGCATTCTGCAGTATAACATTCTGAATGTGGCCAGAACCACTGAATTTTTCTATGTAGAAACAATAGGAAGGGGGAGGGAGCATACTATACACACATATTGCAGCTTTTCTCTTCCAGCACCATCTCTCCTAGGTTTATGCGCTTCTGAGAAATTACAAAAACCATGAAATAGTCAGAAATTGAATAATCTGTTCAGCAAGGAAGAGTCTTTCTAGCTTTCATTACTTGTCAGGGACTTATGCCCTAAAGCTTGAAGCTTTATTGAGGCGCCTGTGCAAGGAGCTGGAGAAAACTGCACTGCCTTTAACAAGGCTACAATTTTACAACCATACAGAGTACAATGTCATTGTGTCTGGTCAAAGAGTCCCAATACCGTTGAACGACATAATAGTGAGTGAATCAGTGAGCACCTCTCCACTGCAAGCCTGCTGTGAACCTTCTGTACAGCGTTTAAAGGACTTTGGAGATGGATTTCCACTGCTGTGTTATCAGGGTCTGCCTTTCCCAGTGTGTTGCTCTCTGCCTGCTCTTCTTTCTGTATGCTGTTCTTGTCCAGCAGAGCAGCCACATTTCCCCACAACTCATTTTTGTGCCCCACTTAGGCTCTGCAACCTTTTTCCTTTAGAGTGTTTTTTCAGTGTTTTTCAGTGGTTTTTTTTCTAGCTTGTACCAGACCCATCTCATTTTTTGAAATGAGTACTTTCTCCCTTTCATTGAGCTAAGCTCTGAGGAATAAAGGAACCTCTGATGTGATGGCACAGTGTTGTAACAGCTGAGGAGACATGAACAGTGTAAATGGTCAGACATGAAAGGGGCAGAAAAGCAGTTGGCCTTATTTTCATGCTTTCATCAATATTGCACATACTGTCATTGACTTTGTATTTTCCTTGGGAATTGTGTAGAGAAATGTTGGCAGCATGAATGAAGTTACACTTCTTTGCAAAGCAGGACTTACAGGAAGTGAAATTAATGCTTATTGCATCAAACCTTTTGCTGGAAGATTGATGATTCACAGTTCATAGTTTTATTTTTTTAATCCTAAATATGTATAAGCACAAGGCATACTCTAAATAGATACTATTATGGTACAGGAATAATGCAATTCCCTGTGTCTTTGAGGATGGTCAATATGTTGTTCATTGCTGGTTGCCATAGAGATGCAATAATATTTTCTTAGCTGAGTGATGTGCACTGAATTATAATGCTTTCATAGGAGTGGCACAAGTTAATAAAATTCCTTATAGCTCAAAAAAATCATCCTTCAAATAACATTTGAAATCAAGGTGTTTGTCTAATGCCCAGTTTCCCTCAGTCTGACTGAAGTGTAGTGAGAGAATAACAAACTTAAATCTATGCAGCTATATTTAAATGTTCTGCCACACATTTTGGCTTCTTTTATGAAGGCTGCTGTTGCACAAAGGTGCGCTGGATTCATAATGGGCAGCAAAGGGAAAGGAAGAGTGAGAGCAATGGAGAATACAAGCCTATAGCTTTCCAGAAAAAGAATGCTTGCAGTTCCTGAGATTCCATATGGCCAACCACTTTCTAAAAGCCTGTGAACAACATTCAGTTGTGGACATGAGTCTCAGCACTCGTCATTATAAAATCACAGAATTACAGAATGGTTTGGGTTGAAAGGGACCTTAAAGATAACCTAGTTGCAACCCCCCTGCCATGGGCAGGGACATCTTCCACTAGCCCATTTGCTCAGGGCCCCATCCAACCCAGGCTTGAACACTTCCAGGGATGGGGCATCCACAGCTTCTCTGGGCAATGTTCTTCAACACTGATGGTGGGTCAAGGGACATCAGTGCCTGCCCCTCCTCTTCTCCTCACAAGGAGATTGTGACAAGGGTCAGCTGGGAGTTATTATTCTTGCAGTCATGATCCTCCAGCCCAGGGCACTGATATCCCTTGGCCCACCATCGATGTTGAAGACAGAAGCAAAGAACGCATTAAACACCTCTGCCTTGTCTCTGTCCCTGTTTGTGGGGTGGCTGTTAATGGGCTGACACAACCCAGGGTACAGTACAGCTTCTCTGCTGAAGCCACACATTGCTGGCTCAGGCCCAGCTTCTCATCCACAACAACCCTCAAGTCCTTCTCCACAGACCTGCCCTCAGTGGCTTCTTCTCACAGTCTGCGCTCACTGATAAAGATACTGAAGAGTACTTGTCCCAAGACAGAGCTCTGAGGGACACCACTTGGCACTGGCCTCTGCCTAGACATTGAGTCATTGACCAAAACACTCTGGCTCCATCCATCCATCCATCCATCCATCCATCCATCCATCCATCCATCC
>QUSF01000001.1:49031925-49226267 GCA_003676055.1 Chloebia gouldiae | reverse complement strand
TCCATCCATCCATCCATCCATCCATCCATCCATCCATCCATCCATCCATCCATCCATCCATTCCTTATCCACTGAATAGTCAATCAGTCAAATTCCTGTCTATCTGATTAAAATAAAGATGCCATGTGGGACCATATCAAAGGCCTCACAGAGTGTATATAGATGACATATGCCATCTTCCCTGGTTGACTGTTGCTATCACTCCATCATAGGAGGACACCAGATTGGTCATGATTTGCCCTTAGTAAAGCTGTGCTGGCTGCTCAGTCCACCTAACCTTAACCCTTGTCTTTTATATGCCCCAGCATATCCTCTAGGATGCTCCACGATCTTTCCAGGCACAAAGGTGAGGCTCATCAGTCTCCAGTTCCCCATATCTTCCTTTCTCCACTTTTTAAAAATGGGAGCAATGTTCCCCTTTTTTTTCCAGTCACCAGTGACTTCATTTGACCACCATGACATGAAGGGGATGGAGAGAGGCTTGGCAACTACACTACAGCCAGTTCCCTCAGGACCCCGGGACGCCTGCCATCAGATTCCATAGACATGGATTCACTCAGTTTCATCAAGTCGTCCCAAACCTTTTCTTCGCTTACAGTAGGAGGGTTCATGAGATGACTTTGGGTACCATCTCTGAAGCTGCTTCCTGAAGTTATGAGTGAAAATAAATAAAATCTGCTGCTGCTGGAGTGGAGGGTCCAGGGGCAGGCACAGAGATGTGGCTAGGACCCTGTGGTGGCACATACAGTGTGGCAGGGATGAGGCACAGGTACAGAACTCCAGCATGGCTGCAGATGTCAAGCACTGTATCCTTACCTCAACAAACAAGGAATGAAGGAAAGGCTTTGAGCTTGTCAGAGCCAAAGCTGTGGTTTAGATACATTTCTGGTGATAAATCTGAGTGAGGGGAAGGTGCAGAAAGCTCAGGCTGCTGAAAGCAAATCCCTGCAGACTCGATTTTTTTTGTTTTATGAAGAAGATGTTTTGTTTGCTGAAATGAAACACACTGGCTGAACATTAAGAAGGTACAAATAGCCATTGTTGAACTTATGACTTCCACATCCATTCATCCCGCATGGAAATGTTGCTCACACAAGTCCTCTAGATTGTTTTGCACCACAGCCACCATGGTTACCTGTGTCTGCAGCTGCTTGGGGCAGCAGGCTTTGAGCTAAACTATTAAATACTGACTTTTAATTTGCCAAGAGTAATTACAAGAGGTATGAAATTAATTTTTTAGATAATATTGAAGTCACTGCCAGAGCAGGAAATGCCAAAAAATTTCTTGGCAAGAAAAGTCCGTACATCACCTAAGAAATCTTTGCCCAGAAAACCACCAGTCTGAGGTTGGTCCATTTCCTGTGTTCTGCAGGGGTGATGGATGCTGCAGGGAAGGGCGTGCTGGGGTTTCCTGCTGGGCTAATGGCTGGTGGGACCCCTCATCATAGCCCATTATGGCACCCCGCTCAAGCATTTGTGTGTAAGATTGGCAAGTTAGATACAACCCAGTCACCCTGTGGGCAGATTTGGGATTTCCTGTATGTGGCTAATGAAAGCCATGGAGCACAGTGATCTGCATGTTGTGGGAGGACTGGGAGTGACCCACTCAGACCATGCCACAACCAGCTATTGCTGCAAGCCAGGCCATGGGCATTAGGTGCTTTGTCTTGTTCTTAAATACCTCTGTAAAGCCACCTGTGTTTTGTGCCAGATGGCAAGCAGAGGTGACAACCACCGTGTTTGGTGACATTTGTGTGAGACCAGATGTAATCCATGAGAGGGTTTCCTCCTGTCAGGATTCAACAGTGCAGGGTGCTGCGTGCACCCAGTGCAGCTCACTTCCTCTGAAACTGAGGTGAATATGCTCACAATATTTCAGGATAGTTTTTCAACCTGAATAATTGATTTAATAATTATTTTTATTATTTTAACTATTTGATTTAATATTGAATGACTACATCAGAACTGGATCATGCTAGCTGCTGTACAATGGCCAGGCCATTCCCTGCACGTTAAAGGCAATCTGGCCAGAAGGAAGAGAAAGTTTATTTTATTCAAGATCACACAAATGTGGTCTCTGGGAATCTTATATCCCTCACACGTGTGCACGAAACTATGGCTCTCTTCCCCAAATTAAAGTTTCTTTCTAACAGGTGAGCTGGCACACTCTGTACCCTTACCTGAAGTTCAGAATATATATATGACATAAAGAAATTCTCTAGTCCTATATGCAATGAGAAGTCAGTGGAAAAGTTGGGGTTAGTTTTAATATCTATGTGTTCTTGGTCACAAGAACATTATTTCACTGTATTAGAACTGCTGACATTTGTTTAAGTGCTTACATACCAACTTAAAATTCTCCTGGTAGTTACTGCCAGGATCTTAAATGGTTAAAAGATGGGGTTTAGTCTAGAGCCCAGACTATAAGTGTAGATATGATGGTAGGCTTTCTGTTTTTTTAAAAAAGCCTTAATTTGTATCAGCTCATTTGACTTCCTTTACAAATACCAGCCCACTACTTTTTACGTAGGGGATGAAATATTGGCAGTGGCTGGACATCAGTCTTACTTCATATTGGATTGCCAAGTTTGTTTACATTTTCTCTTGTGAAACCATCTGCTAGGTGGATGCTTGACCTTTTTTCTGCTAGTAACCTGACTCAAAAGCATGGGGCTTCACAAATATGAAACCTCAAGTTGATAGTGTGTCTTTACTACAGGGAGTTAAATTTAAAGGGTTACTAAAACCAAAGTATTTTAGGAATGCAATCTCAGGCTTATAAGCTCCACATGATCTAGCAACGTGTTTTTCTCCTTTGCATAACTCAGAGCTATACTTTACCCCCCTGGAGCCTGTGAAACATCCAGCAGCACATAAGCAAGCAAAGGGCATGCTGTTTCTGACTAGTTTTAATACAGAAAGGGGTCCCTGGGGAAGGACACCCTATGAGTATTCATTCTTGGGTGCAGCATCCCCATGGACCAGTTTGATTTAATTTTTCAAATAAGCCCCACTTTGGGACTCTTTCACTGTTTTGAGTGCCCTCACTTCTTCTGTGGGCATGGGAAGAGCTCAGTACCCCATGGTGGGTTCTGAAAGTGCAGAGCAGTTTTCTTCACTGGGCTGCTTCATGGAGGATGGATGTTGTAAAGTGCATGCTCTGACCTGGGGTCTGTGCCAGGTGTTGGAGCCCATGGTCTGCCCCTGCCGGCTGTGCAGTGGAGCCAGGGAGCCCAGAAAGGTCCATGCTGCTGGGAGCTTGCTGCAGGCTGCAGGGACCACTGACAGAAGCTTAGCTCTAACTTTTTAAAGCTGACTTAGCTGCAACTTCTTCAGTCTCAAGTGTATGTCAATAAAATCAGTCAAGACTTGTATCTGACCTGAATCTGTGTGACTGCTGCAGAACTCATACCCACTTGCATCAAACAAGGGCTTTCACTGCTGCATCCAGCAGAGAGGTTCCAGATCAGCTAAGAACTTGGCATTTTGGGTGCTTGTGGATAGGATACAAAAGGCTTAAATCCTGGCATGGCTGAGACTTGGTACATCAGCTGCAGAGACGCCTGACCTCTCCCAGTCTGTGGCCCCCTCCACAAACCCTTCCCTGTGACATCCTCAGGCTGCACACCTGAAGATGTCTGTGCTGGCCCATGGGTGACCATGCTGGGGAGGTGGGAACCTCTCCCACCTGATGTTTCATCACTGGTAGGTAGGAGCCAGCTGAGCTGTGTTTAAGCCTGCTGGGAAATTCCAGATGAAGTAAAGCACATCTGCTTTTTGCCAATTAGTTCAATGGGTAGAACAATGGCGCAGGGAAACAGAAAGCCTGGAGTTTACATTAAGAAGTCTTAATGAGACAAAAAACATTGCCAGTAGGTAAGACAGATAAGCTCTCTGTAATTGCATATCTCCTTGTAGATCCAGTCCTAGGGCAAAACTGACAACTTTATATCAGTAATCTCTGTGGCTGTTTGGAAACACAACACTGGGTTGACCTGTGGGTTTGCATCCCAAACCAGACAGCAACACAGCTGGAACTGTGGTGGAGTGTACATTGCCAAACACTTTTCACTAGAACATCACAGTTTCTCCTTCTTCTGACTTTGCCAGTTTTCAACAGTTGGGGCCAAAATTCTGCATACGAGATGAGAAAAATCTGGCTGAGATTTTCTCAGGTTAAGCAAATCTAAAAATTTTAGCCAAATCTAAAATTTTTACCACATTCTTTTGTTAAGATATGTGGTAAAAGGAGAATTTGGGTAAGCTGCCCATCCAAGAAATTCTGGAAGGGTTTCCTCTGTGTGGCTCCTAGAACCTGACTCTGGGAGCCAGGCCTCCATCTCTGCCATTCCACCATGTATCAGGGAGCAGCTTTCTGCCTGTGACAATACAAGGACTCAGATAAGATCAAGTCTGTGCCCACACTCCCATTCCAGCAGCTGAGATTTCCCAATTGTGATGGACACCTGCCTAACTTTGGGACTGCACAGTGATTGAGTATGTGCTGCCCTGGGCACCCCAGTGCCCTGAAACAAAGGAGGAGTAGCTGTTTGTCTCTTCCCCTCCCAGACACCATTCAGTGCCAGAAGGAAGGCACTAGTCTTGGAGGAGGTGCAGGAGATAGCAGAGAGTCAGACCAGTGCATCAATTTAGTTTCCAGGACTTCCAGAAAAATTGCTGCTCTTCATCCTGTCCTGCCCACCTGGGGCAGCATGGGCTGTACTCTACAAAGGAGAAAACAGAAAGTAGAGACAGGGCAACCTGAGCTGGTGCTCACTGGTTCTGCCCCACCAGCAGCATCCAGCCCACGTCCTGCTTAAGTCTTCAATCACTGCCTTCCCACTGCCCTGCATGCTGGCTGAGGTGGATAACTGCTTTCAGGTGCAGAAAGGTGGCAGCTTTGAGCCTTCAGGTACCAGAGAGCACCACAAGTAGTACCCAGCCTCCTTTGCTCCTCCTTCTGTGCACCCATGTTTTGAACAGGCAGTCTGTCCCTTGCCTGTGCACCCCATCTGCAGTAATCCTGCTCAGTGTGGGCAATTTCCCAGAACAATGCTGAGGATATGGGAGAGAACTATTTCCTGATATAGATTAAAAATACCATTATCAAACCAACTGGGCAGTTTGCCAGCATGGAAGAGTTTGGCAATAAGTTTTTTCTTGTTCTTTCTGTTTTCCTTTTCTGTTTCCCCATGACCATATCTTGGCTGAAATCCTTCATGGTGGGTTTTGGAGAACTTCAGTACTGTACCCAGGCAGAAACAAATGCAGATATGACCATGGCAGTTAGAGGTTGTCATCAAGTGTCAACCCAAATGCCCACCATCAGAGAGTGGCAATGATGCAGATTGTTTCAGAGGATACTGAAAAGATGTGGCACCAATGGAAAACCTATGTCTTGTTTCTCTGTGTTCACATACATACCCCTGAATGTGCTACTGAGTCCTTCTACTGCATGTAAGAGTGCTGAATATTGCATCCAGCCCAGCTGGGGAAAAAAACAAAAAGAGAGATCATTAGAATGCCCAAGGGCTTGTTCACCAGGCTGTGTGTGCTCTTGCCTTCCTCTGTTTCTTTCTGATCTCTCATCAGCTTCTTAGGCTGTGCTTTCAGTCCAGCCTTGCTCGTTCACGCATTCACAGTTTATCCAATTATTGCATTACTGGCAGTGAGGAACTGCAATAGACTCTTTCCTACCCACTGCTAAGAGCAAATGGCAAGGAAAGTGTGTGTGTGTGTATATGAGAATAGAGATTGCTTGGAACATTCTCTAAAGCTGCATGGTAAATTACAGAATATGCTAGGTAGGTAAAAGAGACCAAGAATGGTTTCTTGCTAGAAAGACTTTATTTAGGGAAAATAAGTTGTATTAATTAAAACACATTCATTAGCAGTTTTTTGGGTTTTTTTGGCTGAGTTCCTTACAATTTCTAACTTGTTTCTACTTCTGCAGAATGACCCTTTGGTGCAGAAAACTTTCCTGAACAACAAATTCTTTTTCGAATTCGTCCTGAGAATTACTGGTGCAAGCCTGACATTGCTCTTCATGCTGACCACACTTCAGAGCTGGGGCATCATCCCTCAAGTCCCACTCTAACACTCACCTGCCTCAACACTACCTCCCACTTGCTCTTTAACATCATTGTGGATCCCCAGTTTTGGGTCCAAAACCTGCTAGGGGATGGTAAAAAATAAAGAAGCTCATTGATTGCTTGACTGTGCTTTGACAGAGCTGCTGAAGTCACTTTCCAAACACAATTTCTTTGCTATGTTTTGGCCATTTCTGCTGGTGGGCTTGTGGAGTGTCATGCATCACTGACTCTGGAATCTGAGTAGCAACCTTCGCTTTGAATCAGTTTCTAAATTGTTTCACTTCTGGGCCTCAGGGACCCTTTCTCACCCACACTGTGCTATTAACAGTGTCTGCTGGGACTGGAGGAGGTTTCAATCAGCGCCACATTCACATAATGACAAGAAGAGCTGAGGAGGCACAAAATAACAAACCCAGGGGCTTCAGCTCCTTCCCTGGTATTCTGTCCTGTCCTTTTGCCTCTGTTGCATCACTGCTCTGGTGGCCAAACTCTGCAGCTGAGGTGCCTTTGAGGTGCCCAGTGCCCTCTCCAGAGGCAAACCTGCATCTCCTCTGGGCTCTGCCACTGCAGAAACTACAGCTTCTTTGAGTCTGTCCACAGAAACCTGCTCTCTCTGTGCCCACCATAGCACTGCCTTACTGAGACTGACAAAATCTAGCTCCTCTAGTGCATTTTCCTCAGAGTTGGGACCTTTTCTGTTAGCAGCTGATGACTACAAGAGAAAACACACACACTTGGGGCTCCACTGTCTTCCCAACTCAGGTCACATGCTCTTTGCACTGCTTTATTTTGACCTCAGAGACATTTTACCAGTCTCACAGCTTGTGAAGTTTGGCCCTGAGATGGTCACAGCTGTATGACCAGAGAACTGGGATAAGTACTCAGTGGTTTTTGCCATCAGTAGGATTATAAGCATTCCTGGAAACATGTTAAAAACAAATGCTGGCTAGGTGAGATCCCCAAATCCTTAATATGTGTAAGAGACAAATCCTGGCAGGATTTTCCAGTAATTTCCAGGATTTTCTTTGTAAGATGTCTTACTGAGCACACCTCTGCACTTGTGTTTGCAGAAGAAACACCTCTGGGGCAAAGTGGGGAGGTAGACCATTTGCTTGTTTGCAGTATAGAGTTACTGTAACCTGTGGTGTGATGTGAGCAGGCAAAGGGGAAGATGAACTTTTGATTTTATCTTCCAGCTGCCTGCTGTATTTTTCATTTCCATCTTAGAAGTGAGTAGAAGCTCACTTCTACCTTACGGTCTGCTCACTTCTGTCTGAAAAGAAATTGAAAGCATATAATTGACAAGCTGGTTGCTAGCAAGGTGAAGTCTTTGTGCCTGTCATCTCAGAAGAAAAAACTCATCCTAAAAAACTAAATCTGAAATGCTCTGGCACAAATTATATTCTCAAAGAATCTCCCATCTATTGTTATAGGATCCATTTTTTTAATAGCAGAGTTAAAAATAATTTAGATGTTTGTCTGACTTGTTGGTGACAGTGAGAATTTGCAGCTGTGGGAATTAAATCCCAGCGGCCAAAAATGATACTTGCAAAAAACTTCATCTGAAGCAAGAATGTATATAAGGAGGCCAGAATAAGGCTGAGATGAAAACCAGGTTTCATGTCTGATGACACCTTTTAGCTTCTGTCTTTTCCAGGAGAGAAAAGACCAATGAGTGCAATAGCAACTAGTAGCTCTCTACTGGCCGTTTTAAAGTATTGCTGAGCTCTGAAACTCTTAAATGAGATTTATTACATCTACCAGAGTAATGTACAATGGATCCTCTGCTGAGGATTTCCATGTCTATGGAATATTTCTTCAGTTACACAGTTATCAAATTGCTAGAGAAAAAATGCTGCCCAGTCAAAAGCAAACACAAACCAACTTAGCTATTGTTGAGAGAATTATTTGAAAACATATAATTTATCTGTTAGGGACTATTTTGTTTTGGGTGATTTATCATGCACAGCATGCTTCCTGATTCAGCAGGAAGATCAGTATCAAGAACTCATTTTAGAAAACAGATCAGGTGAAAGCAGTAGCCTTCATTTTTGAGCAGAAATGACAAATATGGTAGAGGTCAATATGACCAATTATTGGACACTCCTCTAAAAATAAGGAATTTTTCTAAGGTTTTATCTTGTCAGAGCTTGGGATACATTGAGAAAATAATAGTAATGTTGTTGCTTCAAGACTTGCTTCAAGACTAATTTTCAGAAAAATATTGAAATCCTCAAGGGCTCTGTTAAATTCTCATAATTTCCAACACTGAAATTGCATCTTGCAGAGGTGAAATTGCTCTCAATCTGATGAGCATCTGGCTTCCTTTGATCTAAAAATAGCCTGTGTGAGCCCCAGGCACCCATCACCATGCTGCTTCCTCTCCTGAGGTAGACAGATGCTGAAGGGAAAGAGACACATCAGTGCTGGGGAGAGGGGACCCCTCTTCCCACCTGCAGGCAGGCAACAGCACCCTGCAGCCCAGCCCTTCTCCCTCCGCAGGGAAACCCAGCACCAGCTTTAGGTCACATCAGTAGCTGGTGTCAGAAGGAGTTTTCTGTGGTCAGAACAGAAATATGGAGTCTCCTGAAATGGGTTTTGATGTGAACAGGCAGGGCTGAGGGTGAGCTTCCTCACTGCAAGGGTCCCTGAGCGTCCCCCTGGGAATGCCTGTGCCCCAGCCAGGCTGTGCACCCACAGCACCAGGTCCCACAGGCATGACTCTGTCCTCCTCTGGGCCATGGGGAATGGGAACAAGCAGAGGTGTGACAGGACATGGGAAATACTTCTCTTGGATGCATGGAGCAAAGCAAGGTCTCCTACTGCATCTCAGCTCTATGCCACTGGGAGCCCTGCATGTTCCAAGCAATGTACATAATGGCCTGTGGGTGAAATGGCTTCAGGCAAGGCTGGATTTAACTCTGTGCTGAAATTTTGCTCCATTGCCTATTCTTTGCCAGCCAGCAAATACCAGATAACTTTCTTAATGATTTATTTGGTTATTGTATGTTTTGTTTCAGTTTCAAACCAGGTCACAAATCTGTGACTTCACAGCAGCTGGATCACAAATCCGGTATTTTTTTTTCTTGTGGGTAAAATACCTGTATTGATTTCCAGTATATGCTTTGTTCTGACAAGGATATTTCCCTGGCCATTGAGTTGTCCCCTGGATGGTGTTTTTTAAACACATCTGAATTTGTTCTCATATCCCTATTAAAATTGTTGATGAAGATGGAATTTACATTAAAGCAATTTGCACAGAATACCAGCTTGGCCATGAGTCAGCATGTGGGTGCCAGGACATTTGTTTCTGATGCTGTCCTGCTGTGCTTGGGTGCTTGGGACTGTATTTTCTGACATCTGTGAATGTTGTTTTCCTTGACACCTCTAGTAACTGGACCAGAACATTGCTTAGACAAAGGGAGATGAAATCTGTACAAACTAATTTTTCTCCAGCATTTCTGCAAAACAACCCTTCCTCTTTATGTCAGCTTTATTCAAAGCTCTGGTAAGAGAGAACTTCACTATTGTTTCTTAGATTGCAGCTGCTAATGCCAAAACAAAATCTTTTAAATAGATATATATATAAATATGTGTTGCATTTGCTAATTTGGTACATGGGTGTTATGGCAGTAGCCCATTTTTGGGTGTGTGTCCTTAGCTGAATGGCACAGTACAGCACTCATGCTCTTTCCTCTATTTCATCCCTGTGAAGCCCTTAAAAGTTTTTTTCAAACTTTTGGTAAATTAAGATGCCATTAATATTTTTTTTCTCTAGTCAACTGTGTCCTTTTTACATTCAAACATATACTACCTTCTTTTGGCTTAGGACTCTAATAGTGCAGAAAAGGCTGGGACCAGTGGCATTCCTGACAGTGCCTGACAGTCCTGGCAGAGCCAAATTGGTATCTTGTCACTGAGTCACCTGCTCTGCAGCAGCTGTGAGGCAATAGGTTTACAGGATCTATTTGCACTTTGAATTAGAAAGCCACAACCTGCTCTGTCTTGTTTGAACAGCCATAGCGAGAGCAGGATCCTGCATGATCCACCAGCAGGCAAATCCTACCGAGCAGGGAGTCTATGCACCGGCTTCTCATGAATATAATTTAACTAATTCATTGTGTTTGTGTGAAAATAAAAGCCTTGACAGGAGAGATGTGAGACCCCTCATCACTTCTGTTTGACTTGTTGCAGTAGCAAAGAGCTGCAGCAGTTATCTTCAGGCTGAGATGATTGACTGGAAGTGATTTTTCACCAGGTGACATTTGCAATAATTACATGGTGCTTTGTTTGCTTGGGAGGAAATAATCAGCACGACCTTCAAAAGGATCTACGGAAAGCAGCTCTTGCAAAAACAATTATTTGAACCTCCTACTACGACAGCTCCTGGTACAGCTAGGAAATAGGGGGAGTGTACTGCATGTATGGGAGCTGCTGATGGCTGCCAAAAAGACAAGCAGAGCCAGGAGGGAGAAGTGCTAAACTCAAGGGAAATCAGATTTCCTTCTGAAATCCTGTGTCTTTGCAACATCTGCTTCTCCCTGCCAGGCTGCAGGTGGTGGAAAAAATCAAAGTGAGTGGCTGGGGAATCAGGTTTATTGCACAGACTGGAGCGAGGTTGGAAATCTGACCCCTTGCTCCATCCTATGGAAGAAATTTTTTTTTGGTACTACTTATTCCAGATTTTACAGCATCATGTGAGACAAGACCTTACATGCTTTCTGCCCTGAGGACAGGACTTTCTCCATGCTCCCTCATCCTGTGGCCCTGAAAAACAACCCATTTGTACCATGGTGAAACTGGACAGCTTCTGGTGTGTGATCCTGTGGGGTCAGCGTCCCCCATCATGTCCTGGGACACAGCCTGGTCACTTGGGTGCCCCTCTCCACTCCAGCCTGCGGTAAGAGTTGGAACCAGTCTGTGTTTCCACTCTTCTTCAAAGTCAGTGGCAACCAGGGTCTCACTTTTCTGAACTCATCCCTCTTTTAAATAAAGTAATGCCATATAAAAATAGCTATGGCTAACTGTTTATTGAAACTCTCAAAAGAAACAGTTAGCAACAAAGTTACCCAATATAAATAACTATTCTGACATCCCCACACCCACCTTCTTGCTGTCAAACTGAGACCAGCCTGGAATATTTAAAGGAGGATTTTTTTTTAATGAAAGTGTACTAAATTACTTTAAATTAAAAAAAAAAAAGCAGCTAGAAAGGCCAAACAACAACAAAAATCTGAAGAGACTTTAAATAAGCAAGTATATTAATAATTATTCTCGAACCAAGAGAAAGTTGAAAAAATTACTCATTTTAGGTAATCCTGAAAAGGAAGCAGAAATCCTGTATCCTGTTCTAGCCACTAAAATATTCTGTCTCATCAGAGAAATCTAATTAATGGTTTGTTTTAAAGGAGGTTGTTAGACATTTGTGTCTCATGCGTTAGGGATGTATACATGGCATCAGGGCCTTGTCACCCCCCTCACTGCCCAAGAGCAGTCCCTACCTCAGTTTCCCAGAAGAGGTGCCAGAAATCAGCCTGTGCTGGTGCAGTGGATGGACAAGGGACACTGTTTTGGCTTGTCAGCTGTTTGAGAGAAAGAAGGTGCTGCCCTGGGCCTCCCCAGGTTTTGCACATCCTGTGGAAGTCCCTGGAGCTGGTGAAGGGCTGTGCGGGGCCCCAGGAGCTGCTGCTGGGTCACCGAGCCATGCCAGCCCCTCGCTGCCAAACACAGGTGTAGCACCAAGTCACCAAAGCTAAGGGCAGCTCAGGGGTGGCAGGTCAGAGACTTGGATGAGGCACTGGGATTCCCACAGCACCGATCCCTGCAGGCACCTTCCCATCGCGAGGGCTGCTGGCTGCGGAGACACAGCCCCTTAGGTGAGGGGGTTTAGCCATATTTCTGCCTTCTTGCAGCACTGGGACAGAGTCTTGCACAGTGCTCTGATTGCTCAGCTCTTTGAAGAGCACTGGCTGTGTTTATGTATAGCTGCCTTGTGCAAAAACTGGCTGCATTCCAGCAGGAGTCCCCGAGCTCAGCCCAGGGTGTGCCCTCTCTGTTCCCTGGGAATTCCCCTCTTCTTTGGGACTGCAGATTTTCTCCCACCTTAGGCTCTGCTCCATTGCACAGATCCTGAGGGCTAGGTGAGTTGCTTTTACCTGCCCTGCAGGTATGCAGATCCCATGCTGGTGTTCCCCGATGCCTAGCACCTCTGTCAGTAAGAGTATTGTCCATCATTTCCCAAGGAGCACACCCTTGTAAGGCAATGGATGAGGTCCGTAAGCATGCCAATGCTTGGAGTTAAATGCCCTGCACCTTCTGAACTGGAGCCCAACCATCTGCTGCACAACTGTGGATTGGTCAGAATACTGCTGGTGACTCAGTAGAGGAAGCAGAGGCATGGACAGTCTATTTTTAGCTGTCAGTAAATGTACTAAAGTGGCTTACTGCTGAGCTGAAGAAGGGACACAATCTCTGCTTGCCCTATTTAGGGAATAAATGTGAAATACTTGCATCCATTTCTAAAGTGTAAATTATAGGTGCTGCTGGGGAGAGGTGTGCTTGGGAGGACAAATCTCTGGCCATGCCTCTGTGTGCCTCAGAAGAGGCTTTGCTCCACAATGCAGCAGCAATTTAAAAGGCAACCAGCACTTTTGCAGAAAGAAAAGGAGGAACGTGGGCACTCATCTGGAAGCGTGCTGCAGCTACTTGACAGTGCTCAAGTCTACTCAGCCCTTCCTGAAAAGGATGTAAATAAGTGATGGGTAGCAATGAGCCCAGGGGGACTGTTAAGCTTCTCAGTAGCAGTAAAAAAGAAAATTGTAAACCAAATTTTATATATATATGTCTTGAATCAAAGACAATAAACATATATAAAATAATCATAGAATCATAGAATATACTAAGTTGGAAGGGACCCACAGTGGACTATCACTGTGCAGCTCCTAGCTCTGCCCAGCACCGCTCTGGGAATCACACCATGAATATATATGTAAAAAAGTTTTTGTTCAGTTTGTAGCAGGATATGAGAAAATATTTTGGGAAACTAAGGGTTTGTATATTCACAGCCAACAAACAGATTTGGCTCACCTAGTGAAGAATTGTCTGCAGATACAGCAAGCTTCAAAAGTATTGTAAGGTTGCAAGGAAGATGAGCTATTAGTGGATATAAAAGGACACATAGAGACCTTAGTAAATTTTAACAGATCCCATTTTTGCCTGAAATGTCTTCTGCTACCATAGACAGTAACTCTGACTTTGATTGAAATGGAGAAGAAAGAAGTCACTTTTTTTTTGTATGTGGCCTTGTCACATTTCCTTCTCTGGTCTTTGTTTTCAAGGCTTCCATACATCCTTTCAGATGGGGTAAGAGTTGACATTCAAGGGACGGATGTTGGCAGGGATAAATTTGCCTAGAAAAATGTGCTGGCCAAGGCTGTTGCTGGGATAAGATGCCGTGAAGGAGTTACTGGACCAGTGTGGGAAATGAGCCAAATGGTAAAGGACAGCAGAAAATAGGTCTCAGCAGGGCACCTGCATGTTGGTGTCTGGGGCTGGACCAAGAGCTTCCTTCAGGAGGGGTTCACCTGATGGGAGCTGAGACATAAACTGGGGGAGACTCTTGAAATCTGATCTGCAGATGGTTGTTGCCATCACATCAGTTCTCTAAAAAGAAACTAAGTGAGCTTATTCCATCTCCATCTGTCAGTGGCAGTGGGAAAGGCTGCTCTGCCACAGGCACTGCTGCTCTTTAAAAGCTTCCAAATGCTCCTCCACTGAGATTTTGCAGAGGTTTATTTCCTTGCGGTGGCTGTGGTCACAGAGCAGCGTGATGGGCTCACAGTAGTGGGAGGCAAAGCATCTGTCCTGAAACAACTTCAGCATGGTAAAATGATTTGATACGTGGGAAAAAAATAGCTGGGGGCGATAGAAAGAAGGAATGACTCCTAAAAGATAAAGGGAAGAGGATAAACAGCCTCTTGGGTTTTATTCATTACATTCTAAGCATTAGCAGTTTCTAATGGAGGTCTAGGGGAATCTGTGCAGTGCAGATCAATATTCTAGGGGAGGGTTAATTAAAAATATGTATTTTCTCTTTGGCGACATTATGTGCTGGAGCTGTAGGGATGCTCTGTTGGCTCTCCAAGACTATTCACACACAGTCACTTGCAAATCTTGCAGAGACTGTAGCTTTTCCCAGCAGGTGACTGTGACCCACCCCTGACAGTGTCCCTGCAGAATCTGAAGTGGGTCTGTAAAGAGCTTTTCCTGCACCTGACTCAACCATGTCCAACCCCACACTGTGCTCCTGAGACTTGCACTGCTGATATTCATCTTGACTTCTGCCTGTTCCTCATCCTCACCTGCCTTCCTCCCATCACCTCTGTGGCTGGAGGAATAGGGCTTGCTTGTCTGTTTTGGCAGAGGAAGACACAGCAGCACTTCGAGTTTTCCACATTTTATTATTGGAGTAAATGTTGGTGAGAAACCAAAGACTGAATGTTTAAAAGCATGGGAGGTATTAGAGCCACATGGGTTTGGTGGTTGAATCACCCAAAAATAATCTCTTCAACTTGCTGAGCCAGGAAAAAAGTCACATCTCTAGGAATGCCACATAATAAAAAATCAATTTAAAAGTCAATATTCTTAAGTTTTTTCCTGCAGAGAGTCTGTCTGGATTTGCATTTCCTCACAGCTGGTCCTTATGCACAAGACATTCCTCATGCAGAGCTGCAGCTTCTGTTTGCTCTGTGCTCCCAAAGCTCCAGCCCAAGGCTGGCAAGGCAAGGCACTGGTGCTAAGGAATCTTGTGCTGCTATGAAACATGACATTTATAAAGCACCAGTTCCCTATTTTCAAAATCAGCCTTTGCAATCCTTTTCTGTGTCTGTAGAAGACACCGTGCTGGATGTGAGCAGGCTCATGGTACCCAGTTGCTGTAGCTGTCCCTCAGACATCGCTCCCTTCCCTCCTGTGCATTTGGGTCTGAAACAGAGCAGGGTTACTCTGCAGCAGCCTCCAACTGCTTTTTGTAGGTGGCTGCCCAAAACAGGAGCACTTGAATGTTTGCATTCTTTAGAGGATAATTTCAGTCCTCAGCTCTGACCACCTATACCCTATTCCTTGCTGGATCTTGAATTAGAAAGGATTTTCTTGTCATTTTATTCTGGAAGAAATTGAGCATTGGTAAGAGCAGCGATTCTGGTCAGTGGTAATGAAGGAAATGGTCCCTCTTCTCCTGTTGCAGCAACTCTCCTGGCTTCCCACCAGTTTGAATCTGTGCAAAATCAGAGGGAGGACTGTGAAACAGCATACAGTGATGAAAATGTCTTCCTCTCTGGGGCTTTGGCAATTTTGAATGGAAACCTTGGGTTATTCCAGTGCTGGACATTGCACAGGCCAGCCTTATTGCTACTGATATTTCAGTTCCTGTCTTAGACCCAGCAAGATATCAAACTTCACATTGCCCCTGGGATTTGTACTTAGGGGTATTTTTGACAGTCTCATAACTTGGCTCTTCTCTTGCACTTGACATGAAGTTGTCTTGCACTGGGATCTTTTCACTGATGTTTTCCTTTGGCTTTAGTTTTGTGCAGTTTTGTTTATCAAATCCTTCATGAAGCTTCCTGCTACTGCAGGCAATCATTATTCTTATGTGTACAGACACTGCACTAGAAAATTTCCATTGCCTCTGAACATACCTGTTTAGTATTAAAATACGGAGTTTGGGTATTTTTGGCAATTGCCTTGTAATGGTCTTTGCTGCAGAGAAGTTTTCTCACCACTTGCTTTGTAGTCAATGTGGCTTTCTCTGAGACCTGGATGTTCTGTTGCTTCTGGGTTCATATTTTACCATTGCCACATGTTCATCTTTAGACATTCATTTCCTTCTATAGCTCTGAAGAGCAACACTTTATTTAATTATTTTTTTCTGTTACGTGGGAAAACACTTCTTTGTTGATTTGACCACTTGCACTTTGAAACCTTTTGCCTTGTTTTCATTGTTTTGTTATGTCTTGGCTGAGCCAGTCTAGCTCATCAGCTTTAATTGGGGAGAAAGCACAGGGTGTGTTTGCTTTTCCCTGAAAACCATTTTCTTCTTCATAACAAATTTTAAAGGCCTATAAAATTAATTAATAGCCTGTCTGAGTGCAGCTGGTGCTGAGGGGAAGCACAGCCTGCCCTGTCACAGAGCAGTAGGGAGTCCACCATCCTCTTCCCCCTTTCTAAAGGCACTGTATGTGTTTTGGGGCTAGAAATAATACTCTAGGAAATTTACTCTAGGAGTAAATTGGCAAGCAGCTGACCCTCTGCATATCAGTGGGATAATCTACCTCTGCTTGGAAAGAGAGGTAGACTATCTCCAGGAGTGGGTACAAGTTGTCTTTCCTCCAGCAGCCCCTTCACAGCTCCCATTGCAGGGCTGGGGGACCATCAGAATTGACTGGAGGGGAGCAGGAGCTCCCCTGTGGAGGCTGGTGGTGAGACAGTATGATTTCAATTCTCCTGGGGGTAAAAGGAAGAGAATTTACCTTTATTTTAGTTTGGCTGTAGCTGAGCCTCTGCCAGTTCAGCCTGTGGTGTGCCCACACAGCCACCGATGGCTTATGAAAGCTTCACACGAGGGGATGGTGGCTTCGTTCCGTGCCTCCTCTTTCCTACACTGCTGCCCCCATGGTGTGCTCAGGCTGGCTCTGGACTGGGCTGTGCACAGGGGCAGCCCTGGATGGGCAGCCCTGCTGCCTGCTGCACTGTGAGGCAGGAATAAGAGGTGGTGGGGCAGGAGGGAGAAATGCCTAATGGGGAGGAAGCTGGCATCTGCCTTGTTGCAGACATGGTGCCAATTTTTTCCCTCTCTTATGAAGATACAAGGATTTACTTCTGAAGGAGAACTTAAAATAAGAGTTTTGGATTCTTGCTTTAATAGACCAAGGACATGCACCTTAAGCAGCTGTGTTATTGCCTGTTCTGGGCTGAGTTCTTTTTTGTAGCCTTGATCTGTCCCAAAGGACCACAACTCCTCCTTTCTAGCAGACGTGGTTTCTTTCCATAAATGTTTACATTCAGATATTACTGTTGCAGTGAGTGGAAAGGTCAGTGACTTTAATGCTTTCCTCTGGAATGCAGATGGAGGAGTGCTCCAGCCCCTGCATACCTCCTTCCACCTTCTCTGTGTGAGAGATGCACAGTTTTCCCAGGCAGGTCTACAGTGGTCTTCTTAGTGATTTATCCTGGCTACAAAATCTTTGTTATTTTTCTTGAGTGCTTTGCATTCTCAGGGACCTTCAGGACTTTTGACTATGAAGTTGTTTCAAAGTATTAATTTGCTCTGTTGAACATTAAAAACAGCAAATAAAAGGTTGCAGTTGACTCTCTCATTGTGTGACTTATAGAAATAAAACCAAGCACGGGCTCATCTGAATCTAAAGACAGGTGTTCCTGGCTGGACAGCCCTGAAGGATGATACAATGGGTCTGCAGAGCAGTGCAAGTAAGTGTAGGGCTGAGGACCAAGGCAGGTGTAAGTACAATAGGAGGGGCAGAAAGCAACCCCTGCTTGGCTGTCTGCAGCTGCTGGGCCACCAGTGCGATGGCCCAGGTGCCACAGAACTGAATATGGATATGTACTTCAGGAGATCAGCTGCAAATTCCTGAGCTTTCACATGCTTCTCATGAAGGACAGATCCACCTGAGTGTGTGATGGCTGGTGCCTTGTCTGCACCTCATCCTGCAAGGTGTTCATCACACCCTTCAGCTCTTGCACTGCTGAAAGCCCCACAAGTATTCATCTCGGCACACAGGTGGCCTAAGTAATAGCCACAATTAACACACCTCTGTGTAATCAGAGAGTAGCACCTGGCCATGCCTATGAGGCTTGAGCAGAAGCCAAGCTGTGTAGGTGGAGGGTTTCCCCAGAGGTCTGGCAAATGCGGGGCCAGGCGATGGATTGATTACAGCTGTGTGTGAGGGGGATAAAAATAGCTCTCCAGCTTTCCAGAGGAATGTATTTGTTATGGAGTCACTGAAAGGCTGTAGTAAGAGATCCAGGAGCAGCCTCTGGGAGCAAGCCAAGAGACAGAGCTTCTTCTGGGCACAGTGCTCCCTGGAAAGCAGGCTTGGGCTGCTGAGCAAGGAACCTGCTCCTGCTTGTTTGCCCTCTGTGCTCAGGGAAACAAGACTCTGTGTATGTCTCATAAGATAAATAAACATTGCTGCACCAAGGATATGCATGACGTATCATCTGTTGTATTGTAGTGGAAACAACCTGGCAAGACCCCACTTATTGGCTAATCCTTGGGCCAGATGGAGGAAAAAATATGTTTAAATGTTAATTAACTACTTCATTACGTGTCTGATTTTCTGGTTTTAAACAAATAACTAAGAAGGCTTGGTTAGTGAAAGTATCTACTGGTGCATCTTTATTCACTGCTCAAACCCACGAGATCTCAGCCTTACCAGTGAAATTGTTAGCTTGGGTGTAACAGCAGAGCTAATCATTAACATGTGGGGAGCACAGAGCCAAAAATCTGCAAATGGACAAGGGCCACTGCAGGGAACTGAAATAAGGGAGACACATTCTGCCAGTCTGCAAGAAAAAGAGGTTTCCACCTTTCAGATACACAGAGGTCCTAATTAACTGTTCATGCTGGTGATGCATTAGGATGAAAGGGGCTTCCATGAGTGTGGAAATAATGCACAGGTTCTGGTGAGTGTTTTTCCAAGTAAGATCCTTAAACCATGTCTCCAGCATATACACTAGGATGGGTGTGAAAGAAGCAGTGACGTTCAGGTTGGTTAGGACAGAAAATGTGCATGGCTTCAATGGAAAGAGTAGAGATCCCTTAAGAAAGAGCAAAATAAAAGCAAAAGTTATGATGAGGGAAGAAAAGGAGATGGAACTGTTGTGCAGGGTGGGGGAGATCGTGGAGGCCCAGCCAGGGAAGATCCCAGTATAACATCATGGAGCTGCAGGGCTGTGTAATCAGAGTGCCACAATAACCTCCAGTGAAGTGTGGACTTAACAGCACAGAGGAGCAGAGGCACTGGCCGTGTGTGCAGTGAGAGGCAGGTTGGTCCTACTAGGAATGAGAGCTTGCTGAGACAGAGGGGAGCTGATTCACATCTGTGGTTTACCCTACATAAATCCCTGGAATTACACCAGCCTCACCAGCATGCGTGAAAGAACTGTTTGGGCCTAGGAGGCATTTGTTGGTAGACAAGTTGACTTTTTATTTCAGGGAGAAGTTTTTGGAGATGGTCATGAGAAAATAACTTTAATTGCAAGACATAGGTATTTGCCTGGATGTCTCTGAGAGATGAGCTCCTGCAGAGGACTTGAACGTGTGTTTGGAGACGATAACCTCATCTTCTGGCCACAGCATGCTGTGGGTTTGCCTGCAGGGTTACACATGTTCAGGAAATGACAGGTAGATTGATGTGTAGAGATATATCTCACTGTGTTGACTGGATGCAGGCATGCATCAGGATGTCTTGAAGGCCTTGTGTCTGCCTTTTGGGACCCTCTTCTAGTAGACATATTCCTTCTTTTGGTGCACCTTACGCGCCAGAAGCTGGCACAGAAAGCCAAGGCAGAAAAACATCCATGATGCAAACTGCACATCCTTCCAGTGGCACCAGCCTAGAGCTGTTATTTTGTCTCAAATCTAAGGCAACAGATATGCCTACTGCAAGAAAACACATGGAGGAAAGGGTTTCTCATTGTTACAAGATGGTGCTCATCAGCTTCCAGACCTGCTGCAAGGAGGAGTCGATTTGTAAGACACAAGGAACAAAATGAGGTCATATTTTTCCAGAGAGATGTTTTTTGAGTCTTTTATTATCAAGTAAGTGCAGAAACATGATTGTTTCTTCTCAGGTTGAGCCTTGACTTCTATTTCCTGGAATAAGTGCATGCACGGAGGTCTAAGTGCTCCAAACTAGATGACATAACCTTTAGCCTATAAATCAGCATTTTTGTGAGCACTGCATCAGATTTGTTCTGAGAAGAACCTTTGTGCTGTCTCAAAGGTTCAACACAAATATTTCAGAATCATTATTTTATTTTCTTATTAAAAAAAATAAGAAAAACATTTGCTGCAACAAAATCAGTTGAATTTTGGGGCACCAGTGGGACATGATTCTCCCTTTCGTGGCTTTTACCAGCATCCTCCCATAGTGCAAACATAACCTTGGGTCTGATTGCTACCAGAAGCCCTGCCAAGCACCCAGCATCACTGGGTGAGCACTGGGAGCATCCCCCCACCATCCATCCTCCTTTTCTTGTCCTTGAGCATCCAAGGAAAGGGACACATGAGAAACATACCTGGGTGCACAGAGAAGCAAAATAGTGCAAGATGTAATTTAAGATAAGGGTTAAGCAGCCCCAGGGTGATTAGCTCACACTACATTTCCATAATAAAGGGCACTTCCACCCGGAGAAACAGGCTGTTGGTCAGACATCTGGTATGCTGGGCAGCAGAGCTATATCTATCCTGGAAATAGTGGTGGCAACAGGTTCAAAACACTAGGAATAGCATGGAGCAAGTTTACTTTAGGTGTATCAGCAACTAGATATGCCATGTTTTGGAAACATCTCAGCAAGGTGAGCTTTGAGAAGGAATTTGCAGGCAAATATGATAGCTGCAGGTTATGTTTTTCTGGAGTGGCCTTCATCTTATTCCTTTTTCTTTGAGGAAAAAAGTAGAAATGAAGATAAAAATAGATGTTTTATGTTGGCCAAGCAGCTCTGAAAGGGCTGGAAGAGAAAACACAAACAGCAGAAATGTTGCTTAAAAAACCAATTTCATGATATTTCACAAAATCTGAATTTTTCCATTACTGTCTTCAGTTACATAAAAGCCTTTCATATATCCAGGTCTGTTGATCTCTGATAAAATTGTGCAAAGGCAGCAGCTCATTAACTCTCATTCTGCACTGAGCATGTTTTGATGTGCAGTCTGCTGACAGCATAAAAAACCTTTCTGGCTGTGTATGTAGGGATAATAGCAGTATTGACAATGGTACCTACTGCAGTCAAAACACAGGGGATCCCCCATCTCCTCAGCATTTCATCTCAGGAGTAATGACCAGGGAATGTGAACAGTGATTGTGGAGTTCAATCTAATACAAAGCTCCTGTAATTGAAAGCCCACTACAGCATCTCAAGTCAGACTCTTGAAATAAACACTAGCTTTTAAAAATTCCTGCCATTACTATCTAGTTATTGATTAAAATAATGGTTTTGTTTTTATAATGGTTTTCAAGCTCTCCTGTGTACAGAAGACTTCTCAAGCATTTAACAAATCCAGGCATGAACAGTTTATTTGAACATTTAGCTTGCAACACTGGAGGCTACAAACAAGTAAGTGTTGTGTTGGTATAGGGAGACAGAGAGCAAAACTAACTCACCTGCTTCAGTCAACTAAACTGGTTGGAATTAAACAGCATAAGCAATAAGAAAGTTACATTTAATGGATAATTTTTAAACTAGAGGATGGACATAAAAACTGGTGTCTTTTAAAAGGGAAATTGTTGGCAGCACACCAAGTGCATGAATGATGGCTATGCAGCTTTGTGGCTGTGCTTTGATTTCTTTCTCTCTGCTCCAAAATCATGAAGGATCACGGAGAGATGTAAAATGGCTCCATTAGAGTTAAATGCTGTTGTTCACTGCAAGAACAAAAATAGAAAGCAAACAAAAAGTGCATTGCTATGAAGCTTTGGGTGCTTCACTGTCCTAGCTAGTGTCCTTGTCTCTCCCTAAACTAGGAGAAGATGGTTTCAGGCTCATTTCAGGTGGGATCAGTTTGCCTCAGTAGATATAAACATGACAGGTTTGTAGTGGTGTGCAGCGATAGGGAATGTCTGTGCAGTTTTGGGGTGGCTGTTGCTGAGCTAGAGCTAATCCACCCCTCCAGAGCTGCTGGGCCTGCAGAGACCATGGTCTACCCTTCCCTCTCCTCTCCACTGCCACCAAGTCAAACCCCAGGAGTATCCACACCATCACGCTGTGCACTGAGAGGCTTGTGAGGAGGCACACCTGCAGGGAGTGACCCTGGGAAGGGAGCACCCTGTAGCAGGGAAGTGGTGATTGCACAGGGACCTCCCTAGTCCCCGAAAATCATCGTCATGCTGGTGGCATAGCCCTCCAAGCACAGCACAGGGATGGGCTGCTTTGCTCCTGCTCACAGCCCTCGCTGTGCCCTGGCACTTGCTCCAGGCTGGCACAGCCCTGCTGCAGACATGGCAGCTTGTGGAGAAAAACAGCCAGGGTCTGCATCCCTGCTGCCACATTCCCAACTTGAGTGGTGCAAAAAACTTTGTCTCTATGAATGGCAGTCAAAACTAGACCTAAGGAAAGTTCAGCTTTAATGTCAAGTGCCACTGTTTCATTATGTGGAGTTTTCAGAGCTGCAGCCAAATCTGTCCAGTGCTGCTTAATTGCTTAATATGATAAATTATGTCTTTTGCCAACTGCTTGCCTAATTATGTATTTTATTCCTTGTAAACATCATCTCTGAGATGATGGAAGGGAGGCTGTGCAGAGTTTCCACAGTCAATCTGATGGGCTGGAGTACAGCAGCTATTTCTGCAGCTATATTTATCTTCCTCTCATCAATGTGACTGACATGGACCTCCAAGAAGTTGTCTTTTATACTCCACTCTTCAGAATGAGGGCTCTCTTTGTCACTTCTCCAGGGAAGCTGTTTTTGAATCAATTATAAAAGGTTGTTTATCTCATCTCCCAAGGACTTGCATATTTTCACAAAATATCATTTGGCTTCTTGCCATGTTTTCAGTCCAGAATGTCAGAGGTCAGGCCAGCTTCGGGCAAGAACTGGGAGGCTCCTCTCAGTCTGAACTCCTCCTGCATCACACCAAGACACGTAATTTTTTTGGGATTTTTTTGTGGATTTTAGTCAGGGCGAAGCAATTCTGACAAACTAGAAGAATATTGTTCCTGAAGCTACTAAAAGTTGAATTTCATGTCTGATGAAGTTTAAAGTTTTACACTGGAAATGGAGGGACAGGTTGCAGGTGGATTGCACGTGATGGTGCCGAGCACTCAGCAGCCCAGAAGGGCAGCAGCCCTCTGCCCTTGGGAGCTCACAACATGATGTCTGTCAATTTGTACCAAGGGAGGTGTATAATGCTGTACTTTAAAGTGATGATCATTAGAAATAACTATTTGTGACATGACAGCTGAGGAGTAAAGGACCCAAATCATCTGTATCAGCACTGTAAAATATAAATGTCTCTGTTTCATTTATCAACTGCTTAAAACAAAAGGTGTTTAACTTCACAGAATTTAATATTGGTTTAGATTTTTTCCTTCTGATTGTGCACAAGATGAACCATGCCTGGTTGAATTTTGAGAGCAAAGTTCCCCTCTTGCAGATACACTGTACTTTGCTAAAAGAGAGCAGCTCAGCAAAATGAAGACCAGCATTCCATTTGCAGAAATCTGTGTACAAAATGTGAGCTAAATGGCAGAAGCAACTATCACATGTGACAGCTGAACAACCCTGCACACAATTAGGATAAAAGGGCAGTTCCCCCTGGGCAGCAACTGCATGATGGACAGCTGCCCCTTGCTGCAATGCAGCTGCACAAGAACTTTTATTATCTTTTTTATGCACATTCATTTCTTGTGAGTGGAGGCCATGCTTCCTGTGTTGAAAAGAATATTAAAATACATTTCCACAGAAACTCCAAAAGCTATTAGATTTATTCTTGCATTTTGTGAGTGATATCTATGTTCTTCCCAGCTTTTTTATTCTTTCCTTCTTTTGTCCCTTTTTCTGTAGGAGCCGAATAATTCATCATAGAAGGAAGCACATGGATTTTCATTTTTTATTTTAGTAAAACATTACTCCAAAGAAAACAGTGTCAGAGGTTTGCTTGTTTTGACTCAGATTTATGGAAAAGGCACTCAGAGTCTCTGGGATCTCATTTTAGCATGGACATATTTGTAGGTCTACTCTCAGTCTTATGTTTTCTCAATATAAACTTGCAAAAAATTATCCTCAAATTTAAGGAATTCTGCCACTACAAACTGTATAATTTGACCAACAAACATAATAAGATTATGTATTTTCATTATCTGGTTACAGCAGAAATTTAAAAAAATATGTTATTGGCTTTTTTTATTTTTTTGGTTGGTGGTGGGGCATGTTTTAAGTTCATGCTGAATAACTTAGTGAATTCCATAAAAATCAGATGAGAATTTTTCAGCTGAGGAAACTATGCATTTTTTGAGAATTTCTTAGCAATAAAACTGCCAATGCAAGATTCAAAAGCTTTATCTTTTTTATCTCAGTCACATTTAAAAAGCAGCCCATGTTTGTAGGAGAAGATCAGGAGTTCCAAAATTCTCAGTTTAGTAGGCTGACAGTTCAGTACTTCACATGGGACCAACACCAAAAGCAAAATGTATCATCTTCAGAGAGAAGGCTTTGGTCAGCCCTGATTGACTTCAAAGTGCTCTCCACTGCCCACTGTAATATTTAGCTCTTAAATCTGTCTGACCCTTGAGGTTCCCAATAACCCACCATAAACAAATAAGACACTTGGAAAGTCTAAACACAAGCAGGTCCCTACCAAAATGCAAATCTTATGCTTCTAACAGGACTTGCTGAAGTAAAAAGGTCTGGGGGAGTGAGAAGTTGTGACACACAGACACAGCAGGGAAACTCTGCTCGCCACACAGGCTTGGAAACACTGTTGGCAAAGCTTGTAAATTCAGATGAAATAAATGCCAAATTGTCCAGAAAGGCAGGGTGTACATGAGTTAGTTTTGCTCATTCTGTGTCCCACAGCAGAGATGTTGAATTTGGGTATGAGATGCTATAGGTAGGAGGGTCTCAATCCAGCCTTCCCTTAGAGTCTTCCCTCCTGTTTGCCCATGCCACAGAATAGTCCTGTTTTTAATACATTCAGGAATTAGATCACAGTCTTAGGGTCTTCGCTGTGTAGCTCTTCAAGCCAAAGTGCCAGACCCATGGAGAGGTCTGAAATAATGTCTCTGCAGCAGTAGAAATGACTCCTTCTACCTTTGCAGCCCATGAGCTGTGGGATGTTGAGCACAAGACACACTTCTGGTAGGGAGAGGTCTCACACCAGCTTCTCCAGGTTCTGCACAGAGTCTTGGCAAAGCTAAACCTGATAGGGACCAGCTCAGGGCCTCCAGGGATAGCTTTGTTGGGATTTTGGCTCTGCTGTTGTCAGGTAAGTACAACACATACTTAGGTGCTCATTGCAGATTGTATGTACCATGTCTTTTCTTGAGTATTTACCTTTTAAGCTATACTGTTTTAATACCTATTTTTTTCTCCTAAAGGATAGCAAATTCTGCTCACCTCCTGCTTCTTTGGGCATTACTGGCATTTGTCAGGGATCTGACACACTCAAGTGCATTCCTCTTCAAGGCACAGAGATTCAGCTCTCCCCTGGGAGCTATTCTTTAGGGCTCAATTAATCTTTTGTCCATGTTTTGCCTTCAGCAGCTCAGCAAAACTCCTCGCAGTGCACACTGTGCCGTGTGGTGGATTGTTGCAAGGACTGTGCTGGCCTTTGTTTAACACACCAGCTTGTCTCACTCTCTCCTGGATTATCTTTTGACCCAGCAGTTCTTACCCAGCCATAGGTGTCCCCAGGATTCCTCAGAGCCAGCAGTGCATATGGTGTTTCTGTAGGCTCAGAGGGGAACCCTCTGTTGTGAGTTCATAGCGGTTGACAGGGCCCTTTTTGTCCTCCTTATGCTTTGCATGTGAATTTTGTATTGTTTCCAGACAAAGTGAGACTCAGTTGTATGTGGTGTCTGTAGCCCAATACATTTTTCCCTTCTTTCTCTTGGAATTGCAACATGAAAGATGGTTTATTCTCCTTTTAGAAGAAGCTGAGCTGATTTATCTGACACCAGTGACGTTACGTGGGCAGTGAATGGAGCCCCTTGTGCTTGCAGAGCAGTGGAGGGTGTGGAGCTCAAGCCAAAGGCCAGCTGTGACCAACCTTGATTTTTCTCACCCAAAAAACTCTCCAGCTACATCAGCTGTTTTGTTTTTTTAATAGAAAACTGCAGTTTTTTTGTGAAGGTTCAGCAGTACATTTGAGTAAGGGATCTTAACCCCCTTAAGAAACAACTGAAACACATTATGAAGAAAATACACTTCAGCAAAGTGCCCACAAATACTGCAATGAGGGAAGAGGCTTTAGAAAATCTAAATTTGAATTGTTAAACTTTGGTTTGGTGTGGCTCTTAGTTTGAGACTTACCAAGAAATGAAGGCAACGTGGGTGGTGTTAAAAAAAATGTATTTCAGTAACATTTAAAGACTTCTGAATTTTTCCTTGTAAAAGCTGATCATTTATTTTCTTCCAGGCTGGGGTGAAACCTGGGTTACCCTGAGCCAGGGATGGCAGCTGGGAAAGAGGCCATTTGTCATCTGGCATCAGCAGTACACCTCAGTGCATTCCTTCTCAGGTGAGTGGAAGTGGGGTTTGTGCTCACCTCTTGCATAAAAACCAAATCAATTAAATACTTAGTCTTTGTGACTGTGGCAACTTCTTGAGATGTTTGTAAGCTCATGCTTCTTTTCTGACCAATTTTGTGCATGTTTTATGCAACAGAAAGCAGAAATATTTTGATCTATTGAGTGGAGTGCTTTTCCTCATGCAACATCCAGTTGTGTCTAAGCCAATTAACCCTTTTTTAAAATGCTGTCACCCTTCTTACAGAAATAAATACCCAAGACAGAATGAGGGAGGCAGGGGGCAAAAAAATATTTAGGTGGATATTAGTGTAGAAATTATCAAGGGTGCCTTCAAGGTAGGAAACATGGAATTTCTGACTACCATTCCCTCTGTTCCCTTGCTTGGGGCTTGTTTCCCCTACTTAAGTGAAGTGCAGAGCCTAAGCTATAGACTGAAAGCAGCAGAATTGGCCAGAGAAGCCAGAAATCTATAAGTTAGTGTGGCTTGTAATGCCTGTGGGAAATCAGTATGGTGGGAATGCTAGTTCTTCCCCTCCTCGCATTTTCTAATTGCAAATGTCCCCATCCTTCATATCCTTTGTTCTCACTTTGCTTGATAGGCAAAAGAGCAGGTCCTGCTCCCCCAGATGGTTCTGGCACTCCCACCAAGCCAGCTTCTCCTGGGATTTGTCTCCAGGAGGGACCTGAGCAGGAGTGCTTGGAAAATGGGATTCCCATCTGGGGTACCCAGAGACAACATGAAATGTTGGGAACCTGTCCTGTGCTCTGGGTCAAAGGCATTTCCAGTGGGAACGGTAGGCTCCCAGTCTAGGGTGTGCTTGTGCTTGGTATCACCAGAAACCACCAGGACATCAGATCAAATGGTGCATCTTGTGTCCAAACTGTGGTCAAAAAACAGGGCAAGAGGCCACACAGAGGCTCCTGTAGGAGGAACACAGAGAGTAAGGACACAGAGAGTAAGGGACCAAGACCAAAAGCAGGTTCTTAGAAGTAGTCTCACTTCAGGGAGGTGTGTTGGTAAAGAGTGGCATACCAAGGCTAAAGTTTGCTTCTCCTTTTTGCATCTGATGTGAATGGCTTCCTCCATTCTAAGAAAAGCCAGCTTCTTTGAGAGATCCCATAAGCACAAGGAGTATTTACTTCTTCCAGGTGCCAGCCTTGCAGCTAGATATAAGGTGGGAAAGAACAAGGACTTTCTTTGCCCTGTCATCATGGGCTTAAAACCAACACAGTTGACTCCTATGTATCTGGTAAGAGATCCATAGGATCCCTACTGCCTCTGACTTACCAGACTGGTCTTCCAGCAGTGAGTTTTACCCTCCCCAGGAGCCCCCTGTGGAATGGGCAACAGCCTGGTGGGCTGGGATGTGGTCTGGGGGATGGAGGTGATCCCTTCTGCTTGGTTTCCCATGGATGGTAGCACTAGGGAATGTGCCCAAGGGTGCAGCCTAGAACAAGCACAAGTTAACCCAGATACTGCCTGTTCATCTCCCCATCCCATCTCCTAAGCACCAGCACCAGCCCTGGCTCTGGATCAAACCTGGCTCTGCCCAGAGCAACCATTCCCAAGCAGGGACACTGTGAGCCCTGTGCAATGCTCTGTGTCCGCTGTCACAGCTCTTTGGTTTCATGCTTAAATTAAGATAGCTGATGAATACTTAGACACCTTTGATTTTTCTGTTTCCCTGCTCTGTTTTCTCCTTTGTTCAAAGCTCTAATTCCCTGTATCACCCGGTCTCCTGAGCAACTTCTCATTTCATCTTGGGAAGGGAATTAATTTAGCAGTTTTTAAAATTCTTATCCTATGCCTAATGATGTGAATAATGTATGTGCTACCAAAGCCATTTGCAATTAGTCCATTGTGATGCTAAACAAAATCTTAGGACACAGGGTTTTGATAACAGCAGGTAGGAAGGCTTTTGGCAGGTAGGAGGACTTTTGTTACTGATTTTCTTTCTGTGCTTCACCTTTTTGGTCATATGCTTTTTATCTCTGCTATTGTCTGACTGGTTGATAGTTTCCATTTCTAAAGAAGAAAATCACTCTGAATCCATGATAAACAAAGGCCTCAGGTAAGTGAATTTCAGTGGGTAATTATGTCACATTAGCAGTAACAAAAATGAAATCCAAATATCCTCACTGTCATTTAGATGAGGTAGTGTCTGGGTGAGTGAATATCTGAGCCTCAAAGTTTGCCTCTGTTTTGCTAAGTCTTTGAATGCTGGTTGATTATTTTAAATGTTCTGATTTATTTCTCATAAGTTCATAACAGTGTGCCAGTCATCTTAAAGACATTTACCAGTCAATTTTTGTGTTTGTTCTCTTTGTGTCTCAGTCTGGATTCTGGCATCAAGACACATCGGGCAGTCTAAAGCCTCCCCTGCCACCAGCCATTATCAAGGAAATGCTCTGAGAAGCGTTTCCTGATAAATCAAAAAACATTTATACTTCCAAAATGGCCTTTTCCTTTCCAGGTGAGAGCAATACATGCTCCATTAGCCCAGTTATGCTTATTAACTACACTAAGACTAACAGCTTCTGCTAATAAGATGCAAAGTTTGAGCCTCAGGATCATGTCTAGTAGTGAAGAAAATATGAATATTTATCAGGGGGGAGATTTAGCTCTTTTAAAAAGAAAAAAATAAAAAAAAAGAAAGGAAAAAAGCAAATGCTAAAAAAAAAGGCAGCTAACCATGTACCTGAAGTAAAATGGTGACCTAAAGGGCTAGGTTTTACCCTGAATTTTTTGCTTTATGTTTCTTTTTAATTCCTAAACAACAACATACAAGGATGATGTTAAATGCAGGGCTGTATACAGTTTCCAAAGTGGTGTCACAGGTCAGGCTCCTGCCCCTCTGCTTTATCTGCACCAGGGAGGTAGGCTTTGTCTGATGAAGAGCAGCCAGCCCCTTCTGAGGCCAGAAAAGAGGTGTGCATTGTAAAAACATCGGTCTTGCTACAAAAGCAACCAGCATTTCACACTGCCCTTTGAAGTAGTATGTGTTAAATCATTTGTGAAAGGCTGAGCACGGACAGGGAAGAGTTTTAGAAAGTTGAGAACCAGCTGGGCACATTTCTATTTTCTCCCATTTGGTATCTGGTAGGAGTTTTCTCCATGCCCTGATCAGATATGCTGGCTGGTTAATAAACTCAGGTGCAGGGCAGCAGCCAGCCTGATGAAAATGAGTAATTATGTTGCACTTTCCCTGACTGGGATTTTGATTGCCACAGACATGATTAATGGGATTTTCTGACCATTGCTAAAATAAAGCTTTAATTCCTAAGAAATCGTTTAGTATATGGAACTGCAACCAGGCTTTAAACCATCAGCAAAGATGAGGGATAGTGAGAGACAGAGGGAGCAGTATTGTGAGAGGTGGTCTGACATTTTATAATTGTCTTGGAGAATAAGCTGATGGGAAAGGACACAAGCAGCCCAGTGACAAACTGGACATACAACACTGTATCAGGTGGAGCTGCAAGGCATGGGTATTGTTCAGGGGACTGGGAAATAACATCAGATCTGTGATATCTTGGGAAAGTAATACCACCCCTCTTTTTGGAGAGTTTGGGGAGGAGTTAACGTGAGCCAGATGTTAATTTATCAAATAACTTTATTGCAGCAATCAAATACAGTTGAATAAACCATAGCTGAGTGTTGGTATACCAAGCATGAAGAAATTGCACTGTGTCCTCAGAAAGCATTTTTTAAAAATAAACACTTCATCTTCTTCATGTTTGAAATATCTAACACTCAGTTTTGAACTGGCACTGTGGGAAGAAGCAGGACTCAGGAACAGAAGTTCTGGGAGCCATGGTTTCCTTTTGCAGCTGTGCAGTTTTCCCATGCATGACATGCTGCATGTGAGGAAGTCTATCTTAACCCACACAACTCCAGTGGCACTGGAGCTATTCAAGCCTGGGTTTTGAGGATGTAGGGCCTTGCAACAACCTAATTTTGGTAACCAGGAATGGGCTAACTTTGGCAGGAGCTTGCCCTGCACTCGGGGTGCCCATGGAAACGCAGGAACCCTGAATCATCGGAGATTTCCTGGAGGGAGCAAGCAGCACTGGGGCAAGTGAGGAGCTCTGCCTGGCTGAGTGCTAGCTCAGACCTTCTGCCTGTGTCAGGGCATGTGCCACACTCCCATCACCCTTCCTCCATTGAGTCTGCCTCAGTGCATCTGCAGTTATGCTTACAATACCCCTCTCTCAAATGCTATCTCCTCCCTATCTCTTGGCCAGGCAGATGAGGAGCTCTGGATCAGTGCAATCAGTGCCCTCCTTTCTTGTGCTTGGCAGGGAAAATTTCTCTTTAACAACACAAGTTAAAAATCCAGCAGTTGCATTTTAGGAGCCTTTATTCCTTTATCTCTTTCTTTTTCACTATATATTTTGATGATTCTTTGTAAGGAGACAAGATTTAGATAGGCTTCTTGCTTGTAGTTCATTATTTTGAGGATTCTGCATTCCTCCATACAGACCATTTGTTCCTTTACTCTCTTCTAAAGGGGAATCTTTCCACCAGCTTCAGTGAGATCTCACATTGTGTCCACCCCTTCCCACCCACCACATTCCACTTTTGCATCCAAGCCTGCTTCCCCCATGGTGGTTCTTGCTCCTCAACCTGCCCCTCCTCCCCTCACCTCTCTGACTCCCACACCTCCTCTTCAGCCTGCTCATCTCCTTTCTGATCCTCACCTCCGTCCATTTTCCTGCGTCCCTCTGCCCAGTTGTTCCAGGATCCCCTTTCATCCCCTGCTGCAGATGGCTCATTCCCCCTGCTGCTCCTGCTGGCACTCCCTCCATCTGGCACTCATTCACTGGCCCTGGCACTGGCTCCTCCTCAGCTGCAGCCAGACAGGTCCATCCTTCAGGAGCTTTCCGGTCATGGAAAAGTCATGGCAAAGAGACTCCTAGTTCCCATTTTCAGGGCTTGATTCCAAGGGCCTTGGCTGTTCCTGAAGTGCCTGGTTTTCTCTGTACTTGTGGAAATGCTCCCAGAGAGGTCACCAATATCTTCATCTGGGTGGGACAGGAAGCAGACACGAGCAGTCATCCACCCAGCTAGGACAGGCTCCCAGAAAAACTTGAGCTGTTGAGACCTTGCAGATTTCCTAAGAATGTGCAAGTGTGGTTTTCCAGGTAGCCTGGATTTGGAGCTCTGCATAGGTAGGACACAACCCAGAGTTTATGGGGCTGGTGCTGGAATCTCCAGATGGGTTACATCTCCAGCCAGAAGGGCAGGAGGGGTAATAGTCTTATGGGAGAAAATATCTGAAAGTTTAATGCTGGAAAACAGTTCTGTCATTTTCTTGTTTATATCGAAACAGCAAGAATAGCTTGGGTTTATTTTCCCAAAACAAAACCAAAACCAAACCAAATTCAGCCTGTAATAGCTGGAATGATAATCTGTAGCCCAAATGGACAAGTGCTGTCATTCTTCTAAAAATCTCACTGTGGCACCTCATAATGAGGCTTCTGGGCAGTGTTAACAATTTCAAATGTACTCCAGCAATCTTTCAGAGGGATTGGGTGTCAGCTCTCCAGCCTAATTGTGGGCCTCCAGGAGAAGCCTCATGAATATATCTAAATAGCTGGAAATACACTGTGACAGTCAGTAAATTCTTAAAAATGTACAGAATTGTGCAGTCATGGTGAAGACTGATAAAATGTATGATTACTTGGAAAAGAGAAATCAGTTGTGAATAATCAAGCTGAGTCAAGCACATGAGATGGTATAAGAGGCTTTCCTACTCAAAAATAAAATTCTTTTCACAACTTCAGCTATCCAATATCAGTTATGGAGGCTCCATGATGCCTCCAAGACATTTGTCTGAATTTCCTTTGCCAGGTAAAACATTGCTGATAAAATATTGAACTATGTGTGGGAGCACTTTAAAAATGTCTCTGTAAGACCAGAAACAAAATACTTCAGTAAACAAAAGTATTTCCTTTTCCATTGGATAGGATGGAGGTAGCTGGCAGGAGATACATATGTGGCAGGGGCACTGCATGTGACTGGGGGAACTGGAACTGTTTCAAAAAGGTTTAAAAATTATGAAATTAAAACTTGGTTACATTTCTGCAACCTGTATGTGCTCCTCCTGCTGCAGCAGAGAACTGCTCATCACTGTGCCCTTCCCAGTTGGTGGCCTTGTCTGCTTGATTAGAAGAGTTCTGGAAATGCAGAACTCCTCTGAAATGTAGTATGTATTCAGAAAGCAATCACAGGCACCACCACTCCAAAGACACGGTGCAACACTTCTCCAGTTCTTAGTTATTATGAAGAAATTGGCCACTATCTGGTATTAATATATGTCTTAAAGACTTTTTTGTGTATCCTGTAAAATTACTAAAATGCCAAAGTGAGAGACAAATAGATAAAAAATATACTTTGTAATGATTTTTTAAATTATTCTTTGCATGTTGTGCTATAAATTGATATTTTTCTGGAACAATTGTGCAAACCTCACAATAAATAGGAGTTGTAATATATTAGTATGGAAAACACTCTGCACTTTGTCTAGGTTTGACTCATGTAATACAGGTTTTGAGGGGAGTTTTATGTATTTCTGCTGACGAGGTTAATTATTTTGTATCACATACTACTGCGCTTTTCTGGGCAGCTTTGGTGGGAATACAGCAGACTGATCTTGGCCTTTCACATATGGGACTGAAGTGTTTAAGCTGTTGCTCTGAATGACTTGTGCTTGCTACACCAGCCATTCAAGGTTTTTCAGCTTAGTGACTCGGGGGAAGAGCACGCCACAGCTCTCCAGAGTCCGCCCATCAGTCTGTGCCTGCTGTGGACACAACCAGAGGGCTGTGCACTCTGTGTGTCAGCACACAGATAAGCCATTGAAGCCACAACAAAAGAGGTTTGTGCTCCAAATGTACTCATGCTCTTTGGTTTTAGTGCATTTTATCTGGTTTCTTAGAAACTTAAATAGTCCTGGAGCTACATGGAAGGGAGACAGGCTTGTTCATCTAGGAAACCACGTGAATGCTTGTGTATAGGAGAACAGTTGATACAGAGTGAAGCAATCATACTTTTTTTGGCAGGCTTGAAAGTAGGTGGTTCCTGCTATGAATACCAGATGTGTCACCAAGTGTTTCTGTGTAAAACCAGCCATCAGTCCTGAGGCCATATCACCACTCTCTCTTGGCAAACAGATTTACATCTGTTTGGTCTGTCTGGCTTTATCCTGCACCATCTGAATTTGGAAGACAGAAGGTGTAGAAATCTCACCTGTAAAGAGATTTCTGCCTTGCTCTGGACCAGTGTACTCTTCTAGACATCTTCCCAAAACCTTTCCCTAAGCAACTCTCCAAATGGGTTTGCTGAAGTTCATTTATTGACTCTCCTGTGCTCCCTTGCCTGCCCTTGGTGAGAAGAACCATCCACCCCAATCTGTGTGAAGCTTGCACACAAATGGAGGAAGGCAGTGTGTTGTCTTGCAGTTACTACTAAAGAACATGTAGGGTTAGAACCAACCCAGCCCAGTAAATGCCAGTAAGTCAGTTACTGGTAAATCAGAGTATGTTATTAAGGTTATTTTCATTAGCCAGTGAGAATATGGGATAGTGGTTGGAAAGTGCCAAAAAAAATGCCTCCTTTCATTTGTGGTGCACGGGGACAATTGTCTTCTTGGAACCCCAAGAAATAATGCACAGTCTATATCACATTTTGTGAATCAAAAATGTGGCCAGAGCCTAGAACAGAGAGAAATGCATCTCAGTAGGAAGTGAAGAGAGTGCAGAAGACTTATTTTTCTGCAGGCTCTCATCTCTTTTCACTGCCTCTGATTCTACTCTAGGTTTTTCTCTACATCAGGATCTTCTGAGTTGGCTGTACCATTAGATTCCCATTCCCCTTTGTTCTTATGGAGGTGAAATAGAGCCTTAATTTCCTTGGAAAAGGAATTTGCTTCCAGCTGATGATTACATAACACCAACATTGGCTTCTTGAGCTTTTCTCTCCCCAGACTCACATCTCTATCTGTGATATTTAGAGGAGTGTCCCTGGAAATTACAGAAATGGTTATGTCCTTGCTCCTGACATGTGATTGATGCAGACTGGCTTCCTTGACATGGTGAATTTGGATACTCAGGGTATGGTGAGTCTGGCTGGTATCTGCCAGGAGCAGTCTGGTTTTGAAGGTGGCCTTTTCCCTGTGCAGTTCGTGGAGATACAGTGACTCCAGAAACCAGTGCTGAGTGATATCTCTTTTTTGAATTTGACCTGAAGAAGTTTTTTCCACAGCTTATATATACAAAGCTTCATTTCTGTTTCAAATCTCCTCTCTATAATAGTAGTAGTATCTCTACTCTTGCCATCAACACACATTCAGGATGCCTAAACCAGAGATTTTGGTCTTCCCATTAAGCTGTATCTTCCTCAGGTATTTGGCATACATCTTCATCCTTGCACTTTCAGTCTGGGCAGCATCCTCAGGTTGAATGTCTCTAAAGGTCCTCATATCCAGGCAATACCCACATCTTTCAGATTATTTCAATGCAGTTTTTCCTCACTTCTGTCTGACTAGTCTCCATCCTAATAGTCTTATCCAGATTTTCATATGTCTCAATTGCTGCAAGGTTATTGCCCTGCCAATATATCCATCCAGTTCCTGCTAAGAGGATTGTTTTCCTAGCTTGCTGTTTTGAACATGCCAGCTCTCTCTATCCACCCTACCATCAGCTTCCCTCCTCTCCTACAGTGCTATTCCATTCCTTTCCCTGGCATCATCTCTCATATACTGTCAAAACATCCGTGCCTGCCCCAGCAGGATTGCCTCCCACCCTTTCTCCCACCATCACTTGCTGGTTCTGTTTTGCTACAAGCACTTACGTGTTGTTTGTGCTGGAAGAAGCTCCTCACAGTCATCCAAAATGCTTCTTTCTCGCCACTGAAAACTTTCTGAGCAATCTTTTTTGTTCTGACACCTGTAACCAGCTTAGGACAGGAAAGTGTCTGTGATAGGGACAGAAGAGAGCACTCTCTGTTGCATTGACCAACACTTTTGGGCTGCTTACCTGAATTTATCTTTTTTCTGTTTAAGGGCAGATGTTAAAGCACATGTGATGCCTAATGGCTAAGGTCCACATGAACTGGCCTTTTGTGCCAACAGATCACTTAAAACAATGCTTAATTCTCCTAGGCACTGTGTTAATAACAATGAGGACAGCAAATAGCTCTCCAAACACACCTCTTCTCTGACAGATTTTGAGAACTGCCCGTTGCTTCCCTCCAGCCCTCAGCCACAGGCTGGCCTTTTCCCTGCTTTGTGAGGCAGCATCCTTTGGCTCAGAAAGCTTTCAGCTGGGATTTTGGCTGCTCACCACTGCAGATGTACTGGCTCAGCACAGATGCAGAAGGCAGTGTGAAGGAGAGGTGTGTGTGTGTGCATGCTGCCAGGCAGCTGCCCTTCTCTGCTAGCACCAGCCACAATGTGTCCTCCTGTGTCACTCAGTGGGGCAGTGGGACTGCAGCCCCCAAACACGACAGCCCCCTCCCACCTCCCTTGGTCATCCATGGCTTCCCCCAGCCTTGCATAAAGGGGGGATATAACAGCGCTAGGAATTGTTAAAGGTACACATAGAATCATTGAGGTCACAAAAGACCTCTAAGGTCATCAAGTTCAGCCATTAACCTCACACCACGAGTCACCACTAAACCATGTCCCTACAAGCCACATCCACATGCCTTTTGAACACTTGCAGGGATGATGATCTCACAGTTTAAAATTGGTTAGAATACCTTTGTGTTTTATGAACCAAAGACTAAAATCCTTTGGCTGTGTAAATAAAAAAAGTCATGACTAGATGAAAAAAACAATCTCCTTTCCTTTTAAAAATTCATCCTTCTAAAACTTAATGTTTGTTAATACTAATAGTATGAATTAAAAATGGCTAAGTGTCGAATTCTTAAATAAAGTGCCTCTAAGAATGTAACTCTAAACCTTCATTGCAAAAACTTCTTAAAATACTTCTGTCATTTATGTCTGCATAGCTTGCAGTATATTATGACATCTGGGTCATCTCCTGGCCATCACAAGCCCACTCAGAGCACCAGCCAATGTCACTCTGCACTAGTGCTGTGCAGGTCCATGTGAACCCCTGCACAGAGCTATGCAGAGCAGCCTACTCCATTTTTCACAGTAACACTTCTAAGCCACCTCTTTCCCCAGGGTTTAAGCAGTGTCTATTTTCAGCTCTGCCCAGGGAAGGTGACACCCGTGGGACAAAGCAGCATGCCTGGCTCCTCTGAGTCATCATGGTCATGGGTCCCATGGCTGAGTGGTGTCTGAAGCCACAGCTCTGCCAACATGAGACTTCAGTACTGGCCTGAGCACCCCAGCTCAGACATTAGGTCCTCCTGGTGTCCTGCAATGCTCTTTAATGCTGTGCGTGAGATGAAATCAATTAGCAAATCCCTGAAATGGCTTCATTATCTTGATTAGACTCACCCACAAGCATAACTGGAGTGCCTGGCAGTGCAGTGAGGCAGGTCCAGATCAGATGGCAGGGGAGAGGGCTGACCTTCGCACTAGGTGTGTCTCAAGCCCTCTGCTCCGTGAATGAGTTTGTATCAGATGTTTGCAGAGTCAGAGGTATTTGTGCTGAGGGCAGCACTGGGAGGACAGACTGAGTTGATCTGGCCTGTCAGTTTGAAAATGGGTGACAGGTATGATGATATAAGATGGATGGGGTAACATCATATGAGGTACGATGCCTCATGATCTTCTGGTGAGCAGCTTCTGCTTTGGTAATGTTTAAACAACAAAGAACATCAAATATCTGATCATTTAGATACTAAATGATTTAGATACTAAATGATTTAGATACTAAATAATCAGATATTTGATACTGAATTTGGAATTTTTATGGGATCTTTTGCCTTAAATTTTCCCTCCTGTTTTCATCCTGCAGGCTGGACTGGTGATTTAAGTGAGGATTTCACCTTTCACATTCTAAAAATATAACCTGGAAATACAAGTTAAGTCTTTTTTTAGGGTATATTTCTGAAGACAGTGAAGCTTGATAAAACAAGCGAGAGTGTATGGCTTGTGTTGGAATATCAGAATGTTTCTGATATGCATACAGAGAGATTTTGTTGCTGCTTTGTCCTCTTACAGCAGGGGAGTCTCCATTACTGTGGGGGCCTACATGCATTTTACTACTTCAAGAAATCAGACACAGTATGTTTTGATGTGTTTTTCTTGTAATGGAGACTTGTTTCTGGAGTGCCTCTTCCAGTTTAAAGGTAGTAGAAGTTGATCCTGAATTTTTGGGCCTCCCTTAGCAGTAACAAATGCATGAACTTTGAATATGTTGCTATATAAATTACAGCCTCATATTGATACTTCTTGGCAGTTGATACACAAAGGAGAGAGAACACAGCTTAATACCAATGTAAAAATTGCTTTATATAGCTTAAATTTATCTTTTCGAGCACATTTTAATATTACATTTTTAATATTACATTAGTTATTTTCAAATATCAACTGTGGTGAAATGCAGCCAGGGAAGACAGAAATGAGCACACACATTTGATTTTCCTGCCCTTGTTCCATGTTGATGCTGCTGGGAGTGAGGCACCTGTCCTGCTGCTCTCTGGTTTCTGTCCCACACACTCCTCTCCTTCCCAAAAATGAGGAGCAGATCCTGGACCTGCATTTTACACCTGCCCTGTGCTGGGCCCATTGCTCCCATCACACACACCTTTGAAGGAGGTTGCAATGCAGTGTGAATGCTGGGGGGTTGGGAGAAGGAATGCGTGGCACAGGGGTGATATTTTGGCACAAAAGCCAGTCAGTCATGCATGCAGTGAGAAGTAATGCTCCTCCCACCCAGACACTGGTGGGTCCCACGCTGCTTCCCACAGGGCCTGGCAGGGGAATGGTGTCACCCTGAATGGCTTCACCGGCAGCAACAGCCTTGGACTTTGACTTCAATGATATCAACCTGTGCTCCTCCTTGGGACAGACCAGCCCTTTGTGTGTTCCTCTTTCTCTTGCCTTCCCACCCCAGTAGCTTGTCTCATCCCCTGCCCTCTCGTGTGCTCCCTCACACCTTCAGCCCCATGAGTGGGACAGGGCCCAGAGGGAGGGAGCACATTATCTCCCTGCAGGGCAGGACCTGCCTCTCAGCCAGGTGGAGGCAAGGCTTACAGGACTCCAGGAGGAAGTGTAATGCAGTTATGAGGGAGGGAAACCCAGTGTGGGTTTCCTCAGCACAGGGCACAGCTTCAGGTGGAGCATCAGAAAACTCTACCTTGCTTGTCCATAAGCTGGTGCTGGATATTTTCTTGGGAAATGAGCTTTCAGCTCATTTCCATCCAGCTGGCATTTTAACACCAGGGATGGATTGAAGTTCTGCTTGAGGAGGTGTTGAAGTTCTGCCTGAGGAGGTGTCAAACTTCTGCCTGTGTTTCTGCTTCAGGTGAGGAGAGCTACTGCATTGATGGGCAGAATGCTGGGCTTCAATACTTGCTCTGGTACAGGTACTACAGGGATTTGAAACTGAGTTTCCTTCAGCCTCATAACAGTTTGGGCATGCAATATCATAGCCTACTCCTCTTGCTAATTTTTGTCTCTTCATGATGGGAGTGCTGTGCAGGCTCATGAACCAGCTCACCAGAACAGTAGCACTCTGTAAGCTGTGGTCCCTGCTCTGGCTCAGAGGTGGCAGGCAGCACTGCTGTGTGGCATCCTGAGCCGTGACTGCTGGTTCTGTCAGACGTGTGTGGGAAGCCTGGGAGAACCAAAATTTGCTGGGAGAATCAGAAGGGAGGACTCTTATTATTAACCATGTCAACTGATGACAGCCGCACCTCAGACGTCCACCCACACCATTTCCTACTCCTCTGAGCCAGCTGCTCGGCTTGGCTCCACGGGGAAATGCTCAGCCAGAAGCTCATAATCCATATCTGACTCCTCAGTGTAAAATTAAACCACCCTGCTGTAAGAGCAAGGAGGAAGGCACAGCTGGTGCTCAGCTTGGGGGGTGATGGGGAAAAAGGGCTCCTCATGACCAGAACTGAAGGGTTCAAGGGCTGTTGGTGGAGCAGTGGCTTTTCTGGACATCAATCACAGCAAAGTCATTGCTGAGCTCCTTGTCTCTTCCCTGCCCTGATTTCAGCTCACTTCTTTTTGTTTTTCTGCCTCTCCTACATTTAAACTTATGTTCTGCCTTGCACTTACCTCTAGGAATTCCTCAGCATTTGGGATGATATCCAGGATAGCTCTTTTTGTTTGCAAACTGATTTAGCCACTTCTCAAGTTCTTAGCATAGAGGCTATGCATTAGCTGGCAAGGCTACATGGGTTCTGCTGGGGAGCTGGAGACAGATGAGAAGTTGGGGATATTTCAGGAGCTCTCCATACAGAAAGCCTGGGGGACCATCATGGCTATAAAGTCTAGTGAGAATTCCCTAGTAGCCTACTAACACAGATTTAAAAAAAAAAAAAAACCAACCAAACAAAAAAAAATATCATAGTTAAGTTTTCCTTGAGTTCCCTTTGTAATCGTGCTGGTGCTCCTAATGCTCTAGGCAGGAAATTAATATTTCTTAAAAACTCAGTTCTGCATGACACCTCACTGATCTCCTGGAAATCTGTGGGGCATAGGATATGGCAATCCAGGGGCATGAGATAATACAGGCATTTACAACCATGACAGGCAGATGAGGGGAGCCTGATCCTAACCTGATCCCAGACAGCACCCCAGAATGTGGACTCATGAGCTCCACCTATTCTGCTAAACTCCATGAAGACATGGGGGCTGCAGAAGTCCCTTCCTCTAGTCTCCTGTCCCTTGTACTAAACCTACTCAGCAGCCTGTTTAAATACTAATCACTAGCACTGAGCCCCTTATTTGCCATGGTGTGGGCCATGATCTGGGGGATCACAGATGTCACCCATGAACAGGGTGGTTTTGGAGTTCTCCTGATGCAAAAGTCAATGTGTGGTTTGTAACTGTTCTCCTTCCAGTAACTCAGTAACTCTGCTGCTCTCCTGGTTCCTGAAGCAAATGGTGTTTTCATCCCTGAGAAGGGCTTAGCAACCCCACCTGGGCTTAATGAGCAAACTTTTATAATCTATTAGGTATTTGGGGGATTTTACAGTATTTTATTTATGTATGGTAAATCTGTGCAAGAAGGAAGAACTTTACCACCCAAGTTCAGGCTGCCCTGGGCGGTTTTGTTTGCAGGTAGGAGGTGCCACGGGTTCAGCTCTTTGGAGCAGGAAGAAGGATACCTGCTGAGCATCAGCCTCAGGTTTAGCTTCTGCTGAGGAGTAGGCAGGGAAAAGCACTTTGACAGCCCTCTCCTTAAACCTCCCTCCAAGGTGAAACTGCTGTGGAGTGAAAGGCTTACTTATCTCCTGGTGAGTTACAGCAAGGACTTAAGAGACTTTAAAATGATCCCTGCCACTGCCTGGCTGCCTCATCTGAACAGGAAGAAGATTTTCCTAATTGCTATTAACAGTTTGTCACTTTGCGTGGGAAGTCTAACTGTGGGTTCAAATCTGGGTGTACAGTCTGGATCTTGACCTGACTGCTTAGAGCTCTATAATTTTAATATTTTTTAAAGTTTCATTATTGAGTTATTTTATTCTAGGCTTTGCTATGCTATTCTATGTGGTTGTGATTTTGCAACCTGGGCAGTACTGCTGGCCCTGGAAGGAGGGCAAGATAGGCATCCTGTCTAAAACAGTGCAGGTGCCTGACAGCTCTCCTGGAGAGAGCAGCAGAGACATTTTCCTCATAATGCGAGGGTCTGTACCAGGCCAGAGGACAATGGCTTTATTTTAACAGTATGAACAGCTCCCAGTTGCAGGAGCTGTTCAGTGCAAGATGCGTGGTGGTAGGTGGATGCCAGCACGCTGGTGGCTGGGGCAAAGGAGAGGTCACCCCTGCACATGCTGAGGGTTCCCATCAGCTGGCAGAGTACCTGGTCTGCCTCACCCCAATCTTAGCTTGACCTGGTTCAAATAAATCCTCTGCCAGGGATTGTCTTTGCTGCTGACTTTAAATAGCAACATCTTCATTGACTTAAGCCTCCCTTGAGCTTTGTGGCTGCTCCCTCTCTGAGCCTTTTCTGTTACCCCTATCTCCAACTGACAGACCAATCCTTATTATGCCTGGTGCTAAAGGCTCCAGTCTTAGAGGAATAGCTTAAAGCCCAGGTGTGTGGTCCATGGGCAGCAGAAATTTGCCCTAGGAAAATATCTCCAATAGTCCTCACAGAGAAGCAGGTTCCTTCCTTCCTTCCTTCCTTCCTTCCTTCCTGCCTGCCTGCCTGCCTGCCTGCCTGCCTGCCTGCCTGCCTCTGCCTTCCTGCCTTCTCACCATTCCTTGTGGGAACCTCCACTGCCTGAGACAGAAAGTTGAGATCAGGGCTTTCCAGGAACTTTCTGGACTGTATCTGCTTCACCGTGTTGCTTTTCCAACAACAGGGTAGTTAAAGTCCACGTCAAGAAACATTTCCTCTGACTTTGAGGCTCTTTCAAGGTGCCTGTAGAAGGCTTCACCCAGTTCCTCCTCCTAATGAACTGCAGCAAACACCCACAATGTCACCCTTACTAGTCCACCCTTTATCCTAACCCATAAGCTCTCAGTTTGCTGATCACCCCCCACCAAGACAGAGCTCAAAATCCCATCATTATAGGTGAGATTTCCCTGGGGACAGGGCATACTGCCACCAGTTTTTGTAAAGCCATAGCTATTTTCAGTGTTAAGGACTGCAGCAGGTGACAGCCTCATCTCACCCACTGGGGTTTTTGGGAAGGGGAAAATGACCCTCAATCCTGCATGCACAAATCCATTAATCAACGCTTGCAGGCAGAAATGTGGAGCTATGGATCACCCTGACCATCTCCATATGAACTCCAAGGAGGGTCACAAAGCCACCCAACCACCAAAAGAAGCTTAGATGGCCTCCAGTGAATGAGGAGGATGAACCCTACACCTCCCTCGACTCTGAAAGGGAAGCCAGATTTCAGGACAATGACAATTCATATCCCCTTAGAAATCTGAGCTATAGTGTTTGTATCTGTGCTAAACTGCCAAATAACCTCTCAGATACTGACTGGAAAGTACAGACCCACCTGCTGAGATGGCTAAGTGCTGTAGAAATAGAATAATTTAAATCCCTCTTTGCCAGAGTGAAGCAAACCAACAAAAAGCTCATTCATCTCTTTGATAAAACCTTTTCTACTTTTCTGTAATCAATATGGCTCAGATCTCTTTTATGTAATACAAGGCTCTAATTCAGCTGAGTAAAAAGTGTAATGCAATTTTGAGAATCTATAAAAGCTCTAACTGTGATGTATTTAAAAACATCTATTCTGACTAAGTAGGAAGCAGAAAAATTACTTATATGACCATTAGGGATGGAGTTTACTATTCCAGAGCAAACACCAGTAATTATATCTCCCATACACTGGCAAATTCAGTGCCTTCCAATAGTGTGGACACATGTTCCTTAACCCTTTACTATATTGAAATAGCCATTTAAATAGAACTTTCCAGTCAAGGCATGATCTCATTCTTTCCATTCTTCTCCAAATGCATTCACACCCAGCACTGGTCAGTAAGCTTACTTGATCTGATACAAAAACTACAAAGATTTTCGGTATTTATGAAAAGCTCAGTTTCAAGAATAGAGAGCATTTCACTCCTAAAACATAGCAAAACAGTCGGGAGAAAATGGAGCTGGTTCTGGGCAATCTTCCTTTCTCAGGGCAAGTTATTTTAAAATAAAGAGAGACAGGTGTTACAGACCCCCTGCCATCACCACTGGCTCCATGACAACCTCTTGTCCTCTGAAACCCCAGCCAACAATTCAGTCTCTTTCCAAGGACTCTTCAGAAAGGTTGGAGGACAGGGAATACTGCAGATGTGGGCAACCCTCTGGAGCTGGCTGCAGCTGGATCTGCTTCTCCCACCCATTTCTTTCTGCATGCTGCATGCAAGACAGCAGCAGCACCCTGTGAATTTGCAAATCCCAGAGAAAACCAACCCAACTTAGTGTATTCCCAGGCATTGCTACAACCATTGGGTTTTGCAAATAAAAAGAAATTCAATTCCCCAGATGAATCCAAACTGCAGTTTGTCTTGTCTTTCTTGCACTCAACCATGGCCACAGAAGTGGGATAAACTGCAGAGCTGCTCTCAGGGCAGGAGGTGCCACCACCAGCAGTGCAGAGACAGGCCACAGAAGAGGCTGGAGTGTTTCCCTACACACCTTAGAGCAGACTTCAGAATTTAATTCTCATTCCTTTATATTTATTCACACATCCAAGGAAGTCTGCTGACAGACAGTGTGCCAAGCAGCTGCTGTGTCACCAAACAGCTCTTGGTGCTGTGGGCTGTACCTACCTGCAGCTCCTGGCCATCAGACACAGCGACCCGGCCAGCGGGTGAGTGACACCTCACTGTACAGCTCCTTGTGACAGCTTTGCTAAGTGGATATAATTAATGGCTGGAGAATGACATTTAAACATGTGTTTGATACTTTCTCCTAGAATTAGGACAGAATTACACTACTTTGCATGCTGATTAATTCTTTTAGCCTGCAACTGACTTCAGATTTGAATAAGCAGTGTAGTTCATGCTTTCTGCTACCAAAACTCTAAAAGCAGGATGATTTTCAGCTATTATTTTGGTTTTCACATTTAATTTCCATGGTGCATTTGTCATCGTTCAAGAACATACAATGCACTGCCTGCTCTAGCATTAATGCCAGCTCAATAGAATAGCGTCAGAACAATGATGGCATCTTGCTTGCATAAATTTCAGCTTTTCTGATAAAACAAAAAAATTCTGAGCCTTATGGGTAATTTTTTCTGACCCTGCATGTTGCTTTGTGCCCTACAGACCATCTTGTTTAGTCCATGAAATTCTATTTATGGATTCCCCCACCACGGGGGTGCTGAGGTCTGAGCCTGCTGCTGGCACATTTGGTGCTCACAGTTTAAAGACTATTTATGGAAAACAGAAGCTTGCAGCAACCATAATAAAAACATCACAACACCACAGTGAAAGAACTTCAAGGTGGAGCTCATGCTCTCTGTAGGCTCCCATGGTATGCTCTGGAGTACCTGTATCTGGCAGTCACTCCCTGTCAGCTAAGCAGGGTAGAGACAAAAGCATGGACAAATTAACTAGGGAAAAGGAAGACCTACTTTCTGTCCACTGACTCAAGGTTCTTGTCTAGAAAAGGCCTCTTTCACTTGTTCCAACTCCTGGTTCATGAAATGCTTCTCCTTTCTGCCCCATGACACATACACTATTCTTTATGTTGCCCACCAGTAAATCCCCAAAAGAAGAAATATTTTCTTCATTTGGAAAGTGTAATTAAATGGCCTTGATGTAAAGCCACATTTCTATATAACTCTTTTGTGCTTTTATCCAGGCATGCCACTAAGCCTTTACCTGCCAGTGAGGATCGAGGGAAGCATTTGCATTTTTCTGCTGGAGGACAGATGCTTCTCAGTAAACAGCAATGGGCACTCAGGTGTGGAACTCTGCCTGTTCAAACTGTTATTTGTGAATATTACAGGATGACCTTGTTTTGGGGTGTCATAGTTGGTATTTCAGTTCTAGTTAAAATGCCACTGCTCTGGAGGTCCATACAGTCCCTCTGCCCCTCTGTGCTGACTGTCAGGGACACCTTGTCAGTGTGGGACTCATAAGGGAGATGAGACATCCCTCCTGGTTCTCCCATGTGTCACAGACAGAGACAGATGCTCCAACTGTAGGCTCCCAGAACTGGTGAGAGTGACAAACCTCCCTGTTTGCCCAGACAAGTATATCAAAGGCAGAATCATAGAGTGGTTTGGGTTGAAAGGGACCATCTAGTTCCATCCCCCTTCCATGGGCAGGAATATCTTCCACTAGACTCGGCTGGTCAAAGCTCTATACAAACAACTTTGAACACTTTCAGGAATGGGGTATCCACAGCTTCTCTGGGCAACCTGTTCCAGTGCCTCACCGCTCTCACAGTGAAGAATTTCTTACTAATAACTCATCTAAACCTACCCTTTTTCAGTTTAAACCCATTAACCCTATGGAAGTACTCAGGATGAAGGAAATCTTAGCAATAATTTCCTTGTTTACAAGGAAAGGCAGAGTTAGGTCATCATTAAAATAAATCTTCATTGATGTAGTGCTTGTCCTAGAGATCAGCAGCACAGGGCTGCAAGGCATCAGTACATATACAAATGGGAAAGCACAGTTCCCACACTCTATTCCTCACTGCCAAGCCTGGAAGACACGGGACAACCCAGAAAATCTTTGGCTTTGAAGAAAAACTTGCAAACAACAAGGAAGGGTCCTAGATGTTTTACAAACCAAATCCTGTAATCTGGAAATAAGTGAAGCACTGTGGCCAGCAGCAGTCTCAGAGCAGGAAACCAGGGAGCTGGAGAGAAGAGGCACACGTGATCCTGCAGGTTCAATGTGGGCTGTGGGAGAAGTGGAGAGGGATGAACATGACAAAAAGTTGAGGTCATCTGGGCATGATGAATCAGTAAGAAAAGGTGTGCTTTGGGGCATTGAACAGAAATGGAAAAGTGAACAGTGTCAAAACAGGAGCCATGTGAAACTGTCTTCTCAAAAAGTGCTCTGAACCCAGTGCATGCCCTGACAAAACAGAGCAGATCTCTTCTGCTTGGGAAGTGTCAGCAGACTGTGGCACCGCAGTTTTTCTGGTTAAATGTTCAGTGTGGATGCTCAAGTTCATACCAGTGCTGCCATGGTGTTAAAAGTCAAATACCTCTTGCTGGGCTTCAAATCACCTGGCAGAGGCAAACCCCAGACTGTGCCTACTGCCTCTCCAGATGTTGGGATGTAGTGAACAAGAAAGAAGCTCAAGCAGTTTTATCCAGAAGCTCACACTGACATTTTTATCCCATTACAGTCACACACACTCAAAGAGCCCAAACATACGAGGCCAAAGGGCACCACAAGAATTCAAACAGTTTCAGTCTCTTCTGCAACTGCTCAGTCTTGTTATATCTCAGTGTTATTGCTCACAGAGTATTCAGGCCATAAATTCAGACACAAAAGTTGTTTCTTGCCTCTCCTCCCTTGATTAAGCCTGTGTCTGAATTTCCATGGGTGAATATCAGCCTTTATTAATGAGCAATGGAAAGCTGCTGGGCTGTGCTCAGCCTGTTTGCTGAGCTCTGAATTTAAAGTATTGTTTATCAGATTTCTCAATATTTACACTCGGTTCCCATCTCAGTAAACAGATGACATATTATATGATACTACTGCTCAAAAACCCCAAGGAAATGAAAAGCAGAAACTCTTTGCAACAGAAACCCACAAATACAAGTGTTGAAATTAGCTTCCTTCCAATGCCTTTTTCTTTGTCCATTATTTATAGATAATGTATATAGATAACGTATGTAGAACATGAGCACTGTTAGAAGACAGGCATTGCTTCATGAGTTCAGATTCTCAGTATTTTTAACTCACACAGTGACAACTTCCAGATGCTTCAGCAGTAAGATTTCTGTAAGGAATGATAGTAGGAAGGCTGGCCCCTAAATCATATTCTTCTTTACTGAAAAACTTGGCACGTGACAGAGGATGAGGAATATACTCTGCATTTTTGAAGCTCAGTTGAGTGGAAAATGAGAAAATATCCCTGTTTATACATCAATGCCTGGCCCTATCTGAATCCTGCATGTTTCTGGCACAGTCCACAATTTCCTGGGCATTGAGTTGCCCAGGTGAGTGTCTTTTGATGAATGTGTTTGAGATTTTTCTTTTTTTCTAGAGTACGGTACTGGCCATACCTTTCACTTCTCTTTGTATAATTTTTGCAATATTTCTGTTTGTCTCTGTTGGCAGGCAGTGACCGACAGCCCTTGGTGATGACATTTCACATGAGCTGTTCATTGGCTGTCCACCTTCTGCACAGAAAAGCCCTTTGATAGCAGCCGCAGACAAAAACCTCTCCCTTAAGGGTATTTTGTCTGTGCTTTGAAAGCAAGGAGGACAGTTAAGGAAATAAGGGAATATTTTCAAATCTGCTGCAACCTGGTTTTAATCCCTGCAATGCTGTTGAGTCTGAGTGGCAGCTCAAGCCTTGCCCCAGGATGGAAAGGCTGCCTGTGCCCCAGGAGGGGCATGCAGGGTAATGCTGGTGAGCACAGCTTCAGAAAATCAAGGCACTGAGAAAGCAAACAAGTCCCTGGCTGGGATAGGACCATGGTATATGGCTTTTGCCTTAGAAGGAGAAAATCCTTCTAACGTTATTGAGGGAATGCTGTTGTTCCTTCTGTATTGCACTTTTCTGTTTTTAATTAAATTGAATAATTTTACCTAATGAATCAAGAAGTGCACCTCCAGTAAGCAGTGTAGATTGGGCAAAATGTTGATTTTAATTATGCTAAGTTTATTCAACCGTGTTAATGCCAATAACTCCATGTGGCTGGAGCAGCAAACATGGTTTAGTATTTATTTCCAGGTATACAAAGCTTTGGTTTGTGTAAACTGAAAAGAGATGAATCATTGAAGGGAATTTGATTGCAATGCTTTATTTAGCAAATTAATCTTAAGCTTCGAAAACATAATAATAGCAAATAACATTATATGAACTTCATCTACATCAGAGTTATAGGGGGGCATTCCATGCATATAAATTACCTTAATATGGCACCAGTTTTGGCAGTGATTTTAATTCAGTAATCTATACCACAAAGAGTTAAACAAATGAGGGGATTTTAAAGATCATGTTTTATTGAATATTAATGTGATACTTTGTTATAATACAGACTAGCTGCTAAGGTGTGAAAATTTTCTTTTGTATTTCTTGGTTCATATTCAGTTTTTGTTAAGAACAGAAGTTTTCTTCTTTTCTAGTGCAGAGAGAAAGGCAAACCACCCAAAGACAAGCATATTTTCAGAGGTTGCAAAGCTGTCAGTACAAATTCATTCATTCTGCATTTGGACTTTGAAGAATGTGAACAGTGATGAGGGCCCTATCTGAAAGAGCTGTGTGCTACTTTTTAAGGGAAAAAGCAAACGTTCAACCTCATTAACATGACTTACTGTTGTTAAATAGCCAGGAGATATGGAAAGAAGCAGCAAGTTGGCAGGCCCTTGTGGTTCATGTGCCAAATGAGTATGGAATTGAAGAGGTTGCCATGAAAAGGAAACTTCTTGCATAGTGATTTACAGTGCAAGTGACTAAGCATAAACCAGAAATACTTTAGGGGTTAGGAACTATTGAGATTTTATATATTTTTTTCCTGATGATTCAATAAATTATTCCTTTTTAATAGCATCTCCTGTAAAGCTGCTTTTTAAAGAGGTCAGTCCACTAGATACACAGCAGATATGGGATATGAAGAGCTCAGCTTCCTAAAAGCTACTGCAGTTGTAGTCCCTAGTCCTGATGTCTGTGGCTAATCTCACAAATATTCACACAGACTATGCCTGAGATATAAGATTTACAGTATAAACTATAATAGAAAACAGTCTCTTTTTCAGGGTGAGATTTACCAAAAAAATTACAAATAGTTACAGTGCTTCATTCTCAGCTGATTTTGTGGAAAAAAGAAAACCCAGACAACCCCACTCTTTGGGTTCAGCTGATTTCACCACAAAGTTTCTACTCTGTCATCAGAGAACCCCAACATACAAGAAGGAAGAGCTGAATTGCTTATCATATTAGGGATATAGCTGCAAGCAAACAAATCCCCTCTGGTGACCAGGCTCCCCTGTGCAAGGAAGGCATTCAGCCGTGTGCAGGACGGGACTGCTTTGTTCCAGAGAACTCAGCAGACCTGGGAAATATAAAATGCAAGGTGACTGCTAAGAAATGGTAAACAAAGGGATGTGTACATTGTGCTGCCAGTGCTGGGCTGGGCTCAGCTTCACTGCTGAAATTATATCCCTAACAGATGTCACTATGGAGGGAAATGGTGGAAAAATAATTAGTGTTAATGGCAGCTCAGTAAATTAAACTTGTGGACTCAATTACTTCGTACTCCTATCTTTGTAGGTGTTGTGAGGATCCCTAGGATGGGGTCTTGTACAAGTTTGTACAGATAAATGAGTCCTGATCATACAATCACCAGCAGATATTTGAGTTGAAATGCAGAAATGAAGCAAATGTGGCTGTTGGTCAGTGTGGTTAGTTGACCCTGGCTAGACCAGATGTCAACCAGAGCTACTCAGTTATTCCCTTCCTTAACTGGACAAGGGAGAGAAAATATAACAAAAGGCTAATGGGTTGAGATAAGGACAGGGAGATATCACTCATCAATTATTGTAATAGGCAAAACAAAATCTGTTTGAGAAAATTAATTTATTGTCAATCAAACTCAGAACAGGGTAATGAGAAAAAAAAAATAGTCCTAAATTTTAAAACAGCAGCACAAGTGTACGTGGCATGGAGTCTGTGGTCAATTCATCATAGGTTGTCTCTGTTATTCCTTCCCTTGCTCCAGTGTGGGGTCCCTCCATGGGAGACAGCTCCTAGTTCTCCAATGTGAGTCCTTCCCACAGTTCTTCACAAGCTGCTCCAGTGTGGGTCCCTTCCATGGGGTGCATCCTCCAGGCACAGACTGCTCCAGTGTGGGTCTCCCATGGGGTAACAAGCCCTGCCAGCAAACCTGCTTCAATGCGGGCTCCAGTCTCCATGGGTCCACAGATCTCAACAGACGCCTGCTCCACCACGGTCTTCTCATGGGGTCACAGCCTCCTACAAGCATCCACCTGCTCCATGGGGTCCTCCACGGATGTAGATGGATCTCTGTTCTATTGTGGACCTCTACAGACTGCAGGGCCACAGGGCCACACCTGCCTCACCACAGGCTGCATGAAGGGCTGCGTGGGAATCTCTGCTCCAGTGCCTGGAGCACCTCCTGTCCTTCCTCCCCCACTACCTTGGTGCCTGCAGAGTTTTCTTGCTCACATATTCTCACTCCTTTTTTTCTGGCTAATGTTGCACCACCACTTTTCCCCCTTCTTAGACACATTATCCCAAAAAGCACTACCACTGTCACTGATGGGCTCAGCCTTAACCAGTGGTGGGTCCATCTTGAAGCCATCTGGCACTGGCTCTGTCAGACCCAGGTGAGCAGCTTCTCACAGAAGCCACCCCCATAGCACATCCACTACCAAAACATTGCCATGCAAACCCAATGCATTCAGGGACCAGGGAGACAGCTTCTTACCCCATGAAGGAGCAGGGAGGCCTGGGGGATGAGGGATGGAGGACAATTCAGAGACTGAACTACATCTCTGAATTAGGATTAGCATACAGCTCCATAAGAGGCAAGGCAGAAGGCTGCACATCAGTGTCTCTCATTGGAGAGGGCAGAGCATCCATCTCCAGTGCAGCATGAAGTGCATGCTGGAAAAAATTTCAAGAGGAAAGAAGGGGTCTGGTTTGGATCATTGCTGTGACAAAGCCTACAGAAAAGGACTGACATTGTGCTGGAGGACAAAATACAATAAACCCCTGTTTGTCTGCCTCTGCAGAGCATGGAGAGGGAGTGGGAGCTGGGCTGCTGCCCAGGCCCAGCATGCCCCACCATAGCCTTTATTCAGACCCAGATCATCCTGGAGAGGACAAGAACTTTCCCATCCACTCAGGGTGGTGCCCATGCCAATGCACCCCAAGGAACATGGCAGCCCTGGCAGGGCAATCAGGACAGTGGGGCAGACATCCAGGGAAGAGAGCTTCTGGTTTTCTCAATTTTTTGTAGGTTGTGAGGGACTATTCACATCTATCCAAGTTGTCCTTTCCACTGTGAGACCTCTGTTCCCTGCTGGAGGAGCAGTGCCCTGCTGCCGGTGCACGCCAGGCACTGCAGCTTTGCAGTGGCAGCCTGACCCCAGCAGCAGCTGCACTCCCTGGCCAGGGCCCCTCCTGCTAGCACGGGGTTGGTGCCCACGGGGCTGTGCAGGGACATTGTGCCCCTTCACTCAAAAGTTTTCCAAAGCAGCTTTATTTATAGGAGGAGATGCAGAAAGGAGGAAGATGAGAATTTCTGGTAGTATTGGGCTGGTGGTTGCCTGCTGAGACATTCTCCTATACTTTGGTGCTCACTTTTGTTTGATATATTGCCCTTCTGTATTTATTTTACAGGTGTTTAAACTGGATAGGGCTCTGTTTACATTTCTGTTTTTACCTGGAGTGCACATATGTTGATACTTTCTTTGCTGGGACTTGGCATTCCTCCTCCTCCCTTCCACTCAGCCCTCACTTTGGACAAGCCACTGGTCATGGCCAGCAAGTTAAAGGCTCCTTCTGCTTTCAGCCCACTTTCCATGCACCAGCCCTCGGGCTCCTCACTGAGTCAGCTTTGACAAAGCATGTTCATACTTCAAAATCCTTCGGAGCATGGCCAGCACCAGCACCCCCCATCCCCTCCACCTCTCAGTGCACCAGAGGAGGACAGATGTGACATTCTTCACTTGTAAGGCATCTGAATTACACCACTGCAAAAGGCCGTTCTGCCTTTTCTCTCCTCGCAGAGTGACCTGGGCTCAGAGGGAACTTCACATCCCCCTGGGCAAAGTCTGCACAAACCCTGCTGCAGTTTTTCCACTGATTTGTGCTGAGGTGGTGGAAAAGCTGACAAATCAGATCTTTCCTGTCCAGCCGGTGAAGTTAGGTAGGTGGAGCTTAACTATTTCTTCAGAGGGAAGGAAGCCACTGAATACCTTGTACATGAGCTTTCCTTCTCTGTGCCAGCTAAAAAGGCAGAATGAGGATGTGCTACACACTAACCAAGCTCTCGCTTACATTGTCTCTCTTACCAAAAACCACAGCTAAAGTTTCTAGGAGACAGGGAGTAACATTCACTCAGCCTTCACTTGTGGATGAGCTCACTCCTTTTCTCCAATTTATTTTTGCAGCAAGCTCCTGTCAGTGTTTTGCTGGCAGCTGCTTTGCCTCACTTTTGTTAGAAGTTTTGGATTCTCGGCCTCTTGCCAGATGTGTAGGCTTTGCTGCCATTTTACAGCAGCCCTTACCAGGTTCACTAGAGCTCCAATGATGGGAAATCCAGCCTGGTCACTTGAGGGCATTGCAGACCTCTTCAGAGCAAGCCCTTGAAGGGATGCTGAGGAGGGCCTTTGTGAACTTTGCAGCACAACAGATGAATACACCGTGACTCTTCTGGAAGAAAATCCATGACACTTTTATGACTCTTACAGATGGTTGCTGAGATGTCACAATTAAAAACTTGTGACCTCTTGCCTATTTTTTGTGTTTTTATATAATCCACAGGCAAGAGCTGTGCATGTGTTACATGGACTCAAAAAGTCATTCAACTGAACATGCATCTGTTCTAAAAGTAGTGTTACATGCCTTTAACACCACCTCAGTTAGCAAGTATTAATCCCATTTGAGGCTTTTCCTCTGTAACACAGCTGATTAACAAAAGAATGAAAATCTGATGGGAGAACTCTTCTGCCACGCTCTGATGGCCAGACAGGACAGTGTCACAGACCCCCGATCTGTACTGAGCCCACAGCTTCTCACAGCAATTGTGGCAGATGACATCACTTATGTCCTAAGAGGTAACACCTATGAGTGACCTCTTATCCTTCAGGTGCCACAGGAATAGCTCTGGTCAGAAATATTGTGTTTCCAAGCAGAGTAAGACTGAGGAACAAATACAAACACTCTGTCCCTGAGGATGACAGCACTGCTCTAGCTCTTCCAGAGACACCTTTCCTCAGTTCTTTTCACATCTTTTGGATGCCTGCAACCAGGACACTCATGGAAAGGCAAGAGGTGAGGAGCCATTGTGGAGTTCCTGCAAGAGACAAGGATGAACCTGGGTGAAGGAAGAAGGATGACTTTCTGGATATGGAAGTACCTATAGCGTGAGGCCAAGGTTTGGGTTTGTGTGCTTTAGGGACTTGCAGGAGTGACAAACTGAGGACCAGTGGATTCTCCCTGGGGACAGGGAGAGACTTGGAACATAGAGCAGGAAGCCTCAGTCCCTGCCTCAGCAGCATTATCTTCCTTATGCTCTCTCTAAGACAGAATCTCTTCTATTAAAACCAAGGTCCAAACCCAGGAAAATAATTAGGCATTTGAAGTAGTCCCTAGATGGAAAGTGGGCACCTGAATCCACAGTTTAGGTTCTCCAGACTACTCTTGGGCTGCCCCAGTCTGGAAGATGCTGGAGGTACACCAGCATCAGAGATTTTGCATTTGCACTGCCAATTGTGCCTGGTGAACATGCATTGCCAGAGGCCTCACAGACCCCTGGGGGCCCCACTGGACATCTGGTGCTCAGAGAACATGGGCTCATCTCCATGAAAGGCTTCAGTCTTGGTCTTGTCCTGACAGCCACTCCCTTGAGGTGGGCAGAGGCTGACTGCAGAAAAGTGGAGGTCCTGGAACTCCTGTCTGCCCAGTTTGGTCCATCTCTGTCTGAGAGCACACCAATACTGAGACCTCCTGGCTCAGGAGCTGTCACACAAACTCTTCCTCCCTTCTGGGCCTGCTCCAAATTGTCTGGTTCTCTCAGAGCTCTGCTGGTACAGAAGTAGCTCAAAGACCTGCAAAACTGGTGTGTGGGGCTTGCATATGAATCTTCATCACCAATCCCAGGAAATGAATAAAATATATATTGGCTAAACTATATAGATAATTTATGTAATTTATGCCCAGTTGATCTTTAAATACTCCAAGGTCATAGAAATTTTTAGAATTGGCTAGTTGTAGAGATTTGACTGTTTGTTGACCAGCACATTAAAATTCTTTGTTTAATTTTGCCACTGAGCTCATGAAAAAAGCAGGAGGAATGTTGTATTCCTCTCCCTCCTGTCCTTGTCTGCTCAGAAGAAGTACAGGGATGCCAGCTTCTAGGAAATACAAGAGTAACAAGTTTAGGATTTGAAAACTATGTGAGAGTTCATAGGGGAGAGCTATAGCTCCAGTTCCTGATGTCCTCATGCAGCTTCACACAGTGTTACAGTGGTCTCATTTTCTTGGGGAGGGCTCATAGGTCTCTGCTGCCTGGTGAGAAACTGCTGGTAACCCAATGCTGCAGGAGTGCCCACAATGTAAGTCAGAGCCCTAAAAATGGTCTCCAGAGTCTTTCAAACTGTAGTCAGTGCAGAAACAAAGCAGGGATTGCTCTCAAATACAGAAGATGTGGTGCCTGTTCAATCATAAAGACCCAGTGAAAACACAACCATGTTTTATGATGTTTTATGAAAACACATAGATTAGAAAAATTGCCATTTCCTTAGGAAGCATGAAGTCCAGTGCAAAGACATGTAGTCTGTTGCTCCTTCATGTGGTGCTGTGGCATCCTGCTACAGCAGGTGTCCCTCTGCCAAGCCTGAAACCCCTGCAGCCTCTGCAGCCCCAAGAAGAGCCCTTAGCTTCTGCTGGTCCAGCCACTGCCCTGCCACTCGGCACCAATGCCATTAGGGAGGACATCCTGGTCTCCTGGGAGACCCTGCATCTTGGGAATCCTGCCAGGCCTCAGCAATTCATGGATGACGTCTCCTTTGTCACAGCCATCATCTCCCCTGCATCCACCAGACCCTGAATTGGCTCCCCAGCAGCAGAGAGATGGCTGTGCTCATTGCAGGGGACAGGGGTCATTCTGAAGGCCCTGGTGACCTCATACTGGTTTCTGTGTTTCTTGTGGCATACATGGGGCACCAATTGAGTCAACATGCTTTTAACTTCACTGGAAAGGGACAAACCACTCCCTGCAGGCACCTTTCTCTCCTCTGTGACTGTACCAGGGGCTGAGGCACCTTGTTTAGCTGTGATTAAGCACATTGTATATAGTTACAAGGTTATATACTCATATAATTAAAACTAATTTCAGACTGTTGTTAGGGAGCTTTGACACTTGAAGGTCTTGGAAAAAAAATCTAAATTATGGTGGTTCTAGACTGAAGGGATTTCCAATTCAGGATTTTTAATAGGATTTCTCATTACACATTCTCTGACTTTGTACAGCCTCTCTTATATTCACAACAATTGATTTCTTTTTATTTGAATGAATTTGCAGAAATGAGGAAAAAACATCTTTCCTTTCCTGTGCATGCCTCACCTGCATTCAGATAAACTTTTCTGGCTCATAAAGGGGATGGTTTTGGTTATCTACTATGGACTCAGCATGTTTGCAAAACACTCAGTGACAATAGACATATTTTAAAGCTAATTACTGAATAGAGAGTGAATAGGGGTTCTCTTCTTATTGCTGCAAATATGCCCCACGCCTCTATTTCAAATATTGTACTTGTTAGTCACTTAGGCCCATGTCCAACAACTTTTAATATCACTGGAAAGACTGACGCTGGCTGCAGGGACTGCTGGATTAGGCATCACAGTGCAATAGTCCTGACACTTGCAAGATTTTAAAGCTGTTTTTACTCATATTAGTGTGAGGTGTGAGGCTGGTTGTGTTCCCAGCTCCAAGGACAAGGGGGGAGGGGTAGCTCTGGGGGGAGCCCTGGCATCTTGCTGCTCACTGCCATCCAGCTTCCCAGCTTCTCACTTTATGGAAATTAAGAGGTTTGGTCCTCACTGCTCAATTAGGGGCTGTTCCCAGCCTACTAAATGATATAAAATAAGCAGACATGAGACTGGGCATCTTGCAGGGCAGCTGGCAGTGGCTGGAAAACCCTTGTAAAGACTCCTGCCACTCCCATCCCAAGCACTGCTGTAAGTCAGTGATTAAGTGCTCAGACAGCAGATTAAGGGGGACTGCTGGGGACAGCTCTCCTGAGCAGCACCGGCAGCACCAGTGTGAACTGGCAGAAGTGTGAACAGACACAAGTAGCAGGATGTGTCTCTAGAAGGGCTGCAAATATGTGAAACCAGGTTCTCAAATCATGGTGTCAGTGCCTGCATGCACCAAAAGTGTTTTTGTGTGCCAAACAGGCTGAATGAGAAGAAAAGTGCTTCCACATCTTGAGCCAGCTTTTGAAAACCACCCCCAACCAGGCACTGTCTCTGACACCATGATCCCTGCTGGAGCAGGACTTTACTTAGCAAACTTGGATCACCCTCCTTCTCTGCTTTTTCCTCCTCCTGCTTCTCCTGGCTGCTCATCCTGGGCATCTTACCTCCCAGTTCTCTGCCACAGCCCAGCTCTTCATCCCTGTCCTCACAGTCAGCTGATATTGGCAGTACATGCCTGCTCCTCACAGGTATTAATCTGATATAAATTTATAAAATATTCCTAGAATTTAACCGAAATCTTGACATTTCATATTTAAAGAGGAAACACTACCTCAAAGCAGCTACATGTTGTGCAGGACCCTTTCACACAGAGGCTGATCCAGGATATGGGACCTCCCCAGGGTGCAGTAGGCCATTCTTCATATTTGAGTACTGGCCTCTGGGTGAAGGAACAGACTGGTCAGAGATCTGGGCAGGGGGACTCACTCATTTCCCATCACTGATGCAATGATGTCGAGTGCTGGCCCAGGCTGGGCACTCATGTCCCACATGCCCCTTGGCTGCACAGGCTCCAGGTGTGTGGGTTATTTGTCATCCTTCCTGCCCTCCTGCTCCTGTGACAGATGCTGGCACCTTTTCTTCCTGGGATATATTTCTCAGGGCTTGCTTCTTGTTGGAAAGGATACAGGTCCACTTCTGATTAGTGCTCAAAATAATAGCAAGGCAGGGTTTTAAAAGGTATGTTAGGTTGATTAGAAATAGAAAAAAACTAGAAAGGAATAAAAATAGAAATAGAAAGAAATAGAAATAGAAATAGAAATAGAAATAGAAATAGAAATAGAAATAGAAATAGAAATAGATAGATATCCAGTGCTTTGCAGTGTAGGTAAACTTTCTGTAGGGTCAAGGCCACTGGGAGGGGGATGCCAGAACTGCCTGTCCCCGGATGTCTGTGGTGTGGCAGTGCTGGTCACACACCTGCTGAAAACAACTCTCAGTCTCCTGAGCTTGTTTAGTGTATCAGCACAGTGGAGTTGGCCTGAAACATTTGTAACAGTCTGACTCTGGATACATTTCCAGGCTTCTCCGTCCAAAATCTGTCTGTAACTACCATGAACTAAGCAGTATCTGTCTGAAAAAAACAAATAGTTTCCAAATGTTTCGGGCTTGTTCATGTAAAGAAGTGTCTCATAAATATCGCTGAGACTTTACTACTAACCTCCGATAAAATTCATTTACTGAAATCAGGGTCTCACTTGTAGTGTCTGTACCCTGAACCATCTCTTCCAGATGTCTTCATCTCTTGTCTCACTGTGCCCCTCAAGCAGCTTTTGAAACCACTGCCCAAATCCAATCAGACTGGCAGAAGTCTCCTTCTGTGGAAATCTGCCCTGAATATGCAAGTTCCTCTGTATTTTGTGAAAACAGCTTATTAAAATAAATCAAAATTAACAATCTTCCACTCAGTGATATCTGGGGACATTTCAGGCCTTCTTTATGAAGTTTAATCAGTTCAGACATCCTGCTAAACTGGCCGTGCAGCACATGAGGAAACCTACCATTACCTACCATTATCCATGTCCACGTCCAAAGCCACCAATGTGGAGCAGCAGGAGGCTAAGGCACAGCATGGCTGGCCTATGGACACGCTGGGTGCCCCACAGAGGTAGCTCAGAAACAAAATGGAAGAACTGGAAGGATTCCAGAGCTGTCTGCAGATGTGAAGGATGCTTGGGGCCCTTGCTGTGAAGACTCATAGGGGACACAGAGCAGGTCTGGGGTCACTTTGGTAGGGAGCATAGGGGCCATAAACACAACTCTAGAGGAAACTAGATATTCCCTTTGCCCCCTTCCACAGAAAAATAGATTTATTTCAACCAGTAGTAGGAATCAGTTCCTGCTTGTCCTAGGGGCTTCCATTGTTGCCTTTCCTAGCATTATTTTAATTTTAGATGTATTTCTACTGGTTTATTTTACTCGCCGTTTAAAAAATGAAAGGGAATTCTCATTATAAGACAAGGCAATAACTTTTCCCTTCATATGGCCTACTCCCTTTCTTTTGGTCAGCTACCTTGATCTAGTCCTGTCCTGTCAGTGTCATGGTGGCACTTTCTCTGTTGTGTAAATGCCATTTACTATGCACCCACAGTTTAACTACTTTATGTTCATTGTTGCTAATCCACCAAAGACCTTAAAATCCTCTAAAAATTACCCTTTGGCAATGTGAAAATCTCCCTTATCCAATTCATTTTCCAACAGAGAATTTCCAAGCGATAAATCCAGGCTTATTTTATATTGTTTTTGTTTTTGCATTGCCTAGTTATGAAAAGTTGTGTGACAACAGTTCAAAACGGTGACTAACTACCACCATAGTGGAACTTGATTTTTTTTGCCTTTTAGGAATGACTCGTGTCTTTTTTTCCAGAACAGACGTACCTTTTGGTAAAACAATTCAAAAGAGATGTAGACAAATATGCAGATAGTTAAAAGAAATAAAATGCTTGAACTGTGTCTCCCTTTTACTGTGGACTGTAGTTTCAAAGAGTGACTGCTCTTTGCCAAACACATATCTTGAAAAGGAACATTTTGATTTAAGTCTAACCAACCCAGCAGCAGGGTAAAAGGGGAAGTATATCATTGCCTCCCTTGTGTCCTCAAGAAAGTGTCTGTGGCATAAGCAGGGTGTGCTTGGAAACAGTGATGGCCAGTGCTCCATACCCTCCATACCTTTTTGCGAAGTGTTTTTTAGCTCATCCAGTCTGACCAGAGCTGAAGGGAACAGAGCTGAGAACTAGCTTTGTTTCCTCCAGTCAGGATGCTTCCTTAAGCATCTCTGCCTCTTCCTAGTTTGAGTTTGTCTGTCCATCCTCTGCCACTGTGATCATCTTGCAAGTAGACAACATCTTCCTCACCATATTTCACCAGAAAAATATTGCTTTTTATGCCATTATAAATTAGAGCACTCACAGGCTCCACCCTTGAGGAGATCTGCCATCACTCACCTGCCAGCCTGTTCCAGGTTCAGGAAGTTCTTGTCCACTGGCCAGTTCCTCCTCTCCTTGCAGTTCTTGTAGCTTGCATAAATCTGCTTTCTCTAATACTTACCCATATTGTACCATGTTGGGTGGTTTAGCAGAGTCTAGGTAAATAACATTTCCTTTGGCCAGTAAAATCCTTTTATCAAAAGCAGATATTGGCTAAGCTGAATGCACCTGCTCCATAAAGATATGGGCTTGTATTCTCCTCCTCTTTGTTCCTCCTTTAAAATCTGACTTCATGCTATTTATGCTACATAGACGAGATAAAGGGACCCATATTTGAAAGCAGTCCTTTGATCAGAGACTGCCTGAACTAGAAATATTTGTTAGAAACACTTACTGTTTAATTTGCCAGCTCTTTCATTATTATTTGATTACTAGATACAGATCAGCTGGTCTTTTGATTCAAACAGATTAGAAGTCTTCAAATGTTATTTCATTGGTAATATTCATCCCCATATTCTAAGTCTGATTAGCTACCCTATCTTTGCCCCTCTGTTCATTGTCCTGTTGTACTGCAGATTGAGATGAAGGATTAAATTTCTTTTGGGACTATACCCAAATCATCTTTAACTTGGATGTCACCCTTTCTCTACATAGTAACTCCTCTCTATTTTTGTTCTTGTCTTGCTGGGCTGGCTTGCAGCACTTTAGTACTTGTGTGAGTTTCATTTGCAAAGTCAACATTGTTTTGGGGCAGTTCTTATTCAGTACATTTCAAAAATTTCAGAAATCTCTTTTTCACCAGTTTTGGGTAACATTTCATGAAATTCAGCATTAATAAAATTTCACTCTCCTGTTTGAATCTTCCTGAAGCAGAAAAAACATGCAGCTGTAACACCTTGCACAGCCCTGAAGAGCACAGGGCTCTGCTCTCCAGCCCCATGATGAGTCTCCAGGGACCTGGCAGGGAAGGAGAAGGACTGTGAAGGAGCAAACAGGTACTACTTAATCCCTGGAAGGGTCTGTGACCACCTGGGAGAGGAGGCTGAGCAGGACTGGATGATGGCAGTGCTCAGACTCAGTGAGTCAGGAGCAGAGATTCTTGTACCTACCTGTATTTGTCTTGTCTGTGCATCTTCTTAGAAAGTTAATGCATTTTTAGCCTAGAAGCCATCCTCAAATGGGTGGCATTCACCTCCTGAAGAAAAAAAACAGGGTACACCAGCTGGAAAATGCTGCTTTTGACAACAGTGATGAGAGGATGAAGGCAAGGCCTGGATGTGCAGTGTCCAGCCGTGGCTTGTAATCTGACTTACTGGAGTTATGTCCCTCTCATGTCAGTGACAGCTTCACTTTTGCTCTGGTTTGTTTTGTTTTGATGAGTTTAGTTGCTGGGATTTAACACAACTGGGCAACTGTCCCACTCAGAGATAATGTGGGAAAGCAGCCATAGTTTTCACTCTCTATGAGAGTCCAGGGACATCTGTTGTGCCTCGATAGGGTCATCTCCACCAGGAACAGGAAGGTGCTTCATGCAATGAGGCCTTTAACTCAAAGGACAACATAGTTCTTTGTTCCTGGTAAAGACAGATAGGAGCCAAAAATGCAGCAATATTGGTAACTGGATCTTACAGAATTTGGCTGTTCCTAGGTTAGCTATTTTTTTATTCTTGGGGTATTTTTACATGTTTCTGGCAGGCAGTTGTCAGCTCCGTCTTACTTGTGCTCTGCAGCAACCAAATATTGTCTAAGTGTGGCCAACTTTTTTGCTCAGTTATGGTGGATTTTTTTCCATGTAAACCACACTCATGTGGTTTCCAGTCAATTGAAACCAGGGCAGAGTGAGCTCATACCTGCCTGCAAAAAACCATGTGTGTATGCATACCCATGGAGTCAGCTAAGTCAATGGAAAGACTGATGTAGTTGATTTGTGGGAATCTGCCTTTAGATTCCACTTCACATAAAGCACTGTTGGTCTCAGAGCATGTCTGCCTGTTTATCTGTGGAGTCCAGCCATGGAGCTGTCTTACATACAAGATTGCTTTTACATGGGGACAATGTGCCATAGCATCAGGTCTGGTTTCAGGAGACACAAAACACCAACTGGAGACTGGAAAGGTCTCAAACATTTGACTTAGTGTCCAAAGTCCTAATAGACTCCATGGTTGTCATCACCTGTGGGGAAGGAGTGGAAGATGGTGAGAGAGAGGGTATTCTACTATCGTCTGCCCAGAGACTGACAGCTTTTGGTTTTGTTGCTGCCACAGATGGCTGGCCATGCAGTAATCACTCCTGCTGCTCTGTGCCTTCCTCTTGTTGCAGTGCCAGGCTGCAGAACCTGTGATATGAAAATTCATGCATTCGCCTTTGGGCAATTGCTGTGAGCTTGCACTGCAGGTATGTGCCTAACTGGTGTCCACACATCCATCCTGCTCACAGCAGGGTCAGGGACACAGGCAGGCACCTGCAGCAGGTGCTGGAAAAGGCAAAAGTGAGAAATGGGATGTCAGAGGAAAAATGGGAGTTGGCCACTGCTGTTGGAGTGGCTGATCAGGCACAGCTTGGTCCTTCCTCTCAGCTGGGACAAAGTGGGTGCTGAAGCAGTAGGGATGGTCTGAGTCCCATCATGATAACTTCTCTGGCTCCTACTCTTGTGTTTAGGAAATGTATAACGAATTTATCACCTACCTTTTGGATATCAAGAGGAGAAAGGGGAAAAGTGTACGATCAAGGAAAGGGCAAAGACATTTGGTGTAAGCCAGAAAACAGATGCCAAAAATGCTTTCATTCCTATCTCTTCAGCAGCTACTGACACTAGGAAACCTTTCCATATTATCTGCGGAGGAAGAAGTTAAGGAAGCGCCTGCCAGAGACGCTGTGTAACAATGTGTACAAGGACAGCGAGTTGCATTCCAAAGAGCAAAACTCCAGAGCATACTGAACTGACCTTTTGTTCCATTCTGACCCGACCTTTTGTTCCATTCTGACCCCTGCCTGCCCACTGATAAAAAGCCAAGCAAAGCTGGCAACATAGACTTTACCCATCTAGCAATGAGGAGTAGAGATTAGCTGCTGGGGTGGTGCTGGGTAACTGGGAGGGAAACAAATGTCCAGGTCAGGACTGGCAGAGAATTGAAGCAGAATGAGTTGCTATTGTGTCCCAGTTCAACCCAGGGGAGATTTTCCTCGTGGCTAGATAGTGTCTGGGTGGCAGTCTGGGGCTGGGTGAGGAGTAGGCTGGCAGTGACCAGTGCAGCCCAAAGGCCCTACATCCCCCAGGTTCTTGTGGGGAAGATGTGTGGGCAGAAACCTTCTTTGCAAGGGTGTACACAGGCACCATCTGGGCTCCTGGGAGTGGGCTGCAAAACACCACAAAAGAGGTTTCCAATGCCAAGGGCTGATATGACCTTGAGGGCTTCAAAGCCATGGGAAGCACTGGTACTGCTGTGTCTCCATGAAGGAAGGATAACATCCTGCTCTCATTCCTGAGGGTGGGCGGTGAAACATTATGTCAAAGGTGTGCTGAAATTCACTGCTTTATAAATTGGGCTATTCACAAATGGGTATATTTAACAGAAGTGTGATAGATTATTTCCATGTGGAACTGCAGGCTGGTGCCTGGTGATTTGCTATTACAAATTAAATAGTAGCAGCTACTCAGATAAGATTAACTACACAGAAATGGACAGCAGCAAGTCAGTGAAAGGGGAAGAAAGAGAGGGAGTGAAAGCACGGGAGAAGAAAAGTAAAAAAAAAAACAAAACCATTTGAAATTTGACAGATGTGATTAACACTGCAAAGATTTTTTTAAAAACTGAAGAAGTTCCTTTCAATATATGTGGGAGTAAAATACATATGACTGAATTCCTGTTACTGATTTCTCTTCCATTCTCCTTGTTGGTGAAAGACTTGTTTGGGAGGAAAAGGGTATTTCTATCTTGTTTCTTTGTTTTTCTGCACCGCTATCTCTGTGCACGGTTGGTTTCCACGATGCTGTCAGGCACTTGGGCTCTCATCCAGCAAATACTTAAGCACATGTGTAACATCCCAGCCGGCGTAAGGTTATCCATGTGCTTAGATGACTTGGGGTCAGGATCTTAATTTCTCTGCAGCTCAGATGTGACTTCCACACAGTAAGGAGGAGATGCAGAAGAGCCAGACAGTTAGAAAATGTTTTTCTGAGACCACAGCGATCCTAGTAAGAGGGCTCAGGGGGTAATTTGCTACCCGAAATATATTTCAGTCTGAATGAAAAATTGTTAAATCAATTCTTCTCAAGAAAGTGCTGCTTTTGGGTATTGCAAACAATTAGCAAATTCAGTCCAAATGATCTAGGCTAGGTTAGACCATACACATACCAGAGTTTGAGAGGAGAGGGGTGGTCTGTGCTTCCCAGCCAAACAGGCCTCGAGGATGGGGGAGGGTGACCACCAGTAGGACAAGCAATGGTGGCCCCTCCTGCCAACACAGGTCTTTGCTGAAGTGCCAGTGTAGATTAAGACCTTTGTTTCCAAACATCCTTGGCTTCTTTTAAAATGCCCTAAATGCTTTCTTTGATCCACAGTGCATTTTTTTCCCTGCATGCTGCCACATAGTCAATTCTTGATTAATCCAAATTACTTTTCCTTGTTTTCTTTCAATTTGGCCCCTAGATAAGGACACACAACTGAAGTGCATAAATTAATGGAAAGCATCCACATTCAGCAGCAAAATCAATCTTCTGGCTGGTCCCTTAGGAGGCACTGACTGTGATTGCTAGATGATGGGATTTTTTTCCAGCTAAGAATATTTAATTTTTTATCTAGTCTCTTAGTTTTTTGAGCTGGTCTCCTGGTGTTTCTGTGCCAGTGAGATGGGATTCCTACAAGGGTGATTTCAATCTGGCACACTTGCTACTGCTCAAAGACTAAATGACTGTTATGGCAGCCAACCTCAACTCCTCTCACTCTCCTGGTTGTGGTTTAGGGAAGAGCAGAGGCTTGAGGTCATTCACAACAGGAGGAAAGGGATGAGGCCACCCTCTTGGGGGAGAGGTTTGTCACTGCAGGCTCCAGTGGTACTATGACATCTGATCTCTGGGCCAGGCATTGGGTCCTGGCTCCTTTTAGCTGCTGGAGTAGATGTTGTCCAGGAAGATGTGCAAGGTGGCTGAAAGTGAGTTTTGTCTTGCTCTGTATCAAGTAAGTTACTCATGGTTCAAGATTCTTTTCTCGTCTAAAGTGAAGGTGAGGGAGTTTCCCAGAGTGGAGGTGAGGGCATTGCAAGGGAAATGCAGGAGAATAAGCCAAGAAAGGAGAGGCTATAGAGACACTGGCATAGGGGAGGAGATGCAGGAGGGATGCAGAAGCCCCAAAAATCAGTTCCTGTGAGGAAGCAGTTGCAAGCAAAACTTTTAAAAGAAGCTGTTTTATATCTCACCAGTAAAAACAATCAGTGCAATACTCCATTAGGATAGATGATGGCATCATTTAGGCTCAAATGCCAGAAAAGTTGTTGCAGACCAATTGATCCTTTCTACAGAATATGTCACAAAAAGGCAAATCACACTGCAAGAGCTTTTCCACCCCTCAGCAGCAGCCATCAGAAGCCTTTGCTGGGACCAGGTTCTTGCTGCTGATGCTTACACCCTCACAGAGTCTCCTTTCAGTCTGGGGGCTCTCCCCACCCTTAGGAAGGTGCTGGGGGCCTCCCCAAAGCCATTTGTGCACTACAGGAAACAAAAGTTACTGCTTTGGAAAGCAGACTCTTTTACCCTCCCTGGGAACAGGAATTAGTGGCAGTAAAGAGTCATGACAGATATATGGAGAGTGTAGGATCTTCTTACAGTGCTGCATTCCTGGGAAACCATCTTCCACCTGATTTGACTTAAACAATAACTCTTTCACTGAGTCACCATCAGTGAACAGGGTGGGCTGAACCACTTTCTCTTGTTTTTGTTTCAAAACCTCCTGTGCTAGGAGTGCCATGACAGCTGTATCTAAACTAAAATGTCTTTTCCTGTGGGTTTTTTTCCATGTTGTTTTTCTACAAGAGCAAAAGTCAACATGACAAGTTTGCTGAGCCCTGTTTCTGTCTCTTTTTTATCTATGTAACCAATGCCAATGGAAACATTAGCCACTCTTTCAAACAGCAAGCTGCAGAGGCTAGCAAAACACATATGGTTTGTTCTTTATATTTATTACATCAAAATGATACCTACTTGCCTTTTTCCTTCCTTTTATTTTTAAGAACAGTAAAAAGTAGTGGATATTTGAGGGAAGATTTCCAGATGAAACACTTTCTAAGTGTTGTTTTGATAACAGGAAGGCCAAGAGTAGATTCTCAGCTGCTTGCATGGATGTGGCTCCTTCCTGAGAATGGGGATTGATGCCAGGGTAGATCTAGTCCTTTGGGTTCAAAGAGCAACCCATATAGAGTTTCTGCTCCCTGCCTGTCTTCCATTTAATGGGCAAACAAGTGTTATCTATTGTTAGCTCTGCAGAGACAAAAGTGCAGGGGGGAAAGCTGGATGGTGCCCTGCCCTGTAGTACTGCATTTGTGTGTAAGTTACTACACAGGTCCTGATACGTTTGTGTTCTAGATTTAGGTGTTTGAGATATCCATGTGTGTATTATGATACATATAACACACTTTGCTGCAGTCAGTGAAGTTCTGGCAGACTGTGCATCATCTAATGATGAAGGAGCCAGCTCCTGTTCCCTCATACTGCCCTCCATGGCCCCAGAGTCAAGAGGTGGGAGGGATGGAGATGCTCCCAAATGCACAACAGAAATCTCTCCCCAGGAGGCATCATGTTCTTGCAGCAGGAGGAGTGCCTGTGTACCATGGTTCCAGATGGATGCAATGCATTTGTTTCTCGGTAGGCTTCAGATTTTAATTTGTAGAATGTTAAGGGTAGGAAGGAACCCCAAACATCATCCAGTGCTGACTCATATTCAACCTTCTGTCGACCAGGACCCCACGTCCCTTTCTGTGGTGCTGCTTTCCAGCCTCTCATTCCCCAGTCTGTCTCTACATCCTCTCTATACCCCATCCTAGGTGCAAAATCCTAGACTTTCCCTTGTTGCACTTCAAGTTGGTGATTGTTCCATCCCTTTATTTCTCTTCTAATTTGCTCCTTTTGATGTAACCCTGGATTCATTTGGCTTTCTGGGCTGCCAGCTAAAACTAAACTTACTAAACTAAACTAAAAAAAAAACTTTAAAAAACCCTAAGCTAACTAAACTAAATGACATTAAACTAAACTAAACTACTCTAAGTTTTCGAGACTGCCAGCTCATGTTGAGTTTTTAATAAACCATCACTCACAAGTCCTTCTCTGCATAAAATATCTGTTTTGTATTTTTCCTGTCAGTGTCCATGTCTCATTGCTTTAAGCTTACTTGGTTGATTGAAACTATAAAGGAAGATGGTTTTATGTTGGAGGTTTTATAATGGAAAAGTTAAATTAATTCAGGGAGTATAGGTTTTTCTGCCACTTCTTGCAGGATACTTCAGCTTTCTGAGGGATAGATGCTGTTGCTTTCATTTTTGCATCTGTCTGCATGGTGTAAGTCTCCCTTGACCCTAGTCTTGGAAAGCTTGGACAGTTACATGGAGAAGTAGGGATTCAGTCAGCAATTCAGAAAATATCCCTGTGGAGGAGCCATATCACTGGGGGAGGTACAGGAAAACTTCAGCCAAGCCTTAGGAACTGGGAACATCCAAACCTACACTGCCATTATAATATGTACTTCAGAGCATTGGTGTCTTTTTTTCACTTAGTATCTTTCAGCTGGCTGAAAATTACAACCCTTTCAACATATAATTAGTACCCCCCCTATAAACACTGTGCATGGTTTAAAAACTCCTCCAAGCTCTTGTACTGCAGCAGAAATACCCTGTAAAAGTGAGTGAAAGGGCTATTTTGATGTTGGAGGATGAAGGTGCTCTGCATACACATTGTCTGCAGGTGTGGAGGACCAGATTTACACAGGAGCAGAGCAGGTGCAGGTCCTTGAGGGTCTGTGAGAGTTGGGGTTCTTCAGCCTGAAGAGGAGGATCTGGGGGGACTGTAGAGAAGCCTTCCAGTACACAAAGGGGTTAACAAAAAAGATGGAGACGGACTTTTTACAAGGACATGCAGTGAAAGGACAAGGAGTAGTGGCTTTAAACTGAAAGAGTGCAGAATGAAATTAGATATTAGGAAGAAATTATTCTCTGTGAGGGTGGTGAGACACTGAAACGGGCTGTCCTGTGAAGAAGAGAAGTGGTGGATGTCCCATTCCTGGAAGTGTTCAATGCCAGGCTGGATGAGGCTTTGGGCAACCTGATCTAGTGAAAGGTGTCCCTGCCCATGACAGAGGGAGTAAAAGTAGGTGATCTTTAAGGTCCCTTTGAACCAGAACCATTCTATGATTCTATGATCCTGCCTGGCTGTCTCTGCCAGCTCTTTAGGGAATCAGCAAAATGGGTTTTTTTGAATGTTTTGTGACCATCAAAATGCATGTGTTGTATTGTCCCCTTCTGTGAAAAGCCTTTTGTAAGAATTAAGAACCATTAAAATCTCTTAGGTGCATGCATTTTTGTCAGACCAATACAAAGGAATGCACAACACAGTGTTGAGAGATATCTTTTTAGGCTGGAAACCCAAATTTTATGTAGTATTGTACAAACATTGCCATTAAGTGAAAGAATACATCTGCAAGTTATGATACAATTTCATTGGTGGGTGTTGACATGAAGTGTCAGCCTTCTATATTGGATTAATATGTGGGATTATGTGCAACACATGTAGTAATCAGTGGGTTTTTAAAAATCATCACATTATTCTTGTTTTGTTAAACAGTCACAGGTTTTATAGCTAATTGTGAATATCTTCTTTTTATGGCACGAGTTTTAGACAGTGGAGGCTGCCTTATTCCATTGTAATAACTTTGAGCCCTCTTCACTGCTTTGCACTGAGGCCCAGGGGGTAGCTCAGGATCTCAGAGGGCTTTGCCCCCTAATAGCATCTGCCCAAGAAAGCTCCAATGCAGTGCTGGTGCTGGAGAGCTTGTTGGTAAACTGTGCTGGAGATGCTCTACTTACTAAATGTGTGTAAGCCAGCACTGGCTGTTGTTGATCCCAGGCTCACAGAATGATTAGAAGGGACCACTGAAGGTCATCTAGTTTAACTTCCCTGCTAAAACAGGGTTCCCCAGAACACATTACTCAGGATTGTGACCAAAGAGTTTTTGAATAACTGCAGAGAAGGAGACTCCACAATCTTTCTGGGCAGCCTGTTGCAGTTCTCTGACACCCTCAGAGTAAAAAAGCTTTTCCTCATGTTCAGGTGGAACTTTCTATGCACCAGTTTCTGACATTGCCTCTTGTCCTATTACCTTGCACCACTGGGAAGAGCCTGGCTGCATCATTTTGATACCCTCCCTTCAGATACTGGTACACATTGATGAACTTCCCTCTCAGTCTTCCTTTCTTCAAGCTATACAGGCCCAGCTCCCTCAGCCATTCCTCAAAACTGAGGTGTTCCAATCCCCTAATCATCTTTGTATCCATCCCTTCATTGGACCCATTCCAGGAGTTTCATGTCTTTCTTGCACTGAACTGGACAGAGAACTCCAGATGTGGCCTCACTAGAGCTGAGTACAGGGGCAGGATCGCTTGCCCTGCTGGCCACACTCTTCCTGTCACTCCAGGATACCTCTGGCACTCTTGGCCACAAGGGCACTTTGCTGGCTCATGGACATTTTGTTGTCCACCAGGACCTTCTCTGCAGAGCTGCTTCCCAGCAGGGCAGCCCCCAGCCTGTACCTGTGCTCCCTGGGGTTCCTCAACAGGTGCAGGATCTGCATTTGCCTTTGCTGGGTTCCAGACTGTTCTCTGCCCATCTCTCCAGCCAGCCCAGGTCCTTCTGAAAGGCTGCACGGCCCTCTGGGGTATCGGCTGCTCCTCCCAGCTTTGTGCCACCAGTGAACTTGCTGAGGCGGCATCTGCCCCTTCATCCGAGTTAATGCTGGAAAAGTTAGATGATACTGGACACAGTATTGATCCTCAGGGAACACCATGAGCTAGAGGCCTCCAAGTAGACTCTGTGTTGCTGACCACAACCTTCTGAGATCTGCTGTCCAGACAGTTTTCTTTCCACCTCACTGTCCACTCATCTAGACCTGATTAGCTCAGAAGCATTTTCCTGTTGCTGACACTTTGTCTTTCCTCCCTGCTTCTCACAGGTCAAAGTCTTTTCCTTCTTCAGCATCTTTTGTGTCCTACTTCTGGTGTATTCATGTGTTGTAGGGCTCTGGTAAGGAGAGAGAGAAAAGAAGGAAATTTGGAGGAAGGAGTGGATTGTAGCTAGAGTTACAAGGAAATTTGAGACACTGGTGTTGTGTCTCTTCCTGCAGGAGAAGGCTGCACAGGTGAGTCAGAATCAGATGGAAGCATGTGCTGCTTTGTCCCCCTTCCCGCGATGTTTTGCTGGGAGCAGCTGGAGAAGCATCACACGCAGGCTGGCAGAGGGAGCAGATACCGAGGCTGAGGGACCCGAGGCCGAGCTGGCCAGGCAGCTCTGGGGGCCAGCCCCCATCCCAGCACGGCTGCTGCCCCTCATCACTACTGCACGACCACTGCTGCCTCGCCCCCAGTCCGGGCAGCGTGTGGGTGACCAAGCATGTGTCACTGTGGCCGTGAATAAAACTTCAGCTATGTGTCATTAAGAAAGACCCTAATTTTAGCTAGCCACCATGTCACTGAGGTGCCCCAGCACCCTCGGAGGGCAGCTTTTGCGCCCCTTTGCTTGATCAAACCAGGGGTATAATGTCTTTTTTCTGCCGGAGGTTGGGGACGCAGGAGGAAGAGGACGAGCGGCGCGTTCCTCCAGGAACAGGGTTAAGAGCGAGCCGGCGATGGGAGCAGCCCGCGGCGCAGCCGGCCCGCGGTGTTTGGGTTGTCCGGGCGCCCGCGCTGGCTCCAGCGTGCGCGCAGCGTGACAGATGACCTATTGAAATAATTTCGGAGCAGGGCCGGCGTTGCCGGGACAACCAGCGCTCCCCGGCCGGCGCCGGGCCATGTGACGGCCGCCCTGACGTCAGCCGGGGGCTGAGCCTGCGGGCCCGGCCGCGCCGTCAAAGCCGTGAGAGCCGCTGGATGCTCGAGTCATCCCCGCCGCCGCTGCCGCTGCCGCCGCCGAGTCCCAGGGGCTGCCAGAGCATGGACTGTTAGAACTTGCATTTCTGCGGTGTGAGGTAACCATTTGCTTTATGTTCTCATCACGTTTGGATTATTTTCCTTTAAAAAAAATAGACTAGAAAGCAGCTTATATCAGTGAATGATTTTTTTTTTTCACTTGTTTGTTTTGGCTGGAAGTTTGCCTTGATGAACAAGCCCAGCGCTATCAGATAAATGCAAAGCAGCTTCCAGTGACTAATTCTGTGTGTAGACGGCAAAACGGAGTTAAATATAGATTAATGATCCATGAAAAGAGAATAAAATTATATCGCTCTCATTTGACACTTTAGGAATATAAATGAACGTGAGTAATCCTAGGCTAATGCATTCGGAAGCTAAAAGAAATTACGTTTAGGCATTGTGGTCTTTATACCTCTGTTGGAATTTGTTCGTTTTTGATTCTGCCCGGTTCAGGCGGGTTTGAGTCCAGTGTGTCCAGTGATGGGGAAGCCAGCAGTCAGTGCAGCCAGGAACAGCTTAAAATCCAACTCTCAAAGTTCGAGCATTTAAATCATCTTTGTTCACGCGGGGTCCCTGCACCCTGCGCGCTCCCCGGGCTTTCTGCCCCTCTCCTGCGGCACGCGGCACTCTTGACTCTACAGTTTTTACAGAGGAAAGAATCAAAACCTTCCTGAAAAATTATCTGAAATATGTCAAGACAGCAGCACTGCTGTGACACAGGGTTTTAGCCTTCTTCTCACAAGCACACATACACAGGGCTTGTTTTTTCTTTTTCTTTTTTTTTTTCTGTTGTGCATTGAGATCAGTTAGAATAGCTAAAAAAAGAACTGCAGCATGATTTTTCAATCAGTGATTTCACAGTGACTGAAAAATGAAATGCTGTTTGGGTCTTTTTGTAAAAACACGAGGGAGTTTGAGTCTGTTTCTGTATTGCGCTTACTCCGAGGTGGCTGTTGTGGGGAAGGATATCCCAGAGCTCCTGAAGTTCATGCCACAGGCTGAGTTTGTTTGTGTGGGAACATATAGATTTGTTTTAAGAACAGATTACAGCTGAAGCATCATGTGCGTTGTTTCCTGGAAAAGTATGTTAGATCTTTCTTATCTTCTCTAATTATATACTCCTATTGCCTTCCTCCCAAAGTTCAAAGGGTTTATCAATAATGGTAATGATTCTCTAAAGCAGCTGCTGGTCTAAAACGATGTGGAGCTACAAAACAATTTAAACCACAAAGCAGTAAAATACTTTAAAAATTCTATAAAAATTATTCTAATATTATCAAATGCAGCAAAAGTAATTGTTTCAGAAAAAGAGCCAAGACAGACATTAAAACTGAAGGCACTTCTCTAAGGAAGTTATGGCTTAGTGCTCTGGATTTCACTGTATTTGGCATTCTTAGCAGAGAACAAGGATAAATGCTGAAACGTCTAAACCGCCTGAAACGTCTGAAACATCTAAACCATTTCACTTGGTGTTATCTCATCAATCCTTTCCAATTCAACTGATGCCCTAAGACATTATTGTTGGGTGGCTGAAATATTTCAAATTATCTTTATTAAATTCTCCACCTGATACCACTGCACCAGTGCATGGGGAATCTTGCCTGGCTCCTCACGGTGTTTTACCTAGGTTTGCAGGAGCCTCGCAGCATTGGAGGTGCTGGCACCCATGCAGAGCCTTGCCACGGGGGGTGACGGGCTCTCGGTGTCCCTGCCGGTGAGCTGCCTGGGCTGGGCTGGGCACAGCTGCTGTGGGGAGCCGTGTTTCAGCCCCTGGCATTCATCCCCCTCCATCTGCATGTGAATTCCCCAGACTGTAGAGGTGGGCTAGGAGGGGAGGACAGGGAGGTGGTTTATACAGCCCACCACCCTCTGAGGTCTGCTTGTTCTCCAGCTTATACTGCTGGGGTAAGTCTGCTGAGGGACCAAGGCATGGAGTATGGGGACAGATTTGGGCTGAGTGGCACCTGCCATTCAAGAGAAGTCATTCACCCTCACATCTGCAGGATTTGATTCCATGTGTAGCTGCCATCACCTCCCAGATTGGACTTGGGTGATAATGCTCAGTGTGGGCTGAGGCTTATGCTCATTCATTTAGGCTTGAATACAGTGTCCTGTAGCATATGATGCCTTGAAACCACCTGTAAGTGGAAAAATAATTGATGCAACATTAGCTCAAGAGCTATTCATTAGAAATGTCTTAAAAATACCTTCCTCATTGCCAGATGGAATAGAGATATCTTTCTTTAGTGATACTGAGGTAGTCCTGAAAAGGCTCTAACTTGACCTTAGAGCAAAGGATGGTAAAATGTGTCACATTTTAGCAGAAGGGTCCTGTACATGCTGTTGCAAGAGGTCTGAGAGGCAATGTTATAGGGGAAGCCGGTAAGTGCCACTGAGATTGCACAGGGATGCATCCTGCCTGGCAGAGTGACAGCTCTGTTCCCTCTTGATGAGTCTTTGGGGGCTTTGCAGGCAGTGCCAGAGTCTGCAACTGGAGGTGACACAGATCCCTGCTCAGGAGGGAAGGGAATGGTGTGTGAGAGTCATCCTGGGGCTATGTGCCTCTGCTTGATGCAGTGATGTTGTGATGCTCTTGTTGTCCCTGGTCAGGTCTGTAGCAAACCCTTTGGACAAGCACTCGGGTTTACCTTGGCAGTGTGTGAAGCTGCCAGGCAATGTAATGCTAAGCATCCCACCATCTCTGAGCTGCCATGCTTCCACAGACCCTGAGAAAAGAGCAGACAACCTGTAGGTTCCTTCCCACCACCGAGAGGGGGAGGTGGCAGCAGCCCATCCTTCAGCTTCTGCCCGACACTGACACTGCCAGCTAACTTGGGCTTGAAATCATCTAGCATAAGGATTAAAAATATGAGATGCACATGGGCTTGGCAACACTTCACCTTCTTTTAGGGAGTCTAGACTGGCCCTCCTACTTCCCATCAGCCTTCATGTCATTTGCAAATGTCACCCCCTTTGCACACGCACGATGAAGGGATGGTCTCTTCCTGCAGTCTCCCTGTCCACGGCGAAGGGCGAGCAGACCAGCAATTCCCAAATTGGAGCACTTCACCTTAGGAAAGACCTTGGCTAAAGTCATGCCTGAGATCTCCTCAAGTCACTTCTCACACAACTGCATACAGCAGAGAAATCAAAAACAGATGTGAGCTGTTGATGCCTCTGGCCTCATAATAATAACAGACTCAGTGTGCTCTACCTTGATCTGGTTGAGTTGATGGGCAATGACAATCTAAATTTAGGCCAGAATCATAATAAAACCTAAAAACCACTTGCAGTGTGGAACACTAGTCCTTAATTTTTTTCAAACAGAATGCAATTTCTGCTGTCTTTCTAAAGGTCCTAGCTACTGCTGAGGCAATATTCATGGGGGGAATAAAATCCTCTTTAGAGGGTGGCAGTTGTCAGTGGGAACTGATGCTTCAGGATGGAGTTTCAGGATCTTAAATTACTTATTGCAGAAGTTAGTTCCCACTCTGCTAAAAATCATTACATTGTGCTAATTTAATGTCTGCATCAACATTAGGAATAACTGGTTTAAATGACAGCTGATCTACAGTAGATCATTGGCATTTTAACTTACAGTTGTTTTTCCAATTAAATACAGATGCCATGTGTAGGGTACTCTGAATGCAAAATAAAAGTTGACCTGACGGTTGCTTCCAAGCTAAAGCAACAAAAATCCTAACTCTGGAATGTTTTTGGTAGTCATATTTTAGAAATAATATTCTGTGGTGAGCCAAAATCTGTACAGCCAGATAACAGTTTAAAAAATAGACTATGCTTTGGCTGTACTTTTGCTGCTGTTAAATTTATGTTCTTAAATATCAGGGAGTATGAGTTGAGGGTTGAGAAACAGTAATTATTTTATATGGATTGAATTATTCTGTCATCAAATTTGCATTTCAGACAGCATTACAGTATGAAAATATAATTAGAAACTGTAATTCAGGAATTGCTGAATGTGATATTTCCCAGAGGGAGCACTGTGAAGAAGCTGCCCTTACTGCAACTTTAGCAAATGTTGAAATCCTATAGGTGGAAAATGTGAAGGCTGAATTGTAAAGTTCCTCTCCCTTCTGTGGTCTTCACATACGGTCAACTTTCTTCTTAACTTCATTTTTTATAAGATTCATTTCCACAGAATCATCTAATCTTTACAAGCTGAAAGGCTCAGATCCTGTTCTGTTGAATTTCAGGCTGGCTGTGCTGATAGCTGCTGAATTGCTTTCAGCAACAAAATGATACTGAAATAATGTAAGGATCTGATTTACATGCAGAAAAACCAAGAAGCTTGTCGTTTGGTATGAAATGCTGATTTCAATTTGCTCCACACCTGAAATTCCCAGCCACGCCTTCTTTCACAGAAGACAGCTGAGGATGGTTCTTGGTTTAGCTCTGTTTATCTTCTTTTGTAGTTCACTATTTTTTGCAGTAAATGTTTAGTGTTGTGCAAAGTTTTAGCTGTATAAAACCCACTAATGTCAATCCTTATATTTTTTAATCTTGTGACAATCTGTGGTTTATCATAGACATACTAGCTGGAAACAAACGTGGCTTGTGTTTTTTAGCTGGGCTTGTATTGATAAATCCCAGGTGCTTTTGTCTGAAACATGCACTTTTTAGAAGAGCATCTCCATGGCCAATTTTTCCCACTACCTTGTTGGGGCATTTATCAGGTTCTTACATGAAAGCAAGCCTGTGATGCACAAAGCAAGGATGGCACTGGGAGAAGACAGAAGCTGAGTGTGGGTCATGCTTGATGCTTTGATGTCCCCACACACCTGTCACAGTGCTGCTGAGTGACAGTCACAGTGCTACTGCAGAGGAAGTGTCAGGACAGGAAGAGGAGAAGTGTGGATCTGTGACCCCAAGGATGGCATGGATACATGGGCTGGCTGGTGACATGGTTCCTGGTGACCCAGAGATGCTGTCACCCCCAGAGTGCTCTGAGGATCAAGACCGTTTCCCATGACTGGCAAAGGGCCACCTTCCTGCACCCAGCCCTGTCATTTTGCCTGGGTGCTGGGGAAGATGTTTGTCCCATCACTCACATTTTGGGTGATGCACATCCTACCCCCCATGTCTGGTATGTGCAGTGTGAGCATAGGACAGGAGCTTCAGGGTGTCACTGCAGATGACCATTTCTGTAAGGGAGGGTGCAGTATGCCAGGTTGGCTCTTTAGGGACGAGTGGCCTTGCTTGAGGTGCACGTGCTGGTTTGCAGGTGGGACACAAGCAGTTCCTGAACGTCACAACTGCATTTTTGCACATTTACTTAGGAACTGCAAAGGAGCAGGAAGGCAGCATTTCAACTGACTGTGTCTGCACATGGAAGCTGAAAGGCTTTGGGACAGGTTTGTATCTGCCACATGTGTCACAAATTTCATGCAAGAGAATGGGCTTTGGGAGCAGGCCAGAGCCAAGCTGTCCAGCCACAGGGGTGTGGTGGACCAGGAGGGATGGGATGAGGGGGGAAGGAGACCCTTGTCAGGGCTGAGTGTGTGCTGGCAGGATGTGTCCAGGGCAGGCTGATGTTCTTGCACTGCTATATCTGCCCATGGAGGGAACTCTCTCTGGCTGTGCTGCCCCATGTCCCTGGGCATCTGCAGAACAGGCCAGACAACTTTTTGCTCCATGAAATGGAGCTGTCTGAAGGAGTTGGGAGAGTGGAATACTGGAATACTCTGCAAGTGTTAGCAATGATGCAGTGATATTGTTTAGCTGCCATGTGATGTAGCTGTGGCTAACAGGGTTGCTCTCTCTTCAGGGCACTGGGTTCAAAGTAGGATTGCAGGAACACTGCACAGTCAACCCTTGTGCAGTGCCTGCTACTTGACAATAGTTTAATGCTTGTTCTACTGTTATAGAGATCAGCTTTTGGAGACATCCAACGTTTCTTGTAGAGAGGTTTTATTAGGCAAGCAGATCAAGTGGTTTACAGGCTATCACCCAAGAAAAGAGAAATTAAAGCTGAAGAAGGTCAAAGTGGACTTCTTTCCTTAGCAAATTCCCTCATTCCTAGAGCAACAAGATTTCCTGATTATGCCTCACACAATCTTTCTGCATCTCCTCCAGGACTGCAAAGCCACAATGGATCCAGCACATATGAAGTGTCTAACTTCAGCTGAATAACATTCAAAGAGACTTCATGAAGCAATTGAGCCCTAAGAACCTTTAAAGAAAATATTCTGCTCATGTTGTGCTCACAAATCCAAGATGCCAGGGGGATGCAAGCACAAAGCTGTTGATTATTTCCACAATTATTATGTGCTTCCTATCACAACAGTATTCCTTTGTGCAGAATGGCAGCAAGATTGCAGAGTCCTCTTTAGCTTTACCATCTTCACAAGCCCAGTCCAATTAGAGCAATTATATCTCAGCAGAAGCACTGTCTGTTGTCTGCTGGACCTGTCTGTCAAGCATCCTATTCATTGCTGTTTATCATGTATGAGGCTTTTCATGTAAAGTTGTTCTGACCCTACTGAAACAGTCCCACCAGAAGGGTAGCCTGCATTTTTATTTCATAGGCTGATGTGGATGAGAAGAGTGCAAATTTACAACTGGCCAAGGATACATCTTTCAGTCTAACCACGATCTCCTCTCACTTGAGTATTATTGCTGGTTTGACACAGCACACAGCTTTCATGTTCAATTATTTCACTTCACCCTTCATTTTCAATTACTTTGCTGCTAAAAATTGAGAACATTATCAGAATTCACAGTTCTTCCTTGCCATGTTCAAGGGTTTCCTTAATCAAAATCTCCAATGTGAATTGCAAGGCATGTAATAGTGGATGACACATGATATTAAACCACTTACAGCTCTGATGTCTGTGTAGGCTCCCTCGTCTGAGTTACTGAAGTAGTGGGAACTGCTAGCTGGGTAGTGGGAACTTCTGCAGAATGACCATTTGTATTTTGCTTTGACTCTTCTGACAGGGTCTTGTGAAGGAGCTGAGTAACTCCTTCCAAGGGAGTCCCCCTTGTCACCACTAAGGTAAAAGCTAAAAAGCAGAACTCATTGAAAGGCAGAAGTGCTGAGACTTGGAAAGGTCAGAGGCAATGCAAAGAGGAACTCTTTCTGAACAAAAAAATAGATACTTATTTTCTCATATTGCTCTTGGAAAGGAAAATCCAGGGAACAGTGTTTAGAGTCATATTTATGAAACAAAGAGAATTCTTTTCTGACAATTCAGAAATGAGATTGCCTGTAAGAGAGCATCCCCTGTCCCTGCTGCTAGATCCGTGGTATCCATGGGAGTCCTGGCCAACATGTGCAGCAGCATTTGGGCAGAACAGGATTGCTTTAGGAACTGAAAACATGAACTCAGACTTTGATTGATCTTCCTCCACTATCATCAGGGCAGTGGTTCTCCGACATTTGTTTCATATTTTACCTCTTCTGCTAGGTTTTAGCCCAGAAGGGCTGCTTTTGTCAGGAGGAACTGCCAGGCCATCTGCACTAGTGGTCCAGATGTCACCTGTGCCTTCCCTTGGCACAGGATGCTGCAGGCAGGAGAGCTATACCACTCTGACCAGGGCTGCAAGGAGACCTGGCCAGTTGGGCCACACCAGTGGCAAGAAAAAGTGGGAGCTGATGAAACAGCAGTATAACATTCTCCACATCAACTGCACGGGGTCTTGGTGAATTTGTTAAAGATGAGTTTATACTGCGTAACTGGATCTGCAGCCTTGACAGATTCAGTTTATTTTCTTGCAGCAATGGCATTTTCGCTGAGAACCTGAAGCTGGGTTCTGTGCTGCTCTGCAGAGTCAGACCCCTCCACTCACCATGGACGTAAAATGTTTGTGATGCTTCAACTAGAAAAATACAATTCCTTCAGAGATGGCAAAAGGTGACAGAAGCACTAGCAGGGTGACTGCTTGTCTGACTTTTACTGTTTTTGTTAGACCTGGGACCTTTGCAAAAACCCTCACCTTAATTCAAGGAATCTGATTAGAAATTGAAGAGTATTTAACTATTGGCTCACCATGTGCCAGTTATTAGTAGGCTGTGGTGTGGCTCCAAGAGCCTGTAGTAAGACACACCCTTCCTGCATGCCACTCCCACCATACTTGAAGATGGCACTGCAAATAGGGTGTTAGAGAGGCAGCCGGGAGAGAAGGAGTTAAAACAAGCCACAATTACCAGTTTGAGACATTCAGACTGGTGTATAGCAGCTTTTCTTTTGTTTGCTGAATTCCCCATGATTTTGCAGTGCTATTCCCATTATTCATTTATTTCCTAAAATAACATTTTTAAGCTAAAGAATGATTTGAGTGAGGAGAAGAGGGGATCTGCAGGCCAAATGGGACAGCTATATGCTCCTGTGTCTGCAATGAGGGGTATTTCAGGCAATTTTCCTTCCTCACTGGAAGCCCAGTAATTCCTCCCCCACAGTCCTTGCTTCCCAGGGGCAAGTGTTGTGCAGTATGCTCATGCTGCACACTGTTTTTATGGCCCAACTTGAAAAGAAGCATCTCTTGCTGGTGGATGTTCCTTTGTAGAGGAAGGACAGGATGCTTTTGGAAAAATAAGCCCAAAGGAGCCTGGCTCTAGGACTAGTGATGCAGGCAGATCCCAGTGAGCTGGGAGGCAGTTCCAGCCCTCAAAGCACCTTGTTTGTCCCATCCTTGAATGCTGGCCCAGGAAAGCACTGCTCTGGAGGGGCTCCCTGACAGCACCCACCAGGACTGGCTGGGGATCCTGCTCCCTTATCCCTCACAGTCAGGCATGCAGCCAAACACAAGCAATGTCAGCTCCAAGGAACAGGTGCCAGCAGCCTTCCCCTAGGGCTACAGGGAGGGATGATAGAAAAAAAGCCCTGAGAGGAATTAAAAATTAGGTGCTCGTGGCAGTGGCTTCCTGTCACCACATCTCAGCAGCTCACCTTTACAGTGGCTGGCTGGCTGCCCAAGCACTGGGGCAGAGAGAGGAGCATCCCATTCTCACTGCCTTTGCTGGAGATCAGCCAGCTCTCCTTTGGTCCTGGTAGGTGGATGAGGAGGAGCTGCTTCACTGCTGCATGCACACAGAAGTGACCAGAACAAGCAATATGTGCCTCTTTGTGGAAATCCCCTGAGTCCTAGTGAAAGGCATCACACCCAGATGTGCTCAGACCCAGATGAGTCACATGCCTCTTGAACAGGTGCAGCTGTCCAGGTGTGGGGTGCTGGGAAGCTGAACTGACCATACCACAGCCCTCTCTGTGGTCTGGACTCTGCAATAACCCCAGCAACAGTGTGCTTAGTGTAGATGAAGGCTGAGCCCACAAAGACTGGCATTTGGGCTGCAAGGGTCAAGCCAACCAAGGCTGGGATGTGGAGGTAGAAGGGCTGAGCTCCATAGGGACATTTGACCCTCCTTAGCATCCAGTCCAGCTCCTTGGTGTGCACATGCCCTGAAACCCCTTCAGAGCCCCAGCAGATTCATCACTGAGCCCAAGGTCCCTTGCAGAGCATGTCCCAAATGATTTGAACTTTGGGTCTAGTTCATAATCCCCTCTTAATATCCCACACTAGGTAAGCATTTGCTTCCCCCAAGCCTTGATATTTCTTGTTTTGACACTAACATTCAAGTAGGTGACAAGCTCTCCAGTTTCCTGAGATAATGGCTGTGTCTGTACTATGGCCACTGGCTGTGTCCACAATAAATGAAATAGTGGGCAACCCCAGCACCAGAGCTCAGTAGTCAAAATCACTCTCTGCAGAGCAGTCCCTATCCCAGTCTAGTTCCCAGTCAGTTCCCAGTCTGTCCACTGGGCCTGTTCAGGGGGCAAATGGCACACAGTCACTTTTCAGGAGGGTGCAGAGTTCAAGAGCACAGACAAGGGAATTTCTGTGCCAGTTGGCCCCGTTCTGGGGAATGTACCCAGATGCATTTGCTTCATAGTCACAGGTGATGTCGTAAATGTCATCATGCATAACTGGGTGAGACTCCTTGGGGGTGAAAAAAGAGCCTTAAAAATAGAAAAGTTTTTTTTTCTGAAGCCCAGGTCTAGGTAGAGCTCTTGAGCTGCCACAGCCAGGAAATCAGCCCATTGGAGCATGACAAAAAGGCTGGCAACTCCAGCCTGTCAAAAGAAAGCAGTGGGGTTCTAGTAGGACAGAAATGAAGGAAATGAGGAATGGGGCTGGAAGAAAGGATATAAAAAAGCCTTTGGTCCATAGAGCGCCAGGCTCTTTACTCCCCTGTACAGAGGAACATTATCATGTACACTACTCACCTGACTCTTTACAGAGTGGGGGTTTGATGCTGATTTCATATTGTTTATTGGTATATACTCTTTCTCCTGTGAGGCTCAGTTTTAATCATTTTCTAGTTTACAATCCATTTATTTTTAAGATGTGAAAAATGCATAGGTCAGTATCCACTACTGTTGTACCATTTTTCCAGAATACTTAAATTGTTATTATCTATATTAGCCTTCTCAGTGAGAAACCAACGTGTTCCACTTTTTTAATGCTGTCTCATGCCTAAAATCTGTTTTCCAAATCCTCCTTTGCCTGAACTAAGCACTGTGCACTGCACAGTGCATCCTCCAGCTCCCTGGGGACTGCCCAGCCCCACATACAGCATTGACTTTGCCACACAGCACTGTCAGGAATTTCATATTTCACTCTGCAAAGAGAGAAGTAATGTCCCTGTGCTGTCCTCGTAAAACCTCAGGGTTGAAAGAGGTCAGAACAAAGGACACTTCTGAATGCAGTTTTCTCCCAGTACTTCTGGTTTTGTTGAATTCAACCTTTCTGTTATTGACCTTGGAGCATAATGGTAGTAGGATTTGAGAGAGCCAGGGGAGCATTTGTCTATCCCTTTGCCTACAGCTCTTCAGGTAGTTTTGATTATTTTAATTACTTCCTCTGTTAGACAGGGAGTGTCTTCCACTTTCCCTGAATTTCCCAGTCGTGTCTGGTCACAGATCACTTAGTGCTACATGGAAGCCATCACATGGAACTCTGATATTATTTATATATTTACATCAAATTCCTGCAAAGTATGAGGATACTGGCTGAAAACTTTTGAACAGCAAGGACTTGGGCATGACTGTATGAAAATGTAAAGTTTTCCTTTTTCACTTGCAAACAGGAGTTGCTGTGCTTTTATTGCTCCAAATAATACAGGGGATTTGGGAAGACTAGCATTAAGACAGTTTTTCAGAGTCATTGAATATGTTTTAATCCTTATTAGCCTTGAGCAATTGGCTCCCAGTGAACTCTTGGAAGGAAAGGTATAATTAAAGATCTGTCTTGAGTGGCCTGCTGTGCATTTATAGCTCTGCAACTGCTCTCAGTAGTGAAACAGAAATATGTCTTTCAAAGGAAAGCTCAACAAGAAGAAATATTTATTTCAGAAATATGAACACAAATGTTTCTTGCAAGAATCATCAGATAAAAGCAAAAATGTTCTTAAATTTCTAGTTCCACTAAGCACCTGGCTCTAATCTACAGTTCCTTGACTTTGTTCATTTTTTAACCCAAGTGGAATCCTATTTTAAGGCATTGTTATTTAATCTAATAATAAAAGTCTATTCAACCATTTGTGTGTTTCATCAGTGTTGGCATTTCTTGCTCCCTACCATATTTTGCATTTTTCTTCAATCTTTCCACTGAAGAACCAGTGTTATCCAAATTGCTGCTGCTCAGCTGGACATAACTCCCCGTTCCTTGCTATTTGAAGTTGGTTACCTAATTCTGCTGGTGGGTAATTTTGATAAAGATGTCACAGAGTGCTTAATTTGTCTGCACAGATGATAGAATGATAGGTTTTTCTCCCAGCCATTGCAGAGATTTATGATTGCTGCTTCTCAGGTGTCTGGCACAAATGGAAGTGGCAGCGTTGTGGGACGTGCTTGTAATTCAGGCATTAGCCTTGGAAAACCCTGGATTATTGCATGGTTTGTCATGTCTGTTTAAGCACACTCTTTCTGCTCCTCCTCCAATCAATTAGAAACGCCATTAAATTGGATAAACATACTAAAAAAGTAAAGAGATTTACTCAAGGAATCTTTATTGTATTTCATTATAAACCACTGAATCTAATTTAACAAAGAAGATTGCTTTAATTATAAGAGGACAAAAGAAAGATCTACTCTATGTTCCCACTAGGCAACTATCAGCAACATGCACCTTCTTCATCTAATGCAGTCTTGACAACTAATTAGGTTTGGTAGTTCTCCTGGGAACAGCAGTTAACTGTATTGCGGAACCCCCAGAGACAATGACATCAGGTGGGTTTGTTAGGTTCTGTGGTATCTGTTCTCAGCTGTTTTTTCTTGCCGTGAGGAAACTCATGACACAATCATAATGTAGGCAGAGGGTTCAGATGATGAGCTGTTGATCTCCCCATCTCATCTCCAGTCAGTTTCACTGCACTTGGTGCTGCCCTCTGGAAGCTCAGCAGATGGGAGAGAGCTCTGGTGGCCCTCTGTGCTTTCAGACACATGCATGGCTAGTTTTTGTTGGGCAGAGTGAAGTGCCTTGGTGCCATTCACTGTTTGGTACCTTATTAATATTTCAAATCCCAAGCAATTTTTCAGAGGAGAAAGAGTCAGTCCAAGGTGGTGTGCTAGAACAAGAGTTCCCTGCTGCCTGTGTTCTTCCCTGTTAGGTGGACATTTGAAAACTGAGTGAAAGTCTAATAAGCAGAGGAATTCCTCCATGTCTGTCGTGGTGTGGCTTGGAAGGGAACATGAGGCGACATGGTGCCTTCCCACTGTCACAGTTGAGACAGTGCTGGGCGTGCCTTGAGGCAGAAGGATGGCTGTCAGGAGGTTTAGGTGCCTACAGCCTCTGAGCTCAGGTAGGGTCAAGAAGTGCCTGGTGAGAGTCTGTTCTGTGCCATCCTCCTGTGAGTCTCTGCCAACCCAGGAATCTTGAAAATTCACCCCAACTAGTCCAGGAGCACATGAGCAGCTGATAAAAAAGTCATATATATGAAAAAATCCTTTCTTCCCTCTTCCTGTGCCTCTGTTCAGTCAACACTGTACTGCAGCTGTCACCCAGTAATTTTAGTGAAGTCATCAGAACTCTTCAGAAGAAAAGAATGATATTATTAAATTATTGTGTTCCTTAGAGGAGACAAAAGGATGACAATAAAGAGGTGAAATTTTGTAGAAAGCTTGAATTGCTCAATACTGAATAGACCAGGCATGTCTGTAATTCACTTTCGAAGAAAATGCAAAACTTGATTTGGACAACAGCCTGCTAATCCTCCTGACTCCAAGGTTAAGCCCAACCAGCTGTGAATTTTATTGAGGTTACTTGTAAATCTTAATTTCAGTTAATCTTTTTGCAGTAATGTATTGCTGCTCTCAGTGCTGTCTGATGCGTGAAGTGACAGAGCTTTCCCGACCTGTCTGTTGCATCCTGGCACTTGTTCCTCTGCTTGCCTAAACCTTCCCTCACATTCCTGCCACTGCCCATCGCTGACATGTGGTGGGAGGTGATTATATAGTGCAGAGGAAGATAAAGATATTGCAAACTTGTTTACTTAACATCACTGCCTTTGCCTCTCCTCATGGTTATCCTCTGTGCCAGAAAAACTGCCCGCTGTAAGAAGCATGCTTGTTTTTTTGGATGCTCTTTCTCTTCCAGAAGTGAGGACAGTAGGGGACCACCTGACTCCCCTAGTCCACTGCAGGTATCCATGTGATATATAGACCCTATTTGTGGAGTTTTAAAATTGCATTTTCCCATGACTTCGGCTCTTTGTCTTGTGATCTTTGAAGAAGGCTGTTCCACAGACTTTGCTGCTCTAGTGGTTTGAGATTTGCTTCTCATTCCCAGCCAAAATTTATTATGGCTAGTTTATACCCATTTGTTCTTTTGCCAGCATTGTCCTTTGGTTTAAACAGCTTTTCTCCTTCCCTGGTGTTTACCCCCTCTGATGTATTTATAGACTTCAACCATATCCCCTCTTGGCCTTTCTTTAGCAAGGCTAAACATCCAAGTGCCTCTGGTCTCCTCTGAGAGCACAGGCTTTCCATTCCCTTATTTGGCTTAATAGCCCTGCTCTGCAGCCACTGCAGGCCAAAATCCCTTTTCCTCAGTGTGTTTCCCTGGCCATGTACTGCTTTAATCCAGGTGAGCCCTCATATTTCCAAAACCTGCTCATAAAGAGCTTTAGTATTTCACCCTCCCTGAACTACACAGATCAGTTTCAGCAGGTTCATTAGAAAGCATCACTTGTGTTCTGCAGGATACATCATATTGGTATTTTCCTGTTATCTTATGGCTGTACAAGTCCTCCCGCTCTTCCTCCTCCTCCATCATTTCTAGTTAAGAACTTCAATTATTTCCACTTTTCCCTCACATGCTGCATTTTGCGATAAGGAATCCCATCCCTTTGCACTCTTCCAGTGCTAAGATTGTCCCATTCTTCTGGTGGGGTAGTCTGGTGTCCACCCGATGGTGCCTGTCACCTTGGTGTCATCAGTAGCTGCACTGCTTTGAGATTATGCATCCTGGTTATTAATGAAAATGTACAACTACATCCATCCCAAGACTCAGCTTGGAAGAACCCTACTGTAACCATCTTCCACCTGAGATTTCACCTCCGATTTCAATTAATGATCCTGAAAGAGGAAACATCTGCCTTACTCTGTCCAGCACATCCTTGGAGGAATGATTTGCTTTGATTTTACCCAAGTGGTTTTGAATTAGCCTGTCTATATACATCCATGTATCTATTAGAAATGAATGCTTATGTACAGGTTGGAAAGCCAGTGCAGGCAGACTTCCTACAGAGTTTCCATATAAGGCCAGTTCTGCCAAGAAACTTCAGTTTTAACCTCTAACATTTCTACAGCTTCAGTCTGAGATCTCTCTTCAGCAGCACTTGCCAACTGTGGTGCTCAAGTTGGGGTGTTAGCAGATGTGTTTTGCTCTGCTTCAGTCTCCCAGTGGGTTACAAAGCCAAATTCGTGAGTCTGATGACTACACTTATTTTTCAGACTTAGCATACTTTTTTTTTTAATGGGAATTTGGAATGGGGTGAAAATTCTTCTGTGTTCTGGCAAGTGTCCCTCATATCTTGGCCTGCAGAGGAAGAGCAAAAATGATATTTGTACCCTTTACATTCAAAATAAGTGAGATTATAAATATCTTGTAGTCTTAAAACATTCCTGCTTGTTCTTCAATTAACACTGTGAGATTTCTCGCTGAAATCTCCCTGTGAAGTCTGACAAACATCTGATTGTCTTCTTTGTGCTAAAGGACTTAGAGACTTTCGGAGGAGTTGGTGGTGACATCTCACAGAACAAATAACACAGCTACTTCTCTTTTGGCCTCAAATAGACCAACAGAAGAGAAATTACAGAATATTTAGTTGCCCCTTTGATGACAGGAAAATCAGTCCTTGTCCTCCTTCCCATGAGTAGTTTAGGTTTTGTATATCTCTCAATGTTATCAGCTACTTCTTCTGAATATGTTGTATAAATGAGAACTGAATGGACTGAATGAGAACTAGTTCCTTTAAAAAGAAGAGGAAGGGGCCTTCAGAAATACCAAGTCAGTCTAGTTAAGTTTGTTCCCTGCTTATAATTTAACTTTTTTATATGAACATTAGAGCATTCTCTGATCTGAACAATAAACTTTCACCTTTTCATATTCTGGGCTGGCTGAAAAGCCTTTGCCTAGTGCCTACATCTTGTAAAACCAAAGACCAGATACTCCTGTGACATTCCAGACTTCATCTTGTTTGGTGAACCAGTTATCCTGGATGCTGCTCAAAGAATAATTGATTTGAGGATTTGTCAGCTGAGCAGTCAGGTAGAAAAGTCTCTATTTTGTCATGAGGTTTCATTTTCCAGTTATTTTTGCTAAAATCAAGGAACTTCACATCAAGAAGGTCAATCTGACACTCCATGTTGAAGAAATGGAGACTGTGGTCTGCTCAAGCAATTTTGTGAAACTAGACTCCCATATTTCTGTTTCTGCCAACCATAAACTTGGAATTTGCTCACTCACTCTCTAGAGTCCATTTAGAGATGGTATTGACTAGATTTCTTTAGCTTATATAGAGACAGTGAAATACAGATTTCTGAATCTGGAGTTTTCTGTAGGTAGGTAATGTGGAGAGTTCGATATTAAAACAATGGCCTCCTGAGCTGTTGTTGGAGGATGTATCTTGTTAAAGGTTGATTCTAGATTCGAAGCACTCAGTGTGTACCTGCACACATTCTCTGAGCCAGTCCAGTGTCCTTGCTCTCTTCAGGCAGAGCTGGGGGCTGTGGCTGTGAGTGCACAGCGGTGGATCCCTTCCACCAAGGAAGCTCCCTGCTGATCTGAACCTTCAGAGGGAAGATGAAGATGAGCAGAACTGGGCAGCTGGGTCCCCAGCAGCTGCAGAGCTCATGGTATCAGTCAGAGAAGCCCCTGGGGGCTGCAGCCCCCATGCCACCCCACAGGCTGGTGCAGAGTGACACTGTGCAGCCAGGTGCCTGGAACCAAATTTCTGCCCTCTTTCCTCCCTTCCCATGGCATCATCACTTGCTGAGAAACTTGAATATAGGAAGCATCCAAACCAGAAGCATAGGCAGGGGAGTGTGCCAATCTGCAGCTGCTTAGCATCTCAAAAGGAAGACTGAATTCCTTGTATCTGGCACTCAAGATGCAGGGAGTCACTTTATTGACAGAATTAGTTCATATTCCAATCCATCTTATGTGCAGATAATGCACTGTGGGATTGAGCTACTGTAGTAATGAATTTCCTAACCTAATTGTAAAAGATAAAAGCTCCAGTGAAGTGAGGCTTCATGGCACACTCCGCTCCATTCAGTTTGCAGTCCTTCAGAAGAGCAGGCGAGAACGCCTTCCCTCAGGTTGCTGCTCTGTGTCTCTGACCTCCTCCTACAAAAGCAAATTTTCCAGGGAAGGAAATAGAGCAGCACTAAATCATCCCTCCCTCTGGCTACCAGCATCTGCTGTCACTTTGCAGCTCACGTGAAAGGTCTTATGGAGCAGGGCCCCATATGGAGCAGCCCTCCAGGTAAAACAGGGAATGCTGTCTGGCCCCAGACCTGCCTCCCCCTGTCTGCTTCTTCCCCTCTTCTGCAGCAGTTCTGACCACCCTACTCTTCCAATGAGTTTCAGGTAGCCACAAGCACTGCCAGTCCTTTGGTCTGGAAGCAGGAGTGGCTTCTGAGTACTGGTGGCACAAGAGATGCTGATTCCCACTGGCTGTTGCAGCTCAGCAGCAGAAGGAGGAGGGAGCCAGCAACCTGTGGCACAGTGATGCTGGGTAGACATCTCAGGCCTTTGTCCATGTTTTGGTCTCAGGGAGGGCTGAATGCACTGGGCATTACACGAGGTCTGATGGTGTCTGGGCATTGCTCAACACCCACCGGCCTCTCGTGGCAGCAACTGAGGGACAAATATTACAGCCAGTAAGGAAACCCCAAGAGCTGAGCATTTTAAGCTGATTGGCAGCTTACACCTCAGCAGTGCAACTGCTGAACTTGTCCATCTCTGCACCTGAGAGATGGGAATGGCTCTGATGCAGTGTGATCAATCCTCAGGGAATGAGGTAGCTGCAAGTGCATGGAGCAGCTGTGCAGAGAGGTGGACAGGTGCCCCTCAAGGCATCACAAGTCAGAGTCAGCAAACAGTTGAGGTTAAGAAGGACCCTTAAAGGTCATCTGGTCCAACCCCTAAATCTTAACAGGTCATTGATTTCCATTCATGATTGAGCTGCCTTGCACTGCTAGTGAGACCAGAGTTTCTTGGAACTTCACTGAATTAAATTTTCATCTGGCCATGCCGCTAGGATGGTATTCTTAGAAACCACAGGAATGAAGCCCATGTAATGCTGGTGGCAGTAGCTTTATTTCTCTTGGCCATGCTAGAGGAGTTCTCAAACTCCACCAGACTTCTCTGAGAAATTGGTTGTCTTCACGTTTGAAAAGACAGCATGTATACTGCAGCATTTACATTGCAATGTGCTTGGTATATTCTAGCTTAATATAATTTTAAGCTGTTGATCAGGACAAAAAGGAATTCCTGTGTTGATGTGTTGTTTTCCTTTATGAAGGCCAAAATATTTGATTCTCTAAGCAGTGTGCTAAAATCATCTGCAATAAGGAGACAGTGGCATGTTGTTCACTTGGAAACTCCTGGGAAAAAGTATTCATGGCTTCTATATTAACAAAATCCAAATAAATTAGTACTGTTTGTGCTGATTGAGTTCCTAGAGTGCAGTTCAAAAGGAAAATCACACCAAAAAAATATAACATTTTCAGGTACTCATACCCTGCCCATAATTATTGCCTGCACAGACTGCTACAACCTATTTACTTGCACCAGCTTCACAGCTGGCCTCCAGCCAGCAGCTGAGGTTCACCCCTGCTCTAGGTGTGAACTTCAGACAAGGTTTACAGGAAGCCTTCAAAAAATACAAGTTGGCGGTTTCAGCAGAGCTCAGCAGCACCAGTTCCACGGGTCTTCCTTTGCCTGCTTATTTTAATATAATATTCTACCATCTGCATTTCAAGGAGAAGCATTTGCAATTTTTTTTATGAACCAAGGTTGGTATTAGACACTAAAGTGGACAAATGCTTTTTGCTTGGATTCTTTGGCCAATATGCACATTGCTTACAATTCCCATTTGAAACAGTTGTCAGGTGTGTAAAACACTCTGAAAAGCTCTTTCCTTCACTGCTGGCTCTTGCTGCAAGCACTCCAGTCATCATGCAGAGCTTCAGAGCTGCTTATCATCTCTCTGCACAGCACACTCAAGTTACCCACCTCCTCCTCTGTCTGAGCTTATCTTCCTTGTCTCTGCTGCGATTATTTTATTGGGCTTTGTCTGATTAATGGCCTTGTTCTTCTCCACTTGTACATGTTTGAGGAACTGCAGTGCCTCGTGGGATGCAGGGTAGAATGGACTGTGGCCACACACAGGACTCTGGCCATAGACAGGACAGAGTCTGGGGAGGCAGCAGAGGCAGTAGGCCAGGCAGTAGGGTGTGACGAGGTCAGGTGTTTTTGAGGAATCTGATCAGTTCTGTCAGTTCTCTCTCAGCCAAGCCAAGGAGGTCTCTGGGCTCAGTTCTGCAGGATGTTCCAGAGATGCTGCTGGTAGCTGCTGGACATCACTCTGATGTACGCAGTGATTACTTTGCTGATCTGAGGGAGGGAGACATGTTGCATGTAACAGCTGTTACATGTTAGGGAAGGTCTGGCCCATTTCCATCATGTTGTATTGTTATTTTCCACAGAAGTATTTACCAGCAGTTGCTCCAGCCACATACCAAAAAAAAAAAAAAAAAGAGCAGTTTTTCTTCCTTCAAATTTGAGTGAATGAAGCATTGGAACTACATGTACATATTTTTATGCTTGGTAGTTTCTCACAATAAATGTGCCACATGGCATAGGATGAAATTGTATTAGAGGAACTGGCGCACACATCAAAGCTTTGATTGTAAACTTCCATCTCAGAGAAGGAGATGAGCAATCTCTATGTTCAATTATAACTGCAGATATTTCCTTTTTCCTAAGCTGGTGTCTGTTACCATGGCCACAACCTTCAGAGTTTTCTGGCTGTTTTACAGTCATTACTAGGAGTGAAAAAGCAGATGTTTAATTACATTCTTCTTATTCCATTCACTATGTACAGCTGACCTTTTAGAAGTCCTCAGTAAAAAAATAAGTCCTTTTTTATTATAACTTTCCTAGAGAAAAATAGCAGAAATTAATTAATATATGCCAATATGTACTTTGTCTACAACTTCTAAGTACTGGTGAGGAAAGCAGTTCCCTGACATCTTAAGGACTGGGTATTAAATTGGTATTAGCAGTAATCAGAGGTAAGTGAAAACCATGCTGTAGAAAATAGAGCAGTTGTTGTCCTGGTCACTGACAACCCCAAAGGATTGAGAATGTCCTTGAACACTCTGGTTTCCACCCAAAAAAACACTGTTAAGCCAGAGCCATGTATCTGTACATCAACAGCAGAGTCCTGCACAGGCCCTGCTGCCCAGGTGTTGTGGCTGTCACTATCCCCACCTCTGGGATTTATCAAAACATGAGGATTCCCCAGAAACTTCTTCTCCACCACATTGTGGCATTTCTGGTTTGTGGATAGAGACAGTAGTTACTCAGGAGATTGCTCAGCCAACAGGACTGCAGGGAACATGGTCCTCTAGATGTGCCATAGGTTGTTCATGGTATGTTCCTCTTTACTTAGACAACATTACCACTTGTGTCACAGAATAGAAGATTTGTTCATTAAAGCTTCCTGTACTCAGCGTTGCCTAAATTTAGCATTTTGTCTGTAATGTTGGTGATTCCAATATATGATAAAAGCTTTGTCATCTCCCTGTCCCCACTAGACTCTTCTCAGGCCAAAAGAAAGGTTGATTATAAGAAAGATCAAGTATGAGGTAGGTCCTGAATCCTACTGAGACTGGTAGGTAACTTGGTTATCACAGAGAAATGTCACAAAAAGGCAGTCTCTGATGTCTGCCCACTTCCAGAGCTGCTGAGCAGGGACTTGGTGTGTTTGGCTTGAGCACAATTGGATAGAGCAACTCTACTTCTCATCCCACTCTTACCTTCAGTGTCTAAACTTATTTGGATCTGTGTTTTGTTGCTCTGTGCCTGAGCTCTTCACCAAAGACTTCCTCAATGTACTGAAGTGTTGGGAAGGTGAATGCACTAGAGAAGTGACAGATGTGAATTCATATCTCCATATTCAGGCTGCTCTCCCATTCCTTTCTACAGATTGGTGTTCTAGACCAATGCTGTTAAACACCCTCCTAAGTCTTCTTAAATCAGAACTCCTAGGTATCAGCTTCCTAATGAATTATGAGATCTCATTGTTTAGCTGTTTTTGCATAGCTCCTCTTGGTGGTGGAGCTTGCTCTAGCTAGTACTGCTATTAACTTGAAGCTGTTAGTGTATTAAGACAACCATAAGCTCATCAACAATTATGCTGATGAACACTGATTTAAAGATTTTGCAAACTGGAGCAAAGGACAGTGCTATCTCCCCCTAAAAAGCAGAGCTCACACTATGGAGGGAGACCCAGAATGGGACTGGAACCCCAAATGGAAACAGAGATGCCAAAAGAGGGAATTCAGGGTCAATGGCTGCAGAAAATCCCATGATGGGAAACGTGTTCAGTGTCCAGCAGCTTCTCAGCATCCCTGCTGCTATGTGATGCTTACAGAATGTCCACACAGAGCTGCTGCTGGGCAGGCAGGGGAGAGCTGGCCAGCAACGGATGCCCCTCTCAGCCACTGTGGAGAGAGTGTTGGCAGTCTCTTCTCTGACCATGTGAAGCTTGGCTGTCATGTTTTTGCCTTTATTTCTGGTTATGCAATTATTTTGCTAAGTTGTAGTCTCTTGTGTTGCTGTAAAAGCTGCTCTTGCCTCTGCAGTCTGTAATTAAATATGACCCCTCTCATATTGTGCGTACAGTACACACACCATGCACTATCCAAAACTCTCAGTACCTTATGCTTTTTCCCATTCACTTGTTTCTCAGAGATGTCAGTGTCATTTCCATGGTTGCAGTGAGTTCAGCAATAGAAGGTTTATCTTTGGGCTTTAGGAACTCATTCCTTCGAGAATAGTAATATAATGCTGCAGACTTAGCCTAAGTAATCCAACCACCTACTGTGGCTGAGTCTTCTACCTACACAGAGGCATAATCACCCTTGAGCAGGAAAGGAGGCAGGAGAGCATCCATGGAGAGGACAGCACATTTTTAGGCAATCCCTTACTTAAGGCATGTTTTTAGTCTGCAGTGCTGGAAGAAAAGTAAGTGCCTTGTTTACAACATCTGCTTCATGCTCCATGCATGACTGATCATATCATATCTTGCTGCAGCAGCTCAGCAGAGCTGTGGTGCCAAGGTCATGTGAAGGTGCAGGAGGTTCTGTGCTAAGCAGCTGTGACAGCTGACCTCAGATCTGTCCCATCTACCAGTTCTGAAGGACCCATTTGGTTCTCTCTTGAGGGCACTCACAGTTCAGTGTGGCATCCACCTCTGCATGCTGCTCCCCACTCTGGGTTTTACTAAACTACATGGTAACCTAACCAGGGGGTGTCTTGTCTTCTCCTCTGGAAAGTGTGTCCCTCTAGTTAATGCTGTATATATTCACATATGTCATATATATAGTCCATATATCTACATATGAATATATTACATGAAAAGATAAAGGTGAATTTTCAAATTCAAGTAGTTGGAAAAGCTGAAATTTGGGTGATCTCTTCTTTCTCTCTCAACTCTTCTAGTACGCATCTTTCATATAAGAGGAGCATATATATTAGTGCAGTCAGTTTCCAATATGCTTCATATTGTGACACTCCTTGGAAAGTAGTTGCAGAAATCCAAAAGTGGGGTCTCTGTGAATAAGGAAGACAGCTTCAGAGAGGGGGAATTTACTTACAATTCAAAAATGGCACACCCCAGTGTCTTTTATTCAGTGCATCCTCAAGTAGAGAGGGTCCTGCAAATCAGTGGAATCTGCCCAGCATCACACCACAGCTCTCCCCTCAGATAAATTGGGTGTACAAGGGGCTTACATGCATTACTGTCCTTGAAAGTGTAACTTTGCCCATTTACTCAAGTCCTGTTACTACCTCAAAAAGTATCTGGAGCGTTTTCCATTTTGAACAGTCCTGTCTCTGTGTCTTTCTCAGCATGAAGATGCATCCATGTTCCATAGTCAGTACAATGCACCTTTCAGGGGTGTCTCAGTTTCTAGATCATCTCATCAAGGACCCGTAGTTTCTTCTGTGAATGTGCTATTCTAGGCATTTTTTGTCACATTTAAGTTAAATATGCTTCTGTTATCAGCTAGCATTGTAAATGAAAGGGGTCAGAATATATAAAAGCTTCAGAGTTTCCGGATGAAAAAGTTAATGTCTCAAATGGCCATTGAATAGATACAGGAGTAATAATCTGCTGAGGTAGACTCCTGCAGGAAAAAAAAAAATCAACAGAATAATTATTTTTTGTTTGTGACTACTTTCAAAGTTCACATACAGAGGCTCCTTTCCTTTCTTTAAGCATCTCACACATATTCTGTAGAAAGAATATTTTAATGATAAACCTGAGCTGTCTGATCTTCCCTGAGCACCCTTGTTTACTTTGGGCCCACTTCAAAGCTGTGCTTAAAAGATCTGGTATTTTTTTAATAAAGAGTAAAACTGGCTTCTAGGTGAAATGTGTAAAATACTGTCCACACTTACGACTGTGCAAGGGGAGCTGGACAGAGCATTCTGTGTTCAGTGTAAGGCCCTATTGCTGCCTGGTGAAGAGGGCATGCAGATGTATGTCCCCAAGTTTTTGGGAGATGTTTGGACTAGGCAGGTGAGTTATGCCTTTTGCCTTGGGGCAGAAGGAAATAAACCCCCTGCATGTGTTCATAGATGAACAACCTAAAGCTGAATATGAGTCAGCAGTGCCTTGGCAGCCAGGAGGGCCAAGAGTGACCTGGGGGGCATCAGGCACAGCATCACCAGCTGGGCAAGGGAGCGGATTGTCCTGCTCTGCTCTGCACTGGGGCAGCCTCACATCGAATGCTGGGGACAGTTTTGGGCACCACAAAATAAGAAAGCTATAAAGGCATTAATAGGCACCCAAACAATGGCAACAAAGACGGTGAAGGGCCTTGAGGGGAAGCTGTATGAGGGGCAGATGAGATCGCTTGTTGTGTTCAACCTGGAGAAGAGGACACTGAGGAGAGACCTCAACTTCCTCATGAGGGGAAGAGGAGGGGCAAACATTGATCCCTGTTCTGTGGTCCTTGTGACAGGATGTGAGGGAATGCCCTGAAGTTGTATCAGGGAAGGTTTAGGTTGGATTATTAGAAAAAGGTTTTCACCCAGAGGCTGTGGGTGGGCACTGGAACAGCTCCCCAGGGAAGTGGTCATAGCACCAAGCCTGACAGAGTTCAAGAAGCATTTGGACAATGCTCTTGGGCACATGGTGTGACTCCTGGGGATGGTGCTGAGCAGGGCCTGGAGTTGGACTTGATGTTCGTTGTGGGTCCCTTCCAACTCGGTTTATTCTGTGATTCTCTGATTTACACCTCCTAATTGTTAAGATGATGGCAAAATCTGCTCATCTGCAAGGTCAGTGGTCCCATTCAGGGTTGCCTTCTGCCTTTTCTTCATGCTGTATTTCATTGACATCAGTCAAGAACTAGAGAAATGATCACATGGTGCATGGACATTTGTGCTCATACAGTGTGAAACAGGTGCTGTCATCAGGATGGTTTAACAGTATAAGAGTCTTGTGAGGGAGATGATACATTTTTATTACGTGAGTTTATATGCTGTGAAACAGCAGAATGTACCTTTGGCATACACTGTTGAGTGTTGCAGGCTGGCATCTACATGAAGAGATCATTAAAGAATTTCTGCCTGAGCTGGAATGAGGTCACACCTGGAAATTAGTTTTTTCCAGAGGTCTTCCACTTGGTTTCAAGTAGCCCCCCTCCTTTCCCAGTCTATCAGCTGAATTCAATTGTCCCAAAAACCATCAGGTGAGATCAGGCCTTGCCAAAGCTCCCACAGTCTTCAAAACCAGTGGATTCCTGATGTATTTTGTCGCCAGATATGATACAGATCTTCTCATTCACCATCTGCCTCCTTTAAAATGAAGGTGAGACTGCTCTACAGAGGTTAGTGACAACCTCCTTCTCCACCAATATACCTCTCTGCTCCAAATGTGCTAATTACCCTTTTCTGCCATGCTTATAGTGCATTAACAATGATAAATTTGCAGGCCACCTGTTTCTCTCCTATGTTTATCTCAGGACTTACTGCTTTGTTTGACCTGCTAAGGCACTTGAGAGAGTCCATTTATTTTTACCTCAAATAAAAGATTTGTTACGACCCTCCTTCACAAACACAGCTTCTTAGCAGCAATATTTAACCCATCTCATCCAGTTGTGTAGTATTTAGCCTTTTCACATGCAGAAGCTGGTGAACACTCAAGCTCTGTGCTAGTGAGAACACCCAAGTTTGTGCTGGTGAGGATTGTGTCCTGGTACTCTGCCAAGGAGCAGCACATGCAGCCTCTTGGGAGCACTAATACAGATCTTTGGTCAGAAGAGAGCCCCATTATTGGATTCCCAGATGCATAACTAAGCAGTGAGTGGAGAAGGGTACACAGAACTTGTTTAGAAAGACCTTTTTTTATCCCTGCATAAGGAACAGGAAAAATCTAAATGGTGAGATATGCATCCTTTCACTACAGCTTTCCACTTTGTGCTTCAGGTAGCAAGAGCTGTTGTGCCAGGACTCCATCAGACCGTGTCACTGCCAGTGCAAATCCTCAACCCCTGGCCTATACAGGTTTATTACAACTTGCTGGCCACACACAACACTTTGTTGTGGCTAGCCAGCATCATGGGGCAAGTCTTGTCCTCCTGACAAGCAGGAGGAGAGAGACTTTTAAAATATGAGACCTTTATTTTTATAAGGCAGGACACTGAGAGTGCAAAAGGTTATTGCTGTAGCAAGAATAGGTCATATGGGGCATACAGAGCAAGAAAAGAAACTGGAACAAATGTCAGAGACAGAACTCCATTGGTGAGATTATGATTAAATAAGAGCATATGTCACTGAAAGGATCTGAAATGTTTGCCATCAGGTAACTGGTAAATCTTTCATTAGCCACAGGCAAAATATTCTCATCAGAGACAGCATCTCTCAGGCCAATATTCTCTGCTAGGGGTCCTAGCATGTCCCTGTCCTCAACTCCTTTGGAGGGATCTACAGATCTGTGGCATGAAGACTGCTGCTAGGTATCTGTGAGATAAATCAGGACTTATTCAGGAACTGGGAATTGGGGGTTCAGCATGGGACACCCTTGCCCACACAGCAGTGCTGCACACTTGTTTCTGTGCACATAAAAACTCAGAGTAGAGAGAGCCCATCATTTAAGTGAAGAACATGTAGTCGAACTTTGGCCTCCACTGCTTTGACTACAGAAGAAAACAAGGGTCTAAAAATAAGGGAATGTTTGCCTCTTGGAAATTTTCTAAGCAATTAATCCAAGAATTATTGATGTTTCTAATTTTGTTAGAAGAGGGAGGACCATCAGTCACACTCAAAAATACCAGCTCTTTGCTGATAACTCATAAAGTGGAATGGCCTTTTAATGAAGTTGCCAGAAGAAAGGTTTGCTGCCAAAATCACAGATATTTCTCTATCCCACTCATACTACTTCATCAAGGAAACTTCCAAGAAAATTTTGACTTTTTCCCAGAGTTGTTGTGTGGGATTTTTTTTTTGAGTGCCTGAAAACCAATTCCAAAGCCAACTTTGCTGCCAACCTTTTAAAAGAAGTAATGACAATATATGCTAATAGGAGGTTTCACAAATCAGTATGAGATCACTGAAACCAGTTCCCATCTGATCACACATGAATGAAAAATGTGTGGGTTTGAACTGTGTTCATGATATGATGATAGCTCCATCTTTCATTCAGATTGAGATCAAATTACTATTACCAAGTGCTGAGTGGTAAACTATTGATAAGTCACTGTTTTATCATCCTGTGGAGACTAATTTGAAAACATCCTGGTTTTAATGTAACCAAGACATAGATTTTAAAGCACCTATGAATGAAATAGATACTGTTGCTTAATGTGGCTCCCTTTCCTAGCAAATTCATTAAACAGCAGTAAGCCTCATAGGGTACAGCCTTCTTTTAATAAAGAAAAAAAAAAAAACAAGTAGAAAATCAGAAGTTTTCTACATATATTTGCATAGTTATCTAATTTTAAAACATTTTTTGAGGATTCCTTTGGTAATTCACAGAATCCCTGTGTTGCTTACTGACTTAAGTGACTTTCCAGTGAATTCATTAGATCAAGATCTGAGAGGTATTTGGTGGAACAGGATGTGCTTTTTTATTGAATAAGTGATTTGTATGGTGATTTTATACAGCACTTTACAAATAGTGGGCTGATTCTTCAGTGTTCATCCTTTTTCTAGGCTGTGGAGCTTCACTGGTGTTCATAACATGGGTAGTAGAGGAGACAATTAGGAAATACTTGATGCATGAAGTGAGAGGAAGCATGGAATGTCTGAGGAGTGGGTTGGGACAGAAATTATTGGTGAAGGTGATGTGGAAGGGAGGATTGTCAGTTGAATATAAGGGTATCTTAAAAGCTATAGCTAGCAAGCAGGAGGAGAGAGACATCTAAAATACGAGACCTTTATTTTTATAAGGCATGATACTGAGAGTTATTACTGTAGTAAGAATGGGTCATATGGGACATACAGAGCAAGAAGAGAAACCGGAACAAATGTCAGAGACAGAACTTCATTGGTGAGATTATTACATTACATAAGAGCATATGTCACTGAAAGAATCTGAAATATTTGCCATCAGGTAACTGGTAAATCTTTGATTAGCCACCAGCAAAATAGTCTCATTAGAGTGAGCATCTCTCATGCTTACATACATTTTTACTCCTCTCCATGTCTGAAAAGTAATGTTTCCCAGGAAAAGGAATCAGATCATCAAAATCTGAATTTGTAGTTGACATTGGTGATAAGGCTGTTCAGATTTCAGAAACTGCTCTTAAAACCAGCAGTACTTTAGTACTCTAGTACTAGTACTCTACCATTATGGCAAAAGCAGCAAGGCAAATCATACTAGATGAAATGGTAATAGTTTTCTATTAATTAGATACCAAATACATCTTTGTTACATATTTCTTTTGGATGATTTAACCAAAGAGAGACATAGAGATTAAGCCATAGATGGTTTTCTTCCAAGGTTTCCAAACCCTGCTGCTTCAGAGATTATATATTTCATTGTTAGGATATTGTTTTGATGGTGCATGGCATCAAAAATGCCATTATTTGCAAATGCTAGAAATAGGAATGGACATGTATAGGAAATGCAAGAAAACTTAAGAGAAATTATGTGACAGACTTTTTCAAAGATAGTAGGAAAAGTAAGAAAGATTGTTTTTGTTTTAGGGAGTTAAGGCATAGTAGTGGACAGTAAGAGGTAGGGGGAAAAGACAAAGTGTAAGAAAGAAAGGACAAAGTTTTATATACTAACACAATAAATAAAAATCCTAGAAAATGAAAAATGGGAAAAGGCACTAAAACTCACATACAAGAAATCTCAGAGAAGCTGACATCTTGAGAACAGCAAAGAGGCAAAAGTACACTGGCCTGAAAATGTAACAGGATCAGCTTTTCTGTTTATTTACAGTCACTAGCAAGTGGTGAATAGTGACATTTTGTTTCATCTTGGATAGAATCTGGTTTTCCTAAAGTTAAACTTTGGAAAGAAGCTTTCTGGTATTGGCACTTCTTCTTTTCTACAAGAGTGATACAAGTTGTTTGTTGTTCACATGAGAAAAAACAGTTCGTTTGTTTGAAGACAGTTATCTGATGGACTTTGTTTACTTCCTCAAAGGATGTTAGTAGTGAAGGAGGAGATGCTGTTAACCCTTTCCTTTGTGAAGGAGTTCATCTTAGTTGAATTTACTGAATATTTTCAGTGATAGCAGAAAAGTTTTCGACCTCATAATTCATATTTTTCTGTCTAGATTTTGTCTTGGGTTTTATACACAATTTATTTTTGCAATTTATCCAATGCTATAAACTTGTAAAAAAATCTGTTGAATTCATGCAAACAATTTTTTACTTCACTCTTTTTAATGACTGTATGATACATCGCATTTCAAAAGTTCCTTTGTAAACCAGTGCTGTATATATGAGTGTCTACTACCTAACTTAATATTGAGAACTTCTTTGGTTTTGTTTATTGATAACAAGCAATAGTCAAGATTATACAAGCATTATTTACATATGTGTGAGAGACAGAGAAGCATGGCAAATTATTTTTGCACTTAATTTGTCAAATGTTTTTCTATGCCTCTTAAGGGAGTTTGCTTACCGACCTTTACCATGTTGTTGAAACTCCCAAATTCATTCCTGTTGAGTAATTTCTAAAATCAGGCAGCACACTGTGTTATGCATGAAATAGCAGTTGGGTAAGACACGGCTCTGTGTTTTTCACGGTGGGCTGTCAGGACTGGATGTCATTCTGACTTCAAAGTGAATACAAATCAAAATCTTCTTCCAGTAACTTTATAGATTATATCCTAGCTAAGTTTCCCAAGCTAAGTTTTTTTTAGGTTTGTATACAAATGGTGCTCAGAGGGAACAGAATCTCCACATTAAATGCCTGTTGTGTACTGCCAGATCCATCTGTCCCAGGTCAGCTGTCCGTGTAGAGTGTGGAGGAGGAGGTGCTATGAGGTGGCTTGAGTAATCATCAGATTGGCAGGGAAAAGAAGAGATACTGTCATCACCAATGGTAACCACATCCTTGTCCATGGAAACTTCGGGGGGCACAGCAAAGCACCTGCACTGGGATCCATGGCTGAGCTTCATAAGCTGACTGTATTGCTGGACCAGCTCACGGGCAATTATATGGTTTTCCTGTACCTTATTTGCAGCACAAAGGTTGTATGTGAAGACAGAGAAGAGGTCTTAGGAAAAAACAGCAAAGACATTGTCTTAAAACAAAATTAAAATATTACGTTATTTCATTTGCTAAAATCCTTCATTCAGCATATTGTCTCAAATACAATTAATATTATGACTCATCTCTATGAAATTAACTTTTGAAATAAAATATATTTATTTAACTGTTAATTTTCAAAAATGGGCATTTATCACAGAGCAAATATTCTATTTAAATTATCAATTTAAAACCTTTGTAAAATGGAAGTAACTTACTGCACTGCAATTTGAGAATTCCAAGTTTCTTCCAAATGTAGGAACTGTAGGCTGTGCCATATGTCACTGGAAGGATGTTTTCTCATATATTCACAGGAAAATCTTGGATTTGCAAGATGAATTCCGTGGACTTGGCAATAGAACATGAGGGATAAAAGACAACTAGAAGCTAGAAACTTGCCATATGTCATTGACTTCCATGAGCAATGCTGAGCAAGAGAATATCACCCTCTCTTGCAGGATTAAATACTGCCCTAAGTCATTAATACAAAGCAGATGGCTTTGTTGTTGATTGGAGCTGGTTAGAATCTAAAATTCCCATTCCAAAGGAAATTTTGACATTTGTATTTATTTTCACTGCATATTGGAACAAAACATAAAACATTTTCCAGTAGGATGGATATTAAAACTTTTCTGGAAACACCAAGTTATTTCACTTCATTGGTATTGAATTGTTTTCTCAATAATATCAAACCAGTGTAATTCTAAAATTAATCAAATAGAAATGCCAAAACAAAATTAATAAACACATAAAGTAACTGAAGTAACGGAAACATTTTGCCATGTTAAAAGGAAAAATTTAAATTGAAATTATAGATTCTGACATTTTTAAAGAATTCATTTTCTTGAATATGACAAAACATTTGAATTTCAGTTAAGCTGAATTATCCTAATGGAAATGGGATAGTTTGCTGAAAAAATGTTGACCCAGTGCTGTTTGTCCAGGGCCAGTAATGTACAGGATCATCTTGCAAGTTCAAGGATGTAAAAATTCTGAGAAATAAGACATGCACAAAGAGAAAATTAACACAATATATGCACTTTGGAAGCATCTTTGAAGACTGTCTTAAAAATTCCTACAACTGCCACAAATTTCCTTTAGTCATCTAGATCTCTCTTACATTACCTCTCTTTTGTTCAGGCACACTTGAGAGTGTTAAATGCAGGACAAATCATCCCTGATACGGGCCTTCATGTTTATGAACTTCTAAACTGTGACATTATCTTAGTGTGCCTTGTTTCCATCTCCTTAGCAAAATTCTGGTCCTGACTGCCAGAACCTCCCACTCCCAGTCTCCAGTTGCCTACTTTTCTGGAGAAAGTTCCAATAACTCTCTTCAATATGGAACAAAAACTCACAGTTACTGTCCAGGTAGGAACCTTCACAATCATTCCTTTTCCTATCATAAGAACATCTTAAAAAATGCCTCCTTTGCCAGCTAATGGCTCCATTTTTTCCAGTATCACGATTTCTTTTTTTTCCTGTCAACACTGCATCTCTGCTGTGGGATAGGAGACCATCTGTTAACAACTTCTTTAAGGATAGTCTAACCACAAATGCCAGTCTTTTGGAGTCACATGCTATTTATTTACAAAGATAAAAAAATCAATATCATGAATTCACATCAGCTTCTCGCCTTACTTTGTGCAACAGTAGCTTTCTGCTTTAGTTTCCACTACCCTCCACCAAGGTATTGCATATAAGATTACATAAAAGGACCAAACAAGATGTAGGACAGATTAGAAACCTGATGAAGTAGCTTCTGGATGAGTTTGATGACTGGTGTGCTCAGGTGCACTGGGGAAGATTAAGTTACTACTGGTGAGTGCCCTGCACAAAGGAGAGAAGCCCCATGGAAGAAAGGAGAACAAGCTGGGTTTGACGTGGCTGGACACGTGAGTATCAGGATAAAGACAAACAGCAGTGACGCAGGTGTGTAGGAAGAGTGGCTTTTCTAAAGCACTCAGGCCCTTAGTAGGTACCAAAATCAGTGGTGCTACTTTCTGGCAGGTCTCAGTTTACTACAGATGCTTTCTGAGAAACTACCTATTGCATAGGTGCCCAAAGGGAAGGTGTGTTTTGTTTGAGAAGCACAAGTTTAATTGTGGGTACTGGGAACGTGGAAAAATGTGACCTTAAACATTTTAGGAAATTGGCTTTAAAAGGTATTGTTAACCAAAGAGACTTAAGGCTCACAGGTTGCTTAATAGGAGACACAGTAACTGCAGAAAATTTCCATCATTTGGATCTTGATATATGGTGTTCTGAAAGAATGTTGATAGATAAAGTCACCTCCAGATGGAACAGGTGAGAGATTTTGCCAACTCCCCTGCTGTCAGCTTAACACCCATGTTTATAAATACTGCAGATGTCCTGTGCTTAGTGAAACAGCTGAATGCAGTAAAATCTGGAAAGGCAGCTTCCTGAGGGTGGATGTTCTAATGTGCTGTTAGCAAAGTCTCTCTTGCCCTTTGCCATACAAAATTAGGCAAAGGCAAACATAATTTACAAAAATACTATTTCCGTAGAGTTTTAAGAAATCACTTATAATATATAGTTAATGCCCAAAAACAGTCATCTGAAGTCTGCCAAGAAAAAGAGTTAGTTATTTTAAAGACCTTAGATCGTTCTACCCAGGGTTAATGAACAAAATGTTATGCTTTTTTCTTATGTGGTAAAGTGCTGTTTCTCAACTTCACAAATGAATGATTATGAACCAAAAAAAGTATGTGAATATTGGCATGGTTTTTATTGTTGTGAGTTCTAAAAGAATTAGGGAAAAATGAAATGAAGTAGCAAGACCTTTTCTGAGTGTAAGAGGAGAGGTAAACAAATCTGTATGAGTTCTTCCTCTTTTGTCTTTTTTTTTTTTTTTTTTTTTTTTGCTCATTTCTCATTAAGGAAGAAAGATTACTTTATTACTTTCAAGCCATTCTGGATGGGTGAAGCCTTTGCTGGCGCTGGGGAATGACTGTCCAACACTTACTGTATCATTTTTTGCCCTGCTCATGCAGTGGTGGCAGCACTTCCCAAGGGACTCCAGACAAAGCCCAGGACACTGCGAAAGGCCAAAGTGCTGGATACCCCAGAGGAGCCCACATTTACACCCTCTGACACTTTGGAGGGTCACTGTAGGATCTGGGAACATGGATTGCTTTATATGTATCTCCAGCAGCCCCTTTTCCGTGTGTCTGCCCTGCCTGATGTTAACTGAGCAGACAGCCTTCCTAAAGATGCCTGGGTATGCTCAGTCTATGCAGCAGAGATTTTGTATAAAGTGAGAGAGCTTCATCTCCCCTCTGTGACAGCCAGGCTGTTGATGCAGCAGCAGCAAGTACCTGACTGCCAAAAGGTTAATGACAGATCTGATTGCTAAAATCTAATGGGTAGAGTTAGCCCATTACAGACACTCCTCTTTGCTGGATAGAGGTACACCAAATTTCAGTCAGGAGCAGCTTCAGAAACAAGCTCTGAGTCCTAAATGCAGGGCTTTAAGACGGAAAGAGTGACCAGCCATGAATGAGAGAGGAATCACTGCACAGGGTGACACGCTGTACAAATGCACATAACATGCTCTTTGCCCCAGCTCCCAGTATTAGAAGTGCTCATGTGCCTAGCCATCCTTTTTGTACCACACACTCCACCTTTCAGGAGATGCTTTGGAAACAGAGACCTTTTCTGGAAGCCCCAGCGATGCTGAAGGTGGTGCGAAGGCGAGGGGTGTGCACATGAGCCCTGTCACTGCTTGAGACTGCAACACTGTGTATTGGTCTCTAGACAGCTCCAGTCAAGACTGTGGGCATTGCTGAGAGTAACATGACAAGCACTGAGCCATTGTCTAACCCACTGGTGCTGAAGATCCCAGCATTTACTGATGGGACACTGCCTTTCTGCTGCATCCCCCTCCTGCACCCTCACACCAGCTCTCATTGCTAAAATGCACTAAGGAATTATGATAAAGAGAAATAGGAGACGAAGTCCAGCAGCTGTAGCATTTCTCTGCCAGAGCAAATCTGAAGGGAGAAGAGCCTGGCCTTTTGATGTTACCCATAAGCACCTCCAAGTTTGAAATGTGAACTCTGTGCAGCTGCTCCTGCTTGGACTGCTCGCCTCAACCAAAACACAAAACTATAAAGGATTTGCTTTTATTTCTTGTTTTGAGTTTCTCCTGGGGTAGCAGGAAAGCACAAATTCTGTCAGGAAAAAACAAATACTGTCAACGGAGAAGTTAGGGGCACCTTTGGTAGGGGAAGGATTCCCAGTAAGGGGCTAGAGAAGCAGGAAGGTTAAACTAAACAAAACAGGAACTTAAAGCAGTGAAAATGTCAGAATCCTGGAATCAAACTAAGATCCTAGTACAAAAAGATGAGTGAATATTGTGATGAACATATTTGGAAGTACCAGTGGGCAACTGGATGGCACATGACCCCTTTTCCTTCTATTGATAAATAAAGCATACATAAAGAATGATGATCCCATCCACGCCTCTTCCTTGGCTTTTTTCCTCTTAATTTCTTCATTAATCTTCATTCCTCTTCTTTGGTGTCAGCTATAGTTTTAGCCAGATGTATTTGGGTACTTGTTTTACTCCACTGCAAATCTGTTTACTGCTGTTCCTTCTGAATATTGTAAGAGAATGTCAGAATTTTATTTTAATCTTGCTCATTAATTTCATTCCGTTTTTGCTCTTTGCTAATAGAAAAATATAAATGGAGGGTGGCAAGGCTCAAATTTTTTTTTCTGCATGTATTATTTTTTTGTTAAGTACTTGTGTGGTTTTTAATAAATTTGGCTTTCTTTCAAAAATGTGTTCCAAGATGCTGTTAAAAAAATTAAATAAAAGCCTTTCTTGGCAAGCATCTTTACACTGGTTAGTCAAATGAATGTGTGAAAACAAACTAGAAATGGCCAGAAGGAAGCAAAGTGGCTGCTTCCAAGAGCCTGAAGGGTTGTTTTCTGTGGGATGGAAATAAAAAAAAAATCTCTTGACCAGGTAGTGCTTACACATGACACCAGGAGACTAAAACCAGAGAAGTTATTCTTCCCAGCACAGCTGCTGCTGCTGCCACGGTGCAGTGTCCCACCAGTGGGATCCTGCACTGGCACTGGAATTTCCAGTGGGACAGTGGAGAGCCATGCTGGAGGTGACTCTGAGGCTGTGAATCAGGAGCTTAGGGACTGATCACAGAGTCTCCTGGGCTGGAGCACACCAGAGATCGACAAACATGTCCCTGCCTTGCTCAAGTCTCACTGGAGAGCACCAAGATCACAAGACAGTGCTTTGCCCACATTTACTCTTGGGGTTGCATTCATGATGAGGAATGCCAGGGAGGCAGCATGCACAGATGGGGAGGGACTGTATCACTGAGATAGCTCTGAACTGTCTCATTACATAGCTCATACAGCAGTTAGCAGCCCAAAGGAATAACTGACCTTATGAAAGAAACTTGGCTTTTAGATCAGATTGTGTTCACCAAGCTTTGACTTTTGTAACTGCACATAACTTCCCCCTTTCTGTAAGGACATGGACATAGATGAACCAGAGCTGCATTTGGAAGCATGTGTACACTGTATGTGTACAAATAACAGCAGAGTTTGCAGAGACTGACACATTGTGGTGAACTGGTACCTGGTGTCTGAAGCATTACCAAGCAATGAGAGCAGCTGGCAGAAGGGAAGGAGGAGAGTAGTTCTAATGCAGTGAAGTTTGATAACAGGGCAAAATTTTGGCTGGGAAGCCCTGGGGACATATTCCCAGACAAAGTCTCACCTCTTGAGATGCAGCTCAGCCTCCCCTCGATATCACTACACTTATTGCAGGGTAAGGGGATGCCATACTGCAAGGTTTGGTCAACAGGACGGAGCAGCACCCCTCCTCTGAGCTGTGACAGAGCTGAGTTGCACAGTGGCAGCAGAAGAAGAACTGGTAGGGGTGCCAGAAAGTGATGGCAGAGGAATTTATCTTGCCAGAGCCCTATCTGCTGTGCTGTGGAGGCTGGTATGCAGTAACAGAAGACTGCTGGTGGGTAGGACATAAAAGAAGGTGAGATCCCTGCCACTTCCAGATGTGCAGACAGCTTAAGAGATAGATGGTCTGTATGAGTCCACTTGTCACACATCCAGGTTTTCAGTAATGATCTGACAGGAGGAAAAACCACAGCAGTGATGGTGAGTGGAGAATCACACTGGTACCTTAGAGTGGCATTGCCACAGGGGATTGACTCATGCTGGAGCACTGCTTTCTCACTATTGTCAGGTAGCAGAGCTGGCTCAGAGTGATGCTGTTGTCCTGCTCATACTTTAGTTCATTCCAGCAGTCATCAGAATATTGTGCAGCTGCTTGGCAGAGATTGAAATCCCATGATTGCTAGTCTTGGGAAAATTCTCAGATTATGTGTTAGAAATATATTAAAGACAGCATTGCACCCATAAGTGGATTATTTCTTGGAAACAGGTCAAACTGTGTGTTAGAAACCAAGAAACAGAAGTTTCTGAAGACAGAAATCACAAAATGGAACTTTCATTGCTTCTTTCTGAAAAGTTTTCTGCTTTCATTTTTACAGAATAGGTGTCTGTAGCCAAGCCTATGGTGTGATTCACCTTGCTGTTCCCACCAGAAACAGCTCAGGCAGGACCTGTTTTCAGATTGGTTCTTTAGACCTCTGAGATGCTTTGTGCCCTGTTAGCTATGAAGTATCCAATCACCTAAGACCTCCATTTTTAGAATAAGACTTCCCTGCACAAATGTCCCCTTCTCATAATACTTTTTCCCAGCAGGGGACTTCCCCTCAGATTTAAGCCTAAATAGAAATTAAGAAGTCTTGCTGTCTTTGGCAGACTGAGCTCAATACAAACAAAAAAAAAAAAACCAACAAAAAAACCTAACCCTTACGATAGCAAACCTTCAACAGAAAAAAGAAAACATTTGTTTTTTTTTTTTAAAGAAATATGTTTAGATGTTTGCATTGCAAATCTGTTTGCATTGCACCGCACTCGTTGCAGTGGGTTGGCTGCATGCTTCTGGTTGCTGCACCTCTCCAGCTCCTGCAAGGTTGTTGCTTAAGCAGGGGCAGTGTTTGCCTCACTCTGAGGTTTCTGACTGAGGTAACAGCAGTGTGAGCAGCAGGCTGCTGGCAGAGACACGTGGTAGCAGAGGTGCCCTTCTGCCCAGAGCTCCCTGTGTGGGGAGAAGGCTCAAACTGCACACAGCTGATCTGCTGCCCTGCAGGGAAAGCCGTCCTCACAGCAGTGGCACTCTTGGCTTATGCTGAATCTCTCAGGCCAGCTGTCTGCCAAACACTCTGTCGCCTTCATCTTAAAAACTCTGCACATGCACCTGAATAGAGGAACTTCAAGTGTTTCCTTTCAGGAGCCTCACCTGTGACATTTCCTCCCATAATCAGTGAGCAGGGATTCCTTCCGTAGCAGTGGTACTTTACTTCCTGATAGTCTGTAGTTGTTGGCTGAAATGGTATCAACCATTCAAGCCATAAACACATCACATTCTTTTACCAAAAAATACTGCCTTAAGAATTAAGACCTTCATATTTTGATATGTTGTTCTATGTAGCAATCATTCATACATATTGTATCTAACACCATTGTATCAGATGAAGAAATTACAGAATTAATTTGTCTTTCTTTTTGTACTCCTACATCATCCATTTCTCAGTATTGTTGATATTTTACTATGCCACTGTGATTAGTGTTCACTATTTACTTGCTGTATTTAGAACTTCTAATCATTTACGAGAAATTTGAAAGATCTACAGGAATGATAAAGCGTGAAAAGGTGTGAAAATCAGTTTCAATTTCATTTTGTTCTGTGCATTTATTGCTGTTATTGTTAGCTGACATCCTCTCAGCTTACTGCACTCTGCCTACAAGCTAATCTGTCTTGAAGATCTTCAAGTGCCTTCAATGATTTTCTGTACTTGGACTGCAAAAGCATTTTGTTGTTGACAGATAGAATAGACACAATAAATCCCATTGTTGGAGTTCCTAAAACACTACCTATTAAAAAGGAACAATCTGGAGGGCAAAGAACATGATGAAAATTCATCACAAGTGGACTCAGGAATAATGCTACTAGTTTTGACTGTGTCTGTGACTGGCATCACAACACCTGTGGATTTCAACCTCACACTGCAAGTCACATAAGATTAGCTCTCCCTTTCTCCCTGGAGAACACAGGATTTTCTGGTTATGATGCTCTGCAAGGCAGTGCACTCTACTCTTCTCTGGTTTTTATTATTTGGTGAAAATATGTTGCACCTACAACACTGTCCAGCTATAGAGACATTCACTTTTAGAGTGAAATACAGTCTTATTGGCCACCTCTTGAAGGACACTGCCTGCATCTTACCTCACTATTTCATTTTTCAGAAGACTCTGGACTAGAAATGTGCAAGCTGAGTTTTCCATTTTCAAATGTTTGAGTTATTAAAAAGTAGGAGGGGATTATATGGCTAATTCTAGCTCATTCCTACCCCAGCTGGCTTGCACCTTAGTCAGCAATCTTCCCTCCCTGCTCTCTGGTCTGGAAGTGTGCTGCCCCTGGTGCTGCGGAGGAGCTGCCAGCCGGGGGTGTGGGCAGCTGCTGCCTACGCTGGGGATTTTACTGGGGGGTTTGTGTTAAACTGGGGCTGCTATAAATGACCCTGGCCACTTCCCATGTGCAGTCACTCTTCCATCCCACTGGCAGACCCTGATGATGTTGTTTGGCCTGACATAAAGCCCTCTGGCTGCCCTAATATAATCCAGTCCCTCAGCTAATTCCCAGGTTGTTTATTATGGGCCCCAGCCAACACCCGTGGAAGTCAACACAACGTTCAGCTGCCTTGGCAGCTGTTGGACCAGGCCTGTGAAACAAGGACTTTTTTGCTATTTTCAGGGCATTAAGAGCTTGGATTGCTTAAAAATTGTACAGCATGTTTTGATCAGGATGAAAAGACAAAAGGCAGTAGAAAAAATTACCTTTGAAGTGACATCTTCCACTTTTCAAGTATTTCTGAGATGCTTTAGAGGAAAAGATATTGTTTGGTCAACATAATCAACCAAGCCCCTGAAATTGTCAGTAGTTGGATAGATTCTGATGGAGCAGAATTCTTCACCCTTCCCATCCTCCTGTCTATGAACAGGGAAGCCTGTTCTCCATGAACTGTGTAGGCAATGGGTTTAGACAGGACATAGAGTTACCAAACTGTGATGCTGTTTGGTTTTTGCCTTTTTTCTTTTATATGTTCCCTGTATTCTTCGCACATATATTTGTAACTCTGTGGCCTATAGTATTAGTGACTAGTTTTCCCAGTACTTTTCCATAGCCCTTCCCTGGGCAAAAAGAGCAAATTCCAGAACTCCAAGGCCCCAGGGTACAAGGCCCCAGTGCTATCTTGGTTCTTCCTGGGAAGCAAGGCTGAGAGTACCAAGGACAAAACTCCAAAGAAAGGGCTTGACCTGAAGGAAAATTGCATCGCCACTTGTCCTCCTAATTGGTGCTTTTTATCAATTATGCTAATTTCCTGAAACCCATAAAATGTATTCACCCCTAGAGCGGTAGGCTTCTGTGGACATCTTTCCATAACTGCTCCTGAAGGCCTTCAAATAAATTTCCGCTCTTATATTACCTCCTTACTAAAATTACCTTGAGTTTCATTTCCAGGCTGGGAAAAAGGCAACAACTATATGTTACCAGACAGCCATCAGTGAATCCTGGAGACACAGATAGATCTAGGATGGATTCTGTATTTTACACTTGAGAAATACAACTTTTTGGTCATTCTGGTCCAAGAACATGGGAAATTAATGAATCAATCCTCTAGCTGTCTTGGGGAGTTCAAAGTTCTTGAGGAGAAAGGGAGCTTCTCACAAGGAAAAAAAGTATTATCAGCCTGGGGGAACCTCAGTTTCTTCTTCCCAGTGCCAAGCAGAGGAGACAGTAGATTAGCTTCAAATGGTGAAACATTTGTCAGTAGCTGCTTCTGTAATGCATTGATACTGTATTATTCTTCATTTTTTAAAAGTAATGTCTTGGTTAAGAAAGGACATTTTATTGAATGCTCATTAGCCATTCCAGTCATCATTATTAAATCCATCTCTGGGCCACAGACTCCATTCTGACAACAATGTGAGTAACATTTAAATTAATTTTGCAATTCTACTTTACTTATCCATACATCATATCTTAGTTGTGACTGTTATTTGTGTGACAAATTCTCAGGCAGGTTTCTGTCAGTGGAGAAGGGCTTCCCACAAATCAGCATAATGTTAAGCTTCCAGTAAAACTGATGTTGCCTTTTGGAGCCAACACACTCAGGCTCCAAAACTTAAAACCTAATGGCATCCATCATTAGTAAATGTGCTGCACAATGTGATATGTACCAACTTGCCTCAAATGAAGTATAATTAAGGTGACTTAATAGAGACTGTATCCAATAATACTTCTTAATGGTTAATTTAGGGGAAATGAATTCCAATTTTATTGTCTGAGTATAAAACACAGTAATAGTTTGAGTGGAGGAATCCACTGTTGATAAAATCTTTTCAGATTTTATCTTAATTTTGAAGTAAAATGGGAATTGATCTATGCCAAACAAAAGAGGCAGTTTCTGTGTTGCTTTGTGGTTATAAAGGTAGGTGTGGAAGGGCTTTGGAGCTACTAGTTTCAGCATACAGTGCAGTCGCACTTTGATCCCATTTTGGAACAAGACCAAGGGAACACAGGCCTTTGTACCAGTCTGGCTTCCACCAGAGATACAAAAATTGTGTCTCATTAGGCCAGGTCCTCAGCACAGCTGGGTGACTGGGATGGAGGTTGTGCTGCAGCACACAGCTACTGTTAGCTGTACCTTGCAACATCCATTGCTTACCTCATGATTTCAAGGATGGCAATGAATTCAGTATAATTACTGTTCTCCAGGCTGTCAAAAGACAATGTAATCAACATATAGATTTCATTTATTAATTTTTTCAGAGTATACATGTAGTTCTGGACATTGTCCAAGGTTTCAGTTGATACCCAAGAGTGAACTATCATCAGAAAACTCAGAATACAGCATACTGTTCTTCTACAGCCTCCAAGATAATCAGTATCAATAATTAATAATAACTCATATGTGTTTGGTTTTGCTCTACAGGTAATACTTTAACTCCAATATGGGAAAGCAAAACAGCAAACTACGCCCTGAAGTCATGCAAGATTTGCTAGAAAGTACAGACTTTACAGAACATGAAATCCAGGAGTGGTACAAAGGCTTCTTGAGAGACTGTCCAAGTGGACATTTATCAATGGAGGAGTTTAAAAAAATATATGGAAACTTTTTTCCTTATGGGGACGCTTCTAAGTTTGCAGAGCATGTATTCCGCACTTTCGACGCCAACGGAGACGGAACAATAGATTTCAGAGAATTCATCATAGCCTTGAGTGTGACGTCGAGAGGAAAACTGGAGCAAAAGCTGAAGTGGGCATTCAGTATGTACGACCTTGATGGGAATGGCTACATCAGTAAGTCAGAGATGCTGGAAATCGTGCAGGTAGGTGCTGCTCAGAGGCACCCCTGGGCTCCCTCCTTGAGAGCAAATTATGAAGCAATGTTACACTGAATGAAAAACTGGCAGCACTGGTTTACAATGTGCTAAAACTGTTTGGATATAAAATGCTATTTCATTTGGCAAAGATTGTGTCACAATTCAAACTACAGCTTAATATCCACTGCAAGTTCTTCCTGAGCAGCAGGCTGCATGGCTATTTCTTCCCTGGGAGCTCTCTTGGGCTCGAGCACAGCAACTAACCTGCTGATAAACGTGATTCTCTAACCCTGTCAATTAATTATGATTAATTGCAGTTGAACCAAGTAGGTATACTAGAACAATCAGGCAGTGTACTTTTAAGGAAGGCAGGCTCCCTCCACAGTAAGAAGCAAATCTTTGAACTCATGTTATGATGAAGAACCAGCTCAGCTCACATATTATGAAGGTGTTTTGTCTGCCTAATTCCAGCGAGGATTACATTATTACAATCATACTAGCGGTCTTCATACTAAGTTGACAGTATAGATAAACCTTATCTGAGTAGATAATTATCCCATACAGAGCTTCTTTGGTTGTGTTTGCTTGTGGTATTAGTAAGAGTCCCACGTCGCTGGCTTTTTCCAACATGTTTTTGCCCTTGAGGCACATCACTCTACTGAAAGATTTAAAACATTTTTTTATTTGGCAGTGTATTTACACAGCTTGAATCTGTATAATGCAGCACCGTTAAAAAAAAAAAAGAAAAAAAGAAAAAAGAAAAAAAGAAAAGCCTGTTATCAAGATCCTTTCCTTTCCCTGGAAATTTTGAAGTGCTAACAATGTACTGTATTATTCAGACTTGTATTTCACTGAAAAGCAGGGGAAAGTAACGCACACAAATTACAGGCTGTGATGGCCAGGTGCATGTAGCGAGTCAGCCTAGTGGGTGGTGCTCCTGTCTTTCTACCAGGGCCCTTCTCACATCCTCCGAGCAGTGCCAATAGCAGCACTTGCACTGCTTCAGCAAGACCAGATCCATAACTCAGCTGCAAATCTAGAGATTGTTGTCTTTCACTTGGTCTGTTCGGTGCTCCTGTGTCTGAGATGAGGAGCAGGACCTCCCTGTCTGCGCCGTGACAAACCCCATGGAATATTTGCATTAGAAGATCCTCTGGTCCTTACAAATCTTCCTCTCCCCCAGGCAGGGTAAACAGACTGTCAATTATTGTTTTTTTCTCTGTATTTCTCCTCATGAAAAAACAGAAAGAATCCCAAGAGGACTAACATAGACCATAGGAAACACAGGAACCAAAGCTGGGTGATTGCTGCTCCTCTGGAGGAGGAGACAGCCCAGCAGCTGCAGGACCCCTCACTGCTGTCAAGGAGCCCAGGAAGGCACCGTGCCCACAGGCAGCACAAACCCCCAGGCAAGGAGAGCTAGAAACAGGCAGAACTTGGCCACAAATTTGTTCATGTCAAATGAAATTAAAATATCAGTGGCTGGATTTTCTGTAGTGAGTCAAACAACGACCAGCAAAGCTGGAAGCTTTTTCCAGATTTGCTTGCCAGCAAGTCTAGAGGCTGAAATGCTCTGCCTCCTCTTCGTATTTATGTCAGTACCAAATCATAGCATTGTCTTTTACAGCCATGATGGCATCATCAAACAAAATTGCAGCTGAGGGGTCAGTGTAGGGCAGCATTCTGTCAACACGTGCATCCAATGCTGCCCAGCACTTTGGCTGGGCACAGCCCTCAGCCTGGCACTCCAGCAATCCCTCTGCACTTCCTGGGAGGTTTGGCTCTCTCTCCTTTCAGACTGAATATGAAACTCAACTGCATGATGCTTATAATCTCACCTCATTTTGAGGGACCCAATTTTGAGGGATCACACAAAAAACACTTATGAAATTGAACAGCCTGAAAACCAGTTATTTCTGTACTGTGGACTATCAGCAATTTTTAAACCATGAAAGCTGCCCTTACTGTGATGGAGCTTCCCATAAGGCAATGTCCTTGCAGATCTCACCCTGTTCTCTTCTTTCAGGTTTTTTTGAATGCATTGGTCTCCTTGTATTGCACTGGTCACCAGGATCTCCTCCCAGTGGGATGGGATTTGTTGTGTAGTCTCTGAAAACATGTTCAGCTGATATCTGAAACTGAAGTAGATGAGCATATTTTCATGCTTTGATGAGAAGTTCCTTTGATGTAAAGTGATTAGGTACAAAAAGCCAGCAAACAACTATCACTTTCATTTATGAAAAATTATTTTATCATATGGAATTACGAGATTCTGTATCAAATGTTTTCCTGGGGGCCCTCAGCCATCACAATTTTTCTGAGAGTGAAAATCAGAACTCTGACATATCTCTATGTCTCAAAGGAACCTAATGCAAGTCCCTTATCTAGCATACATTTGCAAATTGATAGAGTAGTATTATGTTTTCATTGGGATTTTTGCCTGAGACAATACATCAAAATGAACACTAAAATAAACACCTTTAGTCTAAAAGTCTTAGTTTAACAGAAGAATACTGTCCCTGTGGGATTACTGTATTTTAAATGTCATGAGGGCAACACACACGTTTCTTCTTTTTTAGTCAGCTTTTTTTTGTGCTTTGAAATCCCTCACTCTGCAGTGATTTTCACTGTTATGCTGGTGCTTCTTTGCATTTTCTTTCCATTGCTCTGGCCTAATCTAACAGCACTGCAGGCAATGCAGGCATTGCACCCTTGCCCAGCATTGCATTAAGGAGATTGAGGTAACAGTGGTACAGCAGCCCTGGAACAGCAGGACTGCTGGTTAGGATGTCCCACAGAAGCCCTTGTGACTGGCCAGCTGCCAAGGAGATGAAGGTGAATGGTCCATAACAGCTTTCTCAGGCCTGTTTTCCTTCCTAGATGGCAAAGCATGTGCATTCCTTTAAGGTCTGTACACCATCATGCCCTTAACCACGCAGGCACAGCCCAGTGCACTCACCATGCCTGTCCATGAGCATCCCTAGGCCAGTCTCCAAAAAACCCTGCTTAGAGATCCACATGGAGCCACCTGCACAGTTTGGAAGCTGAAGGTCTTTAGTGGTGGGCTGACAATTGTAGAACATCAAAAAAGAAGGTCCATGGGATACTGCTACACTCTTCATGCATAGCATATCTGCGACTACTGTGGGAAGAGGCTTCACAGCCTGCCCTCTTGACAGACCTTGTCACAGCTCCTCTCAGATTCATGTCTCAGGCTTTTCATGTCCCCCATATGTTTACCTATAATCTAAATAGCCCAGTCCACTCAAAAATAGCTGCAAATCAGTTAGAAGATTTGTTCCCCTTGCTGAAGCAGGACATATTTGGCTAGTCTCTTAAAATAAGAGTTCAGATGAGAGATGTAAACCTTGCTCTAAGGATACATTTTTTCACTGTATGGACTCAAAAGGCATTTTAGGAATACTGGGCAGAGACAAGAATAATACTTTCAGTTTAATAAAAACAGAGCACACACGTTTCACTTGCTGGGATAGCTTCTTTGCAAGCTAGGAAGAAACAGAAGTTGACATGGGAAGAAGCAAAAGCTGATAGGGCTCTGTAAAGACAGTGTCAAAAATCTCCATGAGACTGAGAAGAAAACAATTTTTTTCAGACCAGTCATTCACTTCATGGGACTTCAAGCCATTAGAGTTTATTTCAACAGAGTAAAAACAATCAAGTGAAAATTTGTGCTGTCATTGCTGCTGCCATTGCAATGCCAGAAGCCATCATCATAATGAGCTTTTGGACAGTTTGCCAAGCACACCTGGAAGATGCAGCCCTCACCAAAGCTTCTGGCCTGAGTACAGCAGTGGCAGCCAGCAACTGGAAGCAAAACCTGTGTGAATGGACAAAGGGATGAGATTTGCCCTAAAATCACCCATTGCCGCTCATCCACGTGGAGCTGGAAAATCACAGGAGAGAGTTCAGCAGGGCAGCAGATGAAGCTGGAGCCTGTGGTTGCTCCAGTGACATACACAGGGCTCTGGAGGTGTCAGCGGTGCCAAGGAGCTGTAAGGAGCACTCCTGACAGAAGTTCACTTATTAAAGCTGCCCTGATATAGGACACTGCTGACAGGTATCAACTTCCAGTGCAGAATGCCATTGAATACCGCCTGGGATTTCAGCCCAGGTTCTGGGAGGCTGAGAAGTTGCACTCCATGTGGGGTGGGACCCCTGCAGCCTCTCAGTCACAGGTCCTAGCCCAGGGTTAGAACAGCCCAGCTCTATGTAATTATTGCATGAAACCAAATTCCTTTCAGAGCTTGCTCTTTCAAACATACAATAAAGAGTTTTGTGTAGCTGCACTGAATTAATAAGGGGTATGTCTCAAGATTCTTAATCAGCTTTAGCTGGCTTTTACTTTGGGAAAACTTTCCAATGAACTTCTGAGTAAGGACATAAGAATTTGTCCAGAGTAACCATTTTCAGCATGAAAAGAACGCTCACTATGTTATTCCCATCTGGCTTTCCTAGAATATCTCATCTGTTATTCCCTTCACACGCCTCTGTGAAAAGGACCCTGTAGGATGAAGTCATCCTGAAGTGCTTTTTTTGTCCTAAAAATCTGCATATTCTTACTATGGTTACTTTGATCAGGGTAAACATGCCCTCACTCCCAGTCTGGGGCATTCCTCCCACACTTTCAATGCAGATTCTCTGCTTTTCCATCCTTTCACCCAGAGAGAGGGAGTGACCTCTCCACCTCTCTTCCTACCCCAGACAAAAGCCAGACAGCTTCAAATGCTTAAACACTGGCAGATTTATAAGCCTCATCTCTGCTCTGACCCTGGTGAGCCTTGCATGCTGATGAGGATGAGCAAGGTCTAAATTCTTACTGTCCAGCCTCTCCATTTTTTTTCTTTTCCTATTGCCTCCTTCCCCCAGTTCCCTCATCCCTGTGTTTACGTGCTTGCATGTCCATCCTTTCTTCTGTGCTCCTGGTATCGGAGTATCATGGTTGTGTGAACAGCATCCCTGCCTCTACTGAGGCTCTGCCCAGTACTCTGGAACACTAATTCTGGGAGATGTGAGGGGTGAGCTGTTGGCAGAGGAGAAGCCAGCAAGATGGCCAAGGAAGCTGCTGCTCCCTAGTCTGAATGTAAAATGTCTGTGCTGCTTAGTGGCATCCTCCATCTGTGCTGTTACATTCCTGGAGCCAGTCCTTGGGGATCCTGAGCCAGATGATCTGAGCTGCTAGGCAGAGTTACTTCATGAAGGGAAAGAGGGGAGAGGGGTAACCCAATGAGAAATCTTGGCTAGCACAAAGGACCCCCCCTCCCAAAGCAGAAGGAAAGGAAGAACAAATAACAAAAGCAGTCAGGTGACAGCCAGTGAGTTGCAGTGGGCAGCAGAAGGGGCCAGTTGGACCAGGGTAATGCTGCCTTGGACTGGGACGTGCTGCCCCTCACATGGCTGGGAGGAACCCTCAAGGCCACCACCCTGCCACCCTCTGAGTGCTGCTGCTCTCTGTGTGGCACTGCAGAGACACCTAACACAAAGCCCTGGTGTTTACTGGTGCTGCATGCTTATGTTTGCCAGCAATGTTTGGGTAACCAGTGCAGAGACAGATCTCATCCTTATTTTAAAATTAACATTACCCCTCTTTCAGGGGTGGCTAGTAGCAAAGGTGGCTAGTGCCTTTGTTTGTGCAGAGACTAGGTATGAGTGGTAGTGGTGCTCTGTAGGACCAGAACATCTGATCTCTGTGGAGAATATTGTGGAAGGGATTTTGAGCTGTGCACACACACCAACCTCCAATGATGACCTCCTTGATGGTCGAGTCTTTGTTATCTGTGACATGCAGCAAGTGCAAGGAATCACTGCTCTCCCCACAGACAGGATGCTGACAGGGAGGGAGACAAAGGAGATGGGGAGAAGCAAAGGCAGAGTGAGGAGACAGGTGTAGTGAGGATGAAGCCTGTGTGCCCAAAGCATGGAGATTCATCACAGCACAGGACAAAACCTTGGTGGTCTGGCTGTTCCTCCAGGGTCTGGAAGTTGCCATTGCCCAACGTGTTGTACAAATGATAAATTTGTCCAAAGACTGCTTTAATAAGGCAAATGTAACCTTAGTCCAGACCCAGATGATGTTTGATCATGACTAAATAAAGAAACACAGTATTTCATAAACGAGTGTCTTACTGAAGAGGGAAGCTGCATGTACTGGTGCCACCCAATGCCCTTCAGCATCCAAAGAGCAGGTCTTGCTGGTGCTCCAAAGATTTTTTTTGATTGTTTCTGTCACAAGAAGATCACCATACCCTTGCATCAAGATTATGTGCTTAGACCAGCTTTTTGCTCATGTCTATCATGCAGGCAATCTATAAGATGGTTTCTTCTGTAATGAAGATGCCAGAAGATGAGTCAACCCCAGAGAAGAGGACCGAGAAGATCTTCCGCCAGATGGACACCAACCGTGACGGTAGGGACCCCGCAGGTGCCCGACACATGGGACGGTCTGCAGGGCCGGCAGGGGGTAGGCAGGCAGGTCTCCACCTTGCAGGGTTGCTTTCCCAGGAGTGTTCCTGGCTTCCCCAGCTTTCTTCCATCATGCTTGTCCAGGGGTTTAACAGGTGTTGTGCAGCCCACCACGTGCTGTAAGTAAACATGTTTCTTTTCTAGGAAAGCTCTCTCTGGAAGAGTTCATCCGAGGCGCCAAGAGTGACCCGTCCATAGTCCGTCTCCTGCAGTGTGATCCCAGCAGTGCCGGGCAGTTCTGAACCTGTACTTTGGATGAATTATGTATCTGCTTTTTTTTTTTTTTTTGCCAAACAACATTCATGGTAGTGTTGCCTCTGTATGGCCAATTATGCCTTCATTTGTGGCATCTTATAGCTTATTTTGTTGTGGATTAATTATAAGAATGCTGAATTGCTCTTAACAATTTGTCCAGAGCATGGGCAGTACTGTTCTAAACAGATATTGTGGTGTTATCATTGTTTTTAAAATTCCTTTTTGTTTATTTGTTGGTTTGTTTGTATCTGTTTTGGAAAGTAACGTGTTGAGGAGGAGTAAACCTACAACAAACCCCTTGGCAGCAAGACACACTGACAGATTTTAGATTGCTGCTTTAGTTGTTAGGTATTCACCTGCAGGACCTGAAAGTGTAGTAAGGCTGAACCAAAGGGGTTGTGATGGGTGGGGTAGGATTCACCTGGAACCTTCTCTCCTGTCCAGGAGGCACCGGTTCAGATCAAAGACAGGACTGGGAAGAAGTATGAAAACGCAAAACGTATGTGGGGTGCATCATCCATTCCTATGCCTCGTTGTTTCAAGGCTGTGAACACTTTCCAGGTTGTGAAGAAGGGACAAAATGAAGGTTGACATTTTTTTACTAGGTTTACAGTGGTTGAAGTCATATGGCTTTATCTGAAAATTCAGCAATTTGCAATCCTGGTCTCCAAATCCACAACTGACAATACCTCTTGCCGTTTGGGATCAGCAAAAGCAGACACAGATATGAAAAGCTGGGTCTTGACAATAAATTTAAGGGAGATACATGTTGAATGTGAAATTTTCAGGTTAGTAATAAAGCAGTTGCTACTAGAGAGAGTGGACATTCACCTGAGGAACTCACAGACACCTGCAAGCAGCTCCAGCTAAGGCACATCTGCTGTTCTCAATGCTCTTGCATAGCAGGAAGTTTTGGGGGTGTTTTTGTCTCTCTCCATGTAGCTACCAGAGTGGGCCTGCTCTTAGGGGAAGGCTGTCATCAAAACTTGTTTTAAACATAAAATTGTAGCATTTATATTTCATTTATTTTAGTAAAGTTCAAAAAATCTGTACTGAAATGAGGAAATGGTACGCTTTATGATATATTTATATATATAAAAATTAAAACAAAAAAAGATCAGCTCTTGAGAAAAATGTTGAATGTTTATCTTTCCGCCTAGGTACAGGAGTTCTGAAATTTGCTGCTGCAAAATTTTATCCTTTGGTCAAAGTTGCTGTATGCAAAGCTAGTACACACATGTGGGATTTCTTAGGGACTTTACAAGTGCAAAAGAAAAGCTGGAAAAGCTGTAGCAACAGGAGGCATTATGCTGACTAAATTGGCATTAATCACTCATTAGCTGAAGTCTGCTTTGTGATCCTGCTGGAGAGCTACCCATGCAGGCAGCAGCACGGTGTTGGGAATTCATGAGCTCGTTAGAGTAACCTTTGTCTGACAGGCAAAGTTGGCAGTTTGTCAAGTGACCTTGAAGATGCTAATCCCCAGTAGCCTTAATTTAAAATAAACCAAGTAAAAGCAGTCTGCTTTGCAGATGATTATTAGCTAAGTACTAATTAGAAGTCACGAATAAGTAGTTGAGCATAAATAATCTTCTATGGAACACTAGCTAGCATGTACAATAACTGACAGAAGCAATCATATACTTAATTTTTCCATACCATTTGCTTTGCTAGGTGTTAAGGGTAAAGCATTTTAAATGAAAATAAAAATAAATTGAAAATAACATTGTTAATTAGTAGTGCTAAAATTTTATGAGTGGATAATGACACTCAATAAATGTCTCCAAGCACACATCTTTGTCTCAAACAATCACAAAAATCCAATTGATGATATATTTCCATTACATTCATCAAAATACTGAGTTGACATGAGTGTGGGAAAATAAAAAAGCAAAGAGGGCCCAACCACAGGCACAAACAGATTTTAATACCCAGCACTTTCGGGTTTTACGAGCAACACTAGCAAGTTTTGCACCAATTCTTCTGGCTGATGAAAATATTCCCTGTCTCCTTCTCCCAAACTCTAATTAGACACCATGTGCACAAATCTAACCCTTCAAGGGATAGTCTGTGCCTACCTTCTTCAAGGTAATTTTCTGCTTTACCTAGAGAGGTTCTGGCCCTCTCTTCATGTCCATCACCTCATGGATTTTGAAAGTCATGTACTTGAGGGTTGTTTTTCAGCAGAAGAAGCCTGGCCAGACTGCTGGGGATTGCTGGAGGAAGGTCAGTGGGCATGCACTGATCAGCACACCCCTCTGCCTGATGGGAATGACCCGTGCCACAGCCCAGCCTCTCCGGGGGTGCTCCATCACCACCCCTGCATGAGCAGGACAAGGTGACACCAGAGGATCCCTGCTGAACTTCAACCTCCTGGCTCAGCGCAGGCTCCCATGTCCAAAGCAGCCCAGACCTGTGGAAGCTGGCATTTACTGAAGGTGAACTCGGATACCTTCTACAGTTCCATCTTCTTCCTAATGCTGTGAAAGCAGTTGCATGTGACTGAAGCTTTTAAAATGTTGCCTTTTCTTTAAGTGCATACCACCTCTTTTTCATTTTACAAGACACTTCTGGCTCAGAATCTAATCTCTCAGTTTGTTTTTGCTCAGTAGTTTTGGGGTGTTGGGACCAGGCTCCCCTCCTGTGTTACTCCCATACAACATGAGTTTGAAACCACAACCTGTTCTGTGACCCCAGCAGAGATGTAATGCTTCCCACAGTTCATAAAATTTGAAATAAGAACTAGCTTACAGCTTCAGAGGATACAGCTGCAGATAAGGCTATTGTATAAACATTTACAGAGTGAGATAGGGTTATTCTTTTACCTGACTGCCACTGATGATTGATATTATTTTAAATTATTAACTATCCCTTTCTTTCTCTGTCTTTGCATGTACTTAAAGAGTGATTTGTAGCTGAAGTTGTAATAGAAATATCTGCAGACCTCAAATCAGCAGGACAGCAGCAATGGTGTGCTGTGCCTCAGATTGAAATTTTCTGATTTGCTTTGAATTTGTAATAATAATTGCTTTCATAAAGCTTCTGAAGGCAAAGTGGTGTATGCTGTATAAAATAGCACAGTAAGCCAGACTTTTGCGTGATTCATTAGCAGTATCTCCACACAGGAAGGATGGAGACAGTACATACTCTTTCATATAACTTCTCTCAGTTTTGTAGATGCATTCTCTAGTTTTACTTGCACATGCAACAGGCAGCCTTCACTCCTCAAATGAAGTTTAAAATCTCAGAAGATTTTCTCAGGTGGGTTTGTTAATCACCATCATCCTGCGATGATCACCCATCATCATCAACACTCCTGTGTTGTCCAAAGGAATTAATGAGTGTATCTCATGGAAAATGCCAGTCCCATTTATCTGGCATTCTCAGTCAGCTTGTCAAACTCTGGGCCACAAGATGTGAAGTGAGGACTATGACTTGTGAGTTTTGCAATACTCTGGTTTAGGGTGCTTTGGAAAAGGGAACACAACTCTTTTAAAACCAGCACACGTGTTCTTGTGAGCACTTAGAGTTTGAGAGGGATTGAAGAATATTTATGTTTCAACATTATTTGAAGCTATGTCAGTTCACAGTTCAATGATGTTTCCGAGGTACCTAGAGCTATGCTGTTCCCTTGCAGTTCTTAGGAGCTTGTAGGATTTTTATCTTTTTCTTGGGGCATTCTTTGTTGCTCTGTTACAAGGCATGACCTCCACATTTTCTGCTGCTAAAAGCAGTAAGTTAGAAGTGTGTAAAGTTCATAGCTGGATGAGGTCTGTGTGCAGAAATATTGCACACCAGCACAGGAAGTAGTCACACATGACCCAAGTCCCTGTGATTTGAACACTGCCCCTGGGGGATGAGCCCCAGGACTTCACTGATGGCAAAAGTGCAATAATGCAGCTTAGCTTGATTTTCTTTTACTGCAGATCAGGTTAAGTCGCATTAGCTTGCATTTGCTGTGGGCAGAACCTTGTCTCAGCTGACTCATGGAAACTTGGTGAACTGTGGTAACTTGGTGTTGAGCCCTAATCTGCAGACTAAGCTGAGATGAGAAGATGGCCTTGGCCATCCGTCTCAGTACATGTGAACCAGGAAACACGGTGACAACTGGGAGGTCGCTGGGGACATGTGGCAGTGAGAAGGGAATCTCCTGCCTCAGAACAAATGCTGTGAGCTGAGCTGCCTCCTTCTTTTAAAACTCTCCCCTTTTTCAGCACCATTTGTGTAAGATGCAGCATGATAGCAACATAGCAGGTCAGGATTGAAGAGGCATCCTACAAGAGTTTCCTTTTAGAGTTTAGTGCCAAGTGAAACAATCAGACTAGTCTGATTGCTGGCTGGACAAGTCTTCCTGAACACTCAGTACACCAGCACCTCCTTTCCTGTTTCTCATGGTGCTCCCTCTGTTTCCAGGCATGGCAATCCTTGGGTTCAGCAGCTAGATGTCAGGTACCTGGTGCAAGACTGGTGGAGAAGAATATTTCACCTGCCCTTTGCAGAAATATTTGGATGTGTTCTTTGCTCTGTGTCTTACAAGCAGGATGTCATGTAGGAGTCGGAAAGTGGGGAAAGTTGGTTTTCTTGGTATCACAGGCAGAACTTGTGCTTAGAAATGCAGAGAAACTTGTCAAGTGCCAGGGAGCTGAGCAGTGCTCAGAGCTGCATGCAGAGTTTTCCACTGATTGTGCAGTAGGCAGATAAGATAAACAGCAGTGATAAGTCAGGCACATGGTGTGATGTGTTTTGAGATAGGGCTTGACTACAAATGGCACCTTCTGTGTGAGCAGCTCTGTCTGGTGCATATTCTGTGAGAGGTGCTGACAAAATACACTCTAACATTAAGCAGCAGAGCTGTTCACCATACCAGTACTGGCAGGTATTGAACAAACAGCTCCCATGATGAGCATAATGTTTTCCTTAAGTACAGCTGAGGACAAAACATTGCCTATGGGAGTTAATTCCCAGTCGTGGTAGAAAAGAAGGGAAAGCTCTGTTGATTCTCAAAGCCCAGGCTAGGGATGGTGGAATCAACATCTGTGTTTTAAGCACATAGAAAAGACAGCAGAGATTGTAAACTGGCATGGAAATCAGTGACATTAGAGAACAGGACCACTGCTGAGGGACTGCAGAAGCCATTAGGTGCCTCTGGCCTTCAGAGAAGTAGAACCATCAATTGGATGCACAGTTAGTCTCCTTGCCCCTTGCAGAAACTATCCCTGTATATTATGGGTATCTGAACAGCATCCCGTATTCCATCCTGGCTTTTGCTGCTGGTGTTTCCAAATTACCCATATTGAGAAGTTGTTTCCAGAGTGAGGATTTTCTCAGAATAAGGTATAAAACTTCACAGATGTACTGTCCATATCTTAACAAGCTGGAAAGGCCAGATGCAAGGGGCCTCTCATTGTTTCCCACAGGTTGTGTTATTTCAATGTGTAGCTGGGATTAAGCTATCACCTGTAAAATGCTGACTAATGCTGACTAATAAGTAAAGCAAAAAAAGAGCTTGAGTTGTAGTGAACAATGTGAAAAGACTAGAGAAATGAAAAACTGTAAGGACATCTCTGCCTGTAGCCCAGGGTCTGGATTCGCACAGTGAAACCCTCTTAGCAGAAGTGAGCACAGAACATCTCCTCTACTCCAGCACAGAGGTACCTCCTGGGCTGCTTCAGCCCTGTGTGGTGAGGCTGAGGGACTCTGGGTCCTGCCACAGATACAATCATCTGAGATTAATAGGCACACTGAGGGCTTCCTAGATCTTGAGGCATGCAACAGCCATCAGCTCTGCATAGTATTCACTTACTGTGTACATGAGATGTTTTAGATCTTTCCCTCTTGCCCTGACCTTATACCAAAGATATTCTCACCTTCCCAGGGCATGTGCTTAGGGTGTCCAGCTCTCCAAGTCTTTGCAGCCACCTCTCAGTTGCCATCCCCAGCCTCTGTGTGAACAAATAACACCAGCCCTTGACATGTGAAGGAGCCAAGCTTGATGCACTTCAATGGAACAGCTTCTGATTTGGTTTCCCATCTTTGGCCCACCTGTGAGTAGCACACTATTTATTTCTTATTATTAAGTAATGGCTGCATCAAATATTTCAAGGGCACACTGAACCTCTGAAACAACTTGGTTTTCATTATCGTGTAGGTGTTTGTCGGGGCACTGCAGACTGAATGTGCCGGTGCTCGCTCTCCGCTGCCCTCTTCACTCCACAGAGGGCTGGTTTCTTCAGGCTGCTTCCAGCAGCACATTGCTGTGCATCCCCCTGCAGAGTCTGGGTGCCCCAGGCCTGCAGGAGCACCCAGGTGCTGTGGACCAAGAGATAATTTGGCATAGTTATATCAGGCAGAAATTCTTCCTGCTCTCTGTCAAAAACAAGTGTTGGGGGTGTGACCTCTGGTTTTCTCCTCCCTGGGCACAGGGGTTTCAGCAGTGTTCAGGGCTGGCCTCACGTTTTCCCCACCAAATGGGACAGCAGGATGAGGGTGATTAGCAAATCCACCTGAGAAAATCCTCTTAGATTTTAAACTTCATTTGTGCTGCTCATTGGCTGCACTCAGAGGGAAGATTAATGGGTCCAGTGTGGTAGTCTGGGGGAGAACCTGCAGTTTCTTGCCACCACCACCTTTTTATTTTCTGTCATAATTCCCATTTCCAGGGCAACCAAATAGTTTTTTAATAGTATCTGGAAGAAAAAGAAAAATCCAGGGTTTCAATCCAATAGGGATCTAAGGAAGGTTAGATGTGCACATCTAACCTTCAACTAAGTGTCCATATGACTAACATGCTCGATGTTAGTCGTATGAATGTTTCACAAAATTATGTTGCTTTGATATTTGCGTTTAATTTTCTTATTCACGCTTCAGGCATGTTTATGATTTATTTCATTATTTTGGATCTCTTATATTCAGCCCTGCTGGTTGTTCAGTTCTTGTGCACAAGTCCCAAAGACCCTGAGAGCAGAAGTGACTGAGCAATTATTAGCAAGGTGGGCACACGGTGCCTGGTAAAAATGAAGAGCTTAATTACCTTAGGGATTTTTTTGTCTGAACACTTGCTTCAAGGAGACAAATTGAGCTGCATTTCAATATGTTTATCTCTTCCATTTTCGCACTTCAATTCAAGCAGTCTTGTAGTTAATATTTGTATATTCATCATTATTTTGCTCTTGAACCTGAAGTGATCAATATTGTCTTCCTCTGACAGGAGTACTTAATACCTTTGATTTTTAAATATTGCTGAGTGATGAGGTGATGGATGCAAATGTAGTTACACATTTGTGTGCTGGCTTTGGCTGTGATAATTTTCCTCACAGTAGCTAGAATGAAGGTCAGTTTTGGATTTGTGCTGGAAATAGTGTTGATAACAGAGGGATGTTTTCATTACTGCTGAGCAGTGCTCAGATGGTATCAAGGACTTTTCTGATTCCCACCCCATCAGCAAGGGAGCTTGGGGTGCACAAGGGAGATGGGATGGGACACAGCCAGGACAGCTGATGCCCCCGACCATGGCATCATGCTCAGCATATAAAGAGGGGGGGGAAAGAAGGAGGAAGAGGGTGACAAGTTCAGAGTGATGTAATTTGTCTTCCCAAGTCACCATTACCTGTGATGGAGCCCTATTTTTCTGGGGATGGCTGAACACCTGCCTGCCCCTGGGAATTGGTGAATGAATGCTTTGCTTTTCTTGTGCATGGGACTTTTGCATTCCCTATTAAACTGTCTTTATCTCAACCCATGGGTTTTGTCACTTTTACCCTTCCAGTTCTCTTTTCTATCCTACTAGAAGGGAGCAAATGAGTGGCTTTGTGGGACTTAGTTGCTGGTTGGGACTAAATCATAACAATTTGTTTAAATTTGGGCAGATATTTTTGAGGCTGTAGTAACTAATAAATTGAGATAAAACATGGCCAAGAGCTGAATGGATCAAAGTGTCCAGTTCCTATTTAAGTCCATGACCATTCCACAGGGAGAGCTTTCTCTGTTCCCTCAGGCTGTTGCATCATTGCAGCACAGAGTAGACATAACAAATCAAATTTCCAATGATCTACTACGAGCAGACTCACTGCAGCAGCATGGAGTTCAGTATATCCTGTGTCTTGGCAAAATTAGATACCTCTATAGATGAATGCTTTGTAAACAGACCTATCCTAAGGAAGACTTTTACTATTCAGAAAGGAGAGAGACAATTATGAATTAAATTAATTTGGTCCACATATTTTTCTTACAGCTGTCTAGAATTGCAAGTGTCCTGTGTGTTATTGCCTGTAGTTGTTGTGATGTGTTAATTTCCCCTCCTGGTTCTATTGTAAGCTCATCTGGTGGTATCTTGAGTCTCCAGTTGGTTCTCCTGAAGGCAAAGCCCATGAAAAGGACACGTAGAGGCGAGTGGCTTTCAGGCACACCAGGGACAGCTTTTGGGGATGTGGCCCTGTGCTGTTCCATGTTCCGGGGGTCTGTACCTACAGAGCAACATGTTAAACATACTTGATAAAATGAAAGTAGATGATCAGGCCACCGAAGGAGACGGAGAATTTGGCGGAGGGTTGTGTATGTTTTGTGCCCCCCAGCACGTGCACGGTTTCCCCAGCTATTAACTTCCAGTTAGGGACCTTTCCTGAGCTCTTAGTGTTAGAATAGAGCTTTCTTCTGCTGATAATGTATTTGTATTATGCAACGTACTCAGAAAACAGAAGATTATCTCTCTATGACTGTCCTCTCCTCTTGAGAAGCTCTTCTCCTCTGTACATATGATATGCAGAATGTATGGGAGTCTTACCAGCGTTGGTTTGCATTTTTAAGACTGTACTAATTAATGTGTGATACTATTGTGTTTTTGTAGTGGCATCTTTGATGTAAGATGTAAAAAGTATTTAAATTTTTTTTTGTTATTGTTCAGCTTTTAGAGATAGCACCAAGGACTGCATGTTCACTAGAATCAGCCTTTTTCAGGGGCTGTCATAGCTGCACGCAGGCACCGGTGTTTCACCCGGCATGTAGCACCTGCGTTCCACTTTTAATAGGGGTCAGTTTTGAGTGGAAAAGCATTCTTCCTGAAAAGTCTAGTTTTGTCTTTCCCTCTCTCAGATTCAAGCTTCCCCTCCCATGCTGTGTGCCAGCCCTGGCCCCAGGAGGAGACCTGGCAGGAATGTCTCCTGACCCGGGGCACCCCTTGGCATCAGGCACCCTCACCCCGTAGCTCACCCAATGTGTGCTCCTTGGAACTTGGTTTGCCTTGGAACTGCTGGCTATGCCAGCACAACAATGGTGGGCTCACATTGCAAGACAATTTGTGCAAGTGACTTTAAAATGACTTCACTAAAACTGAGGGGAATTAAGGAAAAGAAGAGCCTGAGCAGCAGTTTTAGGGTCAGAATCTTATTGGGGTGCTTAATATAGCAAGAACTTGGGGTCAGTTCCTAAAAGACAGGACCATATGAATGGCTTAGGTCTACATTTCTTGTCAGGTTTGGAGAGTGAAGTGGGGCTCAGATCCAGCCTTTCAGGCAGGGTTGACTTACGAGATAGACTGAGTCTGAGACGCTTGTCCAGATTGTGTCGTGGGCCAAAAGACAAGACATGCTGCAGCTTAGGAGTTATTTTTCTTTCAGGTTTGTTTTGGGTTTTTTTTTTTTCATTTTTAATGGAGAAAGCAGTTCAAACTGCACCTAGCAAAATGACTGACTTCAAAAGCATGTTTTTCCTTGTTATATAGACACTCACAAAACAGCATTGTGTGGCTAAAAAAGCACATATGTGACAGTTTCTTTCTGAGTGCCAAAATATATAAGCAGTATTGTTTGAAGGGAAATAAAATTTTTTTACTGTATTGTTATTACTGTTGAACAAATATATTGTTTTTAAATGTTAGATTTTGAAGACTTTTGTATTGTAAATTGTTTTGTGACACGGTGCTTTTTCATACTGGAATTACTGATTGCACCTAAATATTAATTATTGCTTTCTTATATAAATATGTGACCTTGAACAATCTTGATGAAAACCAATGTATGGTGGATACCAACAGCTCAAAAAAATTCACCTACTGAAATCCCCTAAATGTTCTTTCCTACTAATAAACATTCTGCTGCAGCTAGTGATGGTGTGCTGTGTGCTTTACTCCCTTCACAGTGGAGCCTTACAGCCTCACATAGCTCCATGGTCTGGGGAGAAAACCCCAGAGAAGCCTTTGCCTGCTGCCTTCACAGCTCCAGTCCCGCTCACTGCTGTGGGCACAGTCAGCAGCTCTGAAAGCCAATCTGGAGGGCTCAGCCAGGGCTTAAGCTGTGCATGGGCTGGGCTGGCACACTGCAGCCAGCTGGGTGCTCCACTGCTAACACAGATTTTGCTCCAGCAGCTAAAGCCAGCAGCTGGGCGAGGAGTAGGGTATCATGGAGTGGGTTAGAAAAGCAAAGGAAGGACAGCACAAGGCTGAGATCCCTGGTCCTCTGAAGTTGGAAAGAACAGCTTAGCTGACTGACAGCAACTTCCCTGCGATAGATAAATCCCTCTGCAGGTTTAGGGGACTTTTTTACCCCCTAATGACTATCACACCATCAAGGGAACATGGGCAGGGTGGTAGCTGTGGTTAGTCGCTCTGAGACGTGGCTGATGAGGCAGCAGCAGAGCTTGTCACAGCAGGGACTCCTGCCAGCCTCAGGCAGGCTTTGGAGAGGGCTGGCTGATGCTTCTGTGCATGTTCCTTAAGCTCCTCAAATTTTTACCTAGGTTAAATTTGGAGCTGGGATTAGCTGAGTGCAAAAAGTAGTTTAAAGCACACTGGAAGGTAGCAGAAACCAGTGCCTACTTCCTTTTGAGAGTAAATAAAAATGCCTATTTGTGGAACTGCACATTAATTCGAGCCTGAGACAGGCTGGAGATGAAATGAAGCATCAGTTGCAGTATTCAGGTATCTCCTGTGCTCAGTGCAAACCAGCTTTATTACACAAGCTTCCAGTGTGCCAGACTCCCTGTAATGGACATTCTCCTCACCCTCCCCTTAGGGCCATCATACGATGTTGCATAAAAAGACTGGGTGTAAGGAGGTGTTTACTTGTACAGGGGTGCTAAAATCCTCCACTTACGACCCTTGCTGTCCCTCCTCTCCCTGTTCAAAAGCGTCTGCCCGAGGCACTGGAGCACGTTGGACTCCCACAATCTCGGAGTGGACCTCCCACCACCTCAGGGAAGAGGGAACCTGTGATCCTGCAGCTCATGGCCCCATATGGGAGCAGCATGCTCCAGAATCTGTATCAGTGTTTTCTGCAGCACAAGTTAAGCCAAGAGATTGGGAAGGTGCTGAAAACAACAGCTTTGCTGCTCCAGTGAGTCCCCTAAAGTTTCGGTCAGGAGCTAGAGATGGAGTGGTTTGCTTCCTGCTCCTAAAAAGGGGTCAGTTCTTCTTAATGACCTTTAATCAAGGTGACCTGAATCGCCTTGCTAAAGCCTGGCTCAGCCATGCCACACTCCAAGCCTTGAGTGGGTGCAGTGGTTCCTATCAGCCAACACACTTCTCCTCACTGCTCCACGGCCTCGCAGATGGAGCACTGCCAACCACACAGCTCTAAAGCATTTGCATTTTAAGAGCCACTCAGTAAAACCACTTCCTATAAAACATAATTTAACATCTATCACAGGCAGTGCCCAGGAAATGTGATTACCTTAAAGGGCTCCATGGGAGCTGATCCTGGCTCGCCCTGCACTGTTCATCCAGAGCACTGAACTCCTCCACCCCACTGTCCTGCTACTGCTTGGGGAATTAACCTTTGCTGAGGCAAATGCTTTCCCAAGCAATTTCCCACCTACTAAGATGTTCTGACCTCCTGAATCTTGTTTGAAAAGTCAAACTCAACTGGTGGAGAATAAAATGTTTGGTGAAAATATTTTACTGCAAGATACATGGCCAGGTATGCTTCAGTGTTTTGGGAGTAGACGTGGGTAAGGATCTCAACTCAGGTGCCCAGGAGTCACAAAGATGTTCGTGTCAGTGCTTCCAGCCAGCTTCCCCAGGACACTCCAACAAGTCACAGAATCACAGAATAGTTGGAGTTGGAAGGGATTTCTGTGGTTCATCTGGTCCAATCCCCCTGCTCAAGTAGGGCAAATGAGAGTTGGTCGTCCAGGACTGTGTCAAGGCAGATTTTAAATATCTACAGGGATAGAGACCACAACCTCTCTGGGCATCCTACTCCCTGATTTCAGAGGGAACCTCCTGTGCTTTAGTGTGTATCCACTTGCCTCTGGTCCTGTCACTGGGCACCATTTAGAAGAGCCTGACTCCATCCTCTCTGCACCCCTTTCAGGTACTGGTACATACTGATACTCTCTCTCCTGGAGAGATGTAGTAATACACACCACAGCACCAGAAATATTATCTCATACATAGGAATATTTATTTTTTTTCCTTCTTAAAAATGTACAAAAAATAAAATAACTGTATTTACAGCTTATCAAACCCCTCTCCCAGCTGCAACACTATTAAGTTACATGAGCTATATTCTTAATATAAAAGCACACTATACATTAAGTTTCCTTGTTTGCCAGAAAGACGGCTTGTCACAATCTTTGGCACAAACATTCTTGTTTGTATCTTGTCTCAATTAACAGGAAATGGAAGAGCATATAAACATTTAACAAGCTTTACATTTTATAAGTCATAAGATACTCCTTTCCAGTTCCACTTCAATCAATATACAGCATCTCTGACAGCTAGAGTTTAGATTTTACTAATTGTTTGAATTAATTTACATTTAAACAATTCATAGAATGAAAGAGAAAAATATATAAGACATTTGATCTCTGAATTCCATTGACCAAAAACTTTGTGAGAGAGGACACACATTAAAAAAACCATTCTTTTCTTTGTAGTTTACACTCAGTGTTAGAAATCCTCCAAAATGTCTTGATGGGGTTATCATCATACATCCACAAAGCTTCACTCAAGGGATGCAGTGTATTTTGGGAATATCAGCACATGACTGTAAGAAAGAACTAGAATTTGAGAGTTTGAATGGGATTTCATAATAAAACATCAAGTGGACGGATGAAGTGCCAAATCTGCAGCAGGAACCAAAATTAGAAGACTGTTCTCCTTTTGTACATTTCTATCTAGAGTCTTTGAAAACATAACATCTACAGACACAGCACTGCTATAGCTCTTCATAGGGAAAATGCACTGAACAGCAAGCCACTCTTCAGGCTGCAACTAGTTAAGATTCAAGATTGCTATCTTGAAGAAGAGAAGGAAATGAGAATTTTGTTCCTTTAAATAAACAACCACAGCAGTGCCACAAAGAGACAAAAGGAAGCAAGGCAGATATTCCTGTCCCATACTGAACAGTACCCAAATCTTACTTCCATTTAATTAATAATATTTGGAATAGCCACCATTAATCAATATTTTTTAATCAAACAAAAGTAACATGCATATTTGAAACAATATACATGTAAGCACTGTGTAGTCCTCAGGATATCTGAGTCAAGCAGGGCACAAGGCAGCCACTGCTTCAGAAGTTTGCATTACTCATACCACTCTTGCCCCTTTCCCAGCACTCTGATGGGCTGATTAGGACCAACAAGGTCCTGTGTGGTCCCTGAGAGCTTGCAGCTTGCCACAACCAGCATCCGAGGTTCAGAGCTCCTCCAGCAGCTGATGCTGTAACTACAACTGAGCATGGATACTCAGTGTTAGTGCTTGTGATGCACCTGTATCTGGAGCAGAGAAACAAAGCCCTCAGACCCTGGCAGATAAAGTTAAGGGTGATCATCCTTACCTAGCTCTAGCTGTTTTAAAATAATCTTACCACCAATGTAGTCACCTTCCTGGTAACTTCATTGAGACTGTAAGAAGGAACTAAAGGCAGAAGTATTAGCTTTCTATTATCAGGAATTTGCATAATTTAAGATGTATTTAGAATAGCTTTCAGTTAATCTTGGAAGCAACTTTCCTTTTCTGGACAGTGGCAGACTGAAAGCTCCTAAAATGACAATGGAAAGAAAGGTCCTTAAGGCCCAGTATTCCCAGAGCACTGAACTTCTCACTGATCCTGCACCATTCCTAATCATAGGATGCTGCAGCACCCAATTTCAGCTCATCTCGACCCAAATGTAACACAAAACCATCCCATTAACCCGAGTGCTGGTGCTGCCAGGACTACCTGTCCTTCTCTCTGAACTCTAAATTCTCTACTTGCTTTTCTTAATGCAGCACATTCCAACCCAGGCCAGCCCCAGGTATTCCCTTGGACAGCAGGTTTGCTGGGGGCAGAACTAGGGCTCAGCTCCTGCATACAATTACTCCTTTGCTTCATCTGCAGCTTTCTGCCCAGATATCTTGACCAGCTGAGAGATCCCAGATGATATTCTGAGGATTCCAGACATCAACAGAGAAATACAAGAACTAACAGTACTGCTCACCAGTCCTGTGTGCTGAACCCAGTTCCTAATGCCTCCTGTCCAAACTGTCCTCTTTTTTTCTTTAAGAAAAAAATACCTGGGATAAGTCAGCATAGAATTTTTATCTCAGTCTGAGCCAAACAGAAACAAACTGAACCACCATAAATCTCTTACATTCCCATATTGTTTATTCTTGAGCAGGGTAGCAAAAGCATATTTGCTGGAGTGCATTTTTATATAAAATTAAGGAAATTACAACAGAACTCTGCATCAGAAGGGGAAAGAGTGCAAGACAAAAGAAAAGGGCAGGAGAAACACAGAATACACACTTTTCTTTACAGGCATATGTGAATTCCGGGTATGTTAGTGCTGATGCTACCAGCCTGAACCTTTAACAGTTTCTGGTCCCACAGAAACTTTGACAGGTACTTAACATTTCTAATAAAGGAAGAGATTTTAATGGGATGCTACTGCTAATGAAGTTAAGAAAGTGTGCATGAACTTATAGGACAATTAATGCAGATATGGCCAAATCAGACTGAGAAGTTATCCCAGCTACTTTGCTTGAATGTAAATAGCTCCACACAGCTCAAAACACTACATGAGCCCTGTTAAACATGACAGTGTTTCTCTCTGCCATTAACCACCAAATAATAAAGGTTGTATGATTAAATGAGAAAAAGTTTTAGAAGGAAAAGAATAAACTCTAAAGGCTGTATGTAGGAAAGGATCCCCACTTCTGTCTGTCAAACAGGATCCATGTACATTGCATAGAGAATAAAATGCAACTGAAACTCATGGAATTATATGCTAAGTGAGGAGCTTGTTACAACAGCCAGAGGAGCTGGGATGGAGAGAGAGATATGGAGGGTTTGGATGTCATAGGGACATTCAGCCCCTGAACCCCTTTCCTGGTATGATTTCAGCCTGCACAACTTTTATCTCTTCACAGAATTCACAAGGCAGGCATGGAATTTGATGGAATAACCATGTAGTTCAACTTGGGTTCAGATGCAGCCCTTGAGAGAGACCAATCTCCACTCCTCAGTCGTGGGATACTCCGTCTCCAGTGGAAAAATTATTCCAGTTTTGATGAAGTATTTACATCAAGCCCAGGCTTATACGTCACCCAGGTGTCCTAGGAATCACAACAGAATCATTCAATGGAAATACAAGAGCAAATACACTTAAAAGGAAGAGTTTGAAGTCCTGTTTCTTACAGTCTAGAGGAAGGCTTTGACATACAGGCTGCTGCAGAAGGAACCTTTCCACCACAGGTTTGAGAAAAGACCACTTTAGGAGTCTCTGCTTCATTAAAGGAAGACGACCAGGAAGAAGTCCCTTCTGTACCTCTTGGCAAACTAGGCAGCAGACATGTGGTGTCTCATGGATTTTGTTACAGCTGGATGGAAGACTCAGGTATCTACAGCTGGGACTTGCCCCATTGTGCCAGAGCATCCAAGACGCATGGGAGAGCCTGAGCCTGCCCTAATATTTTAATATACAATTGTGTGAGCAAGGATGGAACATATGAGTACAGATTCAATTATCAGCTTCTCAGTACACACTCCTTAATAGATTTTAGCAAATTAATCCTCTAGGAAAGATTCTATTAAACCCTAAACCAAATACATACAAAAACATAGTGGCAGTAAACATGCCCACATACAGTAGTTAAAATATATTATTGCATATTATAAACATTATATACAAGGCTAAAATGGTTTCTTTACCATTTACTTACAAGTGACATTTGTAGCTGAATGCTTTACTTACAAGTCCTCATTGCTACGTCCTGAGAACTACCAGAGGTATTTGGCAAGACTATACAATATAGATCAGTATGAGCAAGTGAACTGTCAGCCACTTTGCCCATTTTTAGCACTGCAACAGATTTTTAGCAATGACAGAGGCAACTACTGGTAAACTGATTTATACCAGATTTCTGAAATCAGACCAGCATAGTTACTGAATGTATTTTAGAATGAGTTTATCCACACTGAAGTATGGATTAAAATGCTGCATTTCACATTTGCAGTGGATCATGTGGTTACAAATCTGGGGGCTGGTAAATGCTTGTACACTAAAGAGTGAGGAACAATAAATAAGGGACCAGGTTAATGTGAATGGCCTTGTGCTTGACAAACCCAAGTCTATCTGCAGTGGGTGCACTTGTGCAGAATGGACAGTATTTTCAATGCAGTCTTGTAACAGTTTCTCTGATCAATGTCTGTCAAGTAAATGGGGAATCTGCTTTCCAAGAAGGATGAAATGCTGTGGTTCCTTACAAAAAGGCTCTTCCTGAGGCTAGATCTCTGTCAGTGTGATCTTGAAGCCTTCAACCATGCTCTCCATGTTCAGGATGAATGTGTCCTCATTGGAGTAGTGCTCAATAATGTTGTCATCCATGTTTACCAGGATGCTGGTGACAAAGGCAGAAATGGATGTTTTTATGTACCAGAACACTGAAAGGAAAAGCTATACACTCTGCCACATGTACTTGCTTCTCTGCAACACAGAACCAGACTGCAGCACATGCCAGTACAGGCTCTCTAATAGGAATTATCATCAAGATCTGCCCCACAGTCTCTTATAGTCTTTGGATTAGAGGCTGCTCCTTGCCAGAGCAGTTAAGGGACACACCAGTGCTGGGATGTTCACACGCTTCGGCTAGCCACAGATGAGCTGCACTTCAGATCCCTGGCAGACCCAGCTAGCTCTGGTGCTTCCCATGCCTGGTGGTGGCCCCCACAGGGACACATCCATGCTGCTCCTCAGGCACACCATGTGAGCTGCTACACCTCGTGGTGTGAGCTGCTAACACAGGGCAGCAGTGTAATTTGTGCTTTGCACACAGCTCACAGACTTAGAACTCAGCCTGGATGTGAGACTATCAGCAATGACTATTACAAGTGTATATGAGTGTTTTCCTCTCTCTTTACCTCCAAGTGTTTCTTCTGTCACTTAGAAAGAAGCAAAACATGAGAAGTTTCACCTGTCTTCTCAAAAGCTAAAGAAATCCCCAGACAACAATGCCCTAAGCTAGTTACAGCTGAAAATAAATGACTGATTCAAAACTATATTGCTGCAATACTGTGGTTAAATAGAACTTTAAAAAACAGTTGAAGTGGAGAGATTTAGTTTTACGGCAAGGAGCAGAAGCCTAGCTATTCTAAAACCAGCTGTGATGTTCATGTCTAAATTTATTCAGCTGAAACCCCTGCAGCAAACATTGCCTGCTTGTCTTTCAGAGCAAGACAGTGGCCTAACACTGCAGGAAAACTCCACACTGCATTCACAGCAAAGGCAGCACCTCCCATCCTAGCCCTCCACAATGTTATTAAGCACATTGTCTATAAAACAGACTTTATCCAAATATCTTATCCACAAACCCTTCCTTCACACTAAGCTTATGAATACTGGCCAGACACAGTTTGGAGATCCATGTTTCCTCTTCTGCCATCCCTTACAGTCTCCATAGCCATGAAGATTTCAAGCACATGGGTGTATCTCCTGAAAGAGTTTGTGCTGCCCATGTGCAGCATCATGAGGCCCCAAGTATAACTGAGATCTCTGAGTACTTCCAAAGGATCCTGAAATAAATCCTTAGTTAGTTAGGTAACTAACTTACCCCTTTTTACTCTTCTTATAAAGTTTTGCAATCTTTTCAACTGGCAGCCCATATTTCTCAGAAATCTGAAATAATAAAAATAAAAGAAATATCACTAAATATGAATGAGAAATATAAAAACATCTTACCTTACATAAGACATTAAAACAAATCTCTGCAAACTTTGACAGGATAGCTATACAAAAAAGTCTCACACAACCATATCATGCTTTCATTTAAAGATGACTTGGGGAGCAAGAATCCTGAACAGCTTAATCAAAACCCACAACTGTCTCCATCCAGAAACTCAGATACTATAGTTTTTATAGGGTATGAGTCATCAGAACTGCCCCAGCATCTCCTAGTGCTCTGTTCAAGGAGTTAATGCTCTTCCCAGCTTCAGATTTTAATAGGGAATTTAAATCTGATCTTTCTGTTGTTTCTTAATTTGATTTTTTTGGGCTCATGGAAGCAAAGGCTTCTCCCACCACGCAGAAGGCAGACATATGGAAACCCAACAGGAGCTGATTGACCAATGGAACAACAAAAACACATGCATTTCTATTTCTCAAAGACATTTCAAAGTTTATTAAGCTAACAGGATTCTCCATGGTGGTACTTTTGTCTGAAAAGTATCTTCGAGGTAGCTGTTATTGTGGGAGGGCTACCAACATCAAACACATGGGACTAAGAGGCTTCTGTATTACTGGGAAGGTAACTAAGTCTAGTTACTACATTAGCAAAATGAAAACACTATTTGGCTCACAGAACATCATCTGAGTGCACAGATGAGATGTCACAGAGAAGTGTGTTATCAAGGTAAAAGGCTTGTAAAATAAACTTCTTACTAAAGCAACTAAAATAATAAAGCAGTAAATACAGTAAAATTTTAGAAGGAAGAACTACTTAGCTGACAAATTACCCATGCCAACAAGTACTTCACTGGGATGCTTTGGCATTGCTTTGCAGCAGTGTCCTAGTAACTTTTTTGGATGTCTGTTCTGCAGTGACTTTGTGGTGTGCTTATGGTGTCCCTGGGCCCTTCACCTGAGCCAGGTTTGCTTTCCAAATTATGATTTCTCTCTGAGGGACCAGGTCTCACAGTTCACACTTTAGAAGAGGATTGTCCCAAAAGGCAAAATAGTTACAGAAAAATTACTTTTTTTCTCCCCAGTGATTAATGTTCTGTGGTGTTCTACTGCCAAGCAAAGTAAGTTTCCAGCTCTTCCCAAGTAAATGAAGTTGCAGCTAAATAGCTGACTACTTATCTTCTGTATTAGAGAACTGAAATGCATAATTAAAAATCCATTTAAAGACTGGCAAACATCAGGCACGGTAAAATCCTTTCTTTGTGTTTGCATTCAGAGTTTTGCTGAGAAAAGGTATTTTGGGGAAGTACATTAAAGCAATTATCACAAAAGAGAAAATGGAATTGATAAACTCAGCACTGAGGACAGATTCAAAGAGTTACATGTTGAACACCAAGCATGGCTTCCATCCAGACAGCCAAGATTCTCTGAAAGAGAGAATTAATTAGCACATACTTTTTTATATCACCTTTAATAGTATAATTGTCATCTTAGCCCAGATGCAATTTTGTACTTAAAAACTATCCCTAATAATGCACAAGGGTATCTGCTTGACTGGCATTCTATAGCATAACTCCAAGATTCTGAAAAACCAATAAAACTTCTCTTACACTGAAAACAGTGTCCTCTGACTATTAGCATACATCAGTGGCTAACAGAAAGGTGAATAACTGATGAGGTAAAATAGACCCATCCACTCCCTAAGTTTTTCACCTAAAAAGCTAAATTCAGGTGGTATTTGCTACTTCAGTTTTGCTTGCACCAGCAAGTTTCACTGTTCTTTTACTCTTTATTATCCTCTGGCTTTGCTTATCATGAACAGAATGACCTAAGATAAACAATCTGGTGTTGAATTTTTGTATCTGTATTTCTGTTTTATCCCTAACTAAGTTTTCATGTAAAGCAATAATAGAAATGGCTCCATTTCATCAGACAGTTGAAGAAATCCTTTGTAACAGGCATTGGAGAAAAACTGGTAACCCAAAACTGCAGAAAGTGTCACAAGTGTGTGTGAACATGAGGAAATTATCTCTCTCTCTGGGTTGTTAACTCTGGAGCCCAGTGATATTGTAAAGATCAGCACTTGAAGACACTTTTCACTGACTCCATGCAAATAAACAAGCTGAGCAAAACATTTCTTGCCAAGGAGGCTTAATAGCAGCTAATATACAGCATTCTGCACATTCCAGCATAAATCTTCCCTAGGATATTTGGCATGCCTAACAGTCATGCATTCCAAATGTTGCTCAAAGCAGTTTGGGACTCTGGGACATCACTTCCTACATAAACTATGAGAGGTTGGGCTGAGAAAGCCTTGCCTGTCACACTGCCTATGACAGGTGTAGGACTTATATAACATGCAGGGATTAGTGAGCTTTGCAAAAGACTTCCAGCTGACTGAATAAGCACATTTCTCAGGAACCCCTGGGATTCAATCAATTATACCAAACAGCAAGCTGTGGAAGCAAGGCTTAAAGTGGGGGTATGGGAGAGCCTCCCCCTTACAGTCTCCAGTACAAATGTGCTAAGTCCTGCTTCAGAATTGGAGCAAGCAGAGCAAGCATCTGCTAGGGCATCTCACTTAACACCCTCTTCTCAGAGTGTTTGCTGCCAGCACAGGGGACCACCACTTACTGCCAACTTCCATACAAAACGACAGGATTTCTCACCTGAACCCAAGCTACAATAAATTTTTGTACAGGCTACAATAAATTTTTTAAAAGTGTCTTTATTTGGAGGAATATTTTCCCTTATCATCTCCATTGTCCATTTGTCAATCTTCTGAGAAGAGAGTTCTTTCTCTTAGGATGCCTGAAGCAGTGCGACAGCCTTCCAAGTGGCACTGAAATAGTTGTCTGGGTGTCCCTTTGGGCTGCAGTCCCCTGGCACAGTAAGTTTGTCTGATTGCACAAACCACCAGAAATGCTCTCTGCTGGAGTCAGGAAACCAGAAAGAGCAACATCTGGGTGGGTCCAGGCATGTAGGAAAACACCTTTGCCAGATTATTTCTATTAAACCTTCTAGTCTGGTGCCCTACACTGGCTGGAAGATCACATACATAGGCAGGTATCTAATAGTGTACCTAGCTCTGTTGAACTCAGATGTTAACTTTAAATTATTGAAAGACTCTGGGAGATGCTTGAATTCCCCAATTTGAACTGACTTCTGTAATTTGAATAAATATGTAATTTTGCACAATGTAAGACTGAGGTACCTACTGAGATCCACAGTTATCCTGACTTTGGATCAGGCTGAAATCAGGGTGTAGAGCTGGTCAGTCACCACATATGTGTGATGTTTTACTACTTTCCCTTGATCAAGACTGATTAGTGAAAACCAAACATCTGAGTCTCTTCCTGAGATGTGCTGCATTTCTGAAACCCAAAACCTCTAGATATTTGCCAAAAGAAAGATATCTGAAAAGGAATCTAATTGTTAACTTGGAATGAGGGCATATGTGAGAACAAAATAAACACAGGATCTGAGAAAACCATGTCATTAATAACAGAAAGTTAGGGGAAAAGTCAAAGATCAGGAATAGTAACTAACAAAAAGAAAAAAAATTAAAATCCATAAACAGAGAAGGAGGGTATGACTGAGGATCACTGGAGCTCCCTTTCAGATCTGGGGTTCTGTAATACTCAGAGGCTCAGTTCCTAAATTCTTAATATTGAGAACAGAATGAAGCATTTAGGATACACACAATTGCAAAATTACATTATTTGCTGCAATGACTGTAGAGAGAATATTTAAGAATATGCAGTTTGACAGCTTTTTGGCATTGTTTTATCCACAATATCCTACCAAAGAGAATTGAAATTTTCTGAATGTGTTCCTTCCAGTGAACTGAGACATTTTATAACAGATCAGATTTCTCTGGTGCCGAAAACATGCCAGTGAGTCAGCAGCTGCACTGACTGAGGTATGCAGAAACCCTTCCTGCTTCTGCACCAGCTTTGTTTTTGTTACATGGTGGCTGGAGAGCAGGCATGGAGAGGCACAGACTACTGAAGAAAAAATATTCATGCTAGTTTGAACAGTTATAGAAGGATTATAACATACTTTTACCTTCCATACAAAGACAAGATGAAATCATGTTGCAGCTTACCATGAATCAGACTGCTGCCTCTTCAAGCAAAGCCTGGTTTTTGTTATCCATGTGCTCTGCCTGACAGCTGAGCTGCAGTCACAGCTAACAAACAGCATTGGCAGAAGCACAGTTAGGACATCCTTAGTGTGCTACTGACTCTTCTCAGAGATACCCTCATCTAAAGAGGTGCTTTAAGCAAGTTCACTAACCCACAAATCTTTTTCTGCCTTCTGCTACTGGCCAAATATTGACCAAATAACTCACTTTTTTACTGCATTAAAAGTGTTCAGTAAATGCAACAAGATACTGTGACAGTTTTCAGAGAGTATAAATATACACATTTCTAGCACTTGGCTGAGTTCTCTGGGGACACTTTCATCCATTTCCGTCTTCTCCCCTACACGTAAACAAGGCTGGAAATCAACTCAGCATCCCACATGTCAATCTCACATTCCTCCACTGAAGCAGTGAGACACATGATTATTTCTTAACTCTTCCCTTACCAAATTTCATGAGCCATCAGCTCATATAAACAGGATTAAACATGGAAATACCAACTCTTATGATGGCAGCTAATGGATAAAACTCAAAGAACGAGCAAAGAGGCAACTGGTAGGTAGGTCATGTGGTAAGTGAGGACTAGAGAAGGAATTTGAGACAACATATGAATGACAAGTCTGCACTGGCTCAGCACCTGCCTCCTACATGCTCAACAGCAATTGCACAAAGGCCATATGAAATTCCCACAGAAACAGAGCATCCTTGGGCCCCTTCTTGGAAACCAGGCTGGGAATGGACTGACAAGCATTACAGGAAAAGATTCAACAGGCTCTGAACTATCTGTTCAGAAAGTTTCAGAAAATGAAGCTTGCACCTCTGTCCTTCCTTGACACTGGTTAACTAGTGCTATTCCTCAAAGTTCAAGTCTCCAATAATTAGTTCTGAGATACTGTTTAAACCCAATAACTAGCTGACAACACAGAATTAGAAAATGCTAGCATTTCAGAGCTGTGCTCCAGAAACCCTTTAAGAAATGCTTTAAATGCAGTTGAGAATAACTTTGTCTTTATATTATGGTTTATCTCAATACTACATGGAAAGCCTCAAGATTTTCTTGTCAAGAAAGACAAACAATGTGAGGATATTGGATACTTACAGCTTCCATTAGCCCCTTTACTGTGGGTGATTTCAGCATCAAAGCATCAAACACCTCATCTGTCTCCTTCCTCACATACAAAAGCACTGAAATACAAAAAAAAAATCAAACTCAGAGCAGGTTCAGTCAATTGCACAGGTTAAATATCCCACACTGAATAGAAAAACAAATATTAATCCATGACAGATAAAATGAAGCACTGAAGATGGTTTGCACTTAAAGATGTACCTTTAATATCATCAGTGATCTAGATATGGACAATACATCATAGTTGCATTGAAAATTCAGCAAATTTAATCTAATGTGAAGAATCTCTATCTTCCAGAATCTAAATCTCCATTTACAGAAAGAAGCTAAAAAGCAGTGGGGCCTTGCCCCTTGGTTATAGGGCAAAACACACAATCTAGGTCTTCTTAAACATCTGTCTTGGCTTGTACCTCTCCAGGTTTCATCTAAAAGGCTGGGAAAGGATATTCAAAAAAGGCAAGTCTGGGCTGTCTTTAGCTGTGCCTTTGGGAGCAAAATCAAAGAAAAGGTAAAGAAATAGTTGTCTCTGACATTACCATGCAGATGACTACAAATGGCCTGACCAGCATAAAAATAAACACTGGGGAAAATGAGTTCAAAGTAATTTGAGACTTTACAGTGAAGCCATTCAAGAGCACTGCTGGCAGGCAGGCATTTACCAGTGTGGCCACCTGCTTAGGTACCCAAATACCATTTGTGTTCCTCTTCCTCCCTCAGATGTTAGCTGCTAGCTGTCCACAGGCACAGTGCCCTGCCCTCTCTAGCTTTTGTTTTCTTCACACTTGTACAGGTAAAAGGAGGAACCTCGCTATAACATGGCAAAAACAAAGCAGACAGATGCAAAGCATATAAGCATAGACACTAGAAAAGTATTTTAGGCATCATCTAACACGACTGATAAGTAGCAGGTTAAATAAGATGTTCTGCAATTTATTTTGTTTCCTAAATGAACTGCCTTTTCAAATAGCACTGCTGCACAAACACACATGCACTGTGATGTCTGTGCGACAAATGACATCAATAACCTTTTTTTTTTTTTGTAGATAGAAAAGGGCATCTTTTGAAACTACAAATTTTCATGGTCCAAGAGATATCTTCACCATGTAACTCATAGATGACTCTCTCATTTGTGGAGAATTGTAGCTTCTTTGCCCAGGTTTTGAAGTGACTGGAAAGAAATAATGGGTAGCTCTGTCCCTTCACTTAGCCTACAAACCAAATATGCAGGACAATGTTGGGTTTTTTGCATCTTCATTTCAGAAATATGAGCCACAAAACTGCTACCACAGCATGCAGAGTCACATCCTTTTCACTTATATTCTGGCTACTCTTTGGGGCCTGGCTTGAAAACATCCTTTTAATGGAGTTAGAAGCTGAGTCAACTTTGGGTCACAAAGTAAACTGTCAAAATGTAAAAGAAAAAAGAATTCACACCAGGAGTTAAATTTTACCATGCCTGATATGTTTAATTGTATGAACAAGCACTCACTCAATGGGCTAGTTTTACCAGTACTAACACTTTTATATTAATTTAGTAAACATTTTCCTTGTGACTAGAGGGTTGTCCTGTAACTCCTGGCTTTACAAACATCTGGAGCTCTGCCAGTCTTTATTACAAATTACAAATATATCTGAAAGAAGAAAAAAAAATCACTTGGTTCAAGGTTAAACTTGGGTACATTACACAATCCCAGTGCTGAGCTTTACATCTCTGTTGTGCCTGGTGTTCCAGGCAACATTATACACATAGAAAGACAGGATTAGTAAGCACATGGGGGGGTTGTTAGGTTTTTCTTTACCCTGACAGGTGTGAAACTCTTGGCTCTGATTCAGTAGAGCACTTTTCCACAAATGACTTGTGGTGACAGTGATGCCTTAGGAAGTCCCTGTCTCATCCCTGCTCTTGCACTCTCTTATTCTGGCTCGTCTCAACAAATTTTCCTGGATGACAAACTCCCTCAAACAGCACATGTGAGTGAAAAAACAACCCTTTTTTTGAGTTATTCTTCAGACAGATCAGATCCCTGCCTCAGTGTACAATGCAGCCCCACAAGCCTTCATGCTGGCAGAACAGCAGAGATGGCTGCGCAGGGGCACAGCTAGAGGGGAGGGAAAAGGGCTGCAAAGGCTCCACTGGGCTCAGCAGCAGCATTGCCACTGCAGGACTGTGACCATATAACACAACTCATGTCCTCTGAGCCTACTGTCATCACATTCACAGCATCTAGGTGGGATCTCTCTAACAGTACAAATTACAAGATTTGGAGGGGAAAAAGGAGGAAATCTTGTACAAGGTAATGAGCCGTTTTTGCTTGAAAGTTACAAGATAAATCCAAATTTGTCTGATCTACTCTCTGGTCTTAGTCCTTAACCTTCCTTCCAGCACTGAAAACTACTACAGACCTTAATTTCTTTAGATGTTAAAAAGAATTGCAAAAGATGAGGGGAGATAAATTTGTCTTTAGTTACTTAAGAAATAGCCCCAACAAACCAAATTGCAGAGGGGCAAACAGCCTTTGCTCAAGACAAGGTATGTTTTTGCACCAGTGAGACTTTTGGAAGCCAGGCCACTGAATTGAGGATTATGTGTGAATGCAGAACAATGTTAGAGACTTCTTCTAAAATTGTTAACAACAACATACATGAGGAAAAATGAAACTAAGGACACAATGAGTCAGTCCTTGGGGCATTAGGAAGGTCTGAGCCTGGGCACTACCAGTGCTGTAACTGGCACCCTATGAACAATGACTACAGTCTCTTTTAAGTAGTCTCTGGATAAAGATGTGGTATGTCTTAGTCAAGGAAAGAAAGACTGGCAGCTGTAATTTAGCTTTCCTTTCTCACATTTGGAGTTCTTGTTATTGGCCAGGCACAAATTCCCTTGGATGGCTCTCAACCCCCTGATTGTTATGAATCCAAAATGTTTCAGAGTAGTTTAACATGACTTTCCTACGAGACAAAAGCTACACAAAAAATTTCTTTCTTGAAACTCAGAACTACAGGACTGGAAATCCACCTGATCTATAATTCAGCTGCTGGATTTATAATTAATGGGAAACTCCCTATGAAATCTGAACGGAAAAGTGATTTGAAAACTTACTGAGAACTCAAAACAGGAAAAAGCCAAGTCTAGCCAAGTAACTAGCTGTGATGCACATTTAGTACAGATTAACATACTTCACATTTCTATGTTGGGCACTTGGACTATCCTGAGAGGTCAAGGAGATGAAAGAATAATTCAAAAAGAGGCAGCTACCTGAGTGAGAATATGAACCATGTTTGCAAATCCCTTCAGACCTGTTCTTTTGAAGGTTGCCCCTTAATATTTTTACTTCTACCAGACAGTATTACAAGTAGATCCAGAAGGCAGGGGTGAGGTCACACACTTCCACTTCAGTCCTTCAGTGGAGCTTGGACAACTCACTGGCTGCTATTTACCTGCACTTCTCTGCTAATAAGACACCTTGGAATTACATTGCTTTTAATGCATATTTTAACATACATTTTCACATACCAGACCTGCTCCCTCTCAAACATTACACCTGCACCCCATCTACACCTGCTCTCTAAGAGTGATTGATTTTGCTGTACCAAATAAATATTGAGAAAAGAAGCTTCTAATATGGCAATGCTGGGGAAAAAAACCAAAACATTTTAACACCCAGTGAATTCTCTGGTAAAGACAGAGTTCTCAAATGGGTAGATTCAGCTGAGCTGCACACCATCAGCATGATCCCAGATGCAAGGTTCCGGATGGCAGGAAGTTCACCAGGGCAAAGGCCACACTGGAAAAGCCTTGGCCTCCAGCCAGCATAGTCCAAGATGAGAGAAACACTGAACAGGAAGGGGATGTGAAGAGAGCATCCTCCAGCTTCTCTGGTTCTGTGCCTCTCCTGGATTTAATCACTTTACATAGTTTTGCCACCAGCTAATTTTTTTTTTCTTTCTAATCTTACCTTTGGAATGCTTGCAAGTCCTGAATGATATCAAAACAACTAACCACAGCAAAGGACAGAAATAATCAAAGCAAACCAATACCTCCTTGCAGGCAACTTCCTAAGCTTCCAGCTGGGAAACCCAGGTGAAATTGTAGGAAATGACAGCTCTTTATGTAGCCCTCATGGCTGTCATCTTCTGCTTGATAGAGCCCTGATAATGTGAATTTGGCCAAGGTCTTGAGTCAATCAAATGCAAGTCTATGGTCAGTGCTAACCTCACATATTAAATTTAAGATTTAACTAAAATAACCCTATGTTCACATTTATTTAAAGAATGTATCAGTCTCTATCCTATAATCTTCTGTGCTTCCCTTGGTTCAAGCAGACCACCCTAAATGACAGAGAAACTTTGCAAATGCAGGCTTGTGGGAAGTCATTTCTATAAAGTTCAACTGCAACTGTAATAATACCCACCTGGGCAGTAAAAACAGTTAAGGGAAATAAACCCTTAAAACAATTCAGTTACATCTGCTGGAAGATGTCTCTCTATGTCTTATATTTCTAATAAGGTAGGAAATTTCTGATTTTATTCCACCCAGTCTAAGTCTGCAGTCAGCAGGAGCTTGCCTGTTAAGGTCTCTGCATTTAACCCAATGCATCATATTTGCTTGTGATCGCAGATAGAACAGAAAAGATGAGCAGAAGTTAAAAATAGACCATCACAGATTTGCTACTAGAACTTTCATAAACTTTGTAGCTTGGCCAAGAACCAAGAAACTTCCTGAGTTTTTTCTATACACTTCTGTCGTGATCCCTTCTTGAGAAAGCACAGTCCTTTTTTTTTTTTTAAGTAATTTTTAGCATTTGTTAAAATGCCTCCTTATAGACTGCAGATGCAAAGATCTCTTCTTCCATCTACCCATATTTGCACTAGCATCCTACAACTGACTTTGTCCAAACCACACCTGCCCTTCCCACCTTGAGGGTTTAAGTCCCACAGAATGATTTTTAACTGCTAAGAATTGATTGTTACCTCTTTTCAGACCTTCTTCTTTGATTTGTTTCAAAGGGGAAGGACCAAACTCCTCCTCCACAGGCCGGAACATCCTTTTGACCAGGACACTGCTACTAGAATACACAAAACAGGGACCACCACAGTAAAACTGTGCTCACAGCAGAAAAGGAGACAACAGCAACAGTCATGACTCACTTTGTACTCTGGCAAAACCACTAGCTACTCAAGTAGCACCAAAAGCAGAAACTGCAAGGACTTAGCTTTTGATGCTTATCTGAATTATCCAGGCCTCTTAAATTGCCGAGACTGACTGGCTGGGACAGGTGACAGGAAAACATGTTCTGATGTAACACACTAATTTGAAAGCCCCAAAGGCCCTTAAATGTTTAAATACTGAGGGAAGGGGGGGGGGGTGGTTATTGCTTGATGCAATAAACCCCTTTGTTTCTCAAATTCCACTGTAAGCCTTATGAAGAGCATTAGTTTTAAAAAGAATAAAAAGGGCCTCACGTTTTCAAGTCAGTGTTGACCGCAGGTGCTTGGCCAGTCCCTACCATAGGTCACTTTTTGCAGGTTTATGGCAGTACAGTTATGTTACTCCATAATCTCAGATTTGAGGGATTTAAGCAACTTACAAAAGTATGGGGCTGACACATAATGCAGGCTGAAGTTCAGCAGCCCATATTAAAACCCTTATTTCATGGCACCTCTAACTATTAGAGGGACTTTCATAAATTCTTGCAGTCCCTCCAAAGTCAGAGAGGGGGTACTCCCATTTCCAACCTTTGTCCTTCCCAGGTTCTCCCTTCTCTTTCTCTCTGTCTCTTCTGACACTTGGCCATTCTCTCTGTAGTTCCTGTATTTGTTGCATATACATGTGTGCAACGCTAAACAGCTTTCAGGAATGCAGTAACATTCAGTGCTTCAACAAAAAATTCTCGGTTTTTAAATTATTTGAGAACCCTCATGCTTACATAGATGGCACTTCACTGTCAAATATATTGTCCTCTCCCTGTATGAAACCTTAGGGCTCTTTTACTTGGAAATGTATTAAAATACAGACATAAAAAGCAAACAGTTTACATGGGAAAACATGAGGGAAGGAGGAGAAAGGGGTCAGTTTTATCTGATTTTGTATTTTGTATCAACTTTCTATGAGTTTAAACTGTTAACTGCAAAGCTTGTGAAACAATAAATATCTTACCCTTCTCTCTCGTCATCTGTATTATAGTAAACCTAGAAGGATGGAAATAAAAATTAATTACTCCCAAAACTCAGACACTTGCTTAACAGAATAACTTCAAAAGAGAGAAAAGACAAGTGTTTTGCAGTTTGTCAGATGTTAAAAATCCTTTTCCTCCTATAAAACACAAACCTCTAGTTCTAACAGTTATCTGGAAGAAGTGTGGCTTGGAGAAAATGTGGTCGAATATCATCTACTGGAAATATATTATTAAGGCTTATTTGAGCAATATTACCCTCTTCCCTGCTTTATATAATTTTCCCAATTATTTTACAATCCTCTTAATCAGATTGCTACTCACCTAAATAACCCCTAATACAGTTTAAGCCACAACACTCAAAAGCTTTTGTATGTCTTTAATATTGTCTGAAAATCTAATTAAACTATAAAGAATAAGATTAAACTACAGGCCTAAAGGAAATACAATTACTAAAGGTACAGCTGAACATTTTTTGCACAGGCTGTGGGCAGAAGCCCAAGACCAGTTTTGTGTAAATCCACATAGCTCAGAGTCACCGGGACCAAATTTACAACAGCAGCAAATGAAGCTGACAGTAGCAGGGGAGGTATAAAATCAGTCTGTTGTCCAACACTTTACAGAACAGTCAACCAAACTCCTCACAACGTGCCCACACTGCAGGTCTCCACCAACAAGTGCCCCAGCCCTGCAGCTGCTGAGCTGCGGTGCAAGGGCGGGTCAGAGGCACAGGGCACTGCAGCCACTCCTGCAGGGCAGGGCAGGGCAGGGCAGGTCTCCAGCACTGAGGCTGGCAAGACACTCAGAGCACACCCAACTCTCACTGGGAGCATTCACTTCTGAATCTGTGCAATGAAAATAGCTCAGAGGTGTGTGTGCAAAGCTGAGGTCTGTAAATATAAGTTACAGCAATAAAAAACATGGCTGAACATTGCCTAAGAGCTAGGAAATGGGGATATCTTCCAGTTAGTTTAGAAAATTATTTACAGGACTATAGATACACTAAGGAATGTTTCCACCATCTCCTGTTTTGAAACAAATCCACATTTTGGTTTGAAAGCCATGAGGACAGAAGGTACCCAACACTGACATGTGAGTGGGCGTCTTTCCAATTTGGGAGAGTAAGCCAGTGACAGCTGTGATTACGACATCTGTGCTCTTTGTGCTTTGCTCAACCACAATTCTCACTGCTTCAAAATAATTGACAATTCCAATACTCGGTTTCATTTAATCTTCATCATTTTAGTATTTTTCAGCAAGATGGATATTAAATTTCCTAACCATCTATTTGTCTTTATAAGCACATGCATAATGGTTTCATTCTACTCTCTGAGATGCTAATATATAACACGTTCATAGTAAAAAAGTTGTCAGAGCTGACCCTCCAATTCAGGTTTTCAACTTCCCAGCAGGAGATAAAATAGAAAAGAGCCAAGTCAGGAAAGACTTCCTTATGATCATAACTGCCAATACTGAGTATTTACATTAGTATGACGGAGTTTTACTTAGAAGAGTGAACATATTTTTTTCAAGGAATTTCCAGATCTCTACGTGATCCTGACAGAAAATGGATAGTGGTGTTTAGTGACCCTACTCTTGACGTTTCTACATGTGTAAGAGCTTGGTCTTTGTTTTCAGCTGTGACAGGGAGGGGGATCTCTGCTACCACAAGGTGGCACTTAATTTCACCAAGCCAAAGAGTGAACTCAAAACCAGATTGTGTTTCAGTCACAAATCAACGTTATACTTAAAAGCAGAAGAATGACAGAACTGTAACAAAACCAACCAGTCAGTTGTCAAAGAAGTATAAACTCCTTTGCACCCAGAACTCAGAAAGGTACTTTCCTCTTGTAAGGTCTTCTATAAGTGATGTGCCAAAACTGCATTTACCAAAATGAGAGCTGAAACAAGTGGCCTCCAGGAACAGCGATTTATTTCCCTAAAACCTGCCCCAGAGCAGAGGCAGCCAGGTGGCAAGTGGGCACCTGCTCACCTCATTATTTCCTACCTGTCCAGTTCTTTGCAGGTTTCCAAAGTGAACATCCGGTATGAAGAGAACTGGCTGGGAATCCAGGTCAGCCATTGTTTTGAAGAAGGTGATATCACTCTTTTTCTGCAGAGGGAGTGCACTCAACTTCCCTTCAGCTGCTAGGTGGATCACAAAGCACAGAGTTGTGAAAGGAGGAATGTTAAGCCTGACTTAGCCCCAGACCAGAAAGGCGACTTCACTCACCATTATTACACGATGCTTGGGATGCCTGGCCTTTGCCTTTCTTCCTGTTCTGCTTTCTCTCTTCATCTCGGATTTTCCTTTCTGCTCCCTGATGCAAAAAAGACAACCCACAGATATTACCCAAAGAGGAACCACTGTGAGCATTGTACTCTGCAATGCCTGGAAATACAGCATCAGTCACACATAAATGCTAAAAGAGAAACTGGTTATTTAATTGAAGACAGATCTGCCCAGTCTGTTGGGAAGGTACCAGGCTTTGCATGGATCACCTGTGCCTGAGACTCAGCTGGCATATCCAGTAGCTCCCAGGGCTGGAGACAGCAAGGGGAACATATCCACATGTTGGTTTGGAGTCAGGACAGGCAGTGTGCAGTCCATAGCAGGACTGATGCCAGCACAACTTGTGCAAAAGGCATCCCCAGCCCAGAGTCTGAAATGGACAGAGTGCTCAGGCCAAACATTTTGTGTATGTAATGGCATAAAACACCTGCAGGATTGCTATCATTTTACATAATGTCTGTGCTGAGGTCTTCCCTAAACTCTCCTCCACCCTGGAGAAGCTCTCCAGAAATAGGAAAGCAATGTAGTACTGCCCTATTAGGCACTAGGAACTCCTGGGAAGTTGCAGGCTTCTGTAATGTAAATACACTCTCAACAAGTTTAAAAAATAAAACTTGTTATTGACATAAAAAGCAGCAACACCTCCTTTGAAGTTCTCCTAATTTACTTTATAAATAATACCTATCACATTGTGAAGGGTAACGAAGATCCATATGCTCCCAGACAGTTGGCATGGAAGATTACAGATTTTTTTCCCAAATTAAAATTAGAGGTTTCTTGAATAGAAAGGGAGAGGAGGAACATAAGGAAAGCACAAAACACCCACTCAAGATGGCAAAATTCACACATGAGTCAATGAACCAAGTTTAGAAAGAGTGCAAGGAAAGATGTACTCCGGGCTATGATCTATCAGTAGATTTCCAGAGGCTGAAAAATCTGGAGGAAGAAATAACTCTTTAGGAAAACATGTATGTGTCAAACAGAAACACTGCCTCCAGACCAGGTCCCAGTCCAGTTGTCACTGACCAACCTCAACCACAGAAGACAAGGGATTCAGAGTTGCACACTTATCAAAATTGTTTCTAGAGATACTTTCGTAACCTTTAATGACACCTGTTCTTTCTAAGAAAGGAGTAAAAATACACATCACAGCCATTGTTTATGTCTCCATACATTTATATCACAAAATGTCTCCATAAATTTATGTCACAAAAAGCAGATCCTGAGAAACCTGTGCTGCACAAAGAGCTCTGCCAGGCAGCCACAGCCCTAGCTACCACTCAGTCCTGCCACTCTGCTGCTCACAGGGAACAAGATGAACCACCAAAGTATTTCATACACAGCAGCAACTGTGAGTTTCCTCTCAGGAAAGCAGAAACTGAGGAGGACTCAGCCTTTTATACATAATTTAAAAATATATGTTTTACTGATTTTCTGTAATATTCTTTGTTACCACGAACTTGGTGACGCTTCACAGCTTTCTCTTCATTCATTATTCAAAGCAACACACCCCAAGATCTCCAAGATGCAGGCATTCCCTGAGCTGGGCAGTCATTCCCATCCACCAGTGTTTATTTGTGCCACAGCCCAAACCCAAATGTGGCAACTGCAATACCCACAAAACTACCTACCAGCCCTTTTAAGCTTGGAGCAGCCCACACAGCACATGGCAGGGGCCAGCTAAGCCTACAGGATGGATGTCACAGTCACAGGGACAAGACCACAAAATGATTTTTGCATACTAGAGTATTTCTGCTGCATTGTTTTGACAGCTGAGCCATCTGACACATACCAAATAAACCACAGTTTGCACATCTCTTCAGGACAGAAGAAATTACCCTCCCACAGAGGACTATAAACTATGCTGTAACCACTGAAATGATGAAATGAATTCATAATTTTTCCATTGATACCTGGGCTTTGTATAAATGCAAGGAGTACTTCTGCTACTAATCATTAACAAAATGCAGACTACAAATTTTAGCTGATTCAAAGTATTTTCTTCCTAATCCTTCAACTCATTTAAACTGAAGTCTTGCACTCTAGCTCCAGCCTGACAAAGCCCTTGCCCTCATAAGGGCCACTGCCATCACCACTGATGCTCATGTGTACACTTGCTTCTAGTTCCAGGCTAAAGCATTCCACATCTCATTGGCCAGGCACATAGACATAAGCCTTCTTCTCTCCAAAGGTGAAGATTAACAGGCAATTAGAGTTGCTCAACACATTATGACAGTCCATTTTCTCTATGATGTTCCACACCAAAAACAAGGACACAAGAACTGCACATATTCCAAAGCACATGTATTTTTCAGGTCAAACAAAACTGGATTAATTTATTTTATAGTGGATCAATGTTATGGAATTTGTCAAGTTCTACTTTCTTTTCAGCAAAGATAATCACATATAGAAAATCAAGTAGCTCTGAAGTCCCAGTTCTTTCATACACAGTGGCTAAAGCATTGTGCAATACATAAATATAAATATGCCTGGTAGCAATATATAAATATAAATTGGCCTAGTTTCCCTGACAACCTACTTAAGGAATAAAAATTATATATTCTTATAATGCAGCATCAGTGATCTGCACATGGTAAAAAGACTGAAAGGCAGAGAATTAGCACTGACAAAACAAGATGTGGACTGTAACAAATTCTTCGAAGATTGCCTACTGAAAAACAAACATGGACAAAAGATTGGAGGACAAATAGGGAGTATGATAAAGTTAGATTTGTTAAGTAACATTTACAGCCTTTGCAGCACTCATCTCCATACACTGATGTCACAAAGCACATTCTGGACATGAGTAGGTGTTGCTCTCAAGTTTATATGTCAACTAATATTAAAATCAAGGAATTGCCAGAATAAATACTAAAATATATATATATATATGTACCATTTAGCTAAATGCAGTTTTATACCTTCAAAGATAACTCTTTCCACAACAGCTATGCTGTGTTGCAGCTATATGACAATAATTTGTTGGTGAATATTCTTAAAAACTGGACACCTCCACCTGTGATTTATTTAAGTGAATATACAAATACATCCACTGGTCTTAAAGAGGCACCACCATTACAGAAATAAATAGCTATAATAACACTTCAGGCACAGAAACATTTTTTTCTGCCATGTTCCAGAATGAGAAACATTTCATACTTAGGGAGGAGGAATTTACTGTGCAGTTTCACTATGCCAGGTGATTGTAATAAATCAGGTATACTTTTCTCATCAGCTTCTCTTTGAGGCTGTCAGACTGGGGCATAACAGTACAGTTCACACTTTCAGAATATATAAAGATCATTATATGATTGCTGGTTCTTTTTTTAAGTCCCTATAGTACCTCTTCAATTCATCATGACAAGGAGGTGAGCAATAAGTAATAGTCTCAGCTTCATAGCCTTTCTAAGGAGGCAGCAAGCTTTGTCCATGTCACTGAGGGGAGAGTCAAAGGCTAACAAGAGAAACTGAACTATTTAACACCACTTTAACCAGAGCTAGGTGTTTATTTTGACATTTTGGAAAGATGAGGATACCGAGCCACACCAGCTACCTTCCCCTCTGAGTACCACCTAGTGCCACCTGCAAGTGGAAATTCTCCAAACATTTATTTACTTAGAAAAGCATCCTGTGACAAAGGGATGTTGGTAAAGATCTGCCAGCATACATTTCAGGAGAAACAAGAATTCATGTCTTACCAAGTGCCAATTAGCACAAACTTTCATGTGCATTGACCTTGATAATTTTTACTTGCTCAAGTAATTTTCACACCTGCTTTAACTTAAAAAGCTCTACATGTGTGCATACATTTATATTAAACACATATATAGCCTATTATCAATACCCTTGAGCCCTTTGGTTCCCACTTCCAATATATTTTTTATGTGTATAACACTTTAACTACCCCTGTGATCTTTCTACTTTGAAACAATTTTGATTAATAGACTCAACATTCATTTCCTGCATTTTTCATCTGGATATTTGAAGCTCCAATTAAGCCAATAGATGCAATGAACATGTATTATTCAAAACTCCACCAGTTGTATCTAGGGGTCACCCATGATGAGTTTGTGCTCTGAAGTTCCTTCCTTTTTTAAAATAATTCCAAGTTTTTCTAATTGCTCTTCAGAAATAGGTAGATGAAATCTACTTACTTTGAGATTTACTGAGCTGTTAAGATCCAGCTGTAGCTTCAAATCTCTCAATATTTGACATTCAAAGTTACAATTAAAAGCATAGCATTTTGGCTGCAAGAAGACCTCAGTGCATACATTTACATTCATTACTTCCAAAGATTTTCCTCCACTAACACAACTGACTGATCAGCCCTCAAGATGTCGTCAAAACAGCAACAAGGGAATGAATGAACTGAAAAGAGAAGGAGCAGCAACACAGAGACCTGAAACAGTTGAACCCTTACCCTTTCCATTAAAAAGTTAATGTTATGTTTTGCCTGGGGCATGGACTTTTGTCTTTCTATTCCCACCTGTAGGATGGCAAGACTAATTTGGATAAATTTCCAAGTCACTTAAATAGATGTAGGCTCCTGAATCCCTGAACCTTGACTAGAATCCAGTCATCAGCTCCCCTATGAAAGATGTTTCTCAGCATGGAGAAAGTCATCAGCTGGCAGATGCTAAACAAAACTGAAAAGTAGTCACACTCTCTTTGAAGAATCATCACCGACATTTCTGAGCAACTGTTTCTACATGGTGATATACATTGCTGACCACGACACTGTCTAATTCATTCAGGCATGATCTATGTCTGGGTGCTAAAACATCTTATTAGTTTCCACACAGGAGCAGTCATACCGACAGCAAAGAAACAAAAATTTTTCTAAAGGTGTGAACACACACAAAAAATAGTTACTGAATTACAAAATGGGAATGACTAATATATTTTTTGTATTTTACTTCTGATAAGAAAATCTTAGCAACATAACAGCTTCTAAAATAACTGAAAGCAAAGCAGGGAGAAAACCCTTCAGCTGTGTCACTGGAATTTGCTGGTTTCCACTGCATTATAAAAGGGAGCTTAGCAGGCCCTTACTGAAAAATGCATTTTTCTGTCAGAGAAACTGACATGAAGTTTACCTGCTATCTATCCTGGCTGTCAGAGTTAGAAGGGATGACATCAGCAAACTGCCATGTATATGAGCCTGTGACCAGCACTGCCCCTCCAAATAGAGATATTTGCATTTGCACTTTCTATTACTTTTTTGATATTCCAGAATCATGACCTATAACATGCTGTGCTTAAACAGTCCAACTATTGCTCACAAGCTGAGGAATCAGGGCCAAAAAGGCTGCAAAGCAGTAAAATAATTACATGATAATCAGTTAGATTTGTGATATAGCTGGTCCAAATGCTATGATGAAATACATGCAATTCTTCATATAATTTTTGAATACAATTCTTTAAGGAAAGAAACAACATTTAATTAGGTCTAAAATACAGCAACAATAAACTGCCTAACAATACTCCTCCTTCATGCATGTTAATTGTGCTTTGCACTTACCTTGTCACAAAACACCTTGATCTGGCAGTAGGCTCGGTGGATAGGTTTATTGCTGCGGTTGTTGTAGCTGTAAGTATCGATCTGAATCATCAAAGGAAGCCCTTTTACTCCTTTTTGTGAGGAGAAGTCTGTGCTCAAGCAATTCACTGTGATGAAAATCTGTGTGCCAGAGAGATTACTTTTAAAAATGTGATGCAAACAACAATTAAACTTCAAGAAGTACATGACAAGAAATGGGAAAATAAAAATGTTTTAATTCCGATATGATGCACGCTCTGGCAATTCACACATTTATCCACCACTTCTTCCAGCAAAGACACTTTCATGCTAGGAAGAAGAGCAAACTGGAAAGCCATATATTGGTGCTTCAGATTGTATCAGAAGTTCACATTTGAGATTAATAATTTGGTTCTCCCAATTTACCATGCTTTCGTTCACACCAGAGCTCAGAATACATGAACTGGATTCTTTTTGGAAGAACCAGACAAGAAAGATATGTTCCAGGAGCATTCAGATCCTCCAGCTGCTCACAGTTGCTAAATTCATGGGAACTGACTAAAGATAATCTGAGATAAAACCTCCTAAAATGTGCCTTATGTGGATGTCAGGATGTCAGCCCTTACATGTTCCACTCTACAACCCTGCTCTGTATGTTTGCACTATTTGTTGATAAAGATCACCTTGCTTCACCCTTTCCAGCTGCCTTAGCTATGGCTTGATCATCTGACAGCTCATGCAAACTTAGTGGGACAAAGATAAACTCTACTCTTTTTTTATTGTAAAAATTTTCTTCACACTCTCATCAACACTACTGCTTTCTCCATCCCATCAATAGATACTCCTGTGTTTCACTTTAAGGCTCCTCCACAGTCTTTCCTCAGTTTTGATGATGCATCTCACCCTGTCTTTCAAACTGGGAAGGAATTTTTCAAATATTCATAAAACTACTCCCTACCTCTTCTCGGAAGTTCTCTTTGTTACACAGCATCCATGTAACTTGACACTGCATTGAAAGAGTCACAGAATCGTCTGAGCTGGAAGGGACTCAGAAGCATCAGCTCTTAATGGCCCATCCAGAGACAGAACCCACAACCTTGGCATTAACTAATTGAGCTAGCAAGTCCCCTGCTTGCCTGCTTCAGAAATCCATCTCTTGCTCTCCTTCTACAACAAAAACTTAAAACTTGACAGCCACTAATCATCTACCTCTTGTTAACTCAGTTGGCACCATGAGACAAGGTGTGTGTCATCTGTACAGGACCTGGGAGAAGGGTTTCTCACCACCAAAGTCTTCCGAGGACTATTCTGATGTAAAGCAAACATTATGAACTGAAATATCACCAATAGCTTTCAGTCAGGATGGCACAGATAAAATTCAAGACAAGAAACTAGAGTAAAAATCTAATTTCAACCCAGTGAAGAATATGTGCACTACATAATAATTTGGGGCAATTGTGTATTAACCTGATTCTACTTTTCACTTGCCCTTAGTTTAAAAACAACAAGAAAACATCAAACAAAACAAAACCCCAAAATTGTGAACCAAGGAAAAGGACTGAGAAAACCAGCAGTACATACTCCTGAACCAGGAGGATGTAAAACCTGCTCCAGAAGAATAAGGACACTCAGGAAAGAAGAGATCTCAAACTGGTTTCTCAAACACACTTGATGCACACCTCACCAGGCAGAGGAGAGGGCAGAAGGCCCCTGGGGTCTGGATGGATTCCTGAAGGAAGAGGATGAAGGACATCCCCCCTCCTCCCCCCTCCAACAGGTGAGTGAGCAGAATGCAACATCCCTAAGAAAGACAGCTGAAAATAAAGAAGGGCTCCAGCAGGGCTGATGGGGGATACTTTACCCTCCTGGCAGAAGTTAACATTACAGTCAGGGTCTTTATGATGGAGCCAGGGCAGCTTGTTTGCCTGACTGAGCTAATGGCCCCTCCTCTCTGCTTCTGATTGTATCACAGAGCTGCATTTACAAATGAAATAGTTGAACTTTAACTGCTAAGAGAAGAGGGAGGCAGGGAAAGGCCCTAGGTGAAACTCTGATTTTGAAGCTGATAGCGTTATTCCTGTTTCAAATTACAAGTTGATCTCCTCCAACTCCAAAGATAAGCATAGACACAAGAAATACACCTTTGAAATATGACAGCTTGAATTTTCATTTGCCTTCAGAATAATTTGTAGTGTCAGGGCAATGGTTTAAAGTGTGTGTGACACACAGAAGTGGAACGAAGTCTAGCATAAAACAGAATCTGGTCTCCCTATATTTTAGCCCATACTTCTGCACAGGGATTTTCCAAAACTTACGTTCAAGTGTGAGAAGACATGCAGGCTTTGCATCTACCTAGCAGCTTGTAGTTCTTCCACCCTTGCTGCACACTCAGCTGAGAAGCAAAAAAAGATCTTGTCCCACCTTAATCAACTACATACACTGGGTCATCTCTTTCGCTGCCTCCACAATCAGACAGCAGAGCAGGAACAGCTGGAGAAGACAAACTTCATGGTTTCAAGAGTCCCCATACAGCAATAACAGATTATTCAGCATGAATAATAGATAGATGCTGTAAGACTCAGTATCTTGTCCTGACACTGTAATACATCAGGATCTCTCTGAGGAGCAATGACTGTATATTCATGCACACGAAGTGTACTACACTTTCTGTCATATCATTTGCACCTCGCAGATAGACAGATGGATTAGAATTAACATAGATCATTGATACTGGGGAAATTTTCTGCCTCCATGCAATGTTCTATTAGCTTTCTTGTAAAGCACCACACTGACTTTGGATTTGGAAAACATGGAGGCGTATAGAGGGAAAGAGAAGAGGACATAGGTTCCGTTATTTGTTTTACAGGGTTTTTTTCTTTGCATGATTAAAGATTTGCAGTGCAGCAGGCTGCTATGGTGAAGAGGACCTGAAGAAACATGTGGACAGTCCCCTTCTCTCTCCCCTGGTCTGACCAGAAACTACCTCCCCAAAGCAGTGACCTGCTCTGCAGCACCGATTTCAGCCATTTGTCCAAACACATCCTGCTTTGCCTTTTGCAGCTCTCACCTTCCCCCTCTTCTGAGCTTCTGTCCATAATGCACATACTCCCACTCTCGATGAGACAAGGGGCAAAACAACTACATGGGTAGCCACAAAAAGGAGTGCTGTTCTACTTTTCTTAGAAGATGCCCAGATTTAAGATCTCCTTTGCTGTGGTATTTTGCATAATAGAATTAACATGGTTAGAAAATGTAGAGTTAAGTAGGAATGACAGTAGCAGGAAGAAAAATCATTGTCTCCCTCCCAAGCCCTGTCTACACTTGTCTTAGAATTATATTAATAAAATTTAGTATGATTGTACCCAAATTCAGATACAACTTTTTTTTTCCCTGTGCAAACTGAATTTTAGCAATGTTTTGCTATCTGGAACACATTGTATAATTGTCATTATAGTGATGTCTTTTTTTTTTTATGCCAACATATCTTAGATTAGAGCAATTAATGGCAGAGTTCCACCCATCTAGTCTCCAGCTCAGGCATGCCACTGGCAATTAAATACTAATTTAGAGAAACATCTGGTGCTGAGAAAGTTTCACAAGTGGCCCAAGATAACGGCAGCTCTTCTATTTGTTATGGAGCACATCTAGAAAAAGCACTCTGTCTTTTGGGGACTACTCCTCCACGATGTAGCTGCTATTATGAGAATTACTGTTTGTTAAATACTGCAGCATAATTAAGGATATACAAGACACAAACACAGTAAGCTGCCTTAAGCGAAAGCAAGGCTCAGAAGTGCATTTCCCTTTTTATCATTTAATTCAGCCAACATGACTCTTGCTGCGGTCTCTCAGCTTATACACTAAAGGTCTACAGCTACGAAACTTCTAATATAAGCCTTTTATTACTATTTACATTTCTGGCTCCCATTGTCTCAGAAACTGCCAAGGGCAGAAGGGAAGAACAAAATAAGAAACTTGAAGCAATTTCTCTGTTGAATACTGGCAATACATAGAACCCGGGTGACGGGTCTCTTAAAAGTCTGCTTTAAAAGGTTCCTCCCTCCAGACAGATAACAACAAAGAGTTAACTGACTCGTCTCTCAAGTGACTAACATCCATCCCATCATTCTTCACATACACAGAAAGTGTGGGTTTATAGTTTCTCCTACCAGCCGTTACCTTATAAATCCCACACAAAGGTAAGACCTTTGTTTTATTTCAATACAAATGTCTCCAGCAAATGTTTACACTACTCTTTTGAAGCTTCCTCAACACACACCACACCCCGGCAACTACATAAAAATGCCATTTGCTTTGAATCCCAGATGCATACTCACCAAGCCATTTGTATACACTGAATTTCAACATAATGTGCTACCACAGGTTAACTCTTCTCTAATATATACACGTGTGTGTGCATGTCTCGCATCTATATATACACTCATATATATATGCACACTTACACACACAGACATGGTTTAATAAAGTAGCTGCCAAGTCTAATCCTATATAATTTCTGCTACTAACTCCCCAAAATGAAGCATCTTTTCCTTCAACCTTTACATTTTTGGAGTAGAGTTGATGTTAATTTCCTTCCTAATTAAATTAAATTTGATGTAACTTGAGAAGGAAATTCACGATTAAGAAAAATAAATCTTATACTAGTCAAAGCCTGTCCTAAGTATCACTAACAATGTTTAAGAAATACGGATTGCCACGATACAAATTACTGCTAGAGATAGTGCTGCTCTATAAGTTTGATTTTACCATTGTACCCACTGGAATTGGAGCTCACTTTGGCCCACAATATCCAAGAAACTAATCCTCCAAATCAGTCACTCTTTGAAAATAGCTTATTACTGTGTGAGCCATGCCAAAACTCATTAAATAACTGGAAAGGCTCCCAGAGGCTTCAGCATACTTTGGATTAAAGATCTACTTTTCAGTTAAATATAGCAGGGCAGTTATTGCATGCAAGTATACACAACAACTGCTCAGCACACAACTCCTGCACTCACTGAAATCACCTCACTCATCTGCCAGCACCTGCCTGAATAACAAAGCCACCAACATGTCTGTTTATTGCATGTTCAACTTGCAGTGCTTAGCAGAAATCTGTAATTCTCTTGATATCACTGAAAACTGTTTGTCTCTTTAAGGTGACATTTTTTATTAGCAACTGTTCACTGAAGTCATATCTTTGATTTTAAGGCTAAAAATACTTTCCATGACAATATACAATTAATTGTTTCACAAGTAACACTATCATAGCCAATTTAAATGCGCCAAGTACCTACCAGAGAGAAGACATATCTCAAGATGTCATATCTCTGTTCAAGAGACTCCACTAGACCTGTGTCTACTGGCTAGATGCTGCAGCAAAATCTTCTACAAGGCAACAGCAAGTCAACCACATAGCTTCTAGCATATTATAAAGACACTTGTAAAATATAGTTTAAAAGTCAGACAGTTGTTGTTAATTGTTGTTTGTTTCCTCATCTTTTTTTAAAGAACTCCTTTAAAAATACCAAACATAGCATTTGGGTTCAACCAAAGGGAGATAACAAATCACCTTACCCATAAATGCTACATATTTATAGTAGAATTAAATTTGGGAGGGAAACAAAGATGGATTGTACAAAACTGTTCTTCTCTTCCTACCCCTTCTCCCTTTCAGCAATACTTTTTTTCTTAAGAAAGCACTGAGTTTGACAAGGCTATGGAGTCTTCCCCTCATTTCCTTGGATCCTGCTCTGAACCACAAGCCCCACAGTGACCTCTAGATAACAGCCCCAGCAGAAAGGATGCTGTTCTAGAAAAGGGTAAGGATGTGCCAGGACTAACTAAGAAGGCAAGGAGACTGCTGCTGTCAAGCAGGCACAGCAGAGAAAACACTAGCAGAGTGGTGTTTCTGACTTTGATGCTGTTTCTTTAGTTCACAGAAAGTAAAAGTGTGATTATTCCACCTCTTGATATGCACTGTACAAGATTCTGTTTCCACTGACTTGTTCTGCCAAGCAGCAGTTGGAAGATGATGCACCAAGCATGATGAACTGGAGCCAACAGCCCAGTTCCATTGACATTACTGAGACAACACAGAGGGGCCTCTGCCTGTATCCTCTGGATTCCTGTTTACCACACTAAGACCCAGCTTACCAACCCTTAGCAGGCTTAGTGGTAGCTGGCAGATGGGGACTGCCACACCCATTCTCTTATACCCTCATCCTGAAGGGCTGTGAGGGGAAGGCCTGCTCTGTTTGTGTGTGAGAGGAAAAGTCTGATTTCAAATGAGGAGAAATATGCCTTTAAATTAGCTGCCATCCAGGTGGAGCACAAAAGTGAGAAACCTGATGTTCAAGATAGGTCTTCTGAATGTGGGATTCAGTTTCCCAGGAGAGAGAGGTGTATTGGGTAGGTGATTTCTACTACCTCTGTTTAATTTTCCACATCACTCCCCAGTGCACTTCCAACGAGAAGCTTTCCTTTGCTTCTTCCAGGGCCAGTAGTGTTTCATCACATCCCAGCTCAGAGGCCCTGAAAAGAACTGTTGTGTACCACTTTTGTCTGACTTGGAAAAAAAAAGGCTTTTGTGCCTCTGAGGGGGTTAAGTTTTAATCTTGAAATTGTAGTGAAAATGGAAAATAATACTGAACAGAAACAATGGAGGCAGTTGAAAGATCATCATTCAAAAAGCTTAGGAAAAGGGAGTCTGTAATTATGCCTTGAAATTCTTGATCTCCCATGGATGAGGTAATTGCTGGAGAAAAAACAGCCTCCAGTGACATGCCTCAGAAGCCACAGCTTTCCAACACCGCAGGGGCATCCTATGGGAATCCCCAGACCCAGTGCAATCAGTTATTTTATCATACTTTACAGCAGGAGCAAGCATGTAGACATACATATGTGTGGGGAGGGAAACACTTTAGTGCAGACAAGGTGATAAGCTTTCCTGTACAATCTGATTCATGCTTGATAGCCAAACAATAAGCACGTTATGAACCCTCTTTTATCAATACATTTACAGTTCAAGCTCCTAAAAGATCAGATATTTAATATGCCAAAATAAATATGCATAAAACAATTTGCATTTTAATCACTATTTCCTGCTGAAATATAAGCAGCTTAAATTTTACTCCTAGCACTTTTTTAATCCAGAAGGAGTCGTTATTTTAAAATCTTGGCTTGTTTGGTTTCCAATGATCATTGCAAAAGTTGCGTTCATAATGTTCTGGCACCCCAGGCTAGAGCCAGGTGAATGGTATGAGATTAGAAAAAAACGTCCAAGCTTAATACCTGACATTAATGGATGTGACTGCCTTGTTCCTAGATCAACATGGGTGTCTTGCTAAGTCTGGCTTGGAGCTGCAAATGTCTTATGCAAATGTCTTATTAGAGAACTGCCAGCCCTGGGACAAGACTGCCAGGTTCTAGCCCTGGTAGCGCTCCTATAAAGGTGCTCGAGGAAGACTGCTGTGTTGGAGATCCCAAATTGGTATTTGCTTGCACAGTGATCACACACACCAGTCACCTGTTGTGACTGCAGAGGACAACCTACAGCTGTATTTTGAAATGGAAATTCATAATAGGGAAATATCTGGGCCGATCAAAATGTAATCACTACATGAGTAAATACAGCACCATTAGCAACTGGGCCAAGTACAACTCTGTTTATCAAGGCCTGCTTTTGAAAGAGCTGGGTGATTTTCAGAACTATTGTCTTTTCTTTTAAGATGCGAGTCAGAGATTAAAATCCCTGTTACTATAAGCAGGCAGCACCTTCACCTTCAGTCAGGAGTCAGGAGGCTGAGTGTTAATGCTTCCACTCAGTGCTCAATACAAGTTCTCGGAGGACTCACTCTGAGGATGCAACCTCTCCAATGCTGCTGGAAACGCAGTGGGCAATTGTGCATGAAGAGGTCTTTGCATCTGAAAGATTCACAGCTCTACTTAAACACTGGACATTTTGTGTTCACCATGAAAACAGTAACAGGAGTTTGCCGAGCTCAGCGTTTGCTGTTTATTAACTCTACATCTCCAAGAGTACTGCATTACCCCAACTCATTTTACACAGCCTATTTCCCTTGTTGTTTGCTTTCCGGGGGGCCAACTTCTTCTTATAATTACCGGCAGTTTTTCATTTCTCCCACACTAGTCCGTGCTGTTGAAAGCACTCTGACAGCCTTTGTACAACCTTATCTGTAAGAAACTAGTTAAGGTGATCTGATGTCCTGGTTTATAGGTCCACTTAAGAGTCACATTCCTGAATGGAAACCCCATGCCTGAGGGTACTTGACCATAAAAAAAACCAAAAAAGTTAAAAAAAAAAAGCCTCAGTCCTCAAAAATATTTGAGGGACAAATTCATTCCAATTTGCAAAGATGGTCTCTGTAAAAATATAAAAAATAATGGCACCAACACAAGGGAAGGCATAGTCTAACTTACAGAATATGGATTACTGGAGATGCTTATAGTGTAGAAAGAAAGTTGAAAATTTAGAGAAAGAAAAGACTCAGCTTGTGTCTTACACCTGGCTTTGCAAATAGGAAAAAAATCTTTTACTATTTCTCAAGATGGGCACCTACCAACAACCTCTCTTATTTGTCAGAATGGAGAGAGTGGAACAGTGCCTAATGATGGATGGTACTTATAAAGGGATGCCATCTGCATGACTTTTCCTCACCTTTGCCTCCTCATTGACATCCCAAGTAAAGGACACAGCGTTGAATGCAATTTCTTCAATATTCCCAATGGTATTAAAACTCTCCTTGTAATCAGCTGTAAGAAAAAAACAAGAGTCATGAAAAAATTTGAACTGTTTTACAACTCATAGTGCTTCTTTGCCTCTTAAGATGGGTTGTCTAGTGCATCAAAACCACCTCTTGTATTGTTTATGATTAATTATGAATAATCTTAATTGCAAAGAGGTAATATCATGCAACCCAAATCTTATACATAGTATAACATTAGCCAATGTTCTTGTAAAATATTGTTTGCTCTCAAAAAGGAGTGTGACTCTACTGGCCATGGTGCATTCATTAGCTTAACCAAGGAATGGCCAAAACTGGAAAATTAACTGAAAACTACTGAAGCATTGAAAGGGACTGTTCAAACCTTAATATTAAGAAAACACATGGTAAATCCTAAAGAAGCTTTCTAAAAGTCTAAGAGCTATGACTGGAGGAAATCATCAGTGTGCATTCCAACTTTCCCAGGAATTATTGCACTGGATGCTGGATTAATATTTATATATTATTAAAAACAAAATTAAAATCCCCACAAAAATCCAAACCATCACAAATTTCCCACAAAGAACCACAACCACAAAGATCCTTTTCCAAAGTATGTGCACTAATAAAACAACAAACTAAGAAAAAAAATATTTTTAATTTGTCTGACTACAAAATCTGCACCTTCTTCTCACTTCTTCCCCATGTGTGCTGTTATTATTATCATCAATAAAGTAGCATTTTGTAAGGAATGAAAAGCAAAACAGAGGAAGATTTCAAAGTTGACTAACCCTCCCCCAAAATAGTAAGGCTGGAAAACTATGTAAAACAGACAGCTCCCAAGTCTTCTTTATCATTGAAAAGAGAAACAAGCACTGCTTTTCTCTTACGTTGCTGGACAGTTTAACACCTTTTATTCTTTTTGATGACAGATTAAGAGAGATACCAGGTAATAGCAACTTGATTAAAGGAACTTCCAGATCGTTCACAATAATGGAATAAAACTCTTTGGGACAAAGATTTCCTAAGAGTTCCTCGAGGGAATTGGACTCAGTGCCATAGGGCTGAGATTACACTCCTGATCTAAAGTTTACCCAAGTCTGTGCTTCAGAAGCATGCTGATTCTTAGCTTTGTAATCAGTTATAGAAAGAGGATGTTTTTGTATTCTGTAAGACACACAAATGGTTTCAATATTCATTCCCTTTGCCTAAACTGTTGGTCTCTAAAATATAATTTCTAGATAATAACTGCTTTAAAATAATTTATAACAAAAACATTGCTACAATAAGAATTATTTCATGTTTGGCAATCAGTATACTTTTATCTCATTTGAAACACAAGAATGCTGACATCTCACTGGGCAAATAAAACTGTGTTCCTGGGACACATGAATGATTTTGGATACAGTAAAAAAAATCAGTTTAGACCATAGGAACAGCACGAGATATTTGGTGATGTAGCAAATTAACAAAGTGCTTGAGAGGGCAGGCAGGCTTTTCATTCCCACCTTGTACTCAGATCTTTTTAACTGAAGTAATTGGCTTCACTATCTAAATTCAGTGTGGGGATGCAAATGAGAGGAATTAGGAGACACAAGTAGTTTAATATGCATGTGCACACATCCACCCACCTCTTAGATTTATGATTCACCAGAAAGTGCCTCGTGCTGCATATGGGCGTGCTGTGTAGGTGCACTTAGGAAAGATATGAACAAGATGTCTCATAAAGAAACCTGTTTTCTTGTCTTAAAAGGCTGTCAGAACCTCACATTGACCAATCCTTCCCTTCTCTTAACACATGCCTCTCCTTTAATTGCTGTACACAAATCTCATGGGGTGTCTATGTGACACTGTGTTAAAAAGCAGAAGTGCATCCTATTCCCCTCAATTTACAGGCAATTAAAGAAGGATGTTCAGTTGATTAAGAAACCATTTACACCTCAGAATATTTCAAAGCTGTTAGAGTGACTACAACTTTTCCTCTTCTGCTGTGAGTTACCAGGAGAAAATCGGTGTTGTTCAATATGCAAAAAATGGCTGCACTGGAATTATTTAGTCTTTTGTTGCTTTGCATATTAAACAATGGCAAATTTTTAATGTTAAACGCTAATCATGCATTACATGTCATTGCATACTTTTGTATTGTGCACATAAATAATACAAACTATCCTGAAAAAAAACAAGGGCAAGTTTCTATGGAGCACAAAGCTTCCACACCCACTCTTCATATTTGAACCTGTTCTAATATCTCAGATTATTGTACTTATTCTAAGTAATCAATATCTACTGCAATTAAGTATTGTATCCTTTATTTTAAATTATTTGAAACAAAAAATTTAGTGATCCAGTGTCACAGCACTGTGAAAATAAAGCTGTTTTCCCCCTGCCCCCCTTATTCCTCCTACAAAAGTAAACACGCACCTTACTCCTTCTTCAGAAAAATCCATTACAGTACATAGCCTAAGTTTTGGAAAATACCTTACCTTCTTGCTTAATAAGTGTCAAGCCCTCAAGTTTATTCCTCAAGCACTAAGGACTTGCATACATGTAGGTACATGCTTGTTTTTATTAATATCAACACATCTTCAGACCTGTCACTGCACCTAAGCCACTGAAGCATCCTTCCTCCCAGGAGGTGCACCAGCTGGTACACAAACCAAATTAAAGCAGTGACCCCTGTGTGTCTGGAGTGAAGGAGCAAGCTATTATTTCTTCCAATGTCCAGAATGTAACTGCAGGCCAGAAAGCAGACAGAAAGATCCCTGCCACAATGGAAAGCAGCACAAAGCCCCCTGTCCCTCTGAGATTTGAACAGCTGGAACTGGAGCATCCCAAATTAATTTCATCCACTGCCTGCTAAGGACCACATCATGCTCTAGATTAAAAGTGCATTCATAAACAATTAGAAATGATTCAGAGATGTTAAACATACTACAAACATCGAATTAAAATAAGAGTAACATCTATGGAACAGGTGATACAGAGTTTTGAACACTTAATTTTCTTTGTTTACTACACAGGACCTGGACATTAACTCCAAGTATTTAGAGGACTCCTTCAGGGATCTGAATTTTTAATGTAAAGGGAAATCTTCTTAGAGTAATTAAAAATAATTTTGCATGGAAGGGACCCCTGGAGGTTATCTAGTCCAAGCAAGGCCAACTTCAAAATTAGATTAAGTTGCTCAGTTAGATCATTTGATGATAAAACTAGAAGATTTTGTTAAATGCCGCTTGATACTTGGGAGCCATTCTGGCCTAATAAGCCAGTTAGCCATGCCAAAGAAAATGAAATGTACTTCAGAAATACCATCCTTCTAAGAGGTAAGGCTGTATTTCAGTTGTTCTCAAGAAAACACTACTGATCAACATTTAAGTCTTTTTTTTTCTGAAAACTGAGGTGAACCATGCTCTTACAGCTCTTATATCTGAAGGGCTATATCAGTAAGTCTTACTACACTGTGCTTTGCTCATGTTTGCAGGGCAAATAAAGAATATGCACCTCAGTATTCAAAAGTGCCTCAAAAGTCATCACAGAGCTATTTCACCTCAAACTAATGGAAAATTAAAAGACATTCACTTTAACACAGGTAAACACACAGCTCATGTACAGCACTTATTTTGCAGAGCACTATTTTTCAGAATACATATCGTAAGTTAACTTGTTGGGGTGAGGCAACTGGAATGTGCCAGGACACCACAAGTGCAGTGGAGTTAGAGGGTGCTGGCACTACAGTGGAGCAAGCTGCTCAGCACATACTTTTCAAAGGTATGAGCACCACTACCACAAGCTTGTAGGGACTAGCAGAGAAAAAAAGACAGCCTTCAGAAAGAGCTGCGACATGGCCTCTTTCTTCTTTGAATGTGTCATGATAAAAGTAATTTGTTCTGGGGTGATGGTTTTACTGAGTTAGGTACCCCAATGGGCAAGAAGAGAAAATGGGGGAAAGGGGGAAAAGAATGAAGTTAATGAAACTGTGCAGCCAGAAAAATGATAAGACAAGAGGCAAGAGAGGACATTTGGAAGAGCTGTTTGGACAAAATCCACCCTAAATAAAGCCAGGCCTCAGTGGAAACTGCAGCATTTGAAAATCTACAGGCAGCACAGTGATTAGGACCACCTGGGGACAGATTCCCTGATCACCCAGTTCAATCGCCCCCTGAAGTGTCCAAATGTTCTCTGCAAGTAACCCTGCTTTGATTTAGCCTCCCCACTCTGCCCCCTCCCATTCCTGCCATTCAATGGTTTGGTTCCCTCAGGCGGTCAAAACAAGATAGACTTTGCCTGCTTTGGTCTTGCCGACTCCTTGACTGGAATCAGGGCAGATGGGTGCATGTGTAAACTGCACGTGGGAGGGGAGAATCGCTTGATGTCTAGACACTGCCACTGACTTCAACTTCAGGCTCCTTGGCAGCAAGTACGTGTTCTTCCTCTGCTAACATGCAGATAGAACAGCTGGGGCTGACGTGGGCTTGTAAATACTTTAGATGGGATGAAAGGTAAACAGGTCTCTCAGGATAGCATACCTGAGTTTGCTTCTCCCTCACTGCTGACACTGACGAGACTCAAACTAGGCGTGTAGGAATCCTGCACACTCCTTTGCAGTCACCACAATGATGACATCTGCACTCTCAGGCTGCAATTCCACATCAATTAGCTAACATAACTGTTGCTGGATCAAAGACTTGATCACCCTTTGAAAAAATAAACGGAGCAGTTACTCTGCCACACCTGAGGAGGTGCAGACCTTGATTTCCCAGCTGCAGAAGGAGGTACACCACTAAATACACGTGCAAGGGGCAGCTCTTCTGTGTAAATACCGAGAACCATTCCTTCTGCATGGTCCCTATCCAGCTCCATAGACCCCATAGTCCTAGCAGGAATGAGCCATTGCTAAAAATTCTGGTACAAGCCAAGAAACCATTGCCAATATATTTCACCATATTCCTGTGCAAGGCACCAGAGCTTTCCACATCTGAAATCTTCCCTGAAACATCTGGAGATGTTCTTAGACTTACCAATGTCAAGGACTCTCTGTTTAGCTGTGTGCTGCCGGGAATGCCAGTACTTCCAATATTTCAGTTGTTCATCTCTGTTTTTATCCTCACTGAAAACAACCATGACCACACTCTATGAAAAACAACACCAGAGTCACATTAAATTAATGTTAAATAATTAATAGTCAGGAACACAAAAATTAAAATCTCCATATGCCTCTAATTCTGATCCAGCCACCACCCTCTCCAAGTACTTTGGTTCTACAAGATTGGGTTTTATCAGTCCAATACTACAGTGTACTTAAAGACTCAGGACAGAAGAAATGTAGTTGTAAAATAATGCAAAGCCCAGGATTATGTTCTTGATAGTCCAAATAAAAAGTAATAATATTCTTGGTTTTAAAAAGTCAGCTTCACTGGCTAAGGCAAGACATTTTCAATTTAGTATACACAAATACCCTTTTCAGGAGAAGGATTCTTGCATATACATATTTAATGGCAAATTCAGTGTAACTATTTACTTTGAATTCGCTTTGTTAAATTGTGATTCAAAGGAAACAAATTGAATTTTTATGCAAAATTTTACACAAGCAATTTTTGAAAAAGCCCTGCTGTAGGCAAGCAAAACAACATAAGACAATGAAAGAATGATCATACCAATTAAAATTAAGTGAAAATAAACCACAGAGGAAAAAACCTTCACTTCTAAATGTCCTGGTTTATTTTCACCCTGAGACACTAAGCACAAAAAAATCACTATCAAGCTACTTTATAAGATAAGGAGGTAGATTACAATTGATACATCATCTGTGTCCCTCCACAAGCCACCACCACAACCCTTCATGCACTCTGACCTTCTGCATTCCACCTATAAAAAGCTGAACACCATCACCACATATTCCATGTCTATCTAGCCTCTCCATGGGCACAAAGCATATTGGGTGGGCACCAGGTGTGTGTGGCTGGCCAGCTGATGCACTAACCAGAACTGGCCGTGCAGACCAGCTTTTCCACCAAGGACAGCACTAATGTTTTTATGAACCATGTACAGGGAACTTGTAGAGGTTTAATACCTTCAAAACCTCTTGCCCCTCTGTTAGTTTTGGATGGAATTGGCAATAAATTCAACAGTCACTTGAATACAGAGCTGGCAAACAGAACATGATTGTGAAAGTTGCACACAGTTTCACAATCTTCTGTCAACTACATCCTCCAGAAGGATGCAATCTCAGATCTCCTTTATAATTTCCACCCTTCTGCTTCCACAGCTTCAAAATTCGTGTGGCAGTGCATTGAATCAGGCGTATGAGGACTGGTTTTCAGTCAGACTAATGACCTCCTGACTCCTGCTTCAGCTCTACAAGTGCTAGAGCTGGAACCACAAAATGGGAAGGAATGGGTGGCAAGGAAAGAGATTGCACAGAGCAACAGAAGTCTTACATCTGATTTAGCTAACAGCTTCATGTCCTAAGGAAACCAGGCTAAAAATTAACTGCTAATTCAGGTTTGCAAATCATTGCCTCTGTTTAGGAAGAGTCTCTCTAAACTTGTATGATAGAAACATATAGGTTGTTGTCTGCTTCACTGATCACATTGACTTTCATTGGTTCCTTTGACTAAAGTCCCAACATTTTTAAAGAGCTTCATGTATTTGGATGGAAACATTTTTGCGGCCTCATACATATGCAGCCCTGCCAGCTTCAGGGTAAAATTTACAGGACTCATTGTTCATTCCAAGGTTACTGGGTTAGGATTTATCAACTCAAAAACATTACCAAGGAAATCAGGACGCCCATTCACCAGGTAGATGTTGCTGAATACACAAGCTACAGTTCTAGGCATAGAATCTAAGATGCAAATAATTCATTTTGTTACATTCTGGATGAATGTCAAGTGAAAGCTCACTCTTATACAATGAAAATTATTTAAAATTTATGTCACAAAGGATGGATTCAACCCTTCACATTTTCTCTGAAATGCACTGGAAAAGTGCACCAGTGAGCAAAGATGGACTCCTCAGTACATATGGCAGATCTTGGATTTCTTTGTTTTATTCATGGCAATAAGTTCACCGGTGTTAAATGTATCTGTGGAACCACCAAACTGCCAAATCATAAACTGAAGCTATATCATTAACGCATAAGATCACACTCTGAAAAAACTGGACCACAAAGCATTTGTTGCCACCATCAATAAGGTGCTCTCCCACCTTTACATTAAGCATGAGAATAAGCTTGCTCTATCCTTCCCCCAAGAAAAAAAATAAACTTAAAAGCCAATCAACCACAACCGTATCTGTCTGCAGAGCTCCATTCCCACCTAGGAAAGAAACAGGACTATACCCTGACTTTGCTGATGGGATGCCGGAAGCATTTGTTGTCACCCGTCTCACTCAGGGTGATGGCGTAGAACTGTCCTTTGTTCAAGTAGGTCATGGGTCCTTCCCCTTGCTTTTGACGCAGAGACTTGGTAGCTTCTAGTGTATACTGAAAAGTGCTGCTGAAAAGACAAGGAGAGAAACACCCACAAAATCCATGTCACTTTCCCCTTTTCTCTTTTATTACATAATTATTGCATTGAATAAGGTATAAGAAGCTAATAACAAAATTCCAGGAAACTGTCACACGGCAATTTAAAATTGCAATTTTCTTTTTCGACTTCATCAGATCCCGCAATCAAGCGTAAAATTATCTGGACTGTAAGTTTCTCAGATCAAAGGCTAGATCTGTACTATCTCTGAAAGGAACCATTATGAATTATGAGACTTTGTACCTCACAATGACAGTGCCAATCACCAAGAGGGGATTCAGCATGATTTGCAGGAAATCATCAACTCCACAGACATTTAAACTTAGAAGTGTTGCAGAAAGAGAAATAAATAAATAGGTTTCTTTTAAATCCAGAATAAAACATGTTGCAAAAGATGGACACAGAGAATGGGAAGTCCAACTGCTACTTTCAGCACAGTTCCAAGATGGAATACAAAGAGAATTAAGTTCAATTGTTTATAGACAACATGCAAATCAAGGTTTTATAAGCTTTCTTTTCAAAATTAGTCAGACTGAATGTAGTGCCTACATTTAGCTTTATCTTCAATCAAGTAACTTCCCTTTAGAAAAATATCAGGGAAAATCAGCTGGAACAGCTGCAACAGTGTTGAAATTTTAGATCTTAAAAAGACCCTCCTTCACAGAAGAACTTTCCAACTTCAAAGCACTCCTCAAACCATGAAAAGTTAAGGCTCAATTAACTAGTGAACTGGTAGCTGGAAACACTTCTCACTGAGCCTCCAGCCACCACCTCAAATAATGGCCTTGAACAATAATCCAATAAAAATGATGCCTACAGCTCCTTACATTCTCTTAAAAAACAAACAAACAAAAAACAAAACAAACAAACAAAAAAAAAACCTGCACAGAAACCTTAATGCAAAGTCCTCATTAACTGGAGATATAGTGGAAGCATTTTCACAAAGGTTCTTATTCACCAAAGTGTTTAAGCAGTGCCAGAGCAGAACCAAAAGGAGGAATATGTTGGTCCAAAATAACAGTGTATCCTTAACTTTCTAATTCAAGCAAATACTCTAGATCATCATAGTACTGACAGAGCAATATAGAAATAAAGGGAATACAAAAGATATTTTAACTATTCAATGAAAAAAAAAAACCACAACAAAACACATAACTAATAATTACATTCAAATCCCCACTTGAAGAGAAGGTAGGAAAAAACCCAACAGATCCAGTCTGCCATCCAAAAGGAGTTTCAGACAGCTTAGTATCAATTTTTCAGTTCAGCTGCAAACATTCAATCAAATAAAGAGAACTTGTAAGTCCTTCTTAGCTTATAAATTGAAATCCAGTCATTTTTCTAGTTGGTTAAAAGTTACAAATAAAAGCAAAACTAAGGCAATAAGCAAACACTCATCTATGCCCATGAACCCACCAATGGCAGCGCTGGTGCCTCCACACAAAGCAGCTGCTGCCACCATGAAGGCTCCTGCGGCTGGCACAGCCCCCTGCCCTGTGTGCAAGGGGAACAGAGGCACTGACAGTGTGGTGTCTGAGTGGATCAGAGCTATACCACCAGGGCTGCAGAACCAGCATCCATCCTGCTGCACCACTTGTCCTACAGATGGACCACCAGAGGTAGGGGCACAGCCTTGACTTAGCATCACACATAGGGACTGCAGATATTGTGCCTAAGACCACTTATGACACACCTCAAAGCACACTGAGTACCCTGGGAGATCTGCCTCAAAACCTCACACCAGACAGATGAACTAACAAGGATGTATGTTCAGAAGGGCTTAGAATGATCAAAGTCAGATACACACAATGTCTTCACAGAACTCCTACAGTCTGCCACAGGCTGGTCTTCTGTTCCCTAGCATTCTGTATGTTTCAGTCAAAAAATGTAAATCCCAAACACATTCCACTTGGCCAGTTTTGGAGCCTCTGTGTAGCACCATTTTGAGAGTTAAGAGTTTTCTTCTTGTTTCCAGCTGGCAAGCAAAGCATGCCCTATAGCAGGAGGATTACTCTCACTCTTAAAAACTTATTGCAGTCACCCAATTATTACAATACTATTATGAACTTCACCATGAGTCTCAACTAAACCCCTGTGTAGTCACTAAGAGATCTTCTAGCAAGCTTCCAATTACTTGTATATTCACCACTTCTTCTTTCAATCTGAAATTCTCATTTCTGAGCCTTCCACTTCCAGGTAGACCAAATACATCTTTCCTGGGAGTTTTCTTAATGTGTATTCAGAGGTTTCATTCTTAATGTAACCTGGGCCATAGCATGAAAGACTTAAGAGTGTGGGAATTTTTAACAATACCAATGCTTCAGGATTCAATGTTACAAATGTTCAGTGTAGTAAGTGAGCAGCCTTTGCTAAATATAATTTTCATATCTTCTGCCTATATAATTACTCAGTTCTGAGCTCACTGCAATTAATGATTGTTTAACGTTCTTCAGAAAAAATATCAAGTTGTAAGGAACCTTCACCATAGTCCCAGTCATATGCCTCATCCACAAAAACTACGTAGGCATGTTCCTAATTCTAAAGTGAGAGTAATCTCTCAGATATAAACAGAACCATTCATAAGTATGAAATAAAGCATCAGTTTAAAATCATTACTGATTACAATCTTTCCTAGATAAAGGGACTCTGTAGTGTTTGCCCACGTTACATACACATTCTTCTGTGCTTAGACAGAACAGTATTCTTTTCAAACTTTAATTTTTGAAGCTTTTTCTTGAAGCTTTTCAACTGTCCTGGACATTTGACTTGTGCATTTTGCCATCCTGAAAAGATTTTTCATGACCAGATTGTCAAAGCTATGTTCTTTTACCTGGAGAGCCTCTCAAAAGTTTTCATCTTGCATATCTTGGGCAGGAGGCTTCAGAGGAATTATAAGTTTAAAGCAGTGCTGAGGGAAGGCAACAGATGAAGATATAAACTGGCCAGATTTGAGAGCTAGCATGAGCAGGAGAATTAGAGGAGACATGCTTGGCAGCATCAAGGGAGGCCTGCAGGTACCCCAGGGTGAAGAAAGGAAGGGTGGGAAGTGAACACAGGCAGCTATTCCTCAATACAATTCCTGCCTGATGCCAGCCAACACACTGCAAAGCTTATGCCATACCTTGTTTGTTCATAAATATATTCTTCAGCCCCCACTGACACACTCCGATACTTCTGAAAAATAAAAGCAATTAAATACTGTTTGATAAAATCAAAATGCAAATACCAACAAAAGTGCAACTAGGTTTAAAGATAACTCAGAGGAAACCATCAAACATTTAAAACTCCAAATACCTAAAAACTGCCATGGATATTAATAAACTAGTCACATTTTATAGAAAGGTTAGAGGTAGACATTGTAAAAAACATATAATTTATTTACTTAACCTCAAAGAATTTGCTTATACTATAAAGACCTAACAAACTAAGCACAGCTAAACGAGAAAATGAAAGAGATTAGAACAGTATATTTGTAATTGTTAAAAATGGAACGAAGAACACAGCAAGCAATTGACCGAAGTGTCCACTACAACAGGGATCTATAAAAACTCAGCATTCCTTCAGTACAACACAACTATAAACCCATAAATGTTTTGAAGCCATTCCTAAATATGTATTTATAATGTGTTTGACAATTAAGTAAGTATTAGAACAAATCCAAACCCAGTCATTCTCATCAGTACTTAGGGAATACTTTGCAAGCACTTATGGAAACAACCAACTGTCTTCCTACTTCTAAACACTAACTTTGCCTAAGTTTCTTTTGGTATGTTTTGACATTTTACATTATGGTTCCCCCACACCTGCTCCATCCAGCTGTGCCTACACAACAGTGGCTGGCGGAGCAGGCTAAGCACATCCTGGGGTTTGAGCAGTTGAGAAAAACAAAGACTCAGTGCTGAGTGAGGCTGCAGTGGGGTGGCAAAGCTCTGACTGCTCCCATGCCACATGCATGAGAACACTTGCAGCTAGAAGGCCACCAGCAGTGGCATACATCTCCCCTAACAGCTATGGCTGGGGACATAATGTTAATTATCCAGTGTCCCTTGTAGAATTAATAGGGGATGTGAAGATGGAGAGGAGTGAGTGTACTTAGAAAACCACTCCAGTCAGTTTTGGCAAGTGGATTTGAACAGATTCTTTCTCCACAGACTGTAAAGAAATCCTAGATGACAAGTATTGCACCCTGTTATTAACCAGTCATTTTAAAAACATGTAACAATATATAACCATTGTAACAAAATCACTGTAACACAGAATTATATAACACAACATATAGCTGTTAAGTTTCTATTTATGTCCAAATTTAACAAGTTTGCATGTTTGACAACTCTCTGCACAGGGCAGATTGACTGTTTGGGAACCTCTCAGCAGCATATCCCAGAACAAACAAATGGAATGGAGTCACTCTGCTACAGCACTACAGGGAAAGCCAAGAGGATGGTACCATAAGAGCCATTGACCAGCAACACAAAAATTGCCCAATTTTTTTTGGGTAATTTTTATTTGATTATGCAGAGCAGTGTCTCTAATCCAAGGTTTGATCCTACTGATTTTACAATGGGAAGCTAGATTTCTTCATTATTTATTCACTTAGTTGACCTACATGTGTTCTGTATCTGAAAACAGATTTCACCTCCAGATATCCTGGATCTGTGTCACTCATGGAGACAATGTATTTTTCCATAATACACATACAGTAAATTTCTCATACACTAAATCAAGGCAGCTCAGCTTTAATGTAGCTTGCCTTGTACTTTTGTTATGTTTACAATTTTGTAGAGTTGGGAGGAGAAAAACCCTAGGGGAGTTTTACCATCTAATATCTCTAATTATTTGCAGAGGTACTGTCAGCTTTAAATTGTCCTCTCCTTTCTACAATTCCAGTTTGTCTGCCTTATTCTGCAGCAGGCAAAAGCAGCCAGAGGGTACTCACCATACTAAAGCTGATGTAAAACTACTTTGACAGTAGCACAACTGTAAAATAGTTAGAAGTTCTCCTTGCCTTTTTTCTCCTCATTCCTGTACACATACATGCAGTTGTTCCTTGCCTGTTGGATTCTCTGTTCCCCTCTATTAGTCTAATTCTGCTACTTTTTCTCACTTACTTGTGTTGCAGAATAGAGCTTCATGCAACAAACAGCTTCTGAATAAATTACTTGGGTTTATCCAGCAGCAGAGGCTGTTGCTACTCATTTGCATTTTCAAAAGAACATCTAGAATTTCCCTGTTACAAAGTGGCTATTTCTTACTATTCTGAAGGCAGATCTTGTTAATGGTAAATAAATCTTTCAGAATAACACAATACCTCAAGGACAAAAAAAAATCTGTATTTATTATTCTCAGAATTTTCAATAAACATCTTTAAAATTGTCTTCTGAAACATCTCATGATGCTCCCCTTTAATCAGAGCACAGACTGATGGGAACACAGCAAGGAGTAGAAATTAATTTGTTGAAACAAGCATCACCATTCTTCTAATGGCTCTCGTGGACAGTTCAAATCTCCTTATCTTGTTTACAGGCTCAAATATCCTTATCTTGTTTACAGCTTTTTATTGCATTCTTAGATGCTAATTTGAGGTGAAAAACTTACTTCTGTTCCTCCATCTTTGAAGGTGTCACTGTAGGTACTGTCAGGAGTACTGCGCTGATCATCTTTAAGATAATTTGTGTGGGGAGCAATGTTGGACACTTCGTATGGCTCAAAGATAACACCTCGGTGCTCCTCATTTTCTCCTCTTGCATAGTGTGTTTGTGGGGTCATAAAAACAGGGGTGAATTCCTCTGCTTTAACCACAGTCACTGCTGACCCTGTGATGGGTGTTGAGCTCCCAGACACATTTGTGTTGTATTCCCTTTTGGATGACTCCAAAGGATCTTGGTTCAAGGAAAGGTTAACAGGCACTGTCTTCAGGACTTGCACACGGTTCTCTCCCCCACTTAAGTTATTCTGAGCTTCCGTGGTATTAAGACAATTTCTGTGAGACAAAACCAAAAAATGTTATAAACTGTCCTGATAGAGGAAATCTCCTTAAATAGCTTAATGGTCTGAAATGTCAGGGAAGAAGATTTTTCAATTCTGGTAAGCCACTGCCATAAGAAGTAATACATTAAAAAATACTAGGCAAAAGAAATTGTGAGGCAAGCAGAGAGGTCCAGAGCTCTTTAACAAATGGGGAAAGACAATGATTTGATTTGACTTGTTTCAATAAATTCTGGGTATCCAGGGTTGCTCTTGCCTTAGCTTATAATTTGGATGCAAAATAAACCCAGCAGTACAACAATCTTTAGACACAAAATAAGAATAAACAGTAAGGCATGGATTATGCACAGTAGATATTTTGCACATGAAATAGGCAGAATATCAACAGCAAAATTCATATGCAGATGGCATGCTCTTTCAGACTGTTGACAGGCCACTACTGTTTGCTTAACTCTGGTAGCAATGCTATTCTAAAAGAGCAAGCCCAGGAATTCCATTGTAGCAGAGTAGATCAGTAACTATAGGGGCTACAAGGTAACCTCAGCAGCATTCCCACAGCTACCCTCAGTTGCTGTTGAAAGCAATCTGATTGCTGATAGTAGTTACATTGACATAAAATTGTTAACTCATAGAACTTCTAGTAGGCATAGCATTGCTTTGTTTTCAACCCAGGAGAAATGCTCTGACACTACCCAGTGCCCAGTTCCTCTCTCTTAGCTTTCCATTGTAGGCCAGTTTCACCAATCACACTTAATTGAGGAACTGATCAGGAATTTCTCTGGTTTGTAAAAGAAAAACTGTCCAAAAAAATATTTCATAGCCCATGTTGAAACAGTAAATTTATACTAGTACCTATTGAAACAATCACCTTATGAGCAGCTAGTGAAGACCAGCTGAGGCCGTCACAAATTAGCTACACTGAAATAAACCTTGCATAGCTTATCTGTCATAATTTTATATGGAGATATCTTCCCATATGTAAAAACTTCTTTGTTTCTACAAAAATATACACTCTTTTCTACAGGTCATAATAGTAGAAGGCAGCTTCCTTTGACTGAAGTCACTTTTAGCCTACAGAGAAAAGCTGAAATCTGAGAGGAGTGAGCAAAACATTCTGAGCAAATTATTTTAAGAGTTACTTTATTTGCTGGGCTGATGCTAACTTATGTTAAATAAGACTATAAATGAGATTACTGAGGCCAAACTACTCACTTTTTGCCCTACAACAAGAAAACAAAGAAAAACAGCCAACAGCCAAACTGTCAAGATAATCTGATTTTACTAATCTCAGCAGCAAAACAACACCACGAAACAAAGAGTGAAACTCTCAGCTACCTCCCAAACTGCATGTTTGAGAATACTATCCATTTTTCCTAATCAATTGAAAGTAAAAAGGAGTAAAAGGTGCTTCCCAAAACAACCTTCATTCTTATAACTTCTGAAAGAAAACCATAAACCCCTCAGGCTCTCACAGTTACTTCAGTTCACAACTGATCAACACTTGAAGTAGCTGGGTGTATGATTTTGAATAATACTGTACCTTTTATCTTGGTCTTCTTGATTATCACTCACTTTGTTAACAGACAACAGCCTTTTATCTCTGGGAACCTGAGAACAACACCAGGCATGGGGTCAGGTAAATGCAACTGTCAGGCATTTGCAGCTTCAAACTGCTCTACTGTAACAACTAGAAAAATGTAACTGTATCAGTTTTGTCTAGCTCGAAGATGCCAGGAGCTTTTTCTTTGGGAGACTGTGAACAGAAAGAGAATTTCCAAAGACAAAAAATAAAGAAATTGTTTTCTTTTCTAGTTCTTGGGCACACCAGTTAGGAGCAAATCACTCTTCTTTATGTCCTGTCTTTTGAATATCAAGCTAGGCCAAGCTATCTCAAAACCAAAGCTCATATTATTCCAAAAATACACACACACTTTCACTGAAGAAAAACAGGATGAGAAGGAAGATATGATGCTTTGATGAGTTCTACCCTGAGACCATTTTAGCTCAGATAAAAAAGGCTTTTCAATTAAACCATAAGCAGTAGGTAAGTCCTCCTGTTAGAGACAAGGCTGGAGTGCAGGAAGGTTGTGGATCTTTCCCTTTCTTAGTATGGGGACAAGTCAGGGCATGCTGGTATGTCATCAGAAACACTGACTTCTGCTTTGCTCATTGCATCAGTAGCTATGAGAGGTATAAATCTGGCCTCTTGACAGACTCGGAATTGACACCAAGCAACTTTAAAGATTTGTACTCCCACATACCGGTGTCCTGACACCAGCACAGATATGAAATCACCAAGGGTGAAGTTCCTGCTATGACCACATTTTTCTTTTCTTGCTGAGCCATTAATGTGGGAGCTAAAACTTCTAATCTATCTTTTGCACAAGACATATCCACTCCATCACAGCAATTAACTCAGGATTAAAAAACAAGATTAGACCTAAGAATGCGCTAAAGCTGTGCTTTTTACTTTTAAATATTTTAAAGAAACATCAGGAAAATATCTGACTTTAGAGGAAAAACAGCATTACAGTGCACTCCAGTAGTCAATGTTAACATCAACAATAACTGCAAGACAGCAGCACAGTCCCAGAGTTCTATCCAGAGCCATTCTTTCTTTTAGGGACATCCCCTTTCCCTATTAAGCATCCTTCTGGCTAAAAAACCTCTTTCATTTATTTTTTTGAACTGGGATTAAAGCCACAGTTTACATATGTTGATTCCCCTTTTAAGATTATATATTTTTCTCTGAATGAGGGTCTATGTTTAGGTAAATATCACTACAAGAAAAAAACAAACAGTTAAATTCAAATAATTCTTATTGACTGGAAAAAGTAATTCAAAAATATTACCCAGTATGTCAGAACGAATAAAACAGATTAAAAATAAGGATAATTCAAGAGTCTGGTGCATTGGAAGTCCTGTACACTTCCCCATTACTGCACAGAGGTTAAGTTTTAAGTTTGTGTTTGAGAGCATCAACAAGAGTTATAATTTCTTCCCTATTTAAGACAAAAATAGATACGATTGAATGGTGGAAATGGTTTTGAGATATTAATCCCACCTTATTCCATCTGAACCCAAAGTTTTAGCAACTGCCTGGAACAAAGAGTAGATATATATTTTAGAGCATGGTTTTGAGAAGGAAAAGGGCTATTTTCTGGTTTTATTACAAAAATCCATCACATTAATGAATGGCTACCTACAAAGGTACTACTAAGACAGAAGCCAATACTCCAGATGCTCATACACATCCTGAATTTTATGAATCTATATTAATTTCACAGACTCTGGCACTGTGGTAACTACGTCAAGCAGAGAAAAGAACCTTCTTTCTTCCTCACTGGGAACAGTTTTCTCTACTGACAACAACACACAAAAGCAAGGAATATAATCAGCAAAGTAATTAATATTTAACCATAAGGTTGGTATATGGCATCTTCCCTACAACCCCTTCTCCTGAACACTCAATTAATGTCACAGAGATTAAAAAGAGAAGTCCTTTCATTAAAAGCATTTATACTAATAAATACTAAAAGCAAAGGTTTTTAAGTCCCATTTCTGTTACTTCATGGATTACAAGGAGACCTGACATTGCTGTGCCAGCTTTCACAGAAGATCATGTGTCCAAGGCAGCCATAGCTGACTTCAGGGGTATGGAGATTGTTCATTTCACTGTAACTAATTCATACTCTAGTGCTTGGGAGGCAACACTGATTCTGTTTGCAGAGTACCAAAGGGTCAGCATGGGTTTCAGAATTACATTTTTGCTTTACACAGACATGCATTCTCTAGGACTCTCCTCCGATTTCAGCAAAAATCTCAAACATAGCTTTACTTAAACATTATGAAATATATATTTAAAAAATGTTACCAAAATTGTATGTAAAGCCCTGGGTTTATAACATGACAAAGTGAAACTACATCAGTGCTTTTCCTGTAAATTGACTTAGATCTCTGGCTCTGTGTCCAGCAAACTGCCAGTGCAAGGGCTAGCCCTCACTGTATGTCTGTATACAGCCAACTGCAATCATTATACAAACAAAAATAACATGGGAAATTGTCAGATGAGAGATACCCCAGTTAAAGAGCAAACTAAAACATGTGTGGAATGAACCAGAAAAGCAGACAAACGTACAGATGGACAAGGCCTCCCCTTTTACACTTATGTATTTCAAGTATCATCCAATGATCTTGCAAAGGAAGAACACTATGCTCAAAAAGAAAACATGGTGTAAAATTTAATATGGGAATCCTGAGGTTTTTTTTCTCTCCAGAACTAAATACATCAAAACTGTTTCACATAGGCTTCCTATAACAGAATGGGTGCATGATGGAAACATTAGAGTGAAAACAAGATGCAGTGACTTCTGTCCTAGAAAACTGTCTCTTTTGATGCCTCTTAGAGTGGTCCCTGCTAGTGCAGCAGGGAGGGATAATAACAGAATTACCTACTTTATAATAGTCATACAATAGGCCAAGAGCAGCAGCACTGTCCTCATCACCATTTATGCTCATCATAGCCTTGGTAGCTGCTGTTAGGGGATTCTCCAAATACGACTTCCAGGCTTCATCTTCACTGGTGTAGGCTCGTCTGGTGTTGAATGAAGTGTCATTTGGCACTAAGGCCACAAGTCGCTTGTTACTGCATAGACAGGAAGAATAAAATTGTGATCCAGAAGGGATTACTTTATTCACAAGGCATGGTAAAGAACATCAAATAACTCAATAGTTATATGATTACATCAAGCAAGCATCTCTGTTTTACACTTGGTGACAAATATTTATCAGTATTAGCTATCTTCAGTCCTTAAAAAAAATCTAAATGCGTGCAGATCTTGTGATAATAATTCAAGTGTATTTTTACTAATATACAGCTAGAGCTACAAAAATATTTTAGAACTATTTGGAAAAAAATGAAACAACAATATAAGAACATTTTGCCCCAGTATTCTTGCTATGTGTATACTTGATTAGGGAAAAAATGAAACATTTAACTGACATAAGAAGACATGAACAGAAAACAAGAAAAAGCATCTAATACTAATCTAGAGTTCACCTAAACAGAGTATAGTTCAGTATTTGTTAAGTGGGTACACCTTAAAATTAAGCTATTCTCTGCTTTTAGAATGCAACTTGTCAGTAATTTCAGAGAAGTTTTCTGTAACAGTACATGTGCAATAGATCCAGTGGATAGAACAGAACTAAATATATTTGATCTCTGTGCACACTTTATCACTCACTGCATCTAATTATAAACCCATGGTAACACACACAAGACCATTAGTGAGTGGCATTTGCAGCCAAAGCAGTTTCCTCCAGCCTGAAAGTTGTACAAACTGGCCAGTGCCCATGTATACTGCATAAGAAGCTGCTGCACCACAGCTAAAGCTGAAATTTCCAGTATAATGGAAATATAAATGAAGATAATAGTACCTGCTTTTGCAAACTGTTCAATAAACTTATTGATAAAAGAACTGCATAAGAAAAAAAAAGTTGCAGGCCTATTACATAAAATAGTAGGCAAACAGATTAGGCATGGGAAATAGTGGAATGAGGAGCATGCTGCTTCACGGGTGTTACAAGAGCACTGTCAAGAATTGTGGCTCAACTTAGAATTACAACAATGAAACTTTTAACACATTACACCTTACAAATGCAAAAGTCACAGAGAGGGTAGTATAACTAAATACACCAACTTAACAGGTAAAACTAGTAGTTATTCCTGGTGACCTTCATAAAACACTTCCTGCCATCTTCCACATAAAAGCCAGTTTAGTAGTCAGCCTCCTCCTTCTTTTCTGCCTTACCTGTGGAGTGCCAGCTCCACAGATCTAACTCAACCAACTGCTGCTACTGCACAGAGAGTGGCATTTAAACTGTGCAAACAAGACTTTTATTTGTTTTCTGAAATAGGATTTGATAAATGCACAATTAAACCCACACAGTAAATGCTCTCAGATGCTGGGAGCATGCCTTGCCTGGGCCCCAAACTTCAGTGACCAGCACAAGTTTGGGGTATCACCAGAACTCTGCTGTGGTGCCAGTCCAACCTGCAAAGTGCATGCTCCAGTGCTTAAGGAAGAAGAGGGGGATGGTGGAGATTATAATCTCTATGGTACAGAGCACTGTTTACAAGTTTCTTTATTTAATGAAAAACAAAATAATACACCTGGTACACAGAGCACAATTTTATGAGCTCTGTGGGGGAAGAGAGCATTTCATAGCTTCATAACAGAAAATACAACCAATTACAGTACCGGCTCTATTTTTCTCTCATATAAAGTAACTGGATTTTTGGAAACTACCTTTTTTATTGTTTGTTTTTTTTGGTTTCAACAACACTTTTGCCTGGCCTTTGGCTGAAGATTTTTGTCCCTCTTGTTTTCACATATACATTTGTGTTGTTACAGGTTTGCTTCAGCAAGTGTAGCTGAGCATAAATTAGGAGCCTAAGGAAACTTAAGGCAACTGCTAGGTCTACCTGCCTTTTCAATACCTTATTGTTAGAAACTCAAATCAGATTTGCAACAGCCCTGCTGTTTGTGCCAGAGGTAGCTGAGGGCCTGTTTCCACTCTGGAGCAGTCAATTCTCCCTGGCTCAGAGGCAATTATTCCAAGCAAGGATTCTCCTTTCCTCAACAAAGCTCCCCTTCAGCTAAATCTGAGCTGTTTCACCACATGGGCAGCTGCCCATTGCAACGCACAAAATCCCGCTCACCCTTCTTCCTGTAGCAATCGTCCCTTAAATCAATAACTGCCTTTTGTTCTCAAAGCACTCACAGTCATAACTGATTTATGAGCACCACAGTCAGACAGCAAGATCCCTTTAAAAACACACCTTTTATGACTTGGGCTGTGCTTGTCTGTAAAAATGCTGGAGGGGAGGAGTCAATCTCTGTTGCTCTAATTTAGCCAAGGTGATCTTAAAGCAACGACCAGAGTGCAGTCTCTCAGAGGTGCATATCTTATTGTCTTGGGGAGAAGCCAAAGCAAAGGGGATAAATGCTCTAGAAACAGCAACTCCGTAAACAGCTGGGATGGTTGGAAAGGCACAGGTGCATAGACTCAGAGCCTTCCCAACATCCTTCCAGAGCATATATATTAGTAAAAATGTTCTTTCCTAAAACTCAGGTTTTCACATTTGAAAACAAAGTATCTGTCTCCCCTACCTTGAGAGATAGTCTGCAGCATAATCAACTGCCACACTCGTTGTGTTTACTCTGCAAACAGACTTAAACAATAGCACGAAGAAAAATAAAAAACTTCCTCATCACCCCTGTCCCTGTAATCAGCTCTGTAGGAGGTTAATGGTCAGAGCTAATTATCATGACTTACCATAGTCAATAATTTCAAAGATTATAGCCAAAGTAGTCAGCCAAAACATTTGGGCTCACTTAAGGAAAACTTCTCTACTAAATAAGGCCGTTTGGACGAGAGGGAGAGTTTCTCCAAAGAAATGAGACTTGTGCATGCACGCACATTCCCTTTCATTTTAGCACAACTGCTGAACCTCCTTGGATGATTTCAGCTAAATGTGACAGAGGGGTAGCAAAATCCTCCATAACCAGAGGAGATAAATACAGTGTATTTTAATAAACACCAAGAAAACCCAACATTCTAAGTGAAGCTCCACATAGATAAGCTCCCCTGTCTTGTCAGTCATACTTCCACGCCAGGGCAACCCCAGCTGTTCCAGCTGTGCAAGTGATGACAGCTGGCAGCTGCTTGGGAGGAAAGTGACTCTGGTGGTACCTGGACCATGTTGAAGACAAAGGGTGACACCTATGAGCAACAGCAATCCCACTACAGAACTGCCCTGACTGTCCCAGCTGAAAGAAAAGCCAAATTTGGAGCCTGCAATTAGCAGATCCATAGATCTATAAATCTTATCAAAAGCTGAAAATACATCAGTGACCACATCCACCAAGAACCACATACTTAAAGAAGAAAGGCCAAGATTATAAGACTCCCACTCATTCTGACCAGCAACACCAGCAAATACCCGCTGTAGCCCCAGTCACACCTAAGAAACTGCTAAAGAGCAGAGAACAAGAGCAACCCCTGCTGTGCCCATTCCTCTACCGGGCCAGCCCACCACCCCTCTCTCTAGCAGTCAGGATGTGCGCTAACCAGAACACAGCTGCGCGGGACACACCTGTACAAGCTGAAAGCACATCCTCGTTTTATCACGGAGAAAGAGCTGAAGAATTAGGATACTTTGTATCTAAAAAGTAAATGTTTCCTTTCAAGCTGCCGCTTGAGAGCCTCATGAATGCAAAATGTTTCCATTGTATTACGTCAAACAGTAATAAATGTTCAAGAATGAAAAATCTTTCCTGGGCAATGGTCTGCCTAGGAGGCAGACTGCTCTAACATGGGAGCATTTATGCCAAAACTAAAACTTCCGACGGCCTTTATTTTGCAAAATCTTTTTATTCTCTCAACTGCTTAATAGAGATTTTCCTGTTCATACCATCCAAAGTGATTTGTGTGTTTTCATAAAACAAATTTTCCAGATTAACAGTAGTTACAGTGATTTTTTTGAACTTTTTTACAATTAAGACTATGGAATTTTATAAAACCGATACAAGTGTAGTATATAAATACAAAGATATCCAAAACTTTGTTTCATTTCAGTTACTGCAGCGTAAATTGGAGAGGTATATTGTACATAACATCAATAATGCTAAATGGAAAAGGCCAGCCTTTCAAGCGCTTCCTCGGATTAAAGATAATGAACATACAACAGCCAGCCCTTGGGGCTACAAAATCTTACTACAGGCAAATTCTCACCCAACCTTCTCACCCAACCTGATGCAATTTGCAAATTAACTTCACAATGAATCAGAACTGCCCATTAACAAGCTCATGAACAGTGGTAAAAGGCTTGATGATCAGAGCTTCCTTTTTATTCAGAAACAAGGTGTCCTGCCTGCCAGTCTCTTAAAACCAATTTTGATGCTCAAGAGCTTTCTTTTGAATTTAGAAAGCTCAAGCAGCCCTCAACTTTTCAGCTATATCTGCCACTGAACAGAAAGCAGACTGATGCAGCCATGCTGCATCAAGTACATGTGCATCCTGCTGCATCAAATGCTCAGTATTACATCCTGATCCAGTTGGCACTAGTGTGAAAGAAAGCCTCTTCCTACCTGCCCCACATCTTTTGCTTTGCCCAAGAAATTCAACCCTGAAATCCAAAGCAGATTGTCAAGGTGGGCACCCAGCCCAGGCATTTCTATTTTTTAACTGTGGGGTGTTGTTTTGTTTGGGTTTTTTGGGGGTTTTTTGTTTTGGTTTTTTTTTTTTTGTGTATGTGTGTTTTGGGTTGTTTTGGTTTTTTTGTTGGTTTTTTTTTTTTTTTTTTGCTTGGGTGGTTGTTTGGTTTTGGTTTGGTTTTTTTTTTGACATTGTTCTTAAAAAATAAAAATTACAATCATGATGCTCCATGAATATACCTGCAGACTTCTTCACCCTGTGACAATGCAGGACTCGCCCCTGCCTGCAGAGGCTAGGTGCCAGATGGGAACACACAAGCAATGTGTGTGAGGCAGGAGAACAGGAGAGGTTCCAATTCCCAGGTTTCAGCCCAGGCCTGAGCCTGCCCATTCTTACACAGATGAGATAAAAGACCACCAGGCACTTCTGCACACATCCTCTGCAAACTGTTCCTTCAAGAGAAGGAATACAAGGCTTTGGTCCATACAGCTGTTATAAAGCATCCTGAAATTTTAGCATTAGTCAAATAACTAGAAAAAGCAAGACAGATCCACAGCACCCTTGTTCCCAGCCCAGCACATCAAAGTCATAGGATATTTATCATAAGCTCCTTGTTAGTGGCATGATACGAACGGGACCAGGGCAACGGTCTCCAATCTGCAAATGCTGGGAGAAACACAAATTCTAAAACAAGATTCTAGCCAAAGGGACCACTTCTGTTGCACACAGACATGCATCACACACTACAGTGCATTCTGGACTTTCCTCCAGTGCAAAGTCAAAGAAATGGTGAACTTGTAGAACACCCATGTTTCATTTGGTGTGACAAACACAGGAGCATTCTCCAGACACAACCAAGAACCAGAAAATAGAGCAGATGTTCCCACTTCAGTTTTAACACAACTAAGAAGGGCAGAGTATGATCATTTTCAAACATTTCAGTAGCTCTCAAACCCTCTGTAAGTTTATTTTTCACTTACCAAAATCTTAGTTCAGTTGTAAGACAACTATAAAACAGATCTTGAACAGATGTTCATGCAATTTGTCTTAAAACTAATGCTCATCCATATGAATTCACAGGCACAAAATGAAGTAGTATGACCATCTAAAATGCAGGACAGATCCCACAGAAGCTGCATAAGTTAAACTTCAGTTTCCAGATCATAAATTTCTGCCTGTGCTCATTACACAAAGAAGTATAAATCAAAGCTAGTCCTAGCACTTGAAACCATTTGTTTCAAAGATTCTAATGTTAGTTTTGGCCCAAGTTTACTACCTTCAGAATACTACTTTGCCTACTTGACATCAAGTTAAAAACAAAACAAAAAAAAAACCCCAACCAAACAAAATACCACTAAAAAACTCCACAACTTGTGTGGCTCACTGCAAGTTTTGATTTATTTGATTAAAAAAAAAACAAACCAACTTGAGATTCATTAGGATTTATTGCCAAACATATAATTAAATAGTTCGCAATACTGTTGTTTCAATTAGATAATATGGTTTTGTTAAAACTACAAAGGAGCACAAATATTTTACAAACAGAAAAATTATGACCCATGTGTCTCAGCATTTTGTCTTTCATAGCTGACAATCATATCATTCCCAGAAGCAAAACACGTCTCCAAAAAGTACTTAACCCAATCCAGTGACTATATAAATATACAAATGAATTGAGAGTGAAGGGGAAAAAAAAAAAAAATCAAAGCATTTAGACCACCAGGAAACAAAAAGGTAAGTTGCCCTCTGGCCCAGAAGTCCATATCAAGGAAAAAAACTCCCATTAAAGAGGCTGAGTCATTTTGCCTTCTAATGAATGCAAGTTTGGGACACTTGCAATTTGGGACTTTTTTATTATACTTTTTGAGCACAAGATGAATCTGAACAAGATTACACATGTGAAATGATTAAAAGAAATTATTTTACCATTACTAAATGGTCTGAGAGGAAGTAAAATAATACATTAAGAACAGCAACAATGAATGGCAAAACAGACTAGTTTAACAATTAGATGCCTAGTAGAAATTTTATTTGTTTTTACTCCAAACCAAAACAACTTGAGCATGCAGTAGCGATCCAGAGATTAAAACAAATAAGTGATTCATTAACATTGACAAAAAATTATTATTAACTATGTCAAAGCGGAAGTAAGAAAAAGAAATCTGACACAGGGACTAAATACATACAATAAGTGCCTACTGAGGACTAGTTCAAGTAGGTAATTACTTACCCTGGGACAAACTTTTTATACCCCTGATTTCAGAGACTTTTTTTTATTTCACTTGTAATAAAATATTATTTCTACTAATCTTGTGTTACTTGTGTACTAAGCCTGTTGCTTTTATTTTTTTAAATCAATACAAAGAGTCTCAAAAAAGGACAGGTTTCAGCACATTTATAAAAAATCAAAATGAGGAAAACCTGAAGCTCACACCATTTCTGCAGGAGCTGACAGAGTTGATCAGAATTAGCAATTATTTAGCAGCTCCATGGCAGGCCATGCTGTTTCCCTAAGAGTACTTCATGTGCATAGCACCCAAGGTTGTTTTAACTGACTTGAAGCAGCTAGAAGCAGGCTGTAAAATTAAGAACAGGTCATGACAAGGCTGCCCAGACCTCCTACAATTTAACCTGACCCTTGGCCCCGTGGTCCTTGTTCATTCACTGCTTCCACAGAGTTAATGGAAATGGAATAGTTACTTCACTGATAGCACCAATTGCCGTTTTTTTTTTTCAGAATATTAAATCTTTTATGTAGCTAGAAGGAAAACATGAATTCAACAAGCCATCCTGGGAGTCAAGATTTCCCACAAATATTTTTAAAAAGCATAAAAACCCAAAAATATTATTTACAGAACTACTTAAATGCATTATTATAGAATATACCATTGCTTCCTCAAATCAGGAATATTAACAAATCTATATATAAAAATATATAGCTATAAATAGATAAATATATATATATAAAAGAAATACATATACATAATCTTTGATGTTTGAGACATATTCTCAAGCTATAGATACATTGCAACATTTGACTTCAGCATTCAGATTTATTTAATACAGTTTTCTTGGTTAAATATTGTGTAAGCAACTACTGTCATTTGTATTGTGTCAGCACTGAAGAAGAACAGAACAGTACCTCTGTATACCAAGATGTCAGAAATAATTACTTCTTTTAACTAGCTAGTACTGTCCCAATCGCAGATGAAAAAGCAAATGAAGATTGACTCCAGGATTAATTACTAGATCAGCATTTGAAAGTGCTATTTTGTGTATGTACAAAGAACAGCAGCTTAATTGGCTGTTTCCTAATGAAAAAAATACTTAAGGTATTTTTTAACCTTAAGTATTATATATATATAACCACTGCACTGGATTAATATTCGTGAAAATGTTTGGCAACAAATGTCAACTGGTGTAGTATCATTTCCCCTTCAGATGTCCCAGCCAAAAAGGGCCGGTGACACCCCTGCTGACCCTTCCACAGGTAAGAGGTTATGTGATCATCATAAGCAACTTAAAGCGACCTGGGAAAATCCCCTCCCTCCTCTTCAGCTTTGATCTTCAGTCCGGTCTCAGACTCCAGTGCCAGAGAGACAGTAGCGTAAACAGCAAGTCCTAACCATCTGATACTCTTGCTCCTCTTAGCTAAGCTTATGCTCGCAAGTTCTATGAGGTTCTGCACATTGATTTTCCACCTTCCTTGCAAAATGTGTTTGATCCTCAAAGAAAAAATTAAGAACAACACACAGAATCACATCATAAATTATAAACCCCCTTCGTGTTAGAGCACTAGATGCTCAAGTTAAATATAATGAAGGCAGTAAATTTACACATTGAGGAGAAAACAGTAAATGAAAATTACCCTGTGAAGAGCAACTTCTGCCACAGATACTAGCAAGCAGCAAGCTGGATGTGAACATGCCTCCACTGACGCATGGAACAGGTCTGAACCCATTCCCACCTACGGGTTCGCTCTCCACTCAGTTATTTACCTACAAGCACATGCTCTGCAGCAGACCCAGGCTGCCTCAAGCCCTGCTTTATGCGGGCAGTCTGAGCATGCCCCAGCCCCAGCTACCTGGTGTCCTGAGCAGCTCTGCACACCCTGGGCTGTTGGGAGCCTGGCACGGGGCAGGCAGGTGGCTGGCCAGCCAGCAGAGCGCCGGGGCAGCCCCCACGGGGCAGCCCGCATGCTGGGGCCTGCCACTGGCCTGCAAGTGCTGTCCCAGCCCCCCTGGGCCTTCACACAACTCCAGGAGCAGCACGGACACACCTGTGGCATTTACAAGACAGATCCCAAATGGTTGCACAATTGCTGCTGCTCCTCATTCACAGAAGTGCTGTCAATTTCTAAAGCCCAGTTAAATCTCACTTAAATAGCAAGCTCACTGATTTGCTCCATTAGTGCACTAGAGCCATGACTCTGGAATTTTGAGACGATCTTTTTTTGTATACTACAAAAGAACACCTTTAGCCTATAAGTGCAGAAGTGTACCCTAGAACCATCTTTTCACCCTGCAAAATGGATGCTCCCTCCTTCCCACCCTATGTCCCTCCGTCTTCATCAATGCCCAGGTTCCCCTCAAAGGATCTGGAAGCTGGATAATAATGGAAGCACCAGCACAGACCTAGAAAACACTCAGAGTGGGAGGGACATGCATTTTCTTCTGCAGAGATTATAGTTTCAACAGTTATTTTCTTAACTCCTGACATTTGCTTGCACCCCTGCTGCATATGAACCTCGACCAATGAAAAATGCATGTCAAAAATAACACCAACTCTGAGCCAGTTCTCTAGCTGCACAACAGCTCTACTGACACAGCTGAGAGGTTGGAACAGAGGTAGGAACAAGTGGCCACAGCCTGCTTAAGTCGGTATTACCTCTGCAAAATGCACATGCAATCATGCCTTATCTCTCCTGACCCCAGAGTTTGTGGAAACAAGCAGACAAGACCTAGTTTAGGCAGAAAGACTAAAGGGAAAGATAGGGAGATAGTACACCTATCTTAAGGATAATCTGCCCTTCTAAGGTCCTCAGTTAGCATTACAATCAAACACCTGGTTCTTTAGCATTTTCACCTAACTGTCCACCTTCCTCCCTTAAAGCATTACAGAACCTGTCCCCACTGCTCCCTCCAAAGACAGACAGTGCAGGCAGCTCTGTGTAGTACTGCAGAGGGTCTATCAGCTCTCCAGCAAGGTGCAAGCAAGCAAGTCCCACAGAATGTATTCTTCCACACTTTCTATATCCCTACCCCTGATTAGTCCACTGCACCAGCACTTTAGTAACAGAAGCCCCAAGAAACAGGTCCAATGACTCTGACAAATTTAATGACTTCAAAATAATGAGCTCCACTCTCCAGTCTTGCCTGTAGGGAAGATCTAGTTTTAAGTAAAAGAAAGGCCACGTGGAGGAGAATAATGCACTCTCTGGATTAGGTTCTAATTGGATATAATTAGAACCCAAAAAACAAAAGTCAAAAAAAAAAGCCACCGAAAATCTTCCCATGCCAGACTTCCTCACACCAGTCTATTATCTCATTCCATCTGGGCATCTCTTCTGGAAACAAATGTATTTGTCTTCTCATGTTACACTTGCCTATAGAGAGTACAGGGGATTTCTTTACTCTTCATTTCCTTTTCAAACCCTTACCTATCACCTATAAATTTTCTCAACACCTTGACCAGAAACAGATCACATGCATACCTGCAATGGAGCAAGTGCTGTTACTTGAGGTTGTGTGCTCTGCACTGCTCTTAAATTCCTCACAGCAGCAGCACTACACAGAGCAGGGGATGAAGGGCATTAATCTCCAGTCTCAGTAGTTTACACGTTTGCCATATTGTTGCTGTTGGAAAGGAAGGATAGTCCAGTATCTCAGTAGCGTCCCACACCCAGAGGGAAACCACTTTCTCTCTAGTTTCTTACATGAGTTAGGTTTCCTCTCCACTGTTTTTCTGATTGAAAGCCAACTATGGTGTGAAATTGATCTTCTGACCCCCCTACCTTTCCATATTCCCCTCCCACTCCCATTAACTGCCCTTGATCTGCCGCAGCCTAGTTTCTGGCTGCTAAAACTACTGGCAACTAGGCTTAGCCAGGAAGTAATTTACAGGGCCCTTTCACCTTCACGCCGTTCTGGAACTGCCCATTGCTGTGGGATGCCCTCTATCACTGTTTATCAGCTCTTCCACAGTTAATTTGGCTCCCCTCTCAACTGAGCTGCTCTTTCAGCCGCTCCTTCAAGCACCCGCACCCCTCAGGGCTCTGTCGTTATTCCCTTCCTTGCACTTTAATCATTTACTGCTCTAATCTGGCCACCTACGGCATTAGTTCCCATCCCAACTCAGATGAACTCCTAAATGCCACTTTCAACTCCTACCCAAATCGGTTTAATTTCATGCCAGTAGCTACCTTCGTATAATCCCACTGTCTGTCCAAAGCTGATGTTTGAAAAGGTCAGGCTTAATATTTTTTGTTTACTCCTTCCTCTCTGAACCGTCCTATCCTGTCTCTTCCCTATCGGGGGGACCCAACCCTGCTGTTTTGTTTTGTCGGGTAATCTCCTTCTTTCACTCTTTGACAGGCAGGTTGTCACCAAGCCTCTCTCCAACATCAGGCTCCTCCTCTCCACCTCCTTTGGCACAAAGGCTCCGGGCAGCCCAACCAGGGCTAGCACCTGAGCAACCCCAAACGTAGCCGAGCTCACGCCCGTGTTTGGGGCACTCCTACCTGCACCAGGGCAGCAGTAAAACAAACCAGCCACCTCCCGCCCTCCATCTTCCTTACCCCGTAACTCTCGCCAGCCGCCTCCAGCAGAAGCACTAATCACCCGAGCAGGGAAAATGGCCTTCCCGCCTGGCTGCCTCACGGCGGCTCTGGGCGCCACGCCGAGCCGCCCGCCGCCATGGCGGGAGCGCCTGTGCGGATTGTTTACGGGGGAACACGGCCGCCGCGGCCCGGGCCGCTCGGCACCGGCGTCAGGGGCGCACGCCGCGGCCTCCGCGCCCCCGACGGCTCCTGGCGGGGCTCCCCGTCCCGGGGGCACCGAGCCCGCCGCGGTCCTGCGGGCCCCGGGGGCACC